>OX387957.1:43408584-44608584 GCA_947578425.1 Eugnorisma glareosa
AAAATAAAACAATTTTTGTCATACATACATTTAGGTCGAGTAGGTATTGAAATTTTGTATAGGACAGCTGATTATTGTTTTACGATTTCCATAGTGGTCCCATAGAGAAAGTTGTTCAGTTTGATGGACCACAGTATTCCATATGATTATACCCTTTCTGTTACACACTGTATGTAACCTCATTGGAGTTAACACATTGTCATTGTTGTGTTTATGTCTACTAAAATAGACTTGTATTTATTTCGTCATTGCCATCATTTAACACTTTAGTGGACAAAACTTGGTTGAAACACATCACTATTACCAACTGTTTAATAAAATATAAATGGATAATTTATTTCAATATTATTTTTCCAAAATCATATAAGATGTTTGACATTGACGTTTCGTTCATTTTTATAGTTAGATTCTACAAAAAATATCGAATTTAAATATTATTTATAACTTTAATTATATAATTATCATTAACACTAGATACGAGAAATTTACCATGTTTAGTAGTTAGTTTGTAGATTTTGAGTTCCCGATATTTCAGCGCTGTTGCAAACATCATGATCACGGATACGGAGATTTTATAGTGCATTTATGCTTCAATAATCTATACATCTAAACAAATATATACAAATAATACATACAAATAAATAAAATTTAAGGATCTGTTTGTAATATCAAAATAACAACTTTTTACTGAATGCATACGGAAGTATATACGGTACATATATATATTTTTTTTTTAATAAAACAGAAAGATATAGTATTTGAAAGCCCGGTAAAAGTCGGTGCGTGTAAGCGACATAGCTATATGTAGATGCTACAAATGCGAAACTCTGCGCGCGAACATTCGCGATGTGTAGTAGTGTATAGCATAGGTGTTCTTTTGTTGTTTTTTTTCTGTCTCTTTGTTCAGGCTTATCTCCGAAACGGATGGACCGATTTTGACGGGATTTTTACTGGCAGATAGCTGATGTTATAAGATCTTATATAGGCTTTGCATTAGTGAGTCTAGCCCCACTTTTTATTTGTAACCTTCGTTCGCGTGAAATTATTACAAAAATATGACTTTCCTTTTTTAATCGTATTTTTCATGGGTTTTATTTTTTATTGTACGGAACCCTTATTCTTATTCTACAATAAAAGTTATTTTGTAATTAGTTCTAATTACAAAATAACTTTTATTGACTGGATCCCACGTCACAGGGTATCTCAGTGCGTAGTCTAGTAATTAAGTAAAAATCTATTGCTTGAGGCTTATTGTTTTTGTTTGTTACTAGCTTTTTAATGTTGTACCATGTTATGCGAACTGAATAGCATTTTATTATTTATACTTACGTTTTCCTGTGATAACAACGGTTAAGTTCCTTAGATTTTTTAAACGGGGCAGCCCGTTTTAAAAATCAAGTCAGTACTCAGTTGCAACAGTTTGCATTGATCCGCTATTCCCCAATCTGGCCATTAAACGGTCCCCACTCAAATACTCGTGCATACCTGGATCATCGGTTCTGCAGCCTATAGTGAAAAATTTAAGATATGTTGGAAAGAAAAATAGTGTCAAACTACTTTCTAAGAACCAGGGTGAAGCAGGTATTGTAGGTTGGTCAAAGTGCTGTTAGGTATTTCAATCAGGAATTTCCCAGCATCTCTAGGAACCATAATAATCTAGCATTCTAGCATAAAGGCATACATATAGTAAGGTACATTTTAACTGTTTATAATTCAGTTTAAGATTGTTGCTATAATCGCTACCAGTCTATAATGTTCTGTCTGGGAAACAGGAATGGGAACATTACAGGCTTTTTCTCTGTGATAGACAATATGCTGCAATAACATAGAATATGTAATTTATATTTCTATGTACAATAACCACCTGGACCCAGTGTGGGTAGCTAGCACATTCCGAATTCCACACACCACCGTTCACCATCACTCCTTCACCGTTTTAATAGCATTGGTGACCAACAATTTAAAGCACGTGTGTGTGGGGGAACCCATCCTTAGGATAGATTGATCCGGATCGCAACCATGCAATCGTAACGATCGATGGCCTCGATCTGATTCTCAGAATATAGAATCGTATTCTATCTTATAGTTCTTTGAGATGCACGGTACTTGTCTTTGGATGGATTAGTACAAATGCAAGTATCGCATTGTACTTATTTATCTATCAAAGAGTCTAGACAGGATGAGTTCGCTACAAATGTTGCGGCCAAGGAGTAGAATACTAATACCAAATGGATGTTGCGGCGTTCGATTACATCTTATTATACTTCATTTGCGTCTTTTTGCTGACAGTATGGTAAAAAGTACCATAGATCTCAAGCGTACAGTCTGTGACTCAAGATAATTTGCCTACGACCAAGCTCTGATCACAGTTAGTGAGAGCTTTATAATTTCCTTGGTGAGAGCCAATGGTACAACTATTTTACTCGTGAGCCAACTGCAGTCAGAGAGTATACTATTCATTTTGGTATAAGTATTCTACTCTTCTTTGTCCTTGATTCTACTCATAAAGCCATATATATATAAAGGATGTAACAAGACCCTTAACGAAGCCCAAAGGCTCTTGTTCTCCCCGTCATTGCGATCATTTTTTTGTTCTAGAATTTTTCACAAGTTTTCTTTGAAATACATGTTTTTAATGTAAGATTTTTGGACAAACACCTCCACGATCCCCGTATTATTCAATCCATCCATCAGCACAATATTTTGAGTGGCTTACATTAAGTACTACCGTAAATCATGATTTTTCAACCCAAAAAAAAATGTAATTTCCCAGCAATAATTTTTGCGTAAAGTTATTTAGTTTGATGTACCTAATGCTTGGTTGACGGCTTCGTGAAAGGTCCTGTTACACCCTGTATGATGCTCTGTGTCATACTCTCTGTGTCATAGAGTCTACTTTTTGGTCACTGGCCAACTGTAACGTATAGTTTTATAGTTTTATATATATTTTTGTTAATTTAATTTGATAAAGTTATTTATTTATAATGAGAAATGCTCTTAATCATTTTCTCATTTTCATATGTTTATTGAGGCGCTCACAATCAACACTCATTCATACAAAAAATCCTTACATTTACCTAGGGACGACTGATGTGATTGTACTTCCTGAAGATTATGAAGCAGATATGGTGCAAACAAAATCAATTACAGATAGCAGCCCAGGAGTCACAAGAGACTACTTAAGTTATGATACAGAGATAGAAACACTACCTTACGAGACTTCATCTGAAAAGGTAGAAGCTGAGATAGAAAATGAAACCCAGTTATTAACCGAAGAAAGTGATATTGGTAGCTTTAAACATTTGGCAAGACCAAGGCAGCAATATGAGTTTTTCGCCACAGGTACAATGGAGCGACACGATTCTCCCAAGGTGTCATTGTCCACGGAAGAATTTGTAAACGAAAAGTGGCCATTGACAGTTCCACATAAACTAACTAGCAGTAGCACAGAGAACTTAACCAAGCTAGGCCTAGTCTATCCTTCCAGTTCCAGCAGTATATTGAGGCGCTCACAATCAACACTCATTCATACAAAAAACCCTTACATTTACCTAGGGACGACTGATGTGATTGTACTTCCTGAAGATTATGAAGCAGATAGGTTGCAAACAAAATCAATTACAGATAGCAGCCCAGGAGTCACAAGAGACTACTTAAGTTATGATACAGAGATAGAAACACTACCTTACGAGACTTCACCTGAAGAGGTAGAAGGTGAAATAGAAAATGAAATTCAGTTATTAACCGAAGAAAGTGATATTGGTAGTTTTAAGCATTTGGTAAGACCAAGGCAGCAATATGAGTTATTCGCCACAAGTACAATGGAGCGACACGATTCTCCGAAGGTGCCATTGTCCACGGAAGAATTTGTAAACGAAAAGTGGCCATTGACAGTTCCACATGAAGTAACTAGAAGTAGCACACAGAACTTAACCAAGCTAGGCCTAGACTATCCTTCCAGTTCCAGCAGTATAAAGACCTGGAAAACTTATTTTCCAACGAAGTCAAAAAATGAGTATGGACATAAAAAAGTATACTTTCCAACTACGAACCCAAACATATATGAATTCGTTAAAACCGAACACAAGGAAATCACGCAGAGACCTTATGTTGTCGAATCTGCAGACCTTAGAGGCACTTATTATTCTCACTCACAAAAGTCTTTGAAGAGCCCTACTGCAGAAAAAGCCCATTATGAGAAACCTTACACAGTTGAATTGGAAGATGGTGAGATAACGCTTAATAAAGGAAAGGTTTATAATAAAAATCCTTATTTAACTGAAATGGAAGAGTTGATAAGACTTAATTCCACAGATAAAGCATTCCACAAAAATGAACCCGCTCCAAAAATGTTGGACTATATGAAATCCTATGGTATTAATAACACATCTAAGAAACCGTATGAGATTAGAAACCTCAATATTTCAGATAAAGTAAATTATATGAAACCAGATTTAATATCTACTGTTTTTGGAAGCGAAATGCCTATTCCTAAAATAACCGCTACAAAAATGTTAGGTTTAGAAAGAACAAATCCTGAAATGTCACACGATGGCGCTTTTCCTACAAAAAATCCAACGTTTACAGAATTTCTAATGTTTTATAAGAAACCTTATTCTTTAAAAATGGACGAGTTTAGAATACCTCATTTTTTAAACTATACTACAGAACCCGTGACAAAAGCGTTAGTTTATGAAAGAACTTATACTCGTACTTCACAAAATAATCTTCCTGGGAAACCTTATTACATAGAAATGGATGAGCTCAGAAGACGTTCTTCCTCAGAGAAAGTCAACAAAGAATCTGCTACAGAAATGATACAAGATAGAACTCATTCTGCAATGAATACTTTTTACAGGAAACTGAATGTAAAAGAAATAAATGAGCTAAAAAGACGTTATTTCTCAGAAAAAGGTAACAAAGAATCTGCTACAGAAATGTTACATCAGAGAGCTTATCCTACAGAAAATACAGTTGATGAGAAATATTATTCTTCGGACATCCGCGAGTTAAGAAGACATTATTCCATCGATAAAGTAAACAAGGAATCAGCTACAGAAATTTTACATAATAGAACTTATCCTAAAGAAAATACACTTTATTGGAAACTATTTTCCACAGGAATGGATGAGATCAGAAAGCGTTATTACGTAGAACAGCCAATTAAAGAACTTGCTACAAAAACGCATCATAAAACTTATTCTACAGAAAATACACTTTATTGGAAACTCCGAAGACGTTATTCCACACAGAAAACCAACGAAGCCTCTACAACAGAATTATTTCAATCTTTAACTTACCCTACAGAAAATACTCTTTATGAGAAAGCTTATTCTTCGGGCATCGACGCGTTTGGAATCCGTTATCCCATTGAAAAAGTCAACCAGGAATCAGCTACCGAAACGTTACAATATCGAACTTATCCTACAGAAAACAACCTTAACACTAAACTTTATTCTTTAGAGATGGATGAGTTCAGAAATAATTATTCCACATTAAAAGTAAACCAAGAATTTGCCACAGAAACTGATCATAAAACTTATCCTGCAGAAAATACACTTTATTGGAGATTATATTCTTTACAAATGGATCAACTCCAAAGACTTTATTCCACAGAAAAAACCAACGTAGAATCTGCTACAGACATTATGCATCATAGAATTAATTCTACAAAAAATGTACTTTATTGGAAACGATATCCTCTACAAATGGATGAACTCAGACAAAAATCCTCAGAAAAAGCTCTTAAACAAATTGCTACAGAAACTTTTCTTTATAGAAATTATCCCACAGAAGAACGACTTTATGAGAAATCTTACCCTATGGACATGGATAAGATCAGAAATAATTATTCCACATTAAAAGCTAACCAAGAATTTGTCACAGAAACGGATCATAAAACTTATCCTGCAGAAAATACACTTTATTGGAAATTATATTCTTTACAAATGGATCAACTCCAAAGACTTTATTCCACAGAGAAAACCAACGAAGAATCTGCTACAGACATGCATCACAGAACTTATCCTACAAAAAATGTACTTTATTGGAAACGATATCCTCTACAAATGGATGAACTCAGACGAAAATCCTCAGAAAAAGCTCTTAAACAAATTGCTACAGAAACTTTACATCATAGAAATTATCCCACAGAAGAAAGACTTTATGAGAAATCTTACCCTATGGAGATGGATGAGATCGAAAATAATTATTCCACATTAAAAGCAAACCAAGAATTTGCCACAGAAACGGATCATAAAACTTATCCTGCAGAAAATACACTTTATTGGAAATTATATTCTTTACAAATGGATCAACTCCAAAGACTTCATTCCACAGAAAAAACCAACGTAGAATCTGCTACAGACATTATGCATCATAGAATTAATTCTACAAAAAATGTACTTTATTGGAAACGATATCCTCTACAAATGGATGAACTCAGACGAAAATCCTCAGAAAAAGCTCTTAAACAAATTGCTACAGAAACTTTACTTTATAGAAATTATCCCACAGAAGAACGACTTTATGAGAAATCTTACCCTATGGACATGGATAAGATCAGAAATAATTATTCCACATTAAAAGCTAACCAAGAATTTGCCACAGAAACGGATCATAAAACTTATCCTGCAGAAAATACACTTTATTGGAAATTATATTCTTTACAAATGGATCAACTCCAAAGACTTTATTCCACAGAGAAAAACAACGTAGAATCTGCTACAGACATTTTGCATAATAGAACTTTTCCTACAAAAAATGTACTTTATTGGAAACGATATCCTCTACAAATGGATGAACTCAGACGAAAATCCTCAGAAAAAGGTCTTAAACAAATTGCTACAGAAACTTTACTTTATAGAAATTATCCAACAGAAGAAAGACTTTATGAGAAATCTTACCCTATGGAGATGGATGAGATCGAAAATAATTATTCCACATTAAAAGCTAACCAAGAATTTGCCACAGAAACGGATCATAAAACTTATCCTGCAGAAAATACACTTTACTGGAAATTATATTCTTTACAAATGGATCAACTCCAAAGACTTTATTCCACAGAAAAAACCAACGTAGAATCTGCTACAGACATTATGCATCATAGAACGTATCCTACAAAAAATGTACTTTATTGGAAACGATATTTACAAATGGATGAACTCAGACGACAATCCTCAGAAAAAGCTCTTACAAAATCTGCTACAGAAACTTTACATCATAGAAATTATCCCACAGAAGAAAGACTTTATGAGAAATCTTACCCTATGGAGATGGATGACATCAGAAATAATTATTCCACATTAAAAGCTAAACAAGAATTTGCCACAGAAACGGATCATAAAACTTATTCTGCAGAAAATACACTTTATTGGAAATTATATTCTTTACAAATGGATCAACTCCAAAGACTTTATACCACAGAGAAAAACAATGTAGAATCTGCTACAGACTTTATGCATCATAGAATTAATCATACAAAAAATGTACTTGATTGGAAACGATATCCTTTACAAATGGATGAACTCAGACGACAATCCTCAGAAAAAGCTCTTAAACAAATTGCTACAGAAACTTTACATCATAGAAATTATCCCACAGAAGAAAGACTTTATGAAAAAGTTTACCCTGTGGATATGGATGAGATCAGAAATAATTATTCCATATTAAATGCTTACCAAGAACTTGCCACAGAAACGGATCATAAAACTTATCCTGCAGAAAATACACTTTATTGGAAATTATATTCTTTACAAATGGATCAACTCCAAAGACTTTATTCCACAGAGAAAAACAACGTAGAATCTGCTACAGACATTTTGCATAATAGAACTTTTCCTACAAAAAATGTTCTTTCTTGGAAACGATATTCTTTACAAATGGATGAACTCAGACGACAATCCTCAGAAAAAGCTCTTAAGCAAACTGCTACAGAAACTTTACATCATAGAAATTATCCTACAGAAGAAAAACTTTATGAGAAACCTTACCCTATGGATATGGATGAGTTCAGACACCGTTATGCCACAAAAACAGGCAATAAAGATTCTGCTACAGAACATATATATTACAGAAGTTATCCTACATCAAATTTTCAGTATGGGAATCCCTATTCTGTTGAAATTGATGACTTCGCGAAACAAATGAAAAGGTTTGATTACGAAGGACAATACACTTTAAAAGAAACTTTTGAAAAGGAACCTTATCATGAAAACATATTAACAAATTATGAACAAAATTTATATCCAATGCAACGTTTTGTTTTAAGAAAAGAGAGAAAACCAATACCCAATAACACATGCTATCAATGTGGAATAAATCTTGATCATAACTTTAATGTGACCGACTTAAGTACAAACGATTGTTATTTGGCTTTTGATAACCCGAATAGGCCAGGAGGCGTAAACCGGAAGAAGTATAGGATGGAATGTATTGATGAATCGTATATAGGTGGCTGTTATAAAAGGTACTTGGATATTGGTCATACTTACAACGAGAGAGGATGTAGGCACATGCCTCCTACAGTTGGGCTTAGCTTTGCTTCCAAAAGGTTTGCAAAGCTTGAATTAGTACTTCATTCAGAGAAAGATGGGTGCACGGCGAGTCCAGAAGCTTCTCGCGTGCCCTTCAACAGAGCTATATCACTGTTTGCCAGGTTCCATGTCTGTGTTTGTAGCACTAAACTATGCAATCAGTCATCAATGAAATCAGGAACACCTACTGTTCTATTTTGTACTTTTTTTGTACATATTTATATAAGTAATAAACATTTAATAACTTAATCTTGAAAAAAGAATTTCTTACCATAGTAGCTGCTCTCTTACTCGTTTGGGCTATTCATTACTTTTAAAAATAGTAAGAAGGTGATTTAAAAGTTGTGGTGTTCCGTCTCGCACTGCGAGCTAGTTTTTGTTAGACTCACCAGTTCGACTCTCGGCAAGCTACTTTGGATTGCCATACGTAGCCAGGATGCGGACGCGAGAAAAAGTACATCGGGCACATGAAGAGCCTGGTAGAAGCGCCCGTGAAGCTCCTGGCTTTCCTTGCGGTCATCGGTAGCAAGTACTACAGGTTGGCGCCAGTTCGCTTTTGCCCTACAGCGGGATGAATCTTTTGTCTACTGCGACCACGACTCCATGCATCCTACCTCGGCTTTCAAAAATTATTGCCTGAGACTGCACACATCGCGGTTGTGGAGGGTTTTCGCATCTAAAAAGTCTCGACACTCGCACTTTAGCGGGATGTATGTACAGTCTCATCTATTCCGTACTTTATCAGTATGTCTTTTGTTTACCGTCTTTCTAGGTAACCATGAATGAAAATCCAATTGAACTACAAAGTTGAATATTTATTTAAATTATTACTACGTGACATAACAATGTTTACAATGAATATTGATATTTGTGACCTTCCTCTTGCGCCTTCTCTTGGGACGGTTTACTTTCACTTATACTCTCCACACTGCTCTGTCGTCGTAGAGACTTGAGATCTGGAGTTTTCCTTGGTTTACCTTCGCTCTTTACTCTCTGTACATTTTTATCGCCATTGTCTTTGTGAGATACCACTTCTTCGTCACTTTCCGTAGTACTTATAGTTATAACAGGTATAACAGAACCAACCGAGTCGGATTGTTTTGACTGCGTACTAGATTGTGAAGTTTGCTTCTCATGAATTTTTTTACCATTGTTCTTTTCCTTAGACAGGTCCTTTACAATTTTGGGTTTTGATGCTTCTTTTGCGTCCTGTATTTGTTTCTCAATCACAGCTTTTTTTTCAGTGCGGTCATCCATTTTTTCAAGTTTAACTTTTAAACCTTTATTGAATATTTCATTAATTTTATGCTTTCTCCCTCCATCGGTCTTGAATTCAACACTATTTCTTATTTTCTTATCAGGTTTATTTATAAAAATATCTTTTATTTTTAAAACTTCTCTTGGAAGAGTTTCGTGGAAATCTGTGTCAGTTTCATCGTCTACGTTATTCGGTGAAGGTGATGGTAATTCTGAAACGGCTTCTACGTCAATTTTTTTGTCGAGCGCCATACCAACTATTTTGGCAAAAATACCACCTGAAACAATACAGCTGTCATGAATTTAGGTACATTCAGAGAGAACACTAAGAACTCTGAGTTCAAATAACAAACAAATTTTGTTTATCCGACGATTCTAAAAATGGTAAATGTCGTTCATTAGAAATTAAAACTCTGATAAATCTTTAAACTGATCATTTGAGAAAATCCTGTACGAGGATCGCTTGGCTTCACCAACAGCGCCTCTATGTTAAAATCACTGGAGCGTCAAAAGATCCATGTAGCACTGTAAACGTACTTAAAGGTTACCTTTTTTCTTAGCCATCTTTATCGGTTCATTCATCTCCTCCGTCAACGTTTTGCGGTCATCGGAATCAATAGATTTGCTCATTGGCAATGACGGCAGTGCCTTCTTCCATCTTGCGAAAGGCGTGTTGTCCATAGCTGATGATCCAGCTCTTCTCCTTGTGTCAGCCAGTTGGAACATCTTCCTCCGCTCTTCAGTTCTTTCACGACGCAATTGGATCTAAAAAGAAAAGTAGACATTAGTATGCAACATTTGCAAATGAGAGAAAATAGTTCTGGTCCTGACTAAAAGTCGTTCTAGATAGAACCAAGGCAAGTTTTGGTCATGTAAGAACATAATTGATTATTAATTACGGTCTACCGTTAAATTTGCCGTTTTGATGCTCGTCAGCTGGCAAATGACTGAGCTCTCGCGACGTAATACGTCACCGTCTGAGTAAAACGGTAGGCCAGTAGTAGTATTCATATAACGATTACCATGACAAGTATTTACCATGTTTTTTATTAGAGTGCCATTAGATTTTTATATAAGTAAAATGTTTTGTATAAATAAGATGTTCGATTGTCAGATTTTTGCAGATTACTCCAACTACAGACTTACCTTCAGATCATTATTCGCTTCCCGTAAAGAATTTGTCAGCGACGTCAAATAATAAATTATAAGTATCAGCAGTACCAACAAAGGTATAACGATAGCAGGCGACGCTATATATTCTAATGCAAAACTCAAGCTCTTCGGCAATATCTTGTAGATATTGATAGTTAAAATATAGTATATCTTATCGTATTCGGAGAATGGTCCACAATGCCATGATGGTTTAACCCAGACTATTGTGTACCCTACTGGTAGGACGCAGAGGAATAGCATAGTTAGTAGTAAGGCTAGATAGAAGTTATTGCTTTTTGAGACTCTGAAGACGACTTCGTGGGGGACGTTGCAGGTCATGACTGCCCACGACCGTAAGTACATCATAATCATTAGTTTGGCGACATTCAGGACAACGAGGCCTGGGGAGAAGAACATTCCCATCCAGACCATGCCTTGGTTGTTGATGAGGTGAAGGATATTCTCTGCTATCTTAAAGTCTCCATACTCCGGAAACTTTTTCTCCAGGTCCCAGCACCAACAGCGGTTCATGTATCGTACGAACAATGCGCGGATGAAATCCATGAACAGTGTGCCGAGGAGGACAAAAACCTAGAATAAGAAATATGAAAGTTTCACTAACTCTTCTTGTGAGAGTTAATTATAGCAAGAAACAGCGGTAGCGATAATTTATTGATTTTGGTTAATTATATTATGAGTGAGATGCCTCTGAAAGCACACTAAGCTGGGCCCGGCTGTCATTTGTAGATCTTTATCAGTCGTTACATGTAGACGGTGACCTGAAAGTTTGACAACCAGCCTTAGCAAGGGGCAATTACAAGGGGTATCATAATACCCAGTACTAACTGAGTAGTGGAAGTCAGATAGGAAGTCTCTCCATATAAAATGCTAGTACAGTACCCAGCGATAAATATTGCAATTCGACCTTTGGAAAGAGACAATCGGCTAATTTCGGCTTCGTAGAGCGTTATCTCTGTCGCACACTACCTATGTGACGTTTTGTCAGTTGTTGTTCAAGTGCGATAGAGTGCGGTCGCGTCCAGTTCAAAATATATATATTTAGAGTTGTTAACACCCCCAAATTTAAATAATTTAAAGTTGTACTATGGCATCTTTAGGAAAAAGAGGGAAAACTTTATGAGATCAGTCACGCGAAATTATCTACAATGTTTATAAATATTTTGTAACAGAAGCTGACCGATTAAAAAAAAATGAAGATGAAAATGTAAGTTGTTAATTTAAGAAGGATCAAGAGCGAGTTGCAAATGCCACTGGAATTTCAAGAAAAACTTTGTACAATTTATTAAACGAAGTCAGTATTGAAACACATTCTACTGAAATTAAGTTCAGCACTCCAAAAAAAGGGAGACCAACAAAGCAATTTCGTTTGGATATGGACGATTTTGATTATGATGTTGTTCCAAGAATGGTGTATGATTTTCACTTACGATTTAATGAACTGCCAACAATACAATCATTAAAAGCTAAATTATCTGAAGCTATTAATTACAATGGGTCTGAAAAGACGTTGAGAAAAATACTTCACGAGATGGGATTTCGGTTCACTAAAATGGAAGATAATCGAAAAGTTAAAATGGAAAAGCACGATGTAAGTCTCAAATGAATGGAATACCTCGGTAAAATACGCAAATTTCGCGACTCAGGAAAAAATATCGTCTACATGGATGAGTCTTACATACGTACATCCCACACTAAAGGGAAATCTTGGAGTGATGATAAGAAAAAAGGAGTAAAAAAGCCAATTTCAAAAGGTCAACGTTTGATAATAGTACATGCGGGAAATGAGAAAGGCTTTGTACCCGGTGCCTTTTTAACGTATAAATCCACGGACACTACAGGTGACTATAACAATGAAATGAGAAACGATAACTACGAAAAGTGGCTGGTTAATCAATTAATCCCAAATATACCCAGTGATTCTGTTCTAGTTATCAACAACGCACCCTATCACAACAAATATGTTGAAAGACCCCCGAATTCATACACCATTAAACAGGAAATGATCAACTGGTTAAACAGACACGAAATTCCAGTTGATCCAAAATTAACAAAAACCCAGATTTACGCTATTATATGTCAACACAAGGAGACGTATACAGAGTTTTCCGTGGACAAAGTACTTGCCGAACATAGGCACACTGTGTTGCGATTGCCACCATATCATCCGGATTTTAATCCAATTGAAAATATATGGTCTCAACTGAAAGGCTATGTAGCCTCTAGAAATGTGGGTATGAATTTAATTACAGTTAAAACATTGTTGACTGAAAAAGTAAACATGATCGGGGATTCGGGGCTGAAGAGTGGAAAAAGGTTTGCGATCAGGCAATCAAATGTGAGAATGAATATAGAAGCATTCAACACGGTTTAGACAATTACACTGATAGACTAGTGTTATATACGGCTGACAGTGACAGTGATATTGACCTCTTTGAGAGCACAGATAGTGAAATGGAAGTAATTGAGAATAAGAATTATTATTATTTCCTTTATTTAACTTTTATACAAATTATTTACATTTTTAAATATTTCTTATAAAAACAATATAAAAACATTTAAAAATATAAGAAATTGTTACCCACCGGTATCGGGAACAGGGTCCAAGCTACCGGCGGTCAGGGCTCCAGAGAGAGGAACCTCCTAACAATACGAGCCGTGTCCAGGAGTACCGCTTTCTGAATCAAGGCCTTGATCCAGCTGCCTAGCGAGAGCCTCCTCAGGTATTCATCGAGGCTCTTGGCAATTAAGCCATGGGCTGATACCACTATCGGCTCAATGATCGCTGAGTCCACATCCCACATGTCGACAACCTCGTAAGCCAAGTCAAGATACTTTACTTGCTTATCTTTCTCGGGACCGTTATGTCAACAATCATTGCGCGCCGCTATGATCGATCCACCACCACTATATCGGGCTTATTGGTTACAATAGTCCTGTCAGTGATGATGGATCGATCCCAGTACAATGTGATATTGCCATTTTCGAGAACTGGGTCGGGCACATACCTATAGTACGGCACTTCCGATTCCACAAGGCTGTCTTTTAGAGCAAGTTGCTGATGGATAATCCTGGCTACAAGGTTGTGTCTATGCAAGTACTCTCCGTTAGCTAGACGAGAACACCCGGAGATAATATGACGGATTGATTCGCCTGGACGGTGGCATGCCCGACCTATGTCCACCGTGTCGTCCTTCACAATAAATCTTCGGTAGTTATTCGTCATCATAACTTCATCCATAATTCCACAGACAAAACCTTCGGTTTCTCCGAAGAGGTCCCCGGAACGTAGCCAGGCTACGGACGCGGCTAGATCTACATCGGGCCCATGTAGAGCCCGGAAAAAGCGTCCGTGGAGCTCCTTACTCTGCCATACAACACTGCGG
Organism: Eugnorisma glareosa; assembly: GCA_947578425.1. Taxonomy (NCBI): domain Eukaryota; kingdom Metazoa; phylum Arthropoda; class Insecta; order Lepidoptera; family Noctuidae; genus Eugnorisma; species Eugnorisma glareosa. The sequence goes on from OX387957.1 coordinate 43,422,932, forward strand.
TCGTTAGTGTCAAGCACTACAGGTTTGCGCCAGTTCTCTTTAGCCAAGGAGAGCGGGGTGAGGCCCTTGTCCACCGCGACCACATCTCGATGCATCCCGACGTCGGTTTCTAAGAAATATTATTATTTTTATTACAATGTCTCATTCTAACAATAGGTATAATGGTGTTTATTATGTACACTACAGCTCTAATTTTCCAAAATAATGAAATACGTAAACATAATGTGAACTTGTTTTTTTATTTTATTTTACCCCAACCTAAAGCCATCACTTATAGAAAAAATTGTGTATTTTATACAAAGAATAATCAAAAGAAGCAAATCATAATTGTTTTAACAGCTCCTAATAGATACCGGACTGTTTGTATTTCATGCGACAGAGATAACGCTCTACGAAGCCGAAATTAGCCGATTGTCTCTTTCCAAAGATCGATGTGCAATATTTATCGCAGAGTACTGTACTCAGTTGCATCCGGTTAGACCGAAAGCCGACCCGAACATATTATTTGGGAAAGGGATAGGCAGATGTTAGTGGTAAATTATATTATGTTATTAGCTGTGCCCCGCGGCCTTCGTTCACGTGAAATGATTATAAAAATATTAGGTACTTCATTGTTTGAATAGGATTTTGTTAACAAAATCAAGGGTTTTAAATTTTTTGCAAGGAACCCTAATCCTTTTTCTAAAACAAAAGTACTCCAGGTATATCAGTTAGCTGCCAGCAAAAGTCCCGTCAAAATCGGTCGTCGTTTCGGAGATTAGCCGGAACAACAATGTTATTTTGAAATAAAAGACACTTCAATTTTATTTATTTGTATAGATGGGTCCGCCTGCTTCCAAATGCGCTTGTTTTATGCTTTTCAGTCAGGTTTTTTAGTTTTTATAATTTACCTTCTAGTTTTTTTCGAATACAACAAGCATAAAAACAATACTATCGAAATAATACATCTTAATTTTATTTACCAAATCCATCATAGTCAATTTGACCAATTCCTGCCCAAACATGGTCTCCCAGCACAATTTCAGCAATTTCTTCTTGGTAGGCACTGACAAATTATACATCTTCCTCATATTCTCATCGACATACACCAAATCTATGGATGTGTTAGTGCCATTCTTTGAATCAACGACTGCGCTTATACTTGCTGAACATTGCATCGCATAACATACTCTTTTCACTATTGTACAGTTTGACATGAAGAAGACTTGTTTCACATTCTTCCCGTTACAATTTACTGTACAATTGAAGGTAAAGTCTGGACAAATATCGATATCTGCAATTGTTTTAGGATTCAAAGTCGTTGAATCTTTTGATGTTTCTGAAGCTATATCATATTTATTAGTTTTAGTTACACGTTGTGATGTTGTATACGGACTGGTTGTCTCTATTGCATTGTAGTCAGTAGTGTACTTTAGAGTAGTATCAGTTAAATCTAAGCCAGTACTGGTATCTATTGTATACGTAGTTGTCTCTGTCATTTCATCCCTTGAAGTATCTGTTATGTCTTGAGATGTAAGGTCTAAAATATTAGTTGTTGTTTCAAAAATGTCAAAATATGTAGTTGCAAATTCAGAGAATGATGCCATATCTGTAAGTGTCGTTTTACTATCTGTAGTTGTATCTGTATTACCGCTGAAATCATCAACAGTTAATGGCGTGTCTGAATTTTCCGAGACTGTTGATGTCTCAGTGTCTATGCTATCTTCAGTAGTCGTAAAATCTGATGGGCTGTAATCAGTCACTGTACTCGAGTAGTCAACATCTGTATAATCGAACCCGGTATCAGTATTCGTGCCAGTAGTAGATTCAGCAGTATCATAAAATGAGTATTCGTTATCGTCTGTTTCTGATGTAGTATCATTTTCTTTTTCATTTTTTGTGTTAACTGACTGTTGTTTTAGTATACTTCGTAGTCTTTGTAGTTCTTTTATTCCCATCGCAACACTATCCAATATAGTGGTTTCTTTTTTTCCGATATTATCAATGTTGTTTGATGCTTTATATGGTTCTTGTCGTGGACGTCTCAAAAGTAATTTAGGGGTGATTTTTTTCGGCAATGATGCTGATCTTGTTTTCATAACTATAACGTCTGCCAGGGTCTTTGGTAAAGTCATTTGTGTTTCACAGGGTCCACAAGAAATTTCTTTTTCGGCACAAAAGTCAGGTATAGTCGTAGTAAATGATTCACTTAGATTTAGAGTTTCATTTGGTATTATTGTCGCATTCAAAGTAAGTGTTGGTTTTAGTAGATCCAGATCATCACTCATTCTCTCAATTTTGCTAAATAAAGCGAAGATAAGAGAGTATAGATTGAGCAGATTCAGTAACATGATCCTACAACAATCAATAAAAAGATTAATATGTCTATTGCCAAAATAAAAGGTACAGTTAGTAAATGTATAAATACCTTGCTAATTGCAATCTTAGCTGCTTTCTCGGGTGATAGTGTTCCAAAAATCCAAGTAGTTCAAAAAATACGGGGAATGTGATGGAGATAACGGTGACAACTATAGTCGTCTCGTTCTCTCGCCACCAACTTCTTGTCTTCAAGTCATCATCAGACCGAGAAACAACTGTCACCACGGCGTAGGCTGACACTGCCAGCAGTATGATCACACAAATGTTGACAAGCGCACGAAGGGATATAATGCGCCAACTGAAAGAAGGAACAATATGGCGGGATGCCAATTTGGAAGAGAAAATGCAGTTTAAAAATCTATTGGAAATTGAAATATGATACAATTAAAAAAAAAACCGGTGTTTTCATTCCTGCTGGTCTGAAAATATACTACGCGATCTTTAACCCAGAATTTGTCCTAGGTCATATTCGGGGCATAGTGTGGCTTTTATCAAAGTTAATCCGTTAATAGACAGGCAGAGTTAGTTTAACATTTGGAACATTAGTATAGATGAAATACAACCAAAAGTGAAAGGAAATTATTGTAACTGGAAGAACTTACTTCCTCAAATCCTTTTTCTTCTCAGCCTCCTCAAGTAATGCTTCTTTAAATCCTAAAATAACTGAAGCAATCCGGTTATGAGCTGTTTCCGTATTACCAATCATGAAGTCCCAACCGGTGAAGAGTTTCCATGAAAATATGCATTCGTCTTCTTTTTCAGATAACTTCGACATTCTGGAGTTTTCTGCCATTCTGTGAATAGGTTTTCTTTTTAAAGTAATGTTTAAAACTTGATAGTTAAAAAAGGAATGTTCACATTTTAGGGATTGTGTTCGAACGTTTATATTTATGCACAACTTCCGATCTTAAACCATAAATGTATCTTCAATACAATTATCATAGTTTATTCATTCAAAAGCGAGTTGTTTGTTTGAGAGAATTCTCGATGATCTATTAATTTATGTATCTGTTACTGACCGGACTGTTCTGTTAGGACCTACATCTGGTGGACGATTCTTGTCTGCGAAAATAGTCAATAAATGGGCACTTCCTCGTCGTCAATGAGACAGTGGTATCTTAAGTGCAATAAATCCAAAATAACTAACTTTCTCAGTATGGCGACGAAGCTATAAATATACACGGCGAGCCCTGTGAGGAAGTATGCCAGTGGCATGCGATACTGAGCTCTCTCAACATTACTGTAGTACCCGTAGAAGATAGGAGAGCATTTCAGGACCCCCTCAAACTCCCACAGAGTCAGTAGATTGGAGGCGTTCTGCTTTTCTTCGTCCATGATGATCTTTCTTTCGCCGTCTTGCTGCGGGTTAGCAGTCAGATACTGAAATAAACGGTAATTTTTAATTTGTTTATAGACACAATCGGTTCAGTGAAAAGTACGGAGACGCCTCGTCGGAGAGGTGGTATTGTCAATACTCCCCAATTATACAAAGCGACTATTATTACTCTTCAACACAAATGGCGTATAAAAACGACGGTTTTGAAGACATCTCTAGCAGCAGTTGTGCGCTCAGCGCACAAAACATGAACACTCTTGATTGATCCTTTCAATCAAGAGCGTTTAATTAAAGGGTTACTTATTGAATGACATTGTGATGAAGTATTAGAAGTATTAATAGTTTAGCTGTGATGATATTATAACTAAAGGGGCTAACCTCAGGTACAATAACAAAAACGAGCAGTATGAAGCCGATAACCAGATTGACCCAGAACAGCCAGCGGAGGAAGGTGAAGTAGGAGGCAACCACGGAGCCAAAGTGGGACTCGATCTCCTTGATACGAAGTTCCCACGGGATCAGTAGGTTCGAGGTGTTTGCTGCTTCGCGCTTCATTTGTTGCCAGTACTGGAGAAATAAAGAGAGGGCAGATGCATTTAAAAACTTAACAAATACGAGAAGGGAAAGCAGGCATGCATAGCAATAACCAGGGACGGTTACCGTTACCAAACAAATACCGGTAAAATTACCCAAACATTAACGTTATACTACGTTAAATATTAACGTTAAACATAACGTTAATTTATAGAATTTACCGGTATTTAAGTAACGTTACTAATAACGTTAATTCACTAAAAACTAACATTATCTGGCGCGACGTTGCCAAACCGAACGCGCGCCGCGCGTCTTTTCGTTCGGCTCTGCTAATCAGAGCGGCAACAGCTAGAATTTTACAACGATCGGACAGATATTTACGAAAACGCGTCAAATTGCTCGCGCTTACGCGGCTTACTCGTGTTTCCTTTTGTAGTCCAGTACCAGTACGTCATAAAACATTGCATACGCCAAATTAGATTTGTTTTGTTGTTCTGTTATTATAATTAGTTGTTTGTTTAAAAAATATTATTATGGGCCGAAAGAAGTGCAACAGAGTTTATCAGTATTTCAAATTTTTTAAAGAAAACATCTACTTGCACATTGTGCAATAAAACATTAAACGTAAGTACACACGGCTACACATCAAGTTACTACATTTCCAGTATAAGCTGACCTCGCATTGTACGGAAATCTTATACAATGCGAGATCAGCATAAACTGGAAATTTATAGCTTGATTTGTAGCCGTGTGTACCTACTCACCTTTCTACTTAAACTATATCATTCTAATTATGTATATTAATCTTTAATTAAAATATTTATTTCGACCATAAAAGTCCCATTGAGTGCTTTTGAGTACTGTTTAGTTCTGTTCAAGCTTTATGGAGGTTCGGAAAATCGGAACACAGATTAGGTTCGGAACTGCGCTGCGACTGCGAATGAGCGAATGACTGTCAAGCAAGCAAGATGAATAAGAGGATGCGTCCGCTGCGCCCGCGCCCCGCTGATACCTAAAAGTGTGTTCTGTGCAGCTTTACGTTCGATGTTGATGATGGGATTTTTAAGTTTTTATTGGATCATTATTATAGTCGACCACATGTTCCTGGATACTCTTTCATTACGAAAATATTTAAAAGACAAATTGTAGAGGTCAAATTATATGCAGCTACGTGTTGTCGACTGTAATAATGATAGGTACCTAACAGTAATATGAGTAGGTTTTTTATTAGTTATTATCTTCGTAAAATAGGTACCAATACCCATATTTTATATTTTGTCAGGTTTTTTTAACCAGTCATCAAACTTATTAAAGAAATTATAGTTTTTTTAGTTACTTAATTCTACTACCAAAATTTTTGATTGTATCGTATTGTATAGCGGGCTAGTGTCCGAAACTCCACGTCCAAGCGTGTATTTTGCGTACGGTAGGGAAATCTATTCGATCCACCCTAACTCCTCGAGAAAGGCCAGCAGCGCCTTGATGTTGCTGGCAATCTCGCGGAGAAAAAGTTATTGATTACTGGGAAACCAAAAAACACAAGTTTCCTTATTTATATGGGTTAAGTCAGGTTGTGTTGGTTGCTCCGGCCTCACAAGTCAGTGTAGAGAGGCTATTTTCATCTTTAAAATTTGTAGTATCTAGGTACAGATACAATTTAAAATAAGATTTAATTGAAAATATTGGATTAAATCTAAACAATGCGTTATACAGTAAGAACAAATAGTGATCCTTCACTATTTTTTTTACCGTATTACGCATTGTGTAACCTGAAACCGAGAAAAAAATATCAGGTTTTTCTTTGCCTAGATTTAGTGCTGATTATTGCCAAAGTTGTTCTGTTATAAAACTTATAAACAAATGTTATTTTTCTGTAATTATAGTCTGCGCTTGAGCTGCGAGGAATCGGTGGCTGGCTTACTTAAATCATCGGTGATTTTACCCTTACATAATGATTTCATAATTTTGCACTCTGTGCGAACTAAATTATGAAATCATTCTATGAGGGTATTATATACTTGAAATAAAGCCACTGATCATTTAAGTACTTAAACCACCTATTCCTCTGAGCTTGCGCACGGACTCTAAGGTCCGTAATACAAGGACAAATAAAAAAAAACTATAATTTCTTTAATAAGTTTTAAGTAAAAAGTAAAGTTAATAGTAGGTAGTAACAATTACTACATAATATTAACTTTTACTTTTTTTTTTACTTTTTTTTTGGTATTTTACAAAATTAGAAAAAAATTAAACTTATTAAAGAAATTATAGTTTTTTTTATTTGTCCTTGTATTAGGTATGAAGAGAGGGAAAACCAAAATGTGCCCAGCTCACAGCGACTGGGTTATTTATTAGTTATTGCGTTAGGAAATAAAACTAAATTATATACATGGCAATGATTTATTATTATTATAAACGTGGCTAGAAAAAAAAAATCCTTTGGTAATTATTTAGTTTGAGTGTCAAATTGTATTTCCTTCTCATGGCTGCCAAAATGTGATGATTTTTGCATAAACATTAGGCAGAACGCAGGGCCTTATGTCTTCTAAACATGACTCCACTAATTTAGCAAAATGGTAGTTCATATTTGTGGGGTCGACTTTCGTTTGGGTACATGATTTGCGGTTTTCGTATGTGTTCCCTGTCATTTCCAGGAATTACCGCTGCTGTTTGGCTGGATTTTTCAGCACGTCCTCCGAGATTTTGATTCTTCGTTGGCCTTGCTAAAATTGATTGGGACATAACATCCCAATCATCGTCGAGAAGGCTCGGGGAGACAGTGCGTCTGCGTAACCGTTTACCATCTGCAAAGAAAAAATACAAAACTTATTTTATTACTTTTATTAGTACCTACACATTTGTAGCTGCTACCGCCTCGAGGAATGAGCCATTCGGGGCCATTCCGAATGGCTGCGAATGGCCCATTCCTCGAGTAGCGGTAGCTACTAGCTACCTATTAACTACATACTAAATTTAAAAACATAGATAATAATGTGTTTTTACTCGTGTCTTCTCGAGTGATAAAAAAACGGAATTTGTTTAAATTAGATTAAAACCCTGTAGGTACCTACTTATTTAAAATTTTACAATCATGTAAATACCAAAATACTTACCGTTTCCTGCCATTTCAAAATTTGTTGATACACCCACCCCACCAATCACTAATTCACTAGGTAATTCATACACGCGCGACTAGAGTTAGTGCGAGCGCGAGCGCGACCCACATCGATAGAAAGAGATTGGCATATAAATTATCGGTATAAGTATCGTTACTTTTACCGATACTACTTTTAGTTATTAGGTAACGTTAACGGAGTTACGGTTATCGTTAATCATATCGTTACTTTTTTATCGTTATCATAACGGTATTTGGTAACGTTATAAAAAAAGTAACGGTAATTCGGTCCCTGGCAATAACTTAAAAAATAGGTATTATACTTGATACTTAGTAAAATGGAAACAACCACTAAACAGAGAAAGTCGGCAGCTGCGCGTTACATGATGAGCAAGAGATTATGTAATTTAATTTTGAAGAGGTTAGAGTACATAATTCCCAGATTGTAATACTTTCGATATAGGTAGTTACATTTGTGTTTCATGTTACTAGTTTTTCTTTTGTGCCGTGTAATACAAGCAGAAAGTTACCTTCGTTACCTATATATTTTTAACCGACTTCAAAAAAAGGAGGTTATCAATTCGACCCGTATGTATGTAATATTGTCAGAATTGCACAATACATGTTTTTGTAAAATGTTAGCCAATACCAGCTTCTCAACATGTGTGCCACATTTAATTTATGATGTAGATCTCAAATGACCTTGTTTATTATTTAATTTGACTTATTTAAATTGATTTTGTATTTTAGAACAAGGGTTAAATTGAAAATTGAGATCTAGAAACAGACTGTCACAAAGGTTACAATATGTGACTGAGACAGCGCTCTTCAAACAATGTGTTCAAAGCCTAACTTTTTATAAATCTCGATCGGCCGAGTTCTGAAGAGTTGCCAATCTTACTATGTTAATGCGAAAGTTCGGACGGATGGATTATTGTTACTCAACCACGCCAAAACGGCTGACCAGATCTGGATGAAATTTGGCACAGAGTAGATTATAATCTAGAGTAGCACATAGGTTGCTTTTCGCATTTTCTCACACAAAAGGACGACACGAATTCTCGGGCAGACAGACGCCAGGACATCAAGCTACCGGAACTGTCCAATTTTCCCAATCAACCTTTGCTAACCTAATGCTTTAGCGATAAAGTTGAAAATCTATTTAAGAAATTTGACATATTGTAGTAGCTTGATGTGCTGTACATATCTACATAAACTCACGCCCGTTCTCCAGATGACGGTAATAATTATATTATGTTCACAATAAAGATCAGAATAATGTAATACTTACGGTATTCAACAAGATGTTGAATCTAGCATAGATATCCCTGGTGCTCTTGGACTGGGCCAGTCTCTCTTGAAGCTGACCTTCGTGACGTTTGATATACGCCTTAGCCTGTCGTAAACAGAAGTTGAGTGTGAAGAATATTAATCAAAAAGACAAAAGGCGGTCGGAGACGAAGGCGAAGATACAGGTCAGACAGGCTGTCGCTCCATGTAAAATCCTGGTAGCTGCATCCGGTAAGACTGGAAGCTGACCGCAATGTAGTTGGGAAAAGGCTAGGCAAATAATGAAAATGATATTGCATTATCACCTGATGAACTATCTTGAGTTTTCTCCTCATCCCAAGGGGCTGCTGCTTAACGGAGCCCAGCACCTCCTTGTGCAGGTGAATGTTCTCAAAGATCTGCTCCTGCGTCACCACCACCGCCAACTGAGCGTCTTCCATTGAAATTGCCGTGCTGTTTAATAAAGTCAAGATATCATTGTTACCACCTTCTGTCCTGCTCTCTGTGATCTTAAACATACAGTCAAAGTGACTTCTGCTGCCACGGACGGTGCCGTGGTGCCGAAGGGGCGGGGTTTTAGGCCACCATAATTTGAATTACTGTCGTCCCAGAGACACGAAGAAGACTATAGTTGTGTGATTTTATCTAGTAAATCATAACTTGATAACTTTAAAGGGGATCGGCTAGGTATTCACCACATTGCGAATAAAACTGAAGAGAGACTAAATTCGCCTTCTTCGAAATGTGTTTAATCTTTCCTTCTTTATCGTGTGGTTAGTGGCTAACCTGGTGACAGAGTTTTTAGGCCACCCATGGGCCTCTGACTTGGCTTTACATGCCGTCGAGAAATATCTCTCAGGCGCATGCCTGGTTTCCTCACAATGTTTGCCTTCACCAAAGCTAGTGGTAATAATACAATGCGCACAAGAAGCCGAAAAATCAGAGGTGCGTGTCTTGGGTTCGAACTCGACACTTATGACTAGGCAGTCCGACGGTCACACCCTGTGGTCACAACATTAGGCTATCACTGCATGTTTTAATAAATACAATGCTGTTTTTGGCTAAAGTCTCCAACAAACGCACCAACCACATACAGCGGCTCGCCGTGCTTGCTATAGAGTGCTATTGATGTGGTCTGTTTGCAATAATAAAAAACAAACTTATATTTGTAGTTGTAAAACCTGTACTCCCATACATTATGTTTAGGAAAATATGTTATCCAAGTAAATTTTATAAGTAGGTCAACTATTACTCGTAAACTTGGTAAAGCTGTGATAGTTTATTCTTATAACGCCTGTATACAGGGTGAGATTTTTCAAGTGGGCGTCGATGGCCAAATCCGAAACTATGAGGAATAGCGAAAAATACTCAAAGAAGTCTCGAGCTCGATTTTGATAAAAACTAAAACTGCATCATTTTGATTTTTGCAAAATCAATATTTCTAGCCAGGAATCGACCCACTGATTTTGGAAAAAAAACAATCCCTTAATCGAAAAATTATTTGAACAAACTCGCAATTTTTTTTCACCACTCCCGCACGAAAGAAGTGTCTTTCCTCTACGAAAAAAGGGAGGAAACTTGGTTTTTCCTCACTGTGAGGAAAGTAATGATCCCGATCAGAAACTAACCTTGCCTGATTTTTTTATGGTAAGTTTTAAAGATATTTAAAAAAAAAAAATTATTTACCTATGATGACTGAATACTTTCTTGCTGGGAGTGGTGAAAAGTTTTGTATGCAACATGTGAGCAAGTTCATTTGCTATTCGTTCTGTTGAGTCTTTCGCTTACTCAGGATTGAAATTTATAATCACTCGCTGCGCTCGTGATTCTATTTTTAAATCCTTCTTTCGCTCAAGACTCAAAATCAAAACTCATAGGAAAAACTAACTTTCCTCACATGTTGGATAAATAACTATTTTAATACAGATATGCTGCGCTTTGTTATAGCGATTGGGCTCGCCTAAAGCCGCCTTCGGAAGAGCAACTTAACTCGGTAATCTTCATAACAGAGCGAACCAGAATAGCCAAATACTTACTCCCCAGAGCTAGTAGTAAAGACAGAAGACCTTCGCCTCGGCCGGTTCTCGTCAGCGAGAAAGGGCGAGGACGGACGCCTGGCGCGACCCTTACGTGACCGTCTGACGCTGGCCCTGCGCTGACGCAACACCGCGCTCAAGCTCGCCGAATAGTCCTCATCTTCTGAGCCATCTGAAAAAAAGTGGGGCTAGACACTTATATCGATACTTTAACCTAGGATGTTGTAATTTTTATTGTAGGTTCCTACTAATTTAAGAAAACCATTTGTGAAATTTCAACCATCGGAGATGAATAGTTTCGGAGATATTAATTGCAGAATTATTGATATTATTGTATAGAAAAAGGTGACATTTTACACCATGACACATGATAATGAGTATTTTGAACCACACCACAGACTATTTTAGCATAGATTATAACGTACGTGTGGAATGTTCAGCGAGCAAAGCACACTTACTACTGGGAACACCCAAAAATTCCAAAAAAACTTTATTCAGAATTTTGATATTCCGATACTTCAAATGGATAAAATATCCATTAGTGGACAAGAATTTCGAAGTTCAATTTTTTTTTGTAGATAGTACATATAAATAGAAAGCTTTTTTCAAATTTTCAATAAGCGGACGCCCACCCCGACCGTCTCGCGGCAGTATCGTTTAAGGGCGGCATGGGCACCGGGCCGTAGGCCGACGAAGGAGGCCGGCGGAGGCCCGGCACTTCGGGGACAGAAGTCAAAGAGTGTTATTTAATATGCGAGCGAAGCGAGCGCACGTCATGGAGTCGTAGCATGGTAAAATACCCCCTTTCCACGTAAAAAAAAGAAAAAAAAAGCGGGAAAGCATATATTTTGGGCTAAGTAACAATGTTCTTAAATACTAGTGTTTGTAGACCTTTTAGGCTTTTTAGGTGAATAAAAAGTGTTTTGAGGTTAGATTACATTAATCGGTTTTGGTGCATTACCTTTTCATGGGAGTGATACCAGATTTTTACTAAAAAATATGTCACTTTTAAAAAGCTCATAAAAAAAAAACTATGTATCTCCGACGACTTTCGCTCCCCTCGGAGGGTTCCTATGACCTCCCCCCTCCCCCCCACCAAACCCCAACCTCCTACCTAAAAGTAACGATATAAGTGTCCTTCCAAAAGTGGTGGCTGTATTTTCTCGACTAAGAGCTCTCTATGTCCGAGGTGAGACCGACGCTAGAAGAGCGCTACTATGTGCGCTCTCGCACTCGCCCTGTCACGAAGTGTCTCTTGTGTCGAGAGTGTACAGCTTCAAGGCTGATGCAGTACGTGTGCTAGTGGTATCGGCCGCGACTTTCGGGGGCTTGTGTGGCAGATTACACCCCTTGTTTCTGTCACAGAAGGGAAGCCTGTGAACATTACATAGGCTTATCAATCATAGAAGACGAAGGCGCCAGAAAAGCCCGCGAAACACATTTTTTTTTCAGCACATGTTTGACAACGTAGTCATTATTTACTACTCACAGACTAGAATAGACCTTGTATTGCTACCGCATTAATGTATTCATCAAATTATAAAGTTTAACATGTGTTTTTAAGCGAATAAATAAAATAAATATTATTTGATTACAAGTCGTGGCTGTGTCATGACTTGTCAAATCTAAGATATAGATATGACAGCTTTCAAAACAGACCAGAGTCCATGAAATTATTAAGTAGGCACTATATCTGCTGAGCCATAGCCAGTATGATTCGTCTCATATATCTCGATGTAAGACCGTAAGACCTATGAACATTTACAATGTTTATCGCGTGTGATTTCACCGCTAGAGGCGCTAGTATAGCCCGAGGTCATCGAAATGTCAGATGACATAGAAAGTGCACGCGTTACGTGCTTTTATAACACGTATTTTTACTAATAATCACGATTGTGGTCTAGATTGAGCTATTCCTGATTAATTATGACATGAAGATTTTAAGAAGCAACTTAGGATTTTATTTGTTAGTACTTGGAGGTAAAATGATTTTTAAATGTTTCAACCTTGCTAATTTTATGGAGAATATTGTAAATAAATGTATCTGAAGTTACATTATGTTCTTATGCGTAATAAATTAACGTTTTATAAAGTAATTGGTACTTTAAAGTATAAAATAGAATTATTGACATAACCATCACCGCACCTTGTTTAAATACTCGTTATTTTATTTGAAGTCTGTCATGGTGTTACCATACTTAATTCATAAATTATGCTTCCGTTTTTGTATATTGGCACCTTGTTTTTTTATAGGTATTTCAAAAATATTCATGTAAATTGTATAATTTAATTGTTCTTCCGTGTGTTGTGTCTTTTGTGTTCACTAAATAAATGTTTTATCTATCTATCTATCTATCTATCTATCTATCATCATCATTCTACTGGTCTGGTATGCTGACGGAAATAAAGTCAGATAGAGTACGTGCTAAGTAACGTATACAGGACATGGACATCGACGCTTAGCATTTAAAGATACAAAACGATTTCCATATTCAGTACATCATTCTGAAACCCCCAAAACAGATTTCTTTTCACCAGTTATTAAAAAAACCCGGCCAAGTGTGAGTCGGTTCCGTTCCGTACGATTATCTAAAAAAAAATATTTTAATTGGCGTCAACTATTTACGTATGGGAACACCCTTTAATTTTCAATTTTTTTTTTTAAATTGTAACTTATAGGTTTTGATTCCTTTGTGAAATCGCATAATATGCGACATAAACAGACATATCTTTTAATCGCGTTGACTTACAAGTTTGATTTTTTCATTGCTCCAAGGAGTAGCAGACCTGAGTATTTGGTATTAATTTCAGCTTGATACCTTGGTCTTGACAGACAGACAGACGGACAGCAAAGTGATCCTATATGGGTTCCGTACAACTGTTTCCTACAAAAGTGCAACACATTTTAAATAGTGATAAACACGTCTAGATATTTAGAACAGCAGAATTTTTTAAAATTACTTAAGAAAGTTTCTCGAAAGTGATTCGGAATAATGCACTGAATATGTGGTAACTGGTAAGTTACCGTTTTTGCGCCGATGCCCCTTCCAAGTTCCACCCTGTATAACAAAAGGAAAGAATTGCATAACAAAGCCCTAATTTGGTCTGTCCAATATAGGAACATAACAATGTTTAACACAGCAATCTGTCGGAGAATGCGCAATCTGCAGGTTAAAGGAAAAACGGACAAGACTGGTGATCTAAACCGGTTGAAATTCATACCAATTCTCTCCTGCCTACCTTAGCAATTATAATTATGTCCAATAAAATACCCTTTTTGATACGGGGTATCAGCAACAAGTAATAAACATCACGGATTATTTTAGCTCGATGTTGAGAGGGTATTGTGTGAGGTAAGGACCACCTGGCGAGTGATAATACGATCATTATTTGCCTTGATCCAAGTTTTTTCGTTATTCGTTTAACACTGTATTTAAATGCCCTATTAGTTAGTTTCTTTGTTATTAGTCAAATCTTGCAACTGAATTTCAAACCAGTTCCTCCAACCAAATGAGCTGAAATTTTACACACATCTTTGATTCTGGTGATAATACATTTTTTTTTTCACTTATCCGCTATCAGTTGCAGTGTTCATTTCTTGCCAAATCATTTTTACACAATCCATCCATACATCCAATGTACAATGTTTGTTAGTCTGCTTCTTTAAATTTAAGCTTAAGCTAAATGACCAAATAAAAATATAAGCACAGAAAAGCTGTTTTTATCATTGCCTAAGACTTCGACTGACTTTGACTGTGTAGTCGCTCTTTACCTTAATATACGTATTTCGCAGTGCGAATTGACATTCTAGTTGTTATCACAAATAAAAACAAGTGAATAAAAATTAAACGGAGTGGAAAGGACACCGGCGGTTACCGCGTATTCATTATACTACACTGAGTCGTTTTCGCTTCGGTGTTCCTTCCACCCTGTATATTTCATGAAACCCCGGAGAAACATAATATCGAGGCTAGATACAGATACCCATAAAAGTCGCTGATCATTTCGGGACTGGAACACTCTTCTGAAACTTTGGACTGATGTTTGTTGAATTATATAGCTGATTGCAACGGTACATACACGGGTTTCAAATTCGCTTAGCATTCAATGATACAATTTCGCTGATAGTAGTTTATTTTTACGGTGACATGATAAGTGACTATGGTAGAATATAAAATGATACTATTATTATGAACTGATCCCATACAACGGACAGAATTACATTATAAACGTGGACGAAGCATATTACGGAGTATGTACGGTGAATTCATAGTTATTTTGCCTCTGACAGCTACCTACCTACCTAACTTCAACCTTATTGTACCCAGGCTTGTCACTGTCCACTGGCAGCTGTACAATAGTGATGCTATTTTAGATATAGTAACTTTGTAAGGACTATGAGGATCTGAGCAAATAGCTCTATTTTACAAATACGTAAGTTTTTGTGTGTATTCTTACCTCCAGCTGAAGGCGAGAATTTGACCTCATTGCTGACGGGCGTCTCAGAAGGCAGGTGGAACAGGTTGACCCCTGATGAAGACATGCTTCCAGGATCCGCCCAGGTCACCGACAACCGGTCTACCGAAGGCTGCGGAGACGATGGAGGTGGGTCACAGGAGCACTACGGAAAAAAACAAGAAAGTTTTTATGTACAGTAATGAAAAAAGTTATGTTCACCAGATTGACAATTGACATCGTGGCTACCTCAAACAAACAAGGAAAGAATTCATGCCGCATTTAATTTGATAGCAAATTAAATGCGGCATGAATTCTCGTTCTTTTCAGTAAAAGAAGGTGGCCCATCACCAGATGAACAACTGATTCTACAATGTTACATCGCAGGCGCGTTGCTTTATCACAAAACTGATATACATAGCACCTGCAGTCTTCAAATCATAATGCATCGAGGGAACAACGTACAGTCAGTGCCTTCTAACCAACAAGAAAACTCCAGCTAGCGAGCGAGCGTACGAGCCGGGCGAACCTGTTTTCATACTTCGTTTCGGCTATTTCGGTAGTTCGCGGTGTGGACCAAAGATATTTCTGTGACCAAAGTATGAAAAGAGCTGAAACAATGCCTCGCCTGGCTCGCTCGCTAGCTGGCGGTGTGGCCCGCGCTTGAGAGTGGTGAACCTCAAAGTAGAAACACAAAACACTTTGAAAGCCAATGCTTCGACTGTCTGCAGGGCTATTGCGTATATCTGTTGACAGTTCATAGTGATCATCACTTGGCGAGTTTTGATATACAATGACAGTTTTGCACGGGTAGCGTCAGTTGAAACCAACAAGAACTGTCAATGTATATCAAAACTCGCCAAGTGATGATGACTATGAACTATCCTCAGAGATACGCAATAGCCCTGCTGGACACCGTCGGGTAGTTTTCCTTTAAACAGCTTGAAAGCAAGAAAAGAAAAGGACAAAAGTCAACGTATACCAGCCTCACCGATATCTACAATTCATTACAAAATTATTCTGTTAATAGTAAAAAAACTGACCACTTTAATCTATTAGTAAATTACAAAAAAAAAAGTAATTCATGTGATGTTGTTATTTTAATTTCGTTTTCATTACTTAGCAAAACGGCAACAATTATTAACACTTTAGTTCGTGTCTGATTTTAATTACACATAGGTTTTAATTTTGCACTCTTCTACTTTATAGATAGTGTAATTAAAAATGTTTTTTTAGTTTGTCACAAAGTAAAAAAATAACTTATTTTGTATTGTTTGTGGAAGTTTTAAAAATATTTTTCCGATAACTGGTGACTGTAATATCCGGTTAGTTATAAATGTACAGTCGTGAGCACCAATGTGTATACTCTTAGCAGAATTAAAAACGATTTCTTACCAAAATATCAATTTTAATTTAAACGTAAAACTTTATAATATTTGTTCCGAATACTATTTTCGCAAGAGCATATTATATTATTTATTGTGATTCCAATGAATATAGTAGGAGAAAATCACTTTCGAAAGTGGCTTCGTTCACACATTACTTAGTACCTACTCTGTTAAAAAAACTTTAACGCATCAGTAATTTTAGGCTATTCCACAATGTTAATTCAAAAATAAAAATAAAATATCAGTCACATATATCCTAAAAATATTATTTTAAATGCAGAAAAGACAAATGAATATTTATGAAAAAAAAAACACCAAATTACCGTTCACAAAAATTGGAAAAATAATATTCCAAGTTCGAACAAACAGATGTATTATTTGGACCAATCGGAGAAAGGTACTGCGGCGGATTATCGAGAATCGACTGACGCAAGGCAAGCCGCACAAGAGACATGAAATCCTGCGATTTATGGAAAGTAGCTCACTACTTCAGAAGTTGTACTTGTGTGGGTAGGTACCTACAGTGTTTCTACATCTGAATGGCGATTGTAGACGCATTATCACGTATGTCTAATTTATAACATAATACCACGCCAGTAATCCCCGAAGGTAGGCACGGGTGTACAAAATTTCGTCATTTAGGTGTGTTTAAATCCCATGAAATATGGGCATAAATCGGGACTCCGTGGCGGCTACTGAGGAATTCTTGGGAGAAAGGCCAAATAACTCTTTGCCCGATCTAGGAATGAAATCCAGGCCGCCATGATTAGCAATCGCGGTTGCGATCACTCAACTATCTACCATCACATTGTCTAGGAAATTGACAAGGCACGAATATTGAACCTATGTTTTAATGCTATTTAAAAGGCTCGAGGCTAAATACAACAGCACGGTCTGAGGTGGGCCCGTGGATGTGTTACCGTGCAGTATATATCAAGACCTTTCCATGCGCAATAATCCGTTGGTCCTGGCTATCGTTCGTAGATTATTGACCGCCGTTACGGGTTATCAGAAACCCGAAAGTCTGACTACCAATCTTTCTAAGGAATATCATGTACCCTAGATTATGGAGACAGGCAGTCACTACATGTATCATACTAGAATTCGGCTGAATCGTGTTAGACTGGAAGCCGGCCCTAACGCAGATGATAAGAACTAGACAGATCATGATTTATGTAAAGTTGCAGTCGATTTATTACATCCATTGAGTAAGTTTTTAAAATGTCATAGTCACTATCATTATTATTAACACTAGAAACGCGATATTTACCATGTTTACCGTTAATTTTGAGTTCACGATATTAACAGCCAGCTTGTGTTCCTGGGTTCTACCACTAGCTCGGGTAAAGTATTATGCCATTAAGAAAATCTCGCAGTGTAACTGTATAGACTACACCCAGATGAATGGGCCTAGGTTTCTAAAAATCCTAACAGTAATATTCTAGAACATAAAAAAAGAATACATTCTCACGACTAAAAGTAGAATTCATCCCTGTGTGCGTGGAGCCTTTCGGCACTAAATTAATATAGACTGTTCTGTTATTGTAAGGTGTGGTGAAGCTACTTATGTACAGTCGCGGTCTGAACTGATATCTTAAAATAAAAAGATAACTTTTATCTACTTTTATTTAGGCTTGTTTCTGTTTACTTCTGACAGATGTTTGCAACTGCTATCTTAGTATGAACAATTATTTTATCTGCTTCTATTTTTGGTTTGCTCATGTTTACTACTGCGTAAAGCTATGGTAGATAGAACTACATACGAAGTTACGTGTAACAGCTAAAGCGTTAAATTGTGAGCTTATGAGATGTTACATGTCTTTGAAACGAAACGGTTATCTTTCTAAGTACTTTTAAAATAATCACGTTACACCTACCACCAGATCGTTGAAAATAAAAAGTTAACCTGGAGGTCATCGAAAACAGCTTCAATTTCCTAGCTCCCTTGGGCCTCCCTTAAAACAATTTATTTACATTAATTATGCATACTTAGGTTTATTTTGCTTACATTCAGTAGGGACTTGCGAGTTACCTTGATTACTAAACAAACAAAAGGCCGGCGACATTGAACCGTGGGTAATTTAATTAAAATGTCATGCCGCATAATATTTGTAACAAAGTTGTCGGCGACTGTCCTCGATGATAAAGTTGTGGCCATCACGCACAAGCCACACTCCGACGCAAAGTGAAAAAGAATTGCAAATTTAAAGACACTATTGAGTATGCTTATGTTTCTTTTTGTAGCTCAGCAGGACTAATGTGTCCCATGGACACAGTTACAAAAAAAAAACAATGTCCTCGTGGATATTGTGTCTATTTTCATACACGCTGTAAAGGCCATGGACGTTCAAACTGTTATCATGAATTCAGCACATGATTCTAGACGTCCCAGCAAATAAATATTTCTTTAATAATTACGGGAAAATCTGATGTTCCTTATCAAATAATGCACTTTTGTTAGAAACACCAGATTTTATCGATGTTCCCTACATCCTACATCATATATTTACTGTCAAACGACAGGGTCGGAATACGTGTTTCATAGAGTTGGCAGACTGAGAGAGTAGCCGAGGAGCGGAGACCGTCCAGCTTAGTCAATGGTACATTTGAGATGGGTGGAGCCCAGTTGGTGGCCACTTTAGGAGAAGTTCCAGTTGAATAGATCAACAGACTATTTGTAGCAAGTATTGATTGTTAAAAACCACCAAAAACGATCAAAGAATGTACGACTAAGTAGGTGGTGACTATCGAGATGACGGCTAAAAAGATGTATGAAAGAAGAAAGTATGCACCATATTTTAAATAAATCGATCAGGGAGAAACAAATAAAAGTAAAAAAATTGACAGCTTCTGAATATAAGCAGCGGTAACCAATTGGCTAAGAATTTGGGAGCCTATGGTTTCAGCATTATTGTTTATTAATTTAGATTACGTTTTGCAGTCCTATGACGACAAGTCAAAGCCAACTTTCATGAAATGAATGAACATGGAGGAGAATGCAGAATAGATTGTGTAAGGATTCATAGAAAGAAAAAGGAGTAAAGGATAGCATGACGGTTGACAGGAGAGAATGGAAATAAAGTGTGTTTCGCCGAGCTCAAGTAAAAGCGGACAAGGCCAGGAAGTTGATGATGGAGGAGGATGAACAAAGTGGAAAGTTTCGTGCCCTATATAGGGATGCAGAGGGATCTTCTAGTCTTTATTATAGGAATAGGACACGTGTGCTGTACAATCTGACTCTTGAGTCCTTTGAATATGTTTAAGCCTAGGAATATATCTGGGACATTCAACAGAAAATTCAAACAAACAAAGTTTGATTACTTGATTCTTTCACGAAATACCAGTGCGATGGATTCGAAGAAGACAATTAAACCCACAAAATCGTTACATAGAAACCATTTCTTTTTTTTCAAAAATTGTTTTAGTTGGAGTCGAAAGTCTTCTAAATTGGAATGCAAAGCATGGGCCCCGCCCATTGGCCACAGTCGCCACGAATGGCCAGTGACGTGACACGACGCAGTCCATCTTATAGTGCCAATGAGTGTCAGACCCGCACTGATTAACTACGCAGGGCTGATACCAGAGGAGATTATTTTAAATATTAACGAGAGAAAGAAAGCTCACAACCTTGGCTAGAGGTTAAGCCTTGCCACACAACGGGGCAATGTCGCCACTCTTTGGCACATTACTGATTGACACCTTTGACGAGGAGTTTCTTGATGATAAATCCTTTGTTGTTGTTTAGGTTGTTTTATTTGTATTGTACCTAATAGTGAGATTTCATTTAAATAAATCGAATCAGAGACAATAATTAACATTTCGACAAAAATGTGTTTGAGTCTGAATTAAACTCCTCTGCTTTTAGCTTAGGAGAGTTGTTAGTGATTTTATAAGTTGTAATAATTATAAAAAAATAATAAAATCATAGTGAGTTAGTTTGGGCTGGGCTTAACCCCTGACATGCGACAGTTTCATAAACTACTTTATGGCACCATCCATTAATCCAGTTGTTAAAAGAACACATAATTACGCTGCCTAATTGGCCTGGCTTAAAGGGATATGAAGAACAGGGTGTATAACTCTTTATCCTCATAGAAAAAGGAGGATCCTACGACCAGACAGGTGTCGTGTCTGGTGGGCTACTGCCCGATTGTTGTTGTAGAGTTTTTACTATAACATTTTAAGTCGCGGATTGACGTTCTTCCTTTGTGGCACAGATGGACGCTGCAGTACTGCTTTGAACTATGTTACTGTAGTGAAGTACTGGCCACTACAATGTCTAGGACAAAAAAAATGTTGGGAAACCGGAGTGTCCTGGAACCAAAAAATTGAAGACATGTTACATTTATGTCTGAGCTCGCATGGTGGTAAACTGCCTCTCACCGAGAAAAGGCCCAGCAGTGGTAACGCTGTGGGCTAATTATGATTGGTCTAATGGCCACAAAAAGTGCGACTGTTGAAGTCTTGTGATCGATCTTCAGATCCTGCAACCGAATTTCTTTGTTGCGTCCTGAGGATTTGTATCTGATCGATGGTAAAAGGACCTTTATTACCTACCCATTCGGAGAGTACATTAGTGATGATGTCACTGGAGGAGCTCATTACTGCCCTGCATGTCCTAATAAACGAGATACTCGTATACAGAGCGACACATCAAGCCACCCATTTCCAGCATAACACGGCCTCGCTTTGTATAGATTTCCCGTACCATGAGAGATCCGCTATACAGGTCTTATACAAGTTGATTGGTCGTAGTGCGTACTTCATACTTTTCCGTACTAAAACTCAGTCTGTAATTATGTTTCACACCTTAACAGCTGGACGGATTTTGATGAAATGATACAGGTAGGTATCTGGGTACCGATAACGGATACTTTTCCTCCCGATCTTTCGATGTTCACGCGGGCAATCCAGTGATTCCCTAAAAATAAAACGGTAAGTGTGGCACCCCTGAATGTTCATTCCATTATCTCGCGCCCTCCCTATCGTTAAATATCACTCGGAATAATAATTAAGAAGTGATTTTTCACCAAAGATAGCGTCCGATCGATACTCTGCTAATTCGTGGAACCTTTTTGATACTTTTAGAGCTATTAGGATAATTTATGTAATCGTATCAATTCATGTGCCACGCTCACGCACTACTGACATATTTTAACTTTTATATGGTATGGGTGCTAGATATATGTACGAGTGGGGACTGTCGGCCTGCAAAACGGAATATTAGATGACCAATTGAACATTCGTCGGGAAATAACACACCGAGTTTCCTCCGTGCCTCGGAAAGAACGCTAAGCCGTTGGTCCCGGCTGTCATTTGTAGATCTTTGACAGTCGATACAGGTAGTCAGTGGCCAGGAAGTCTGACAACCAGCATAGCACTGCCTGGGTTGTCGAGGTCAGATAGACAGTCGATTCTTTTAAAATACTGGTATTCAGCTCTATCTGTTTAGACTGGAAGCCGACCCTAACATAGATGGGAGAAGGCTAGGCAGGCAGGATGCAGTAGAATATGTTGCAGGTACATAATCAACCTACAGTTACTAGAAATATGTAAAGTTCATACATCGTTGTAATTAGTTCTTGAAACTGGTTTATAAACGCATCAATTATGCTAACGTTGTCATAATGAATATGATTACGATGATTCAGTGCTGGTTCACTAGATTTAGCAATTATACTTATTAGAACGTCTATAGCGCTTCTGCGCCGACCCCAAATAAATTCGGAAAAGGGCAAGAGAATGTTGATGATAGCACTTCTGCGTCGCTGTTATCGTACGTCATCGTATCAGTAACGCGCCACAGAAGCGATGCAAGCCACTGTATCGTTCATCTTCTTAGCGTGTTGATGGCAACCTAAATTGTGTCGGCCCAGAACTGAGCAACGAATTTGGCGCATTCAGTAGCGTCCATCAGACCCTGCAATGAACAAAAAACAGGACAAGAAGTATAGGTACGGTCTTCTAGTAATAAATACCTTCTTGGATTTATGCCCGCCTAGTACTTTTCGTAAGGTTAGTGCCCATAACTAGCAAACAACTGTACTAACACTACTCGATCCCATGCAATGTTTTTGAGTAATATTTTATTACTCAAAAATACGGTGGGGTCAACGGGAACAATTTTTAATTATTTTAATCAATTCCCGCTGACCCCACCAGTGGGGCCAAGGGCGGTGAGGTCAACGGGAATACACCATATTAAGTGCTATATTGTTTGTGGAACAGCACCACACATACGCTCCAGGGCGGAGTCTGTATCGATGGAAACGTGTGACTTTTTCTCAAATTGTCAATGCGAGACGAAGTGGAGAATTGACCTACAAAACGGCCTACATTCATACATGCACGGTTTATTGAATGACGCTTCTGCTGAGAGAGGGCAGTGGAGTCGTTGTGTTTTGTCTTCAGACACAGTCCTGTAAAGTTCGACATATCCGTTCAGTTCGAGGTATCCTATAATTCCAATTCAGTTAATGCAGTACCCCCCGGCCCAACATAAATACCGGAATCACAACACTCTCTAAACACCGAACACCACCTTTACCGACTGCGCGCGGTATTACATTTCGTTAATTGGCTTCGTTTAGAGGCCGGGGAGTGCCCTGATTGTCTGTAATTACACTTTGTGTACCTTTCCCCGTAATGGCGGCGGTGCTAAATGTATTCACAATTTTGGGTTTGAAGGTTTGTATTTGTATATGTGGAAATGAAACGACCGAATCTGAAATCCCTTCTGAAAATTGTGTTGAATTTTACGTGTTTATTTATTGGGTGATTCATTTAGAGGTACTTTTTTGAATATGGATTTTTTGACAGAGGAAGCGTGAATCGTATTATCCTATCATGGTATTTTTGTTCAGTATAGTTTGACATTTCATCATGGAACTAAGTCTTTCCATCCCGGCACAGCTATTATAAATTATTCAGATGTATTAAAAATCAGCATTCTACAAGAAAGGTTTCGTGCACATAGAGCAACTTATGGTCAACATAATCGGCATACCGAATGCACGATTCACTATACCATCGAAAAGTTTGGAAACCTACTTGCCAAACAGCACGTGAACCTAGCTGGCTGTATTGCAAGAACAATTTGGTGAACAGTTAATTTCGCGCTTCGGACCGGTGAATCTTAGATCCTTTGACACCACACCCCTAGACTTTTTCATTGGTCCAAAGGCTTGGATATGTAGCATACGATTGAGAAACTGGTTAGTCGCTTTATTCGCCAAATACCATTCGAAATGCTCGGACACGTCATTGAAAATTTAAACTGCAGTTAAAGTAGTTTTTCCAAAGCATATCAAATTTTACGACATTTTTGAAAAATAAAATATGCAAACACATTGTACATACCTGTGGAGTTAGCTCCGACTTTGTGGTGTCGATGACCACTCTCGGCCGAGGCTCCAGCTTTAAGATTCCACGTTCTCTACCCTGAACAGAAAAGAGGTTTCATTTAAAATTGAAGTTGGTTTTATTTGAATAGGCGTTTATTCTGCTTGGGTTAATGTTGATGTGGTTTTTTAGGAATGGGAAGACATATAGAAATGTTTTGATCACAGTGCTGAACTAATTGAACCGTTTAAACCTTCGATGGCAGTTCGAAGTGCACTAACAGCGGACGTGTGACGGACGCTTTTGCAACCACACTAAAGAAAAACCGTTACATTTGTTTCGATTCACCCTGTTTCATTCTGATTGGAAAATCAGTTTAAAATTCAAAAAACCCTGCTCTATATTACTGGAAACGTTGAGAACCTTTCACATACCGGTGAAACTCAGGGCTGAGGAAAATATCGTAGAGTTTATAAGTAAATATAAGTGAATGGCTGTATAAAGGAGTAGCGGAAGTCAAACAAACCAATAATTGGATTGTGTAGAAGGTGATAAATGAGAATAGATTATTCTATTTTTTTGTGCATAAAGCCGCAAGAGAAAATAGTACCTATTCGCAATCTGATTCTGATTACTCATTATTTCATCACTGATTGCAAACACCTCTTCTATTGTGATTCGGTTGTGTCGACTTACGGATGACAATTGTGTGAATATTTAGGTTAGTATAGCGTTGTGTTACTATTTCTTATTGTAATTATATTTATATTTTATTTATTATTTGTGAATTTTCTTGACTGTATTTTGTGTAGTAATCGGTTATCGTGGTATGGACATGTGATGCGGAGGAATGAGGAAAATGTAGTGAAGAGAATGTCGAGTATGGATGTAGATGGCTATAACACTGAAAAAAAAGCAGTTGCCACAATCAATATTTTGTTTAGATTGACTAAGTAACTTGTTTGCATCTGAGCCGAATGTGCACGACGCACCTTTTTGTAATTTTTATACTTTTTGGTATATTTTGTACAATGTTTCTTTTATATTTCGAATGCTGTATTTTTGATATTTTGTTTTCCATTAAAAAGACCAGTCTACCACCAACCATCACGGCGTTTACTTTCGTATAACAGTCCCCTTTAAAATAGGAAGTCTTGTAAACCAGCAGTGTGGTGATTAGGCTCAGTCCGCTACATCGTGGTCCTTCTACAGCCAGTCTAGCAAATATTGGTGATGGTGCGTACTCGTGCGGGTGCCAAGATGGGGGCTGAAGGGAACGCTGTGGAGAAGGAGCTGGAGCAACCAGGGCCCAGCCATTCACCCGCCGACGCGGCGGCCGCAGTCCAGACCCCTTCCGTCTCCGGCAATCAGACCCCGCCGAGGCCCGTCACTACAATCCAGACTCCGTCGAGACCAGTAAGTAGAACTTCATCTCGTTCTTCTGCTACAATGGTGGCTAGAAAGTTAGCCGCAGAGGCTTTACATGCTCGCCGTATGGCTGAATTAGAGCAGGAGGCCGCAGAGAGGGTCGCCGCAGAGAGGGTCGCCGCAGAGAGGGTCGCCGCAGAGAGGGTCGCCGCAGAGAGGGTCGCCGCAGAGAGGGTCGCCGCAGAGAGGGTCGCCGCAGAGAGGGTCGCCGCGCGAGAGCGCGAGGCAGCGGAGTTGGAACTCCGAGCAGAATTGGCGGCTATAGATGCTGATGCCAGTCATCGTAGTTCGAGAAGCAGTCGTTCGGTCAATGACTGGCTGCAAAAATCGCAAGCTGCTCTGAAAGTTGATCCAGTTGGCCTAGCTGACCCCGTCGAGTTTCATTCAATTATCTCGGTCGCCCCCTCTCGCCTAGCCCCAGCCCCGGTTTCGCCTATAAAACCGGCTGACCTAGCCACAACAGCTACAAATGCTAACATGCATCTCTGTTCCAGCGATTCAGACCGCCTTGTGAAGTCGTTAGGCATTCTCATAGATAATGTTAATAAAGGCGCATGCCACCGTAGGGGTGATAGGGATTTTCCATTGCCGTTTTTCGACGGTAAATCGCATCTAGAATGGCTTTCTTTAAAAAGAGCCTTTCTAGATACGATGGACTCACATTCTGCAGTGGAAAATCTAGCTAGGTTGAACAAAGCATTGAAGGGATGCGCGCGTGAAGCGGTCATGATGCTGCTGGCAACGGCGCGTGAGCCTGATGTCGTGCTGCGCGCGCTTGATACGCGCTTCGGCCGCCCCGAGCTTATAGTGGCTCAGGAGGCAGCTGCAATGCGCACTTTACCGCGCGTCTCCGGTGAAGGTAAAGACCTTGCTATTTTTGCCAGTCGTGTTCGTAATTGTGTGGAAGCGATTCGGCTACTCGACCAGCCTCACTACCTAACATCGCCAGAGCTGATTCAATCGGTTATTTCTAAAGTCCCCGCACTGTTACGAGCACAATGGGTGGCCTACGCCAGCAGTCACGCGGCCAGTGGTCTACCCATGCTCGACATGTTCGCCGATTTCCTGGCCAACATAGTCGAGCTTCAGTCTAGATTCGGTCTCCTCCCTGAATCGGCTGGCGCACCGAGTTCGACTTCCGCTGCCAATAGCCGATTCAGGGATAAGGTGCACGCAGTCGTTGATGGAGAGAAATCTCGGTCAAAATCTAAAAATAGTTCATCCACGACTGTTTCAGGCAAAATTCATTGTGTTTTATGTCAACAACAGCATTCATTGACGCAATGTGACAAATTTCTTTCCTTGTCAGTAGATGACAAGTGGCGTTTTATAAAAAAGAAAAGAATTTGTCACAGGTGCCTCAAAGAAGGTTGGCATAGGCTAAGTTCGTGTTCAGCAAAAAGTTTGTGTGACATTGGCGATTGTAAATTCCGCCATCATAGGTTGTTGCACAGTGCTAGTGAGCGCGCAGCCGCAGCTCACGTAGGCTTAGAAGAGGACGACGATACTGCGCCGTCCACGCTGAGCTCCGCCCCGTGCGCGTCGAGCTCCGTACCTATAGTTTCTCTTGCTGAAGGGAAAGAAATCCTGTCCCACGCGTCAACTTCTTTTTCAGCTGAAAGTCCGGCGCAATCGCTGAGTCTTCGCCCGTTACTGAAAGTTGTTGCTGTAACTGTGTCTGGTCCGTCTGGTAGTGTCGATACTTATGCCTTATTGGACGACGGGTCGACCGCTACTTTTATTGATGCGGAGGTTGCTGCTAAGATAGGTGTTAAGGGGCCAGAAGGACGCGTTCACGTAGATTGCATAGGGGGCCTTAATAAGAACGCACTGGTGCGTTACGTCGACTTCTACATCAAGGGTCGTCACGCGAAAGATAGTCACCTTATTCGTAGGGCTAGATCTATTGGCAGTCTAGGGGTGTCGTCTCAGTTTGTCAACAGGGACGCCGTCACGAAATACCCATATCTTGCGGATCTTGCAGATGAGTTGTGTTACGGTAATATTCAGCCAATGCTCATCATTGGCATTGACAACTGGCATCTCACCGTATCTAGGGCCACACGTAAGGGGTCTAAGTCACAACCTGTCGCGATTCGTACTGCGCTTGGTTGGGTATTATTCGGTTTCGGTTGTAGTTCAACTACTCAGGTTGATGTTGTTAGCCACGCCACACTGTTTGAATCCGCGACTGTAGCCCACAGCGACCGTTCCGAATTAGAGCAGCTTATTAAGGAGCAGTACAAACTCGAGTCTATAGGTATTTCGAAACGTGAGGCGCGCAATGCTG
Organism: Eugnorisma glareosa; assembly: GCA_947578425.1. Lineage (NCBI taxonomy): Eukaryota > Metazoa > Arthropoda > Insecta > Lepidoptera > Noctuidae > Eugnorisma > Eugnorisma glareosa. The sequence goes on from OX387957.1 coordinate 43,450,503, forward strand.
ATGACGAACGTGCTGATCAGATTATTGAGCGCACAGCACGCCGCCTGCCCAGTGGTCGTTTTGAAGTAGGTCTGATCTGGAAGTCTGACGTTTTATCGGTACCTAATAGTTACAACCTCGCCTTATCTAGGTTTTTAGGCTTGGAGAAGAAGTTGTGTAGGGATGGTGCCTACGCGGAGCGGTATCGTGCCAACGTTCTCGATATGGTTGGGAAGGGCTACGCCGAGCTGTGTCCAGAGACACCCACAGGGCCACGTATTTGGTACCTGCCTCACTTCGGCGTGGTCAACCCAAACAAGCCTAATAAGCTGCGGGTTGTGCACGATGCCGCTGCCAAATCCAAGGGCGTCTCACTAAACTCGTTGTTGTTACCGGGCCCTGACCTGCTTGTGCCACTACTCGGCGTTCTTTTTCGATTTAGAGAAGGCAAAATTGGGTTGACCGCGGACATTCGGGAAATGTTTCCGCAAATTAAAATTCGCGTTGAAGACCGCGACGCGCATAGGTTTTTGTGGCGCGATAATCCACGCGAACCGCTGCGCGTTTACCGGGTGTCGTCGATGATGTTCGGTGCCGCTTCTAGTCCCTTTACGGCAATTTACATTAAAAATAAAAATGCGGCCGAGCATCAGACACAATACCCGGACGCAGCACGTGCAATCATTTGCGACCATTATATGGACGATTGCATCTGCAGCCTTGACAGTGTGGATGAAGCAGCAAAACTGGCCGCTGATATTCACGCTGTCCACAAAAACGGGGGTTTTGAAATGCGTGGCTGGGCCTCCAACAGTGCCTCGGCTCTGACGTTGTTACCGAAGGAGACATTGCTGGAGGTGCCGGTGACTTCACCCGTGGACCTGGGCCACCTGGCCACTCCTGTGAGGACGCTTGGCCTTATTTGGCAGCCCACTACAGACTGTGTCGGTTTCAATATTGGATTAAAAAAGGATGGGCTGCCAAAAAAGCTTACCAAGCGGGTGGTTTTGGCCCACGTGATGCGAGTTTTCGACCCCCTCGGAATTATTGCGCCTCTAGTAGTGACCGGTCGCATCATGTTTCAAAATGCGTGGCGCAAGGGTCTCGAGTGGGATGAAGAACTTTCACAGCAGGACAGTGCAGCGTGGAGGCTATGGTTTCAGGATTTGTTTGGGGTTGCCGAATTGCAGATCCCACGCTGCTACTGCCTAGCCGACTATGAAGTGAATCATTGCGAGCTTCATGTTTTTTCTGACGCCAGCGAGTCTGCCTTTGCTGCGGTGGCTTACTGGCGGTTCGTACTTAAGGATGGAGGAGTCAAGCTCGCACTGGTTTGCAGCAAGGTCCGTGTAGCTCCTTTAAAGCCGGTGTCGATTCCGCGGTTGGAGCTGCAGGGAGCGTTGATCGCCGCGCGCCTCGCTTCAACAATCTGCGATTCTCATCGTTTCAGACCCGTCAGGCAAGTTTTTTGGTGTGATTCAATGACGGTGTTGAGTTGGTTACGAAGCGAGGCCCGCTCATTCAAACCTTTTGTTTCGCATAGAGTCGGCGAGATCCTGGAGTTAACGAGTGCCAGTGATTGGCGGTGGGTGCCTAGCGAGTTGAACGTCGCTGACGATGCAACCCGGTTAAAACGCACTACGTTATCCCTAGAGTCTCGCTGGATCACTGGTCCAGAATTCTTGCTTTCTTCTAACTGGCCTAGTGAGCCTAGTTCCTTCCCAACCGTAAATGAAGAGAGTAGGAATCCGGCATATACCACAGCAGTTTACCTCATCGGTAGCGTAGAGAGGCATGTGCCAGTCTCAGCTGATCCCAAGCGGTTTAGCTCTTGGCTGAGATTGGTACGTGCAACTTATAAAGCTCATAAATATATAACTCTTATAAGACTCCATTCATTATCACGTAGGGGGCTTCAGGTAGATAATTTAGTGCGTGAGCAAGGGCGGATACTAACCTTTTCTTTTCAGCCTTCAAGCTCTTTTGGCTCTCCACATTCAGCGCATGAGACAGCTGCCGATATGCGCCTGGCCGAGACGCACATTTTGCTCCAGGCACAGCTGGACTCATTTCCTGTTGAGATGATGTGTTTGAGCAGTCTCCCTCCCTTGCCCATACCTCGCACCAGTCGGCTGTTCCGACTGTCACTGATTGTGGATGAAGACGGCCTCATACGCCTATCCAGCCGTATCGCCGCAGCCTCGGGAGTGCCTGAAGCCACAAAAAACCCCATCATCCTCGATGGGAAGCACCCTGCCGTCCAGCTACTAGTAGACCACCACCACCGCCGAGCCGCCCATGCCAACACAGAGACCGTGGTCAACGAGCTTCGTCAGAGCTTCTACTTGCTCGGCTTAAGAAACGTCGTCCGCTCCGTTGCCTTCCGTTGTCAGCTATGCCGCATTCGCCGAGCTGAGAAATTCCAGCCGCCTACAGGGAATTTACCGGAGGCACGTTTAGCTCACCACAAGCGCCTCTTTACATTCACTGGGCTAGACTACTTTGGACCAGTTCAAGTGACTATTGGCCGAAGACGGGAGAAGAGATGGGTCGCTTTGTACACGTGCCTAGTCGTCCGCGCCATCCACTTGGACGTTGTTGGAAGCTTGTCGACAGATTCTGCTGTAATGAGTCTTCGGCGCTTCGTGGCTCGCAGAGGAACGCCTTCTGAGATTTGGTCTGACAATGGCACCGCATTCATCGGGGCAAGAAGAGAACTCCGTGCACTCTACGGGGACGCAGCCATAGAATATGCTGCAACGGAGAAAATTAGTTGGCGCTTCATTCCTCCATCGGCTCCATTTATGGGTGGAGTATGGGAGCGACTGGTGAGAAGTGTGAAGACAGCACTCCGAGCGACCCTCACCGAACGTGCTCCGACAGAAGAAGTTCTCCGAACCGTACTCGCAGAAGCAGAAGGGCTAATCAACTCCCGCCCCCTGACGCACGTTTCGGTAGAGCCCGGCAGCGAAGAGGCGCTCACCCCAAATCATTTCCTCCTTGCAGCTTCATCGGGGCGTCCCGTTCCAGCAACCTTGACGGACCGTGATCTGGTGTCGAGAAGCGGTTGGCGCAAAGCGGTCAGACTGGCGGACCACTTCTGGCAGCGCTGGGTTAAAGAGTACTTGCCGAATCTCATTCCCAGACCCAGGCAAGGCGACGTTCCAGAGTTGGCTGTGGGCGATCTGGTCCTGGTGGCTGACGGCAACCTACCGAGGGGCTCCTGGCCGAGAGGGCGCATCTCAGCGACTTACCCGGGCCGCGATGGGGTGATCCGAGTGGCGGAAGTCAGGACTGCAGCGGGCACACTGAAGAGGCCCTTGAGGAAGCTGCTCAAGCTGAGTGCTTAACTTTGGGGGGAAGGAATGTGCACGACGCACCTTTTTGTAATTTTTATACTTTTTGGTATATTTTGTACAATGTTTCTTTTATATTTCGAATGCTGTATTTTTGATATTTTGTTTTCCATTAAAAAGACCAGTCTACCACCAACCATCACGGCGTTTACTTTCGTATAACAGTCCCCTTTAAAATAGGAAGTCTTGTAAACCAGCAGTGTGGTGATTAGGCTCAGTCCGCTACACCTATCAAGCACAATGATCAGAGCTACTACTTTTATTTGATTGAGATTTGAAACGGAGTCTTGATTGGAGTTATCACAGAATCTATTTGCAGCAATCAAGTCAAATAGTAATAAACACAACCAAATAGTGATAAACACAACCAAGGAACTTATTTAGCGCAAACATTTAGCGCAAGAGTTGATCAAGTTGTATGGTTAATACAATTAATTGCAATGATAGATGCTATCCAGACAAATCAACTTAATAAAGTTTCAATGATCTATATCAAAATGCTTGATTGACACAACTAACTTATTTTGTTACAGTTAACATTTTTTTAACTTGTCTCTTATTTAACTCTCTTAGAATGATGTCATGTTAAGGGTAATCGAGAAACTTGTTTGAGCGTTCAATCATTTGAACTAGTATTGCTGCAATCATGTCGTGATGATCAACTTAACTAAGATTTTGATTAATCTAAACAAGATATCGTCAATCAAGCTAAAAAGCTATTTTTTTCAGTGAAGAGTAGAGGAAGACCAAAGAAACGATGGATGGATTGTGTGGAAGATGATATAGCTAAAAAGGAGGTGCCTGCTGAGATCCGAGTAATAGAGAATTATGGAAGAAGAAGACGTGCTGCGCCGACACCAAATAAATTGGGGTAAGGACAAGAGAATGATAATGATGAAGATGGTGATTTGTGAATTTTCGTATCTTGTTTATAGTGTAGTATTCAAACCTCATTTGCTCCAATAGAGTTTTTGATCCTTATAAGAAACAAGATCGATTTGCCACACACAAAAGTCTGTGTGAAATTTGCCCATTTTCTTATTTATTTAACAATTTATGTATACACTAAATACAGAAAAGAAAAAAGGAACAGAAAATAGTACAAAGGATCACCTTTGTACTATTTTCTGTTAGTTTTAGAAGTAAGCATTAGCTTATGTCTAAAGAAATCTCTTCCAGCATACCTGCGAAAGGAGAATCGAATTGAAAAAATTCAATTAAATTAATTCGACTCGATCTTCGATCTTCGATTGAATTTTTTTTTTGAATTCGATTGGAATTGGAGGAGGGGTTTCTTGTTACATCATTTTGTGTAAATCATCCTCTGCCTAGTCAATATGTTGGGGTCAGCTTCCAGTCTAATCGGATGCAGCTGAATACCAGTATTTTACATGGAGCGACTGCCTATCTGACCTCCACAACCCAGTTATTACTGGGTAATAACGATACCCCTTGGTAAGACTGATTGTCAGACTTTCGGGCCACTGACTACCTGCATCGACTGTCAAAGATCTTAAAAATGACAGCCGGGACCAACGGATTAACGTGCTTTCCGAGCCACGGAGGAAACTCGGTATGTATTGGGTGGTCAGCCATCCACAGACCAAACTAGGCAAGCGCGGCTTAACCTGAAGATTGATCCGAGCAGCTGTTATTATTTAGCCACAAGCTCCTCGCATTATTTTGTGTGGATGAAGATCGAAAAATCTTAGAAAAGTATAAGACCGTAATCTTGTAGCTACAACAGTTAAGGTGGAAGCTTCAGGGTATCCCGCGGAATTTAAATTTTCTTACTTTTTTTGCAATTTGCAGATCAGTGTCAGGTTGTATTTTGATGAAGACAGAGCCGCGTCAGTAACACGTATGTAGTTACAGAATTATAATCATTAAAATCACCACAGTAAAACATGATCTCACTTTGTATAGATTTACCGTACAATGAGAGATCCACGTAAACTAGTTTTGTATAGCTTGATTGGTCGTCGTGCGTAACTAGCTTAGTTATTTTAAATTAACATTACGGTTGGTGTACAATCAAGAATCCTAAGCAGAAACTTCGAAACTCAACTTCGTTAATATTAAAAACAACTGCTTAGCACATAAAATATCGCAAGTACACACAGCAAACAAAATAGTTGGCCCTTTAATCACAAAAGAGGACAGCAAAAAAGTTTATCCTTCACGTTCTACAAAATAAAATCGAAAAAAGTTTAACCGTCATATTCTCTATTAAAATTAAAAACGTGTTCTAAGTACCTTGGCGTCCATTGTGGGCCGCGGTGCAGACAGCGGTGGCGATGGCGGTTACTATTGTGACGGCTCCTGGCTTGTGTTAAAGAGGATGCCTGCGAAAAGGGGTATAAGTCGAGTTTTCAAACTTTCTGAATCACATCCTGAATGTTCGAGAACAATACTCGTAAACCAAATAATACATGGCTAGCTGTTTGTGTAGGTGAGTTTAAATGTTTGTAAACGCACGATACAGGAGAAATTCCTAGTGTGGGCAAAGTTTTTTAAAAAACAAAAACAAAACATGCATTATATTTGTTTAAATTATTATTTGTTTATCATAAAATACTCCTTTGCACAATTTATAAACTTTATGCTTTCCCAAAAACGATCTGAATTTATTTTAAATGAACTTGATGGTAGTCTGTTTTTGTCTGAATGGTTCAAATGTTTGCTTACAGGAAGAATATCTAGGTAATCGAAAATCTGTACGAGATAACATAGTTAATATTTACCATTACATCTCTTCTCACCACTTATTTGACTGCCATTTTTTTATGGGAAACTGAACCAAGAGTCATTTGGTCCATGAACCGTTGGTCAACATTATCTTTATATTAAACTTTTCATCCAAAGCACTTTTCACACACGAACGTTTCCACCATCTACAGCCACAGACTACTACAGGTGATGTGTTTTTTTTTAAATTATTATCATCATAGATAACCCATTAATGTTAGCTTCCGCCTTTTTCAAGTAACAGCTCTTGTTTCATTAGATCACATTCGTTTTGACTGGTCCTCAAGTAGTACAGAGTAACATTCTATTAGCAATACTTATAGGTGATGGTCGAGTCAACCTTAAAGCTTACCAAAAAGCTTATGAGCTACTATTTTCTACAAAATATCAGAAATAGTAGAATTCGCTTGTCACTTGCGTTCTGGAACATTAAATTATAAACAATTCGGTTTTTGCAAGATATTTCGATCGCACGGAAGTATTATCCCTCCGGTTGGGTGTGATTACAAAAATCCATTATTAGCCTGGCCGTATCTTTTGTACAGATTAGTCATGTGTTTGAAGTAATTAAGACGGAATGTCAGTCAATCAACACTTAAGCATAAGTCACTAACAAAATCACTGTTTATAACATTCATATTTATATTTATACATTCATACACCATAATTATCTAGAACCAACACCTTTTCAGCGACTTCGAAACACACGTGCCGAAAGCCTCAATGTAAACAATATTGTGATGCCAATTCTGTCATTGGAGTGATTAATGTCGCGTAAATGTGTGTCAACTATGTTATATTACTTTCATATGTAATGGGAAATGAAAAGACCGGTGAATCTTTGATAGGTTAACACTTAGATCCAGGTATGGTTTATATATTACGAGTATGATCAAGATTTTGTAACAATATCTTGTTTTAAAAATGTTACCATGGAGGGTCTTGCCCATTCTTCTCCATAAAGATCTACGCTTTGGAATGTGCAACTACAGTAATTTCTTAAGTTATTATGCCTTGTGACTGTGACTGTAGCTTCACTTTTTTTGTTATTTTGACATTCAAAAGTGCTTGTAATGGTCTTATTGAAAAAAATGCTTTGAGTTTGAGTTTGATCTGAAGAAAGAATGAAAATTCACAAAATTTGTTTTTTGGTCATAAATAAAAAATATATGCTAATAGAGAAAATACTTGTTAGATAGGTTAGTTACAAACAAATAATACCTACCTACTCCAAATAAAAACCAGTAGTAGTTATAGTGAACTAAAAGGCCGTAAAAATATTTCTGTAGAAAAAAAAGGGTTATGTCACTTTACAGCTAGCTTCTCAGTAATTAGTGGAAAACTGCGCAAAGGTGGGTTGTTAAAAGGGTGGGAAACAAACGGGTTGCTGAACATGCCTCATCCACTGCTATTAAATAAAACGTACTTTGTACGAGCTTAATAAATTCTCTAGAGTAATTTACTGCGTCTGTCATAAAATCGATTAATAAATGGTTATTTCTTAGTACTGAATTCAACTCAAGGATTCTTAATTTTTCATGGTGCTTTAGCGTTTTTTTTGTAAAAAATAAACATTTGCAAATAAAATATGTTGCAATTAACCATATGCTTATGCATACAATTGTGCCTTTAGACACTTTAAACTAAAACTACCGAAATCTGTAATTATAAACGTCTCGATTAGGTTTGATTAGTTGTTATTGATTATTGAATTAGTAGTATAAAAAATAAAATGGTTTCATAAAATGGTTTATAACATATTAACGCTCGACACAGCAAATCCCTGCTTACACACATCTCTATCAGCTGTTAACTCCGTATTCACTATTCAACTACTTTAAAAAAAAAACACCTACAAAGTAAACCATCCTAAAGGATGGGAGACTTATGGCTTGTCACATCACTTGCCATCGCTGTCACGGTACTCGTAAAGACATGGCTTTTGACATGTTATTCTTTGAGTCGCTCACCCCCAAATCACCTACTGCTCTTTAAAAGGGGTAAACAGAAAGTTAAGGTCAGTGTGTTTAATAATTTTATTTTATAAAGCCTCTTTTTCTCATCAATATGTGTCATCTTCACATTGATATCTAAAAGGTGGTAAAAATACCCTTAAAGAAGCCGAAAGGCACTTGTTCTCCCAGTCAAATCTATATTTTTTTTGACTGGACTGTACCTGGGAACCTTTTAGTTACGGAGATATTGGAGGTCTAAGTTTTTTTTTTTTTTGTATAATACTTGTTTTTAAGCTAATAATTTTATTCTAATTACCTCCATGACCCATATATTATTCAGAGCATCCATCAGCACAATATTTTGAGTATGCTATACTTGTAAGTAGGTACTTAGTTTGCTTGGGTGCCGGCTTCGTGAAGGGTCCTCTTACACCCTGTATACTTCTATACAAAATGTTAAAAAGAGTGTACAGGATTATAATTTTGGATGTAGGAGGTAGGTATTCCCTCAAACTACACAACCAATTTCAAAAATTACCTATTTCGCTGATGGAAAATGACACCATTGCAGATTCCCATAGAATGTGTTATTGACACGGGTGAAGCCGAAGTTAGAGCTAGCAATAAATAAGACAATAGAAGTGCTTAAGCTAACTATGATCCTTTAGTATAATACTTACTTAACTAAATTTATTGAGAGGGAACAGGGCCTCTAAGGAATTAAAAAAATAGGTATTTGAAGAAACTATCGCCGTCGCGTTGCGTCAAGTCTGCCCCTGTAGAGTGCGGGGTAGCTGCAGCTCTGACTGATTATATCACAAAAAAAATAATGAGTACGGCGTTTCGTATTCTCCCTTTTTCTCCTCGAAATCCTCTTCGTCTCCGAGTCGATTAAATTATTTTTGATATTAAAATTTTACATACCTATCAATTTTATTTTCATTACTTATTAGTAGCTGAAAAAAGGAATTGAAAGGTATTTGTCTACAGCAGACTAAGATTTTATGAAAAAATAAAATTGCTCTACAGCGTGTAACAGAAAGGGTATAATCATATGGAATACTGTGGTACGGACCATCAAACTGAACAACTTTCTCTATAAAAATAATCAGCTGTCCCATACATTTGGGTCGAGTAGGTATTGAAATTTTGTATAGGACAGCTGATTATTTTTTTACGACTTCGATGGTGGTTCCATAGAGAAAGTTGTTCAGTTTGATGGTCCGTACCACAGTATTCCATATGATTATACCCTTTCTGTTACACGCTGTATAGCTATTATTCAGGACGAAAAGGGGGAATACATTTGTAGGGAGAATCGCAGCCCCTGTTCCCTCTTAAAGCCCGTCTTCACTTGAATGCCCAAAAAGCGTGCTGTTGGAATACGAACTCTATGCTCAGCTCCGGCAGTTGACATTTTAAAATGCTATAATAAGTCATGGTAGCTGGATTCAAAATTTTGTGTGAAGATGCATATGTCTGTATTTGATCTAGATTTTTCGGTATACGTTAGCAGTCAGCCTACACGTGCCTTTAGGTAAGAAAAATATAGATTTAGTTTTTTTTTTAAATATATATCAGTATTTAATTCTTGGTAAACTGACTATATACATTATTAATTAAAAACTATAAAATAAAATAAATAAACTAACAACAAACTACAAAAGAGCATCGAAAAACTCCTCCTCAACGCTGTCAGCCGGTTATCTGCCCAAGAGACTGGTGGCGTTGCAAAGTTGTATGTTGCCAGCCCTAGGGCTGCCCTAGCCCTAGGGGTCACGGGAAGCGTCAACTAGGCGTTTCGAAAGTTCCTTAAACAGGCTGTGAGCATTCGGACCCCACGGCCCCAGAGTTTCAACCCCAAACGGCTCGAAAATATAGTTTCCACAAAGGTTTATATTTTGAAATACTTGTATATATATATATATATATATTCAAGTACTAATACTAGAAATAAGTAGTAATAGTAGAGTATTTCCAAACGGAAGGCAAAAATCTTTTCATCATTAAAGGCGCCATCTATTCCGAATGGAGTGTATTAAACTGAAGGCTCTCTGTGAGGGTGTTGTGACCTGAGGGTGAGTTATAGTGACGAAACCTTTGGGGGAGATTAAGGGGTGTACTTAATAGTGTACGAATAAATTGTGAGATGGCGCTTTTAAAAAAGTAAAAAGAATTTTCAGCGCTATTTTGCGAATGGATTCAGGTCAGTTTTTAGTAAAGCAAATTAACTGCAATATCCATGTCCTCATGACTTCCAGTAATTTGGTGAACAGCCGCACTTGTCTGAAACAGAAAAAGCTGGAAGATCTGACATCATCGACAGCCAGACTTCACCCACGGCTGGGTAGGCCTCTCTTCGCTTGTGCCAAGCTCCATGTTCCTGTACTGACACAGTAACCAGTAATTACAATGTCAGTATTCACATTAATAGTACACCTTAGTATTCTTGAAATAAAGCTGCACTTACTAAGCAGCTTAATTGTTTTCTCGATTTTAAATTATATAGCCTATTTAGATTAAACGAGCGAATGCGAATTCTGTTTCTAGTATACCAAAACGTTTTTGTAGCAGAGATAGAGCAAGATAAATGCTTTCGTTCGTCTATCCATCTGCATAGCCTGTTCCCAAACTTTGTTGGGGTCGGCTGCCAGTCTAACCGGATGCAGCTGAGTCCACGTATTTTACATGAAGCGACTGTCTATCTGACCTCTACAACCCAGTAACTGGATAATACGATACCCCTTGGTAAGACTGGATGTCAGACTTAGGTCACGTCGGTCTATCTAAGTGTTAAGTGTAAGTATATATATAACGTAATTCTCCTGAGGATGTTGACCAGGGCAATCGCTTTCAATACCAGGTTTTCGATAGCTAATGTCAATCTTAAACAGTTCTGTTGTAACTTCTCTGACCTCGTTCTCTTGATCAGGTTTTATATTCACACATCACGACTGTATTCCCCGAAGGGTCAGGCAGAGATGTACCTAATAGTACACCCACCACACCCATGTTTTAAGTCCCATAAAATAAGGGTGAGGCTATTGCTATCAAAAAGGCACAAATCCGGACTCCGTGGCTGCTACTGAGGAATTCCTGATGGAAAAAACCAATAACACTTTGCCCGACCCGGGAATGGAACCCAGAACCCAGGACCAACGAGGCTATATTCGTCTATACTATAATATTATAAAGAGGTAAAGTTTGTGAGATTGTAGGGGGTAATCTCAAGATCTATTGAACCAATTTTAAAAATTCTTTCATTTATAGGAAGCTACATTATCCCCGAGTGCCATACGCTATATTTAGAACGTGCCGGTGGGATAATTTTCGACCAAAACGCGAGCGAAGCTGCGGGCAACAGCTTGTTTGGTAATAAACCCAGTCTTAGACGTAGTACTGCTTACCTCACAGCCTCATAAAACAGAGATTAAACTCTAATAGTGTCAGAGAGAGTTCTTTGACCTCTTATCAGTGACGGTTTTAAAGCTTCCGTTAGTCTAAAATTAAGCGGTCAGGATTTATCTCAAGTGATAAGTGTGATTCGTGGTTACAGCTGAACTAGCTGTTGCTCGCGGCTTCACTCGCGTTCTGGTCGGAAATTATCCCACCGGCACGTTGAAAATATCGCCTATGGCACTCGGGGATAATGTAGCTTCCTATTAGAGAAAGAATTTTCAAAATTGGTCCAGTAGGTCTTGAGATTACCCCCTATTTATAATATTAATATCTTTGTTTACTACGTGAATCACAATTTTTTCCGTGTAACCTGCTGAAAATTTCCCACCTGGACATGAACTGCCATGGCTGACCTGGAAATCTTTATATAAGTTCCGAACCCGGTTTGACCGACGCAAAAAACCACTGCGCAGGGGATTTATTGATGACTCTGCTCATGAGTGTAAACGTTGTGATGCTCTTATTTCGTTGTTTGTTCAATAGAGGAGATGATGGATGCTACTGAAGATGCCAAACTCGTAATCCAGTTCTGAGTCGGCCCAATTCTGATTGTCATCGAGACGCTAAAAAAAAGGTCGATACAGCTGGATACTATAATACGTATTTTGGGTGATTAGTATTTCGGAGCATTGCTTCAAATGGGTGTATGCAATATAATGCAATGCAATGTACCTACAGCTAATTTGTAACAATTTTGACCCCTATATCTTGACGCCCCAGTTGAGTTGCCATGCAGTAGGTAATCCAACTTTCGAATATATCTTGAAACTTCTTTTGTTTTTCTTGGCAAAACACTTAGCCTAACGTCTTGAGCTACGGTGTCAGAGACCGACACACATAGCGGTCAAACTTATAACATACCTCTTTTTGCGTTGGGGGTTAAGAAATCCCGATTGTAGCCATTTAGGGACATATGGCACAAATAAAAAGTACTAGGCTGGCATGAGTTCAAGGTGGTATGTATTTTAAGAATAGGTCTGCTATCTGTCTGTCAGCTAGTAATTAATACTATTATTTAATTTTGGACGTGGAATTGCGGACACCAACCTGCTATACAATACAATACAATACCATCTTGGACTCATGCTAGCCTAGTAGTTTTCTTGAGGCCATAACTTAAGAGAACGTGTCGTGAACAGAATACAATCCTAAATGTATGACAGCCTAGCACTTCACGCTAGCTCCCGTGATGCAGATTTTTTTTTATGACTGTACCTTTTAAATTCTTGTAATTTGGGACGAAGCAAAACTTCAATAGTGATATGGGACGAACTAAGAATGTTTTGGAATGTGGGACAAAACTTTAGGACGAACGAAGAATAAATCCAAAATAATCGTTTACTTGACGTACTCGTCAGTGAAAAAATCTTCCAGTATACCAGAAGCAATACAATTTACAACACAGTAACTTATTGACCCTTGGATTCATAAAGACGTTGTCTCCTAAAAAGTCGTTAACGTCGTAGTTGACTTTAGGTTTTTAAAGTATAAATAAATGAGCCATAATGTGGTTCGCAATATGTAACTAATTTGTCTAACATCATAGTCGCATATGGCTGACATCTGCTAGACGAAACTATACATATATCTACATACTATGTATGTATTGTATACTTTGTCGGAAGGTCATCTTCTTTTTATATTTACAACCACTTTGTCCACGTTAAATGATTATAAAATTATTCAATTCAATCATGGAAATATTTTTTTTCTACAATTTCATGGGTTTGGACTTTTTTGCATGGAACCCTAATCCATTTTCTGAAAAAAAAGTAGCCTAAAGTTATAACATCAGCTATCTGCCAGCAAAAATCCTTAATACCTACACAAAGTCTTCATCTACCAACTATGTTGAAGTAAGATTCCAGTCTAACTGGATGCAGCTGAATGCCAGTATTTTACATGGAACGACTGCTTTTCAAAATTTGACCTACACAGTACAGTTAGTACTGGGTAATACGATACCCTGTGGTGGTCAGAGATTCGGGCCACTGACTACGTGTCAAGGATCTACAAATGACAACGCTTTCCGAGGCACGAAACTCGCCATGTAACTTTGGCAAGCCCTGTTAATCTTGAGTATACACCTGTTTTCCTTCAAACAGTCCATCCATCGTTTCTTTGGTCTTCCTCTACTTTCATAATCCACAGTCATCCTCAAAACTTTCCTCAGGACATTCGCTAAGTCCTCCGCATCACATGCCATGCCATTATACAAAAAACCAATGCACTAAATTAGCTTTCATTTAACTTCGCTTCATGATCAGTAAGTGAATGAACGATTGTTCTGTATTCCTACAGCAAATCTTTGGCAACTTTTTATAATACTAGTCTATTTTACGTCATTATTATTAACTTGTAGTTTTAAAGTACACGCTCTTACAGGTCACGGGAGGTCAGCTATCTGCTTAGAAAAAGATAATATGCACAAAAATATGTGATACTGGTATTAAATTTAGAGCAGTAGGTAGGTAGTTCTTTGTATCATACCCTAGTGGTAATCGCAATCGTGCTTCTGGGTAATTTAATGTTTTGAATGAATGAATCCCTCGTACAACGCATTCAGTACCTATGTAGGTTTATTTTGGAACAAAGAATAGTACACATTGTGAAGGATACCAGGGCCCGCAACTCCGCAGGATCTTTGCCTATGTTTGTTTGTCTACGTTCAGTAAACATAGGCGCATCTTAGCAAAGATGCTGAAGGCAAGAGAATTGGCAATCGTTTTCAAAGTGTTTCATATCTCGACAACGACATTCAATAGGTCTGTCATAAAACTCTTTCGTTTGTCAATCCAATAGGAGGAACATGTTGAAGGTTACCACCATCGATAAGCCACTTGGTTTAGTGCCACTGATTTCGAGTTGATACTGAAAATACTACCGCAATCAAACCCAATAACACTTAGAAAGAGGTCTTTAAACATTTACTGCCATGTTTTTTTTTTTTACTGAACTGACTCCCTCCTGTGTAAAGACCTCCCCCCACCAATTCACTTTTCTCGATGTTGCGCCTCTTCTCGCCGATTAACGCGAAAGCCATCCAAGGCGTCCCGCCATCTTCTCCTCGGTCTACCGCGACCACGTCTTACTGTCTCAGGGTGGTCTCAAGGCGTCAGTTTTGCGAAATTTCACAGCTTTGCGGCATTCGGCAGGTATGGCCTGCGAAGTCCTATTTTAATTGACGACCCGAATGGCGGAGCGGTAGTGAGGCTGCCTTACGTTGATAGGGTCCCGGGTTCGAATCCCGGTAGGAGCAAATGTTTGTGTGATGAGCATGGACATTTGTTTCCGAGTCATGGATGTTTATATATATATAATAAGTATGTATTTACAAACAAAAAGTATCTATGTAGTATTATCAACTATCTGGTGTCCACGACACAAGCCTCGTTGCTTAGTGTGGCACCTTGATGGCGCTGTGTGTAATGTCCAGCGATATTTATTTATTTTAGTTTTGTAGCTTTATGAGGTACGTCAGCCATTTGAGCCCTGGAGCGCCGTGTGGTATTATCCCCATATATTCTCGCAGCATGTCTTCTTCTTCCATACTACTCCAGAATTGCACGCTAGGACCCGCTTGGTCACACTTTTATGGATTTATTGAGCGTTCCGTCTGGCCAGTGACACTGCGAGAAAATAGGATATTTTTAAGACAGGCAACATTGATCAGCAGGCGTCATTAATGTGTTGGAGTCTAATTGATCCCTTAAACACAGAGCCAGGTTTTAAACAAAATGTATCGCTACCTCGATGTTCTAGTGGACGCAAGTGTTACCTGAACAATAGCCGGGCTGGTGGCCTACTATGACGTCTTAAAGCAGGAGTAATTCCAGTGTGGGGTAATTCCAGAGTCACAATGTTTCTACCAAATGTCAAAACGATTTTGTAAGGTGGATCACCTAATTCCGACGGAGAGGTTAAGTTCGATTCCCAGGTCGGCTAAATTATTATTAGGGTTTTACATCAGGAATTTCTCAGTAGCAGCCACGGTCTGGTTTTATGGCAATAGGCTCGCCCCCAATTACATGGGACTTAAACATTACTGGCGGAATATGGGTGTACGTCTCTTCTTATCCCTTTGGGGCTACAGGCGTGATATTATGTTTAATGCTAGATTAAGGATCATAACATTTACTTTGTTTGTTAGTTCCTACGACAAAGCAACAATAAGAACGGTTTTGATTCTGCAGGTATTAGTAGTAACTTTCTTTCGGCCAAGTTAAAAAAAATATGTCAGCGCATACGAGTATATAAAACTGAGAAAAAAAACAAGAAAAAATGATGAAAAATGTGAAGGACCTTTATAATTATTGTGATCGTAAAAAAAGCAACAAAAAAGTATTGAATCTCAACGGAGAACCGAGTTATTGTAAAAAAACTGATTTTATCCATTTTATCAAGATGGCGGAAAATGTAAATAGGAAATTTTTGGTCAATTTGAAGTTAAGCTTTTCTAGACCCCTCCCACGTAATTTCCAAAATTTGGGCTTCTCGGTTCACATGCATTTCTAACCCTTTTTTTCCGACGTAATGACTGGACTAATAATTACTGCTGAAAAACGTCATCTGATATAAAAATACAAATCCTCTTAAAATCATTAATATTTTATTATAAAAAAAGCCTTCAATTACAAAGCGGGATTCCCAGAATATTTCTGAAGGTAAAACCATGAAATAAACTTCAATGTTTTGTTTGGACGTCACGGCTGGCGCAGTCGCTGAGCTATTGGTTGCTGAGCTACGTGTTGCGGGTTCGATATCGATTCCTGCACGGAACCAATATTTTATATGGTAGACGTTCCGGATCTGGCTGTTTGTGAAGCAGTGTAGTTTAAATGTTTGTAAACGTACCCACGATACAGAAGAAATGCATAGAGTGGGGCCAAGTTATGAAAATATAAAAATCGGGATAGGCTTTACATAATCCTCTTTTCTACACCAAAACATAGGCCGACAAGATGCTTCAACTAATTGGGTACCTACCTGTTGGTAATAAGGAATAACGTACCCATCAAAGCTTTAGAAAATTCGTAGCTTTGTGCTCAACCCTTCACTAACAACGGGCGATTTATGATTAACCCGTGATTAAACCTTTAAAAAGTTATGGTAAGTAGTAAAACATTTTAAATGTCGGTGTGAGTGCGCAACTATTTATGATTGTAGTACTAACAGATGCCCGCGACATTCGTCCGTGTGAAATTATTATTATTTTATAAAAATATAACTTCTCTATTTGAATCGAATTTTGTTAACAACTTCTAGGATTTTTTTTTTTTTAACGGAACCCTAATCTTTCTTCGTAAATAAAATAAGACATGCTCAAATGCGGCATGCTACAGATATATATTATAGCTAGCTGTAGCCCGCAACCTTCGTTGGAGTTAAATTATAATAAAAAAATTAATTACTTTTTTAATCGGATTTTGAGGATTTCAATTGTTCTGCACGAAACCCTAATTCTTATTCTAAAATAACCTGAGTTACTCTTTATAACATCAGCTATATGCCAGTAGAAGTCCCGTCAAAACTGGTTCAGCCGTTTCGGAGATTAGCCGTAACAAACAGACAGACAAAAATTCAAATGTTTTTTTGTTATCAGTACTTACCGTGTTTAGGTGCTTCTATATGCATTCAGTAAAAAGCTGTTGTTTTGAAATTAGAAACAAACATTTACATTTTAATAATTTGTATCAGCAGCATCAGCAACAAAAATTAATACAAATAGAAGTACTGTATACTTTACAAATTTATTTCAGCCAGCCTTTATCATTATTAATTTGAACTGAAGATGATTTTTTTGCGTACGCCAAACATTTGGCTCCAACTAAACATTAAGCCTTTGTGCGAGCGAGACGACGCTATTGGAAGGTAAGAGACAGCGACATGAATGACCTAATGCACTGGTACGCCAAACCCGCGAAGACTATTCATGTGTTTCAAATGAAATAGGCTGGGGAAACGGCATAGAATCAATTAATATTGATGGATGTGACACTTTGTCGAGCTTTCCGATTATTTTACCTATTTTAAGTAAATGTGGTTTATTTTACCTATTTTAAGTAAATCTGGCACGATGTAAATATAGCCTTCGGCACTCAGGGATAATGTAGCTTCCTATTAGTGAACGAATTATCAAAATCTGTTCAGAAGATCCAGAGATTACCCCCTACGACCTCACAAACTTACAAACAGGTAAACTTTGTGATTATAATGCTATTATATATTAGTATAGATAACAGCGACAGAAAATATAATAAAGTCTAGGCAAATCAATAGAGCTAACATAGACTTAGCTCAGTCCTGCTTCATCCGAGGATGAACTTTTATTGCATAAAGTTAAAGTTCTTTTCATAAGATACGCTTGTTCACCGCCACTTGCATAAGCACATTATCTTTATCAAGCGCGACTGAGTTAGACTGACCTAAATTACTGAAAAGCTTATGTCTAATCCAGTTTAATGTCGTTACAAATCGCTTTGAAAGCGATTACCGCTTTCCTAGCCCCTGGTGATTTCAAACGCATTTTTTAAAAGTTTGGACCAGTAAGCAACAAACATTTTGGGCTAATAATATCGAAAGTCATAAAGGGACATAATAAACTACGACACCAGAATGCTAGGAGCAATATCCCAGTGCGTCATGCGTCTTATTTATAGTTTAATAGGTAAAATAATTACATAAACAAAATCGATCAAGGGAACATTTCATTAACATAAATCAAACAGGTTAAATGTGTGGGTAATAAGTTAGGTACAAGAAGATCGTAAAACAATAAACCCGGCTAAAAACCAGCACTTTTTTTAAATGTTACTAGAGCAACCTTCATGTCCTATCGCCCAGCAGGGCTATATATCAAATCAGGCGTAGGTATATCAAAATTCGCCAAGTGATGATCACTATGAACTGTCAACAGAGATACGCAATAGCCATGCTGAAGTACTTAGCTACATTGTCTGGTTGAGTTGTATTTCTAAACTACATAGCTACACCTCGGATTTGGGTGCGGTTTTACGAACATTTACGAGACTATATTCCGGAAAGTTTACAGTATAATGTTAAACTTGTACTTGCTAAAGAAATCTCGTCAAGTCAACTAACTGTATGAAGCAGGGACGCGTTACTAGTGCTATAATAAACATACTAATATAATAGATACACCCCTTAAGCAGACTGCAAAGCCAACCGATATGTGACAGTCATAATGAATGCCCCTCTATGGGATGGGACGCTTATGGTTTCAGTATGGCGCAGTCACTACACAGAGAAACAAATACACTTTATTGACTCAACATAATATACTCTATGTCCTGTTTTATGAATATGCGGTGTTTTATTTAGATCAGATTATTGTTATCATAATCAAAATCATTTACAGATTTTACACGTCAAAGCTTTGAACAGAAGGATCCTAAGTTCAAAAATGTATATTTTTACGCAATATAATTTTTGAATCATTTTGAATTATGAAAGACGCAATCGCCACGCAAACAACGACGCTTTTGTTGTTAATCAAAGCACCGTGGCTCGACTTGTATCCGTCCTTCAGTTTTGCTGTATTCGAATAAAAATTGGGAACACCAACAAGACCTTAGCACGGCTCGCCGATTACTTCCCCGCTGACCGCACATGTTGGCATTCTAACAGAAAACAAAAGACGAACCTTTTCAGGTTTGTACACAAAAAACTGACGGTATGGGGCCACGTTCCCTACAACTGCAAAGAATAGGGAGCGTGCAGACGTGGAACTCTTTTGTTAGGGTTTTAATCTGCTACAAAACTGTGGGTTTGCATTGGCGGAACTTAAAATGTGAAGTTGAAGTCTCTTTCTTTGCTTCTCTAAGTTTAAACCTTTGACAACGTGTTGTATGTGAATGTTTCCCCAGCGAACGCATAGTGAGGCCTTATGCTGTAATTACTTGTACCAAACATCCCATGTTGAACCAAACAACATGTTAAAATGTGATTAAGGAAAAACCACCAGAACATAATAAATAGCAAACATTCACAATTACAAAGTGACAACCACAATAACAGACACAGGGCAGGATCCTTTGACTTTACTTCACTTTTCAAGTTTACCTAGCAAAAAAACCAAAGGATGAATTGTGAAACGTGGACCTTAGTCTCATACGCATAATATTCTCATACAAATATGAACAAGTGCGAGCAAGCCTTTCCTATTAACATTAACATTACACAAGTTCACACCCGAATGAGACGCTTACCTTTCTTGCTAGAGATATAGTGCAGTATGTGACTGTTGACGTTACTAACATTTCTAACATCTGAAGCCAACAAATATCCAAACTCACAGAGTTACAAACATCTAAAGTCATCATAGTAAACATTCCAACAAAAACACTGGGAGTGTTACACTCATCCAAACTCACAAAGTTTAAAATATTAAAGTTACACATCTTATCCAAACTCACAAGCCCACAAACATCCGAACTTATCAGCACGAAAACCCAAACACACAAACTCTCACACATCCCAAGTCACAAACACCGAAACACACAAAGCAACAAACATCCTACCTTACAAACTGTCATACTCATTCAAACCATTACAATCTCACACTTCCGAAGTCCTAAACACCCAAACTCACAAAGTTACAAACATCCTTCCCCACAAACTGTCACTCATTCAAACTCACTATTACACATACATAATTAATATTACTTACAAAGTCACAAACACCCAAACTTACGAAGTAACGAACTTTCTACCAAACTCACAAACACCCAAATTCACAATGCTACGAACTTTCTACCTCACAAAGTGTCAAATTCGAAATGACTAAAAAACAAGCCACACTTTCCTCACAGAGGCAAACGTATCTCCCGTTCCGTAACCACTTAATCTTTGGTCGAGTGTTGTGAAACTGGCGCGCGTCACTCAGTGCTGGCTCGAAGCGCGCGGGCTCACGTCGCGTCGCGCAAAATGGCGGACGTCCCCTTAATATCTATCACATTTATATCTATAATACTAGCTGTAACCGCACACGATTACTACCACACACCCCGGCTTGGTTCCAAACAACTAGCGTCGTGTTACAATAGTGAAGGAATACCTCAAGTAAGTCGAGCTTTTAGAATACACTTTTTTGTCTTATTTGTTCGGCTTTCGAGCGTAACTGTATGTTTCGTTTTAGTGCTTTTAGAGTTTGTTGTGTTGATCAAAAGTTTTGTTTGTAAAGAGTCAAGAACTCAAGAAATGATAATAAGTACCATAAAGTAGATAGATGATGTAGTATTTTTGATTACATAGTAGAGCTTTTGTTTATGGGAGCTTTAAGGCGAGTCGGTCTAAACTTAGTCGTGACCGTTTAAAGAGAGACCCATTAAAGAAACTTTTAATGTTGGTCGTAGTACACACGGCTACACATCAAACTATACAATTCCAGTATAAGCTGACCTCGCATTGTACGGAAATCCTATACAATGCGAGACCAGCATAAACTGGAAATGTATAGCTTGATGTGTAGCCGTGTGTACAACTAGTCCATCTTAAACTTTCAATGAAGGTTTATAAATGAAAGGAAAAGATGTTTATTTTAAGCTCGAACGCTTGTAGAAGATATCTTACCTTAAAGATCGCAGCGTTTGGACATACTGCCACATTAGGAACAATTAGTTACAAAGTTAACCAAAGTCTAACGCCATATTATGCCTTCTATGATGCTTTGTGTTACAGAGCTGGCTGTGCTTCAGCAAACTGTATTGTGTGTCTTTGTTAGTCCCAAATGTTCCATTTGAACCCAGCTTGGGTAAAATCATACTCAGATAGGCATTTAGTGGCACCCAAATGTAAAATCAATAACCAAACCTCCATACGTTATTATAAAAAAATTGCAAGATCCTGAGATCATCTCAATCTAAAATATGAGTTCTGCCATGTCGTGATAACACCACTTCACATATTGTGAATGTGAAGATGATATCGATCCCCCAACATAATAAATTAATAACACAGCAGTCTGCTATCAATGTACTGTTGGAAGCTGTGGTCCGGTGAGATAAGAAAACTATTACTCTTAAGAATATTGATAAAGTAAAGCTTTATCAGTCTATTCTCATCAGCGTTGTGACTGAATCAATTGTCTGCGAAAGCTTTTAGTTTTCAGTCATGACTAATCGAGAATATCATCTACATCTTGCGTTACGCACGACTAATGTGAGAAAAACACGCTGTACTGTAAGGGCTTAAACCAGTGGCAATCGTATACGTAAAACGTAAACATATACGTAAACATCATAAACGTATAACTTTACTACAACGACTTGGATTGACATAAGCTTCTCCCATACAATTTTGAGTTTCCCATAATTGTTTTTGATGATAGAATGTCACTATGTCAAGGCTCCCAGAGAGCCTGGTTTAAACATCATACCTACTTCTTGGAACATATTTCAGTCCAGTGCTAATCCTGTGATCCGGCTCGAAGGACAATAGAAAGTTCTGATAGTAGTTCTTGAAGTAGTAGTTGTAGCATACTTCCACTTCTTTATACCTACCTGTTACACAAGAAAGCAAACAGCATCACCTAAAGTACTAGTTCCACAATACAGATCATCTCTCGAATTACAAACGAAATCCCGGCGAAACCAAAATATGAATGAACTGTCATAAAAACATAAAAAATGTATAACCCTCTCAGTTGCTAGTTACTTTTTGGGGATCGAAGGTTATCGAGCGGACTCGAGTTCTGTAATGAGTTCGTTAGCTCTCAGCCTAATGTACCCTTATCAGTGTAAACGGAACATACTTATCGCATCCGTCATGCTTATTTTATTGACTACATGTAAATTGTGTCATTATTATTGTAGCTTAACGCTACCCTTTTGGGGTGTAAGTTGGGAGCAAAGTAATAGTCACACCATCTAATCAAATTACGCCGTCGTTAGATTCACTAGGAATAAATTCTAATTTTCCATGCGTAAAGGAAGATTCGTAAGGAAAAGAATGGGAAAAAATCTTTACAGTTATTATTTTAGTTATATATATATATTAAAGTTTTTGCTGAGAAAAATTCACGAATGGACTAAAATCAGACTGCTGCTTGCAAAGGACGAGGCGAAATATTCGGAGTGGTGGCCAACCTTCAGTAATTGGAGAGGCACAGAAGAAGAAAAACCATATTTTAGAATAGAGCTATGGTCACACACAATACGAGATTTAGAATCGTAGATTTGTAATAATGGCAGTGAGTGAGTGTGGCACTGATTTGTAGTGGTACTGAATGAGTTGTTTCGACAGTTCAAAAGTGCCTGTAACTGGCAAATAAAATACCAGTTGTCTTTATGGGCTATCGCTGAAGAATAGACAAACAAATGCTCCGTTTCCCAAATATATAATCACCACGTGGATCAGAGACATATCTTATCGATTTAAGAATATAGTAGGTATTTAACAGATTTATTACTACTGACCAATAAACTTAACTGACGTAAATAACTTACTACATACTTCAACATACACCATGACATTTCAAGTCAAATCTTTGTAAATTCTGTAATCAGACGATAACAGGATTACGCCACCATGTAGACTAATTTTGGCAAAACGTGAGAGAGAGCTTGGTAGTCGTGCTGGGCAAAAAGATAAGAACCATCACAGTAGTCGAGTTAAACCCAAGCACAGTCGTCAATCATAGCAAAGAAAATCTTGTGTCTTGTGACATCCTTACCAATCAAGGTTCATCATCATACGTAAACAATCCTTCGTTGAACTTGGCTGATTGTATGCTGAACAAACTAACATGATACTCGGCTTTATTCAACACAAGCCGTTGCCAGCGGCTTTGCTCGCGTTTCCGGTCGGATCATTCCACGGGCACGTTGTAAATATAGCACTCGGGGATAATGTAGTTTCCTATTAGTGAAAGAATTTTCAAAATCGGTTCAGTAGATCCAGAGATTACCACCTTACAACCTCACAAACTTTACCTCTTTAAAATACCTATTATTGTATATATTTCAGAACCAAGCAGACCTAGTGGTCTGCTTGCTGGTGGCGGAATACGAAGGTTTGTATTCCGCCACCATCGCAAAGCTCCAAGATAACCTCTAACAAATGGTTATTCTTGAACAAAACGCGGCTTTCTGTCCCTCTATTGTTGGTAGACAGAAACAAAAGACATCTGTTTTGCATTCTATAGATTCTTACATGTCTAGGAATACCTTAGGCGCATTTATTGTGCTCGTGTTACTAAGCTCGCCTTTGTCCTTCCTCGGCTGAATTGAATAGCTTTTATTGGTGAAAGACTATTAAAAGCTTTTTACTCGGTTACGGCGATTGGTTTTTGATGGCCGACGAGAAAGTAATATGTACTATGGAAATGTCAAGTAAAAATGTCTGAATATTATTTAGGACTACCCGCGAGGAGATCGGAAATTATCCATTTGCATCTTTCTATTATCCCATTAAAACTTTCATTCTAACTCAGATATTAAAAGTATTTCCATGTGCTTTCCATCCCAATTCGTTCAGCCGTTGAAAAGTAACAGACAGACACACAGACAGCAAGGATACTTTCGCGTTCGTTTATAATATTGTTAGATACAGATAGTTTCTGCGTTGTGATTTTTATTTGTAGCTTACAGGTTAAGCATCCAAATTGACTATCAAGCTCCGGCACGAAGGGTTCCGTACCATTATCTAAAATAAACACGTTTGTTGTATTGGAGCCCCCCTTAAATATTTATTATATTCTGTTTTTAGTATTTGTTCTTATAGCGGCAACAAAAATACATCATCTGTAAAAAATTCAACTGTCTAGCTATCACGGTTCTTGAGATACAGCCTGCTGACAGACAGACAGACGGACAGTGGAGTCTTAGTTATAGGTTTCGGAACCCTAAAAATAACACAAAGTAGACCAGCTAACCAATTACAGGATCACTGGCGCGACGTATTCTCTATTATGTGTAGAAATAAATTGACCAATGAAGCGATTTCACGTCTCATTAGCCTTTGGCATGGAAATGGAAGCTCCGATAATGCGCTCAGACCGATGGATACATCCACAAACAAGTACATAAAGTATGTAATCTAATCGTTGGTCTAGCAGTCGAGGGTTCTGTTTCCAGGACAGACAAAGTGTAATTAGGTTTTTCCATCAAACATTTCGAAGTAGCACCACAGGCAGCTGGGTTTGTGCCCGATTGATTTATTTATTTATTTATTACATTTAGTACAGCTTATGCCATTAACACTAAATTAAGTAATCCTTTTACTCGGTCTTCTCACAGAACCACAAACATTCTAACATTATCGTCTTCCATTCATCAGCAAACAAGTCCACTCCAGGGTTGGTCTCCACGAGCGCGTTGAGCATTGTAAGCATACGCGGTATAGGGGAGGTGGATCGAGCTACAGTGCGACAAAATGGGACATTAAACAATTTATGCTTTCTAGAGCGATTATAATTATTTGGAACATAGAATTGACACAGCTCCGCATGTAAATCCGAGGCGTCGGTATAACCATGTATAATTTTATACGCTGTTGTTATTTGGTCAACAGCACGCCTAACTTTAAGGGAATTGAAATTTAAACATCCTAAAATAAACTTAGTAGGATACATATATGGATAGTATCCAAACACATGTTTGTACAGGTATCTAAGAAAAGCTTTTTGCACTTTTTCAAGCATGAGTGTATAGGTAACCTCGTGAGGATTCCATACACAAGCGCTGGTTTCGAGCTTGCACCGAACTAAAGCGATGATGGCAATGGGCTTGCCCCCTATTACATGGGACTAAAAACAAAACTGGCGAAATGTCGAGACGACTTCAGGTTGAACAGTGCTATTGGCTTGTTCCATCTGGAATTTATCAAGAGAACGGGTTCCGTATTTTGTGCCTCATCCTGTATGAATCACAGCCAGTGTGTGTGTGCCAGAATTGCATATTTGTGGTACGAGTTCCAACCCAAGGTCTACAGACCTGCCTGAAAGAGAACTGTTGGACGAAAGGTGTCGTATATATCGACGTTTCCGAGGACGGTTACGCTTACGCGACACGACGCCGACGCAGCGAAACACGACGCCCGCCGGCGCCGGCGCGGATTATTTGGTTTTTAACATGTATTAGTTTATCACTACATAGTATAAAACAAAGTCGCTTTCTCTGTCCCTATGTCCCTTTGTATGCTTAAATCTTTGAAACTACGCAACGGATTTTGATGCGGTTTTTTTTAATAGATAGAGTGATTCAAGAGGGAGGTTTATATGTGTAACATAGACCCGTGCGAAGCCGGGGCGGGTCGCTAGTTATTGTATAAGATTATTCTGTGTGTTTTATCTATGGGCCTTAGTTCCCTGATAATAAAAAAATCGACTTCCAAAAATACACTAAAAAGTCTAAAATAAGTTTACTTTCAAGTCGGTGATTTTGTTTGTTTTATTGACTTTTTGCCACCGACTTCCGAAAGGTAAGTTATTTTAGACTTTTTAAGTGTTTTTTTGGAAGTCGGTTTTTTTTCGCAGAATGTTTTTTATTTTACCCGGCACGAAATAGTTTTTTACATTGTAACTAGCAGTTTTTAAGGAACCATCATGTCATCTACACAGCCCAAGTAGAAAAAAATACATATTCAAGAGAAGAAAAAACAAATTACTGAACCGATGACATTTCTATGGGACCAATCCGGAAGACAAAAATAATTTTTCAAGAAGTTATGAGGTAACAAACCAAAACAAATACAGTCGAATTGAGAAACTCCTTTTTGAAGAAAGTCGGTTAAAAATTATTATTTCCTTTCAGTGTTTCTAAAGAGGGCAAGCAGACCCGCGGCTAGACTACCGCCTATGTATTTACAAAGCGAGATCCGGTTATGACCTGGAAAGCTTGTTAAACTGACACTATTGTAGTACCAATACTCCTTGGCAATTGTTTCTGCTAGTCAGTAGCTAGAGCCCTACTAGCCCTATAAAGGTCAGAAGGTATTCCTAAATAAAATAGAGCATGGGCTGAATTGTAGGCGAATCTAAATATAAATGCCTAGCTTAGGCCCGCAATTGCGCTCGCGTTACTGTCGTAAATTATCCGACAGGAACATTTTAAATACTACCTACTACATCCAAACTTACTAACTTATAAACTGTACCTCTGCCTATACTAATATTATAAAGAGGAAACCTTTTTTGTTTGTTCGTACCGAATAAGCATAACCCACATTACGCCAAGTATGTTTAAAAGCCCCATGTAATAGAGGGCGAGCCTATTGCCATCAACCAGACCCGTAGCTGTTGCTGAGAAATTCCTGATGGAATACCCAATAACACTTTGCCCGATCTGGGAATCGAACCCAGGACCTCATGGTCAGCAGTCACGCTTGCGACCACAAGACCAGCGAGTCAAAGCAAATATGTCAATTCTGTTGAAACTCGCTTCAGAAAACCAAGAAGCTTTCAAAGCGATTGTCGCTACTCTAGACTCGCGAATGGCCTCTATCGTAAGTGTTCAGTGCGCAATAACAGTTTAAACTTTTAATTAGATACAAGTACGGGTTTTAAGGTTTCCTGATTGATCGGTTCATAATGGTCAATTTCTGTTTAGTTGACAATGACATTTGAAAACTATTGTTTCGCTCGCTGATATCGTACCGATCAATATGTAGATGTAAGAACTTACTCTTCAGTGTGGAATTTTGTCATGCGACCTAAGTACGGTGAGCGTAAATCGAACGGGTCTTGAACATTTCATACTCAAACGAAACAAAATCGTACCCTTCAAAACCAAAGAAAAAAATTGGAAAGACAAGGAAACTCGCTTCATATCGCGACACATGGTAGCAGTCAAAATAGTGCAGCTATATATAGCATCAACGACTCATAGGACATTCACCCATAATGCCGTACACCTTTCTTGCACTACGTAAGGATTTCGCGCTCGTTGTTACATCAGGGCAACCTAAACGTAAACTTACGAGTGCACGGTTACGTAAACGTGTGCGTTTACCTTTGCAAATAGTGCAAAAATATTAAGTTTTCTAAGTTATTGTCATGTCTCGTCTTACGATCTATAAGAAAGTCAAAATTAATCAACTTTAACTAGAAAACTAAGCTCCACTTAAAGTTGAAAAATCCTAATTGGTTTTACAGAATATATGGCAAACTTTCATGCACACATTCATCCTCTAATTAACTCCTATAATGGATGAATTTAAAGATGAGAGTATAGAAATGCCACAATCAAGATTTTTTTCTTTTCTTTTAAAAAAAAAACGTTGCCCCACACTAGGAATTTCTCCTGTATCGTGTGTGTTTGTGGAGATTATAACATACATATAATATGCTTTATGTATTTCACGATTGACCCTATCGATTAATGCCATAAAAGTACAGGGTGTTATTTTTTTGGAATTTAGCAGGTTCGATTACATTTACACAAAATCTTTGAATGCAGATTTATTTATTTTTTAAAATAAAGGAATGTTTCCTTTGAGTAAACTTTTCTATCTCCAGTATTTAGAGTATTTTCCCTCCAGGTGTCACTGAAAAATTCCATCCTGTATATACGTATAACAGGTACCAATTTGTGGTGCTCGTTGTAGCTAAATATTGTATCAATAAAATAGGGAACACAAAGTGGTAGACAAACAATTGTAGAAAATTCTTGTAGCTGTTTAAATTTTTTTGAGAGTGACTATAATGTAATCATAAAAATACCGCGCTACATAGGTAGGTACCTAAACAAGTAGATATGTAGGTACTATATTTATTTAGATAACGCAGCAACAGATCACATTACTCAAGACTCATGACTAAGTATTATTCCCGTTGCAGTCAGACCAGTAAATAGGACATTCTTAGAACTGTCCAGATGAAGCGCAGGTATTTATTCACGCAGTCGGTAGTTTTAATGGTTTTCGGCCGGCACACACGATGGCTGGTATAAAGATAAAGGAAGACATTGTTGAATGAATGAACGACCGCACCGGTTTGAATTTTATCTCCCTTGCCGACAAGGGACAGGCCCTTCCAGACAAATTTTATGAGGATATGAATGAATTAATACCTACGTTTGTAGTATACCGCGCAGTATTCAATTAATCGGGATGTTTGAAGGCTTAACTGATTATTCTATGCTATTTTTAAAGTGAACAAAACATTAAAAAATATAAAAAATAGATGGTCCATCGGCATCAGGAACTACGGCTGCCGGTGGTCAGGGCTTCAGAGAAAGGAACCTCCTCACTATGCGTGCCGTGTCCAGGAGCACTGCTTTCTGAATCAAGCCCTTGACCCAGCCGCCCAATGAGAGCCTCCTAAGTTGTTGGTTGAGGCTCTTTGGTATTAGTTCATCAACCGTAACGACGTACAATGATTGCAGAGTCCATGTCACACATGTCGACAACCTCGTGTGCCTAATCAAGATACTTGATTTTTTTATCATTCTCAGCTTCCACGAGATTCTCGTCATGAGGGACAGTGATGTCAACAATCATTGTAGGTTGATTGTCTCCCTCACAGTATACCAGTTCCCCCTGTGCGCGGAAATCTCCATAAATGCTTGCAGTTTATCACGCCAGAGCTTTCTAGGTACACTATAGCGTTACACTGGCTTTTTTTTTACTTCTACTACATATTGTTTATTGTCTCACTGGTTTCTCGTAGTTTTACTTGTTCATATATATTCGATCAAATGAACTACTGTAAAGGGCAAATTTTATCTCTATCATGTACTTGCTACGATAGAATGGTTTATTTTAATAAAGATAAACATTTTTGGCTCATAATA
Organism: Eugnorisma glareosa; assembly: GCA_947578425.1. NCBI lineage: Eukaryota > Metazoa > Arthropoda > Insecta > Lepidoptera > Noctuidae > Eugnorisma > Eugnorisma glareosa. Next base: position 43,479,750 of record OX387957.1, read on the forward strand.
CCACTGCAATAGTTATTTTATTACTTAATTAAATGAGTCTGAAACAAAACGGCTTTGGACATTTACAATGCTGGCCTAGCATTTATTGTTTTATTCCAGAGTTGGAAAGAGATGGAGGTAGACGGCCTGTATAGCTGCATCTCTTTTCCACTCAAGAATTTGAGACGTCATGACACTCATGCATGACTCATGGTAACCACCTTGCTCGCATTCTATGAGATGTTAATGATTTAGAAGTCACATGTAGGTTCACTCGCGATGACTTGAAGATGTATCCTTCCGCAAAAATTAAATTTAATCTTCACATGAAACAGATTCAAGAGGCCTTAAAAAATAGGTCAATTTCACCCATTTTTGTGGATATCGCGCCCAAAAAATGTAGTGCCGTTGCCACAATTATTTTCATATGAAGAGCTAAAATTTTAGAAGTAAGTGTTTTTCGCTAATGGTTTTGGATTTCCACATATTGTCCCATTTATAACGACCTTAACGTGACGAAATAGAGAAGTGACACTGCATATACTGGTTTTGATATGTTCCTTCTGCAAACAGCGCTTTGGGTTCACCAATATTTTGGTCAGAGTTTATGAATAGGGTCAACAATTCGAAATTGGAAAAGTCAGGAAAAAAACCTGGACCTATGAAGAAAAGTCTCAATATTTTACTTGTTAAATATTTTTTTTTAGTAAGTATTGAACTGTACTCTGTTGAAGTGTTGACAAATGATAAGACTGTCCAAAGTTCGCAAGTCTGGACAAATCCGAACTGATGGTAACCCTAACTACATGGCCCTCACCCTCTCGCTATTTCGGCAGATAGCGCATTCGTAGAAGGGTGTATCCCCACTTTGCGGGTTTGTTCGCCAAACTCGAACACGAACGGAGAGCTAAGCGAATTGAATCACCAGAGTCCTCAGCAACGGCGGCTCGGTCTGACGTCCCTCGTTGCTGAGTACTCAACCTAACCACTTTATTACACATCTAAGCATATATGGGCATTCATGAAATGACAAAGGATAGAGTAGCGGCTCGTGTTGATCGTTTCCTATGGAGAAGAACCAGTAAGAAATTTCATGGTTACCGTTTTTTTTTTTTTTTACCCTATTGTCAAGAGGGTTTTGTGTGGAGCCCGGCATGACAGACTGCGTGGGGTGGCTAAAGCTGACCTATTGATACCAGCCCTAGGTTTTCGAGGTATTCTCGTATTTTTCAATACACATTTTTTTGCGTTCTTGTATGTTCCACTGGATAAAGGCCTCCCCAAATCCTTTTAGATCATCTTCTCCAGCGGCGTTCGTCCTCAGGCACCCATTTGTTTGTTTTTTTGACCAGCGGGCGTTATGCATGCGGCTCACATGACCTGCCAAATCCCATTTGAGCCTGACAGCCATTTACACGTATATTATATGTAGCTATTGGCCCCGCTCTCATTTGTAGGGTAGTTCTTTGACAGCCGTTACAGATAATCAGTAGCCCGAGAGTCTGGCAACCAGTCTTACCAAATGGCATTGAATTACCCATACCAATTAACGTGGTTGTGGAGGTCAGTCAGTCTTAATTACTAAGCTAGGCAGATGATGCTGTTAGATGTATATTTTTTTTGTTATTATTTCCGCCATTTATTTTCTTAACATACACAATTTACAATATAACATACTCGTAATTTTAAAAACCAAAGCATCTTATATATATCTTATATATATCTTCGCCAATTGTGAACCGATTTCGATGATTCTTATTTTGTTTGTGTAGAATATTGTTTCGCGGTGGTCCTATTTTAAATTTGGTGAAGATCTGATGCTGATCTTCGGAGATATACTATGGAACTCTTAAAAAATAGACGGCAAATCTGTCGTGATTGCTGCAATCGCTTGGATGTTTATTGTTTATACAACATCATAACATAATATCACGCTTGTATGATCTAGGGGGTACGCAGATGTGTACTGTACAACTTTTCGACAGTTAGGTATGTTAAGTTCTATTTTATTGGCGATAAGCCTATTACCATGAAATATATTGTTAGCGGTTCACTAATGTTTCACCAAAACACTTTTGAGAATATTTTAAATGACTTCAAACAAAATGAGGAGGTTCTACGTTTGACTGTGTGTCCCGTATGTTCACCGATTTCTCCGCTAATTGTGGACCGATTGTCAAAATTCTTTTTTTATTCGAAAGCCTATACTACTGAGGTGGTCCCGTTGTCACAAAGTTAGAATCTGATGATGGGATCCCAGGGAAATCGAGGGCAACCCTGACATTTTACAATGTTATCTTATAGGTACTTTCTTACGATATTTGTACTTGATAATCATTATCTCATGTTGCTGAGCTGATGATGGAAGGTATAAGTCAGGATCTGATGCTGATCTTTGGAGATATACAATGGAATGCTTCATTAATAGACAGAAAATCTGTCGTGATTGCTGCAATCGCTTGGATGTTTATTTTTTACACTATATTAGAACATAACATAACGCCTGTATGCTCTGAGGGAGTACGCAGATGTGTACAGTACAACCAGATTTCGACAGTTTGGTATGATTACGATATAAGTTACATTTTATTGGGGATAAGCTATTAACATGGAAGGAGTTGTTAACATTGTAAAATAAATGTATAGGAAATATTTGTGTAGAATATTGAAACTAAAAAAGGAAAAATATAAAAAAAAAATTGCAGAAAATAAAACCGACTTCAAATCAAAAAAATGTAGAAAAATAAATTTAGCTTCAGAAGTCGTTGGCAAAAATATTCAATCGAACAAACAAAAGTCACCGACTTCTGAAGCTTAATTTATTTTTCCACATTTTTTTGTTTTGAAGTCGGTTTTATTTTTTGCAAAAAAGTTTTTTATTTGTTATTATATTTAGTCTGAATATCTCAACAACAATTATATTATTATATTATATATTCTCTTTCTTCCTTTATCCGCAGAGATGTATACCAGAGTTCGAGAACGCTGCGTTCATGGTGCAGATGGAAGTAACCAACACCTGCGGAGACAACGGCGTCAAGGTGTACTGCATCCAGACTTCAGCTGGCACTTCTACTAGGTGAGCTTTACATATTTATTTATTTAGGTACTCTGGAAAATGTATAGTTAAAACACAGAAGAATAATACCTTATACCAATACCGACCATGACTTGTCGCATGACCGGCCATGTTGAACAAAACTCGTAGGTCGTGCGACTAAACTTTATTCCTGATTTCGACCTAAAGTCGCTTCTACGGCCAAAAGTCGTGATCGTGGATGCGTAGTGCGCGAGGTCCCTGGCTTTCAGTCAATAAAAATGGTCACTTAAAATAAACAGAATAGAAAACAAAGTTAGTGTTTGAGCAACACGGTACTGCCCACAAATTCAAAGTTAAAACTAAAATATAGCTCTGTAGGGACCAATGTAAGCACGAAAAGCAGAACGCTTCGTAAGCAGAAATTTACGCGAGTGACACGAATGAACGGCCGACCAGTTACTGCGCACTGCTGCCCTGCTCCGAACGGAAGGTTGTCTTTACGGGTTTTGGTGAAATAAACGTGGACATTCTTAACCTATAGAAGAGGACCTTGTTTTAGTAGACCCGCGACCTTCTACAGCTAGACAGTGTCAGTACTCACTTAGGGGTTCAAAAGGGAATAATAATACACCCCATACCAAAATCCCTGAACCTCATATCTTAATACTAGCAATATAGTACTTGTACTCAAATTTATTCTTCTTATCTACTATTAGCATATGCTTTGAAGAAGCGAAGTGGGATTGCTTTTGTTTATTAGTGTAATGAACGGTAGATCTTAATGTTCGTTTGACGCTCTCTTGGTAGTCCCATTACCACCTAGCTAAAGCCATGTAACAGAGTATTACCTTAAGAGAATACCAATGGCAATATCAGACGAGTAAGCCATATTCAATATTATTATCTTCGTCATAGAGATGGTGAATTACGGTTACTTCCAAAATAAAAGTGTGAAAGAGATAAAAATTAAATTGAATTATTTATTTGAATTGTGTGGTAGTGCCTAAATAGCACTCCTCTTTCTAGGAAGTCATTTACTCGACTTCCTCCAGTAAAGTAAGACATTAGTCGCCGCTTTTCAATGCCTGCCTTTGGATAACGGATCTCGGCTATCTGACAACAGTGTATAAAATAAAATCACAATCGTCTAAACTAATTTTTCCTTTTAATGTCGCTTACGAAACGGCAAAAGATAGGTGCACTGTTCGGGTTGGTCGCTCTTTTAAAAATATCTGAGGTTAAAATGTCTTCAGCATTTTCTTTACTTCTCTCCTGCAGGTCATGTGACAGCTGCCAAGCGGGCCAGTTCTCGAGCTACTACCTGACTGATCTCCACTATGAGCAAGACAACCAGACCTGGTGGCAGTCGGAGACCATGAAGGAGGGGATCCAGTATCCGAACCAGGTCAACTTGACGCTGCACTTGGGTAAGATTCCCTTTTTGTTACGTTTTTTTTTGCAACAATTAGAGGGCCTGGAACAAATAGAATTCTATCAGCATTACTGATGATGTAAAAGGCCCGAGAAACGTTGTAGAGATATGAAAGTCCCACGAAACGCATTGAAAGCAGTTGTCACTTGTCTATGAGCTCAATTGGCTGACCTATGTGGTCACCAGCGCCTATGAGCTTCTTCTACGACCAGAGGCATTTCAGTTACGTTGCTCACCCCATAAATGTGTTGAATATAGTTGAAGGGACTCAGATATGCCTTTATATGCTTCGGCGGCGATACTCTTCAAACGGTAATACAGTAAATTCTACTTTAGCTGCAAAAACACAGTCTCACTCTGCATTGAAAAGAGACGTAGGTATTTACTGATAAAAAACTTTATTTTCATACTAAACTTTGAATTTCAGGCAAGGCCTACGACATAACATATGTGAGGATCGTGTTCTACTCGCCCAGACCTCAAAGTTTCGCCGTCTACAAGAAGACTGACGAGGAAAGGGTTTGGGAGCCATTCCAATACTTCAGGTAATTGATTTCAGGCCATGATATTTTCTTACGGTTCAAATGTTGTACTGTTCCATGGGTATAATGAAAAAAAAACCCAGTAATTTGGTAGTTCTTAACACTTGCACGGCATAGCAATGAGACAGAACGGCGTCACGCGACTAACAGCTGATATGTCAAAGGACACTGCGCGCGAATTTCATACGGCTGTTGTGTTATTGTGATAGTGAATGAGTATTAAAAAAATGTTTCTTTGGGAAAGTTGTTTGTTATCATGAGTACAATCAAGTGTTTATGTATCGGTCACTAATTACCAGTCACTCTATATAGTAGTAGTGCCATAACCTGTTTGTAGGTTGACCCTACATAAAATAATGATTTTGGGTACTATAACTCAGGTTATTATTCATTTATCTAGCCTTCTACATAAACTATCTGAAAACATAACTGATTGATAAAAATCACGATTATTTATTAGGTGATACAAAATGATCAATCAGAGGCTGTAGGTACTACTAGCGAATCATGAAGTGTAATAGGTAGGTATTACATCTTGGTTGATGTTGCAGTCCTGAGCACTCACAGCTTGGGACGAGTCCTCTGCTGCCTCAAGCTGGAGGGCATCAATAAGATTGGGTTCCCACAAGTACACCGTGTGTTGCTGGGAGGCAGCAAGCCCACTTTGTCTACCATTTCGTTAGTGGCAAGAATATGCCTATTTGTCTATCATTAGGAATGGATGGATTGATCTTACTCTAAGGGCGCGTTCCCACTATGTCGTGACGATTTATTTATCGTTGGATATTATTATGGAAAAGTCATGGGCGACAGTTAATGGTGTCGTCCTATATGTGAACACCTCCATTTAAATACACAAGCCACGACGCTTAAAACGACACGACAATCTGTCGTCACGACATAATGGGAACGCGCCCTTACACGCAAAAACCTAACCACCGCGAATTTTACAGTAATATGAACATAATTATATAGATGTAGGTATCATACACACCAGAATATCACAGGCTATCATTAAAAAACATATTGTGTCAAAAAAAGCCGGCCCAGTGCGAGTTGGACTGGCGCACCGAGGGTTCCGTATAAACTTGTAAGTTTTGTTATTAAACTACATATTTACGGTTTTCAGATTTTTTCCTTTACATGTGCTGTAAAAAAATTCTTCTTGCCAAATTTCATGATTCTAGGTCAACGGGAAGTACAATAAATTTAGATTCCCTTGAGAATGTCGAAATATACGTTTTTTGTGGCATAAACGGTTATCGGTATATCTGTTTTTACCTTAACTTACAAGTTTGATTTTTTCACAGCTACAGGGAACTCTAGACCTGGGTAATGGCTTTAATTTCAACTCGATACCTCCATACGTTCCCGAGATAAAGGGTCTTGACAGACAGACGGACAACAAAGTGATCCTCAAAGGGTTCCGTTTTTCCTTTTGAGGTCGCAGAAACTAGTACCTATTGTGTAAACGCGAAACTAATATATTTGTCTGTATTTTGATTCCCTCAGTGCCTCCTGTCGCGACACCTATGGCGTTCAAGAGCAGAGGGCCGCTGAGCTTGGTGCAGAAACCCGTGCCCTCTGTACGAGCGAGTACTCCGACATCTCACCGTTGTCCGGAGGAAACGTGCTGTTTTCCACTCTCGAAGGAAGACCCTCGGCATTCACTTTCGACAACAGTCCTGAGTTGCAGGTAGAGTAATATTATTTTTCGCTGGTATTCGAGTACTATGAGTAAAACGGTCGAAGCATTTGCTCGAAACAATCGTTTCAAGCACGTCAATCGTTTCACAGCCTATTCCTAAGAGCTCTTCGGCGTTTCACACCGCGGTCCGAACCACTCGTGGTGCGAAACGACGAAACACCCCATGAATCCACGGGGAAGGCTTATGTAAATGCGGTATTTTTGCTGCTGTTAGGTGGTAATTTTAACCATCTCACAATTATAATGATTCCTTCGAACCGGTATTAGTCAACCAAGCATTCTGTATGTACATAAAACTAAGAAACTACGCAAAAATTATTGCTGGGAAGCCGTTTTTTTGGGTGAAAAATCATGTTTTACATTAGGGCTCAATGTTACGCGTTCAAAACATTGTTCAGATAATAATATGTTAGTAAATGAGATCACAATCATTTATTATATTATTTTTTTGGCCTCACTGCTGATTTAATTGCTTTATGTTGGCAACATTTTTTTCTTACTTGCAATTTTTCATCCCGAAATATCAATAAGATGGATGCATTCAACAGTGAAGGGGTCAGAGATGTATTTACAGTAAAGACTAAATACTTCAAATTTGTATTAAAAAAAAAATCGTGTGAAAAAGTTGGAACCTTCAATACCTCCATGATTAAAAGGTTCCCACGACTGGTCCAGAATGTAAAATTGATCGCAATGACGGGAAAAACAAGTAGGTATCTGTCGGCTTCGTTAAGGGTGTATTGACACCCTTTATAAACAAAATGCCTGTAACACTGCTGTCGGAATCATATTGCATAAAATTGACCTCTACAACACTGTGGCTTGTCTTTTACAATCAGAGTATCAATCCTAAACATAGTTCGGCCTATGCTGCTATGATATACCTTGCAATTTTCAAGAGGGAGCCTGGTGAAAATCTACCACCTTTGTTAGATAATCGGCCAATGTCTAGAAAGTTTTGGTTTTAGAACATGCCAATGTTTGTTGTTAGTGCAGTCGTAATGTTATTAACCTTTGGTATGAACGTGGATCCACGAACTAAACTAAACTTATCTAAAAAATAAAACCCTAGATGTCGCTTTTTCTTGGATCCGCGTTTCTTGGATTGCGCGAATCCACGTTCGCCTAGGTACTTACCGAAGATTAAAATTAATATTTGGGTTATTACCTACCTATGACCTACGACATGTTAGTCAAAGCCATTACAACTGCCCACCTACTACTCCCTCAAATATTAATATTTTTCACTTGGCAACCAGGAATGGGTAACCGCCACCGACCTGCGTATCTCTCTGGACCGTCTGAACACCTTCGGAGACGAGATCTTCGGTGACGTCCAAGTGCTGCAGTCCTATTGGTACGCTATCGCTGACGTGGCTGTGGGAGCCAGGTGCAAGTGTAACGGCCACGCTTCTGTCTGCGAGACGCAGGAACTGCCCGATGGCACCAGGTCTAGAGCGTGCAGGTAATGGCATACTTTTACTCACTTTAAATTGTGATGCGAACTAAAGTGACTGTGTATGTGATGTATGGGACATAGTTTTACCAGCATATACATAATCAGCTCATGACCCTCCATCGTAGATTCAAAATCAAAGCATTTATTTCAAGTAGGCCAGTTACAGGCACTTTTGAATTATCGAAACAAAGATAATAATTAAATGTAGCTACAGTCCCAGTCACAAGGCATAAAAACTGTGAAAGTACTGTAGTTGCCCATTCCCTATCGTAGATTTCTATGGAGAAGAACGGGCAAGAAACTCCATGGACACTTTTAAATCAGCATATTGTTACAGAACCTTGGTTACATTATTCATGTTGAGATGGTACACTATGTGAGAACGATGTAGCAAGATGTGCACATTCAAAGTGTCCACAGTAAAAACAAAAAAGACAATTCAAAAAATAAAAATAATTAATTCAAATGAGCCGTGGCAACTAAGAGATGACCAGTCACACTGATAGCGCCCGTTCACGAACATGACGCATAGATCAGCACCGTTTCTTTGCCAGTGCTAAATTCAATGTAAATGTACTGATTAAGTTTTAAATTTGTGCTTATGGAAATCCTCATGCGGCCTGGTGATGTCATCTATATCCATATCGATCGATACCAATACAAAGTGATCTAATGCAGGACAAAGGCCTCTCTTTCTTTACCCCTAACATTCAAAAATTACGTGTATAAGGGCCTCTTTCACCATCCTCAAGTAAAGTGTTGAGTAGGCTACTCGCCAGTTAAAGTCCCAAGTAACTACACGTAAGAATTTCACGACGTTCGAGTAGCACTACTCAAAAGATAAACCGACCCGTAACTTACTTGCCAGGACCTCCGCCAATTAGCTTGTTTACTTGACGGTTAAATATTTAAAAGTTGTCAGTTGTGATTTTGTACGTAGCTTTATTTGATATGCATGAATAAATGAATGGATTTATTTGATGAACTAGAACTGTATAAGATGCAACGTTTATATCCTGTGTTGAATATTTTACGGACCTAGACGAAACTCTTTTTTTGCTAGATTTCGTCTGTCGAAGTGCATAACTACATGAAACTAAAAATATTGCCTAAAACGCAAAGGAGCGTGGTATATTTTTAAATCTTTCTGTCTATGTTCATTACTTTATCCATTTTATTAAATTAGTAGGTAGTTCAGTACTTATAACTAAATTAAATACCACGCAACAAAACAACAATAGACGAACACACAAAAAATTACAACTGCAATAAATACAGCGGTGTTCTTTGTTTTATTTCTACCTAGAACCCCATGTGCCACAGTTGGCAAGGGTTGTTGACGTCACATTGAACGAAAGCAACGCACAATTTGTTACTTCATTCACTTAACCAGCAAGTTGTTACTCGAAGCTTCATTTTCGCTTGTGAAATTGACAGACACTTTTACTTGCCAGTTAACGCTAATCGGCAAGTAACTAATCAACACTTTACTTGGAGATGGTGAAAGAAGCCCTTAGTCTTCTAAATCTCTTTGCCGCAGCCGCTATCCATTACTGTTATGAGCCAATCTTTTAGAAAAGTTTCGAATTAATCCTCTCCTTTTAACCCTGCCCTTAAACACTACATCTTTTATACTGAAACGTTTATTGTTTTCCAGATGTGAGCACAACACAGCCGGCCGTGAGTGCGAAAGGTGTCTCGACTTCTACAACGACGCGCCTTGGGGCAGAGCATCCCCGACCAACGTACACGAGTGCAAGGGTTAGTGTCACGCATATTGCTTGCCAGGTGCACTGCGAATTTGTTGTTCAATGCGAAAGTCTAAAGTTAGCAGGTGATGGATAGATTCACTGATGTATGATATTTTAGTCGTGATTATTTCATAACCACCACTCACAAAATGGTGAAGGAAAACGTTGTGAGTAAAGGGACGGTATCCACCGATGCGCACATGGCCCCCATAGTGGTTTACGACTGATTTCCTCGCACATATTAATTTAAGCTCGCCCAAGACGACGACACCTTTATCCCCGAGGACCATACTCGACTTTCACACCTTCTGCCACTGACTCCGAGGAATTAGAACCTATTCGATTTTAGAAATATGGCGTCGCATCGAGCACCATCGATAATGGAAATATTTTGGCTGATTATGCTATGCGTATGCAAAGTACAGTTGGATGTTATTGAGGATCACAAAATTAAATCAAGATTTACCTATTGTCCTCAACTTGTATCAACTCATTATATTACTTAAGAGTAGCTGTGCCCGCGGCTTCGCTCACGTGACCGCGTTTTCTTTTGGCATTGTCAATGTTTGTGAACAAAAGCGGAATCTAAGAATAAGAATATTTTTTTTGCATAAAATACAGGTGTTACCAGTTCTTGAAATTGGTGGTTTTGGCACAAACCATATTTTGGCTTTTTAGGGCATACAAATATAATTTGACATTATTAGCTACTGCGTATCTGAAATATTACAAATATTTCCACGAGTAAAGTAAAATAATTATTAAATAATAATAAAGAAAAGAATCTTGACACATTTTGCACATAAAACACATACATATATTTTAAAATTAAATCTTGTGTTGCAGAAATTCTTGTAAACTGTAAAAACAATTTTCTGTCAACCATTTACGCGTATTATTTTAAAAATATTTAAATGGGAGTTCTCATAAATTTCTAGGTAATTTATTAAAGATAGAAGTACACAAATGAAACACATTGTTTTTAATCAATGTTGTATTGCAAAATGGTATCATATTTTTTGTGTGATCTCTTGGCCTCTGCTTAGTGTAACTGTCACTCTTGATCTATCCTGGGTCCTAACGGTAAATATCATTAAATTAAAAAAAAAAAACGAAAGGAACATGCAAAAAACACGTCACTGAAAAATACTGTAAACGGTTGTATTTAATGTATTTAGTAATGGAATCAGAAAGACTAGGCGCTTCGAAAATCTTTATGTTTCCGAATTACCCCGAACGTCGCGCCGCGCAGTGTGTCCGACACATGGAAAGCTTTTGCGTTTTTAACACAACGAAGTGCATTCATTGCGCAATTATGAAGTTTTTCCACTTTAGTCGTCTTATTTATGTTAGTACCTACTCAAAAGTTACGAAACGATTTTAGTTGTAAATTTGTAATATTTTTTAACTATGCTAATACATAATAGCCATGTACCTCCATGGTTGTAGCAGCTCAATGTGAATACGGAGCTCCCAATCAGACCATGGCCGACTTGCTGGAGTGTCCAAAGTGTTCCTACGCTGCGTTTTAGAGGACTTACAGTCAGAAACGCTTTAACTGAAATCGCGATTGACTTAGCCTCCTGGGTATTGTTTTGATAAGACGTACCATCGATACGAAATAACTAGAAGAACAGGACAATAATATTAGGTCTAGTATTTCCAAAGATAGACCATGATTGCCGAAGCGGATATTTTTCAAAGGACTCTGATGAACGGGCAAAAAATGTTGAAGCGTTGACGCAGATATTACGCAGATCGATGTAACAAATTCTGTCGAAGCAAGCCCTTCGTCTTTTCACCACAGTTATGTTGACTATTAGGTATTAATATTTTGATCCGGAATTGAAATGCACTTCAGTTAAAAATTTAAAACTCTTAAAGCGGACTTTGTGTTCATAACCATAAAGGCCATTTTAAGTATTTTAAATTTTTAACGTGATTCATAATTATTATGATTCTGATAAAGCAGCCATTTTAGGCCCCCTGTTGTTCTAACAGGTATATAATTGCTACTTACTCTGGGGTATCTCCACAATTGTAAATAAAGCCGATGTAGTATCGAAAAAATGCCAAACACCCCCTCATCTGTTTACCGAATTAATATTTATATGAATAAACATAACGAATGGTAATATTAAGTCAAGATTATTTGAAATCTAAACTAATATTATAAAGCTGAAGAGTTTGTTTGTTTGTTTGAACGCGCTAATCTGAGGAACTACTGGTTCGAATTGAAAAATTCTTTTAGTGTTGGATAGGTTATATATCGAGGAAGGCTATAGGCTATATATCATCGCTACAATCAAAAGGAGCTGAGCATCAATGAAAAATGTTGCAAAAACGGGGAAAATTTATTATCTTTGAGAGCTTCCGTTGCGTGCGCTGGTTAACCGGTTAAAGTTGCACAAAAATAATGTATGAGGGAATTATTCCTCTTAAAAATGTCTAAAAAAAAGTCCGCGACAGCACATGCCTATCTTTTAAGGTTTACCAACAATAACCATTTTTATGATTTTAAAATTTGGGCAAAAATAGTACTTTATTTGCAAAGGTATTTTTACCGACATAGTATTAATTCTTATCAAAATAAATATGTTAGGCATCTTTAGCATTCAATTGTGACCAAAATTGCCCTTTACACCATTCAATTTAGATGAATATCACATAGATATCACAGTTTTAAAATAGCTCCTCATCAAAATAATTACCCGCGCGCGCTGCGAGGCGGGCGTTCATGTTGTTGGGAAAACCAATGTGATTAGATTCAATGCACAAATATTGTGGGGAACTTAGAGGTTTTAGTTTTTGTTTCATTGTAATCAATGCTCTCTATCAAAAGATTTATGAATTTAAAGTGTTCAAGAAGAACTTACCATCATTGTGTAAGATACATGCAACGGCATCTATTGCACCAAAATGGTACTAATTAATAAAAATGAGCTCACAAGATAACTTTTAAAACCAATGTATGATAACTTTTAAATCGGTTGACCAGCTTTACAAAAAGGTCTGATAGCAAAAAGTACTCTAGATTAGTTTACATGACGCTATAACCCTGTAGAGTGTGTGTTCGATCGGTTTACATGCATTATATTTTAACGGTTTAATTTCGTGCTCTATAGATGGCGCTATTAATTTCAGTCCATTTTCTCAGTCGCGGTGTTAAGTTTTCCGTGAAAGAATGACCCTCGCCCGTGTCAAATGTCTGAAGCTTGGTTTAATAACCAACGAAACAAAAAGAGGAGGTTCTCAATTCGACGCGTCTATATTTTTTTTATTTTATGTATGACCTGACCACGCATAACTTTTTACAGAGAAGTCCGATATGCATGATCTTTTGTTTTTTAAATTGAGAAATCGTGTTTGGGGTCATTTCCTGCACCTTGATGAGAACTTTAGATCTAGCTGGAGTATGACGTCATCGAAGGTCTGACGATGGAGACGGAAGGCACTTGCAAGAGGTCCTCAAGAGTTTGTAGCAACAATAACGTGTTTGGGCTCATTTCATCGAATCGAATCTTTCATCTGACGATGGAGAAGGAAAGTAGTTGCAAGAGGTCCTCAAGAGTTTACAGCATGTATATCGTGTCTCGGCTCATTTCAAGAACTTTGATGAGAACTTTCGTTCTAGCTGGTGTATGATTGTCATCGAGTGTCTAAAGATGAAGACGTAAGGCTGTCGAGGGTCGCGGGCCTGTGGACGGTGGTAATGGGCTAGCTCCCCATCCGTCCGTCTTATGACGACAGGCCGTGGTGACGGCGTGTTCGTGTTCGACACGCGCATCAAAGAGATGTCAGCAAACGGGAAGGGATCCGAGAGGAGCGAGGCCTGCCAGGGTTGCGGGACTGTTCGAAAGAGATACCGCGGCCCTGGAACGCAAAGGGTAACAGAAGAAACGTGGATGGATTTTACACTCCCTTCCGCTCCGTCCAGAGCGGGAGGGGTCATTTTATGATTATCCATCGGTAATAGTATACATATAATAGGGATTTACTCCTTTTGAGAGCCTCCGTTGTGCGTGAACGGTTAACGTTACGCAATTATCATGAATGTCGGAATTGTCCCTCTTAAAAAGCTCTAAAAAAATATCCGCAATGGCCATGTCTAACTTTTAAGGTTGGCGCACACTTTCTCTAACCTCTCTTTCTTTAATGTACGCACGCACGCAGACGAAGTTGCGCGGGTCAGCTAGTTGATTATAAAATTGATTCAGATTGATCACGCACTGAGTACCTACGTGTTAAACGTTTTTGTTCCGCCCTATACTTGTGGAAACGTAGGTACTTTGGCAAATCTATCCGCTAGGACATAGAACTGAATAACAGAACCTGAATAAATCCTACATAGGTACCTGTAACAATGCCTTTTTAATGCCTATAAATATGTAGTTAATAACAATACAATGCCCTGCGAATTTAAAATACAGTATTTAGTAAAAACGTGATAAATGGCCGGAAATAAAGACCAATGCGATAGTACCAACCTACAGTTTTTATCTGCTTGTCAGTCATGTAATACAAATATATATTCTCATCTTTAATAATATAATATAGAGGTAAAGTTTGTGAGGTTGTGGGGGTTAATCTCTGGATCTATTAAACCGATTTTGAAAATTCTTTCACTAATATTAAGCTACATTAACCCCGAGTGCCATAGGCTATATTTATAACGTGCCCGTGGGATAATTTCTGACAAAATCGCGAGCGAAGCCGCGGGCAACAGCTAGTCATATTATACAAGCAGATAAATGTAATATTATACAAGCAGATAAATTAATTAGATTAATTTTACAAATTAATATCTAACAGAACAAGAAAATATACAATATTCAAGAGAAAGAGACAGTTGCTTTGCAAACAGTATTAGTTCCTCATGATAAATGCCACCACACCCTGAACCATCTCTTTTTACAGCTTGCAATTGCAACGGATTCTCGAACAAATGCGAGTTTGACAAGGACCTGTACGAGCGCACAGGCCACGGCGGCCGCTGCAAGGACTGCGCGGAGAATAGGGATGGCGCCAACTGTGAGCGGTGCAAGGAAAACTTCTTCCAGGGTTCCGGAGACATCTGCTTACCTTGCAACTGTAATCCTACTGGTAAGTTAACACAATCCAACTTTCTGATCTAAAATAGAGTTTGAAATGACAGACGTGTTGAGGTAGCGATATATGGACAGAAACAATGAAACAAGAGTCACTCTCGTGGACAAGAAAAAGACGCAAATAACGTCATTCAAGGTCGTGAAATCCCGAAACATTTGGGAAGGATATGACTTTGATACGGTCAGGATTGTAATGCAGATACTACATATTATCTTATTGGTTTCGAAAGTGCCGTACGCTCCTGAAGGGTTCAAAGTCTCCCTATTACGTTAACTGCCGTTGGTCTCGTGGTCGACTGCTGAGCGTGGGCTCCTCCTGGGTTCGATTACCGGGTCGGGCAAAAAGTGTAATTGCAATTTATATATAGAAATTTCTCAGTAGTAGCCCGGAGTTTGGAAGTTGGCGATCTGATACCCAGTGTCTCGAACACGTTAAGCCCGTGGTCCTGAGCCTGGTAACTCTCCAGTCATGTCGGATTGCCATAGTGTACCTGTGTCTGCGCAGACACTTGTGCACTATCCCCCGCACCGATGACTTATAATCTCCGTTGAGATTGGCCGCCGTGACCGAAAACGGTCAGGTGGGTTATTGTTAGCTTACAACTTCGGAAATATGAAACGCTTAGCTAATCTTTCGAAATAAAACGCCTCTATAACATACCAATGATAAGGTTAAGTGCTCATTTACGGAGACGCGGCGCGTCGTGTGTTTTTTCCGTTTACGGAGAGGCGGCGCGTGCAGCGGCCCACGTTATCGCACACCCAAACACAAACATATATTGCAATGAACGATGTTGTTTACGGAGACACGGGGCGTGACGCAGCGCGGCGCCCGCTGCGATGCCGCGGTGGCCGTGGCGGATCTTGTAGCGTGTGAGCGTTGCCCGCGGCGGGTAACGTTGCATTTCAAGCAAACGCGCATAAATCGCTTCTCCGTTAACGCCCTCATACATCTCCATCCTATATTTGAATTTAAAGCAGGCCGCGCCGCACAGCACGTCGCGCGACGCTTCCGTAAATGAACCCTGAAGCTACATCGGTACACACGAATTACGGATCGAAACCTGACACTGACAGGTGCATAAGTTACCTGCCAGAGTCAGGTTTCCGGAGCCGCGTCCGCATCTAGTCCATACCGGTTCGACCGATCCTTTATTGGGTTTTTAACTATCGTTCACAAATTAGAAACTGAATTACAAAACAATTTTTAACTGTCCAGGATCCCGCAGCCTCCAATGTAACGCCGAAGGCAAGTGTCAATGCAAGCCAGGAGTGACAGGTGACAAGTGTGACGCCTGCGCACCTAACCACTACGAGTTTACGACCCAGGGCTGCAAGCCTTGCGGGTGTAACGAGTCGGGATCCTACACCAACACCCCGCAGTGTGACCCACAGACTGGGGTGTGTTTGTGCAAGCAGAATGTGGAGGGACGGCGGTGTAGAGAGTTAGTGTTCATTGTTTTTATTTTCTATAAAATTGGGATAGGGATATGGGTGTTTAGGTCAGGTTCTGGGCCAACCTGATGCAGCTGAATAAAATTTACATGAAATGATTATCCCTATACTTACCAACTGGGCTTATTCTGATGTTCTTCGGTGAATACGTTCAATTTGACTAGTCCCATTGGCGAATTGGATTTCAGAGCTGGTCTTAACTTTCTTCGGTCGGAACTTATAATAATATGAGGCCAAAGGAACCAGGCAACTACTGAAATAATAACTTGTAGAGACGACAGAACTACTACAACAACTTAATAATATAGACTTTAACAATTCCATCATCAACATCCAGTTCAAACCTCCTCTCATCTTCCAGATGCAAGCCAGGTTTTTTCAACCTAGATATCAGCAACGAGTTCGGCTGCACTCCCTGCTTCTGTTTCGGACACTCTTCACAGTGCAGCTCGGCCCCTAAGTACCAAGCCCATGAGACCAGCGCTCACTTCATCAGGGATGCTGAGAAATGGGCCGCTGAAGATGAACAGGAAAGAAATGCGAAACTACAGTTTAATGCTAATACACAAAATATAGGTGAGAATTGACTATTTATTTTTTATACAATTTTACTGGCTGATAAACAAGCAGGTCCCACCAGAGACATTGTAGATGCGTTACCATTCCAGAACAAAAGCTGCAGAATGTATGATATTCCTGTATCGGGCACCGAGACCGCACTTGAGACCGTAACACAGCAATGCTATTTGGCGGCAACGATAGATATAGTGGAGTGGAGCCTTTCACGAGAGTTCTTTCTCAAAAACTCGGCTTTAACATATTTTCAGTTTTGTCTCTGGGATGGTTCCTGAGGTGTTTTGGTAATGCAAAAAACCTTACATGGCAGTGATCACTTATCAGCAGATGTGCCGTGTCCTTGTTTAGTACCTAACCTAACCTAAAACACGAATGAATAGTTTTTTGTCTGATCTAAAACTAACCACTATCTTTTCTGCAGCCGTCGCCTCTCAAGGAGCAGAAACATTGTACTTCATCGCTTCAAGCCAGTTCCTTGGTGACCAACGACCTTCATACAACCATGACCTGAAATTTTCGCTACGACTCGGAGAAGTTCGGGGTTACCCCTCGGCTCAAGACATTATACTGGAAGGACCTCGGGCCTCCGTGTCTATCAATATCTACGCACAGAATAATCCAGAACCTACTAATCAGGTATGTCTGTTTGTTTCAAGATGTTCGTTGCTGTTTGCGTTTTGTCTTGTGCCAGTTAATTATATAATGAAGTCCTGATAAATATGCGAATTGTGTTTTCAGAGCTCTGATCGAACTTGACTGTACTGTATTTAGAAGATAATTATAATCATTGCGATTGTTTTGTTTTTGGAGATGCTTTTGCAAGCAGAAGACGATTGTAATTTGTTCTCTCATATTCAATTTTAGCATTTATGTTTAAACGCTTCATGCCTCTTATCCCCGAAACCATAAGCAGAAGTGTACCACATATTGAAGCCCCATGTAATAGGGGGAGCGCCTGTTGTCTTTTTTTCTCTTACATGATTCCTAGATCCATATGTGGTCTGTATGGATCATAGATTATCATCTATACTCTTTCAGTCTAAGCTAGAAGTAAACGCTTTGCGAATTCAGTTCCTTCCACCTCTCATTTCAAAAATTTTTGCAGGCACAAGAATACACCTTCAGACTCCACGAAGACCCTCGCTACGGCTGGTCTCCGACCTTATCAAACTTTGAATTCATGTCCCTTCTGCAAAACCTGACTGCTATCAAAATCAGGGGTACTTACAACAAGCCTGGTGAAGGTTATATGATGAACTTCAAACTGGAAACTGCGAAGATTGGGCGAGAGAAAGGATCTGCTCCTGCAAACTGGGTGGAGAAGTGTTCCTGTCCTAAGGCCTACGTTGGGGACTACTGTGAGGAGTGTGCGCCAGGGTTCAAGCATGAGCCCGCTAATGGAGGACCCTACTCGACTTGTATACCCTGTGACTGTAACGGTCATGCGCATATTTGTGATACTGCTACTGGTGAGTTTGATAATTACATCAGCCTACTGAGCCCATGCTACCATAGGCATAGAAGAGCATAGCTAGGTACCATTATTACGTGTTTTGAGTTTGATCAAACACAAAGTAGATCAGCTGTGAATAGCGCATGGAAAGCCAAATGACTGATTATCTCATAAAAAGTTGGCAGTGTGTCCAATAGCTGTGCCAATAGCTACAGCTGAATCACCCAATTGACATGACAGCGAACAAGGAGATGTCTAATAATATTTGAATCTGAACACCCGACTTCTTTGTTTCATACATACTGTAGCGAAATAAAAGTCCAAAAATCTTCGCCACTGAATATATACCTATTTATAATATGAAATTAAAATAACAATTATAATATTAAAAAAAAAACCAAGTGCGAGTTGGACTCGTGCACCGAGGGTTCCGTATGAACTCACAGGTATTTTGTTACTAAACTACTTATATTTACGGGTTTCCTTTACATGTGCAGTAAGACGCTTTTTGCCAAATTTTATAATTCTAGGTCAACGGGAAGTACCCTATAAATTTTGATTCCCTTGAGAGTGTTGAAAATACGTTTTTTTGCGGCACAAACAGCCGTATCTTTTTTTTACGTTAACTTAGAAGTTTGATTTTTTCACAGCTTCAAGGGACTGTAGACTTGAGTATATGGTTTTAATTTCAACTCTTTAACTTGATGGTAGGAAAAAACTACAGAAAGCCACTTGCTACAATCCCTCATACATACTCCTTTCGCCTCAATCACGTCCATGCATCTAACTTCGTTGTTATTTACTTTTTGCCAGGTTTCTGTATCTGCAAGCACAACACAACAGGCAGCAACTGCGAGCTCTGCGCAAAGGGTTTCTATGGCAACGCGATCGCGGGCACCCCTGACGACTGTACACCTTGTCCGTGTCCCAAGGACAGTGGCTGTATCCAGCTCATGGATGGCAGCATCGTGTGTACTGACTGTCCTGAGGGATACGCTGGTAAGAACATGTTAAAATTATAACAGAATGTATAGAAAAAGTAACACTATCAGCAACAAAGACATTCTAATATTTACGAGCGATAGACGTGAGAAGACAAAGAAACCGTGATCCAATACTTGTATCTAAGTAGTAACATATTAATCGGTCTGTCTAATTGCCACACGTCAGCTTGTCAGGCAGCATTCGTGTGTTAAAAACAAAATGTTCGGGATAAAAAAAACAGTACGACTTTATTTTCAATGTTCGTTCTATAATTCTTTGAATGACACGCTTCGAAAGCGATTGTCTATTGTTTTGGCCCTCATGGTTATTACATAATAGATCGATGGGTCGATCTTTAGGTTAAGCCGTGTTTGCCTAGGTGTATGGGTAAACGCCCATTACATACCGAGTTTCCTCCGTGCCTCGGAAAGCACGTTAAGCCGTTGGTCCCGGGTGTCATCATTCTGTAGATCTTTGACAGTGGTTACAGGTAGTCAGTGGCCCAAAAAGTCTGATAACCAGTCTTACCAAGGGGTATCGTATTACCCAGTACTAACCGAGTTGTAGAGGTCAGTTAAGCAGTCGCTCCATGTAAAATACTGGTATTCAGCTGCGTCTGGTTTGACTGGAAGCCGACCCCAACATAAAAAATCCTTTTCCTAACTATGTTGGGGTCGGCAGATGATGGTTATTACAAAATAGAGATAGATTTAGGCTCGCCCTAAATAATGTATTAGACCAATCAAAGGAATAATTTGGGTTCAACAGCAAAAATCTTTAAAGTTAAGTAACTCCAAAAAATATTGCAAAAACCTAAATGTTGCCAGCTGTTAATGTCAATGTGCTTCACCTTTTTCCATTATAAATAGGATTATTATGTAAACACTGTGATTAACGCCGTCCTATCGCACGCGCTCTCTTACAGCAGCCTCGCAAACCCAAAAAGACTCATTCGCTTCTCATTTGTTTTCTCACACCCTCTTTTATTTACAGGACCAAAATGCGAGGTCTGTGCCGACGGCTACTTCGGTGACCCGACCGGTCAGTTCGGACCCCCGAAGCAGTGCGAACTCTGCCAGTGCAACGGCAACGTGGACCCGAACGCTGTTGGCAACTGTAATCGGACCACCGGAGAATGTCTCAAGTGTATTTATAATACTGCTGGAGAACATTGTGACAAGTGTTTGAGCGGTAAGTCGGTTGAATGCTATTCTGTAAAATATTAAATTCACTGCCAAGCCAAAGGCTAAACCGGATAATCTTGAAACATGATAATGAGCACAAGAATTTCGTACGTTAGGAATTCAGACCCTAAAGATGTATAAGTGAATTAATTCTGCTGGTTGGAAATCCCATCCCGGCTTGTTTACCGATACAAAGTATTATTTGAGCGCAGCCCTTATAAAGCGATAAAATTGTATGACTAGGACCAGTGGCAGACTAACGTTATGGACCTGTGTGTGACTACTTCCAATAAGCTCGTCGTCTATTTCCAAATCACAACTCCCAGAACATGACGCGAGGAGGAAGCTACACCGCAATCTCACTTTTGTGAATATAGAGTTGCAATGTTGCATAAGTAAAAACACATAACTTTAGCAAAGTTCTGAAATCATCTTTACCAAATCATTCGAAATCCAGGTTACTTCGGAGATGCTCTCGACCCCAAGAAGAAGGGTGATTGCAAGCCGTGTCAGTGCCACGAAGCGGGGACAATGGAGAGTGCCGAAGGACCTCCTCAGTGCGACGGCCTCACTGGGCACTGTAGCTGTCATGCCCACGTCATCGGCAGGAACTGTGACAAGTGCGAGGTAAGTTAAGTAAGAAGACGTCTAGGTTTTATTTTTCAGTACTTTACTTTAAAGTCATGTCTCAGAGTCTAGATAAAAGCACAAATCATACCATTTAAAATCCATGGATATAATCTCACCACACATTATCAAATGAAATGGTCTATTTTAACTTTTCAATAAGACATGCTCAAATGCTACAGACATATATTATAGCTAGCTGTAGCAACCTTCGTTCGCGTTAAATTATAGTAAAAAAATATTACTTCCCTTTTTTAACCGGATTTTGTTATCAATTTCAAGGGTTTTAATAGTTCTGCACTAAAATAAAAGTAGCCTAAGTTACTTCTTATAGCATCAGCTATATGCCAGTAAAAGTCCCGACCTAATCGGTCCAGCTGTATCTGATATTAGGCGGAGCAAATAGACAGACAAAGATTGAAAAAAATTGCTACGTGCCTTACATATTTTCATATAAATTCAGTAAAAAGAGGTTATTTTGATATTACAAACGGATAATACAATTTTATTTATTTGTAAGATAGTTGAACAACAAAGCTGACCCGAAACTTTTACATACATCATACTATAGTTACAAACATACAACATACAGACGGATATGTATACAACGTGTTTTTTTTTATATCAATTAACTCTAGGGTATGATTGAGGCCATAACAAAGAATCAACTGGCATATGAGTTATGTTCCAATCCTTCGTTATTTTTTTTTTCATTTTTCATACAAAATAATTCGGCAAAGTCACGATTATTAATGTAAAACACCCTTACGTGAAATATGACAACGTCGCATTTTCTTAGCTTTAAATATGAATGATTGGTTTGAATAAAAATGAATTACCTACCTACATATTTTATTTTACTATTTATTTTACTATACTATTGCGAAGTTTGGCAACCTCGCAAAAGTAAAGATTCGTCATACTGGTGACAATTTTTGACCTAATTTAATTATGATTGATGATATCTCCGAAACGATGCATTTTTGGACCACCTATTCTAGCAGTTTTAGTATTATTTTTACCTACAGAATATAGCCCTAGAGTTATGGGATATCAAAAAAAACAGGTTGTATATACTTGGATTTATTCGGATTGTGCCGTATACGTACATACAATACATACGTATTATGTAGCGCCTCAGCCGCCACACTAATCAAATACCATAATGTGAATTTTTTTTTACCGAAAATCATCTCATAACAATGAAATATTTTTAACCCAGGATGGTTACTTCAACATCAACTCAGGGGTCGGCTGCGAGACCTGCGACTGTAACCTGGAAGGATCCTACAACACTACCTGCGACTCGTACAACGGTCAGTGTTACTGCAAGCCTGGTATCGACGGGTAAGTTCCTCTAGTGTTCTTCACATAGATATAATAATATAAGGAGATATGCCCGTTATACGAAAATGTATCGCGACCTACTGTCTCCGTTTCCTCCCACCACCCGGCAACTACTACACATGCAATTCAGTAAAAGCAATAGATACACAGTCGCGCACACACCCGCAATTCTTAAAACAGAACGTATCACAATCAATTATAAACCTTATCCTATCAAACACAGCGTGTATTTACCATGCACCGTACAACTTACCCACACAAAAACATCGGTCGGTATTGTTGTGCTGTGCAAAAGCATGAAACCCACGCTAGTGATTAACTAAATCAAAAAGTTATCGAATATTAATGTGTTCAAGTAATATGTAAATCAATGAATGTTGTTGTACTGACATAATGAAATCGATTCTTACTGAAAGTGTGTTACGCAATTACTTCGCAGGTAATAGATTTTTGTTATACTTGTTTAAAAGTAAGTATGGGTGTACCACAAGGTTCGATATTGGGCCCTTTCCTCTTTTTGGTATATATTAATGATCTACCCCATTTATTTAAAAACCAACTACAAATGGTGTTATTCGCTGACGATACTTCTTTAATATTTAAGATAAACAGACGTGCCACAAATCTCGACGACGTAAATAACGCCTTAATGCAGGTCCATAATTGGTTCACCGCTAATAATTTAGTATTAAATGGGAAAAAAACGAAGTGCATAAGATTTGCTCTACCGAATGTTAAAAGTAGTGATAGTGACATAGTATTGAATCAAGAGAAACTGCAATTCGTCGAAAATACTGTTTTCCTGGGGATCACGCTCGACTCAAGGCTACAATGGGGTCCGCATATAACATCTCTTGCAGGACGGCTGAGTTCAGCAGCATATGCTGTTAGAAAAATCCGCCAATTTACTGATGCAGATACCGCGAGGCTAGTCTATTTTAGTTATTTTCATAGTATTATGTCATACGGTATTTTACTATGGGGACGGGCTGCAGACATTGAGTCTATATTTATTCTGCAGAAAAGAGCCATCAGAGCCATATATGAGCTACGTAGGCGCGATTCTCTAAGGGAACTGTTTAAAGAAATTAACATCATGACAGTACCTTGTCAATACATTTATGAAAACATCATGTACGTTAGGAAAAATCTGCATTTGTTTAGTAAAAGAGGTGACAGACACCACTATAATACTAGAAACAGGGACCAACTAGTACAGCCAGGTTTCAGGCTAGCTAAAGTAGACTCATCTTTCATGGGGTACTGTTTAAAATGTTATAATAAAATACCTCCCCACATTCAACAACTGAATGAGACAAAATTTAAATCTTGTATTAAACGCACACTATGTAGGCAAGCATATTATGAGTTAGGAGATTACATCGATGATAAAAATGCTTGGCTCAATGCTGGTCCTGCTCCACAACCATAGGGGCAAACTAATCAGAAGCTCATGTGAAATTATTGTGGAAGCTGCAGAAGATTGTAAAAATATCTTTGCATTGTATAGATTCAATCTCTTAGTATTATATAACTGCATAGCACATGTGTGAGTACTATGTACTGTAAAGCATTTAGTTATCCTTCATTGACTCGAATGTGCCCTGGTGGCTGAGAGAATGTCAGGCTCACTCAAATGTCTCACTGATAGTGGCGGGTGTGTTGGGTCGTTTAGTTCCCTTCAATATGGTTGAGCTGAATGGAGCTGATGCATGCGTCATGTTCGTGAACGGGCGCTGTCAGTTGGGACTGGTCATCTCTTAGCTGCCACGGTTTTTTTAACTACTTTGTTTTTAAATTGTTGATAGTTATAATCTTTTACTCTGGACGCTCTTAATGTGCACGTCTTTCTACATCGTTCTCACATATATGTATAATCTCAACATGAATGATGTAACCAAGATCTTGTAACAATATTTTGATTGAAAAGAGTGTCCATGGAGTTTCTTGCCCATTCTTCTCCATAGAGATCTACGCTTTGGAATGGGCAACTACAGTACTTTCACAAGTTATTATGCCTTGTGTCTGTGACTGTAGCTTCGCCTTTGTTTTTCTGACTTTCGAAAGTGCCTGCGAAGGTCTAATTGAAATAAACGCTTTGAGTTTGAGTTTTGAGTTTATAAAAAAAAACCCTAGTTAGGAAAAAAAATGTAAATAAATGAAAACAAACAAACATAACAAATAAACAGCATGAATAATTATTCAACATAATTATGTTGACTTATTTTAGAAGCAAAAGTCACGATTATACCTATTGTCCTGAACCATGCCGATTACTATAACGTATTCTAAGCTAAAATACAAAAAAAAAACATACAAAAGTAAAAAAAATAGCACGAGGTTTGGGCATTCAGTTAGGTGACAGTTTAGGTGTAACTTTGCGTAGGTGAAAACGGGCTCAAAGCGTCGAGTTAGGTGTCACTTAGTGTTGGTGAAACCAGGCACTAGGCGTTCAGTTAGGTGCCACTTTGTGTTGGTGAAAACAGGAATTGGGCATTCAGTTAAGCGTCACTTACTGTTGGTGAAAACGCTTTTTAGGCATTGAGTTAGGTGACACTTAGTGTTGGTGAAAACGGGCTTAAGGCATCGAGTTAGGTAACACTTTGTGTTGGTGTAAACAGGAGTTGGGCATTCAGTTAAGCGTCACTTACTGTTGGTGAAAACGTTTTGTAGGCATTGAGTTAAGTGACACTTAGTGTTGGTGAAAACGGGCTTAAGGCATCGAGTTAGGTGCCACTTTGTGTTGGTGAATAACAGGAGTTGAGCATTCAGTTAGGTTAGGTGTAACTTTGCGTTGGTGAAAACGGGCTTATGGCGTCGAGTTAGGTGTCGCTTAGTGTTGGTGAAAACAGGAACTAGGCGTTCAGTTAGGTGCCACTTTGTGTTGGTGAAAACAGGAATTGGGCATTCAGTTAAGCGTCACTTACTGTTGATGAAAACGCTTTTTAGGCATTGAGTTAGGTGACACTTAGTGGTGGTGAAAACGGACTTAAGGCATCGAGTTAGGTGTAACTTGGTGTTGGTGAAAATAGGAGTTGGGCATCAGTTAAGCGTCACTTACTGTTGGTGAAAACGCACATTAGGCATTGAGTTAGGTGACACTTAGTGTTGGCGAAACGGGCTATAGGCATTCCGTTAGGTGACACTTTGTGTTGGTGAAAACAGGAGTTGGGCATTCAGTTAGGTTAGGTGTAACTTTGCGTTGGTGAAAACGGGCTTAAGGCGTCGAGTTAGGTGACACTTTGTGTTGGTGAAGACAGGAGTTGGGCATTCAGTCAAGCGTCACTTACTGTTGGTGAAAACGCTTTTTAGGCATTGAGTTAGGTGACACTTAGTGTTGGTGAAAACGGGCTTAAAGCATCGAGTTAGGTGTATGATCATGACAGATCAATTATATCATACAGATCAATTCCTACATTGGTTGGAATAATACCTACGTCTCCTCAGCAACTTATTTCAGAGAGTGTAATAAATTTTATTTTATGAACTGTTAAAATTGCAAGTGCGTTACGTAATTTCACCGTAGTTTTTCAAAAACATTTAAAATCGCAGCCACAGTAACACTATGTTCTTCATCTTCCAGTAAACACTGCGACCGCTGCCGCGCCTACCACTACGGGTTCTCCGCGGACGGCTGCCGGGACTGCGACTGCGACGAATGGGGCTCCACGAACTACCAGTGCGATATGTCCGGCCAGTGCTCCTGCCAGGAGAATGTTGAAGGAAGGCGCTGTGACAGGTCAGGTTCACGCAAGTTAAATATTATAAACGGTGTAACAGGTCCCTTAACGAAGCCGAAAGGCACTTGTTCTCCCCGTCATTGCGATCATTTTTTTGTTCTAGACCATACCTGGGAACCTTCTAGTTACGCACATATTGGAGGTCCAAGTTCCAACTTTTACACAAGTTTTTATTTTAATACTTGTTTTTAATGTATGATTTTTACTTTAAACACCTCCACCACCCCCATACTATTCAATCTATCCATCAGCACAATGTTTTGAGTGCGTTACATTGAGTCCTACCGTAAAACGTGA
Source organism: Eugnorisma glareosa (assembly GCA_947578425.1). Classification (NCBI taxonomy): domain Eukaryota; kingdom Metazoa; phylum Arthropoda; class Insecta; order Lepidoptera; family Noctuidae; genus Eugnorisma; species Eugnorisma glareosa. The sequence goes on from OX387957.1 coordinate 43,506,432, forward strand.
TTTTTCACCCCAAAAAGAAAAGTCGTTTTACAGCAATAATTTTTGCGAAAAGTTACTTAGTTTGTTGTACATAATGCTTGGTTGACGGCTTTGTGAAGGCTCTTGTTACACCGTGTATACTGAACCGATTGACGAACTTGAAAACTTTCAAGAACCTCGTAACATAATATGGGGTATTTTTGGATAGTTTTTGGAAAAAGAAATCATTTTTTCTTATTACCTCACTATTTTCTTTGTATGCGAAACGTTGTTTCAAAATGAATACTGGTCTTGGTTTCCAAGCGTCCATTTAGCAAAAAGTAGAGGGCCTAGACAAAATCACATACAATCTTTTTGTTAAACGCAGTAGAAAAACGAAGCATTACGTACTTTCATTCAATTACATACAAGTGGCGCGTGTGTAAGCGCATTAAACCGATGCTAGTTTAACCGCGCATAAAAATACGCTGGTTAGAAACCGCTCTAATCCCCGACCAACTTGCAAAAAGTTGAAACTTCTTAAATAATATGTAGGCCCAATTTTAAATAGTATCCTCATTTGCTAAATGAGATGCCATACTGACATGATCAATATTCCCGTGACATCCAGGTGTATGGAGAACAAGAAGCGTCGTGCAGACGGTCAGGGTTGCGAGGACTGTCCTGCTTGCTACAACCTCGTGCTGGATGCTGTCAACCAACACAGAAGGGAGCTGAGGGAACTTGATGACGTAAGTATAAACTGGTATAGTTGTATTATCCGTTTGGTGCCCGTGGTACTACTAGTATTACTACCACTAGTGCCACGGGTAAAAAAAACAACACGTCGAACTACCAAGCCATCCAACAGTACCACGGGATTTTTTTTAACCATATTACACTCAGGATTGGTAAATAAGATCAACAAATCCCGCTCCTGGACTTAGGATTTCCTCCACAGCTTTTCAATCATGGGGAAGACGCCATTCCCGTTACCTACTGTTCTTCGGCTAATTTCCGATAAATATTTCAAAAATTGTACCCACAGTTACTTTTTTGAACATTGATCCACACGTTTGCAAGTATTAGTGGGCAACAACAGATTACAAAAGCCGTAGAAGTTATAGAAACTTACTTATACGTAAATTCGATATATAAAAAGTATCTTCGATATGGATGCACGAAAGTCGTTGCCAAGGGAAACCCTGGCGTGATGGCTATTCGAAACGATTATGAGAATGTCTTTGTATTGATAAGAATATTAGGTAGCTGGTCAGCAAGGTGGTGACGAAACTGCCCAGGGTGGCCGTCACTGAACATTCATCATCCACAGCTCGAGTTCACCCACATGGGTATGGCTATAACACTGGATATAACTGTTTTTGTTTGTACCAATCTCCAGGTTCCTGTGCCAGTTACATATCTACAGCAGTCCAGTCGTCATTCACTTGACTTTCCGAACCTACTAGGTACTTACTCCCACTAAATAATGCTTTTTCTTTGTGCAGATTCTAGCAAAAATCTCGAAATCTCCTACCGTAGTCGAGAACGCAGACTTTGACAAGGAGCTACAGCAAGTGAGGGGTGAGATCGAGCGTCTAGCACAGGACGCTCAGGCTGAGCTGGGCAACGGACCCGGGGCCAGCCTCACGGACAACCTGGCTGAACTGGCTGATAGACTCGCTGATGTCAGGTAAGAAACCACAGAGTACTAGGTAACTAGTCAGAATGAACGAGGAATTGCTTGTGATGTGGTAGATAAGATAGCACAAAACAACAGTATGTCAGCACTAAGTCACTAGTTAGAATGAACAAGAAATATCATACGATGTCGTGGTAGCCGTAATTTTTGGCCAGTATGAACAAGATGAAAAAGATGTCTGCGGCCAAAGTGCACCTGTCACGTCCATTTTTTGTAAAGGCGAAACTAAACTCGTGGAGACAGTAGTTGAAACTCCCCTAAAGAATAAACCTACGTACAAAATATTAATGATAATATATTTACAGAAATATGCTGTTCAAGATTGAAGATGAAAGCTACGATGGCAACGAAGCAGTGGAAAAGAGTAAGGGCAACGTGTCCAAAGCAGAGGATACGATAGAAGCCGCACAGAAGGAAATCAATGTAAGACCATCAACATCTTCCTTTCCTTGTCCTATGTTACTTAGTGTCGGCGCAACACGTTTTTTTGTTCGCATACTTAATGGCATTTACTCCTCTCCCCACTTCTTTCACATCATTCCTCACACAATCCATCCATCTCTTCTTTGGCATTCTTCTCCATCCATCAACATTCATATTCATCACTCTTGCAGTCACATGTGATTCATCCCCACTACAGGCAACCAGTTTTCAATGTTTCTGTAACAGGCGCCATTTTTAAATTTCCTCTAGTATACTAAGTGACCTTAGTTTATCCATTGTGTCTTCATACATCCATCTTAATCTTTTCATCTCCGTTTTATGCAATCTTTTTTCACCCATTTTCCCAGAGCCCTGCATTTATATCCACACAGGTGAGAACATCTTAATATCATAAAAATACCTAACGCAATAAATTAATGGACATTATAAAGCATTCATGTCCTTTCATTTACATTCCAGATAAAGTAAATCAATTTTTAGTAACAGTAAATTCTATGACTGCCGATTGAATGTCGGTTGCCGAGCCAAGTTACATTAACCAAGTATGCAGGAAATTTTATAATGTACAGACAGAATCTGTCAAATTTCTTTAATAGATTTTCGACTTTATCGCTCAAGCATTAGCTTCAAGGTTGATTTGGAAAATTTGACAGTTTCGGGTATCTTGATGTGTTGGCGTTTGTACAAATACTTTGAACTAGTTAGAATGGCAGTCTGACACGACCCGGGACAGGTCTACTCGTCCCTGCCTTTTAGAATAGAATAGAATATCAGTTATTTGCTAAAAACATGGAATAAATGATGGTAGTGCTAATTAACTGTTATGTGCTTTTCCTATCTCAGTGAAGTTTTTTTTTTTTCACATAAAACCATACTGAGTCCATCCCGACTATATTCAGTATCTCCTACCTATTATTCATTTCCAACAACATCGCAAACAGCTTCCACGCTAATTATATTTCTATCTTTACCTTCCCAGAGTGCGTTGGAATACATGGACGGTGAAGGCGCAGCAGCGCTAACCAAGGCTCGCAACAGATCAGACCAATTCGGAAAACAATCCGTCGATATGTCAGCCCTAGCCAAGGAGTCCAGACTGCTGGCAGAAAAACTGGAGAACGAGGCCAAGAATATTCGAGAAATTGCCGACAAGGCTTTTAATACTTCGCTTACAGCAAACAAGATTGCTAAGGATGGAATTACTAAACAGGCTAACATAAGGTATTTTTTTAATCTTTGTTATGGCGTTTGTTTCTAATTTTTTAATCTTTGAGAATCATTACGGGCAGTCACAAGCCCGTAAGTCTGAAAACAGCCTTATCAAGGTGTACCGTATTAGTATTACCGGGTAACTGAGGTGTAGAGGCTGTTGCTTCACGTAAAATACTGGTAATCAGCTGCATCCAGAGACTAGAAGCCGTGGACTCTAACATAGTTAGGAAAAGGCTACGCATTTAAATATAGATTAAAATGCAGACCATTCTAATATTTTTTAACTTTGAACAACATCTAAGTAAATAAAAAAATGTTGAACTTACCGAAACATGTACACATTGGTTTAGGTGGAAGCCCAGGGTAATCCGCTAAATGCAAAATTTAATACGGTTTTGCAATATGCTGGTCAGTGCCAGGCTGTATGCTGAACCATACATGATTTGCGACCGTAATACGCATGCTTTTATAGAATTAAAATCATCAATACAACCCTCAATCATTTCATAAATAACAAAGAAAAATTAACTTAGATAAATTGAATTTAGCTGCTACCTTGGGGCTTCTCCCTGAAGTTATTCATTGAGCACGTGGCAATGCTGCCAGCCTTCTGCCTGGACAGATTAGGTGTTGAATTTTTGGACACCCTGACATTCTTTCCTTGTTTCATACTTGTAAATAGTTTAACTGTTCATAAATAAAACACCCGCCTTTTATTTAGTAACGAGGTCCAAATCCTGACAAACGAGCTGAACGCAGCTTCCGGGAAGCTGAACAGTATGACAGAACTGGCTGACCAGGCGCTGAAGAGGGCCAAGGAGGTGTACGACGAAGCCCTCGGACTGTATGCTGAAGTGAACACCACGCTGCTGCCGGATATCAAGCTGAACAAACTCAAGGAAACTGCGAGGGAAATGAATAAAACGGTAACGTGGTGACATCAAAAGCAGCATATCTAGTGCGCGTTCAAGACAGCTTTCAGTGCCAATACTCCGTAACAATATGTGCCGACCGCATTCAGTGCCCTTACAACTACCGGATATACTTCTCGTCCCAACTATCGGATATACTTCTCGTGTCGTAAAACAGCCGGTGAATATGAAAGAGACAAGGCGATAGTATTCGATAACGAATATTACATTACAAACACATAGTAACAATGGATACCTATCGGCCTCTAGAACCTGACGATACCTGGTTTAAATCTCGTGTGATTTGTATAGAGACACTTCTTTACACCTCATCGTCAGCCTAAGTATAGCAGTTCACTGGAGGCCTCTCCAATTGCACGCCATTGAACTCTATTCTCGGACTAAGAGAGTCCCACCTTACGCTTACCCATTGATAGCCTCCACTCAAGAACAACTTCTTTACACTTAGTAGGCGTTTACAGTAATTAGTTATTTATCTAACATTCTAGATTGACGAAAAATCCTCCGAGTTAGATCAGTTGATGGCTGACAACGAGAACACTTTGGACCAGCTAGAGAGCGCCATCAAACAGGGCCGCGGTCTGCGAGACCAGGGTCACGACAGGCAGGACGAATTGGATGACCTCCTGGCAAGGTTGGACGAACTACAAGAACAGGCCAAGAACGATGTGGCGCTCACCAATCAGACGCTAAAGGACGCTAACGTGATATATAAGACCCTAAAAGGTATGGTTACAAAGCAGTAAACAAAAGAGGTTAGCATGCCGTTAGAGTAGGTCTGCCGAATGCTTAATGAGCTGTGGGCCGAAATAGCAAGTGTGTGTAAACCTGGCACAGCCAGAAAGCGTGGTGGCAGACCTCGTAGGAGATGGCGCGACGAGCTGAACAAAACCAACGACCAGCGGTCCGTATAATCAGATCGAAAGAATTGGAAGTCATAGAGAGAGGCCTGTTCCCAATAGTGGGATGTATCAGTATTAGTTTTTACCGACTTACGAAAAGGTGGAGGTTCTAAATTTACAGTTTAGTTCAAAAATACGTCCATGTCGACCGATTCGACGATGATTAATAAGACAAAAATAAAATCTATCAGTTTCATTGTGGCGTAACTATTCGTACTTGACTTGACAATTCATCGCGATCTTTTTATTATAAGTAAGTTTAACACGAAAACTTTGCGCGGTCACGTAGGCAGAAACGAAAAGCTAGGTATATTAGTGAAATCTATATAGATTTATGTTAGATGAAATCATAACACAACCAAGGGCGATGATTCCCAGTGTTCACCCCCGGCTTGTCCACTAATGGTGGACAGCGAAATAATTTCTAAAAATAATTAATAGTAGTCTTCAGATAAAGTTCTAGAAAAACCTTAAAATGGTGGTTACAGGGAATAATATTAATAAGTTGTGTCTGTCCGCCATTGGTGGACGAGGAGAATACTTATGTTAAATGTTATGTCGCTGTACCTATACCAGTGGTGGCCAGCGGAAATATTTAAAGAAAGTCATGTCAAGTGCCCAAGGGGATTTTTTTTAAAAGGTGTCGCTGTCTATACCGTGGTGGATAATGCGAATTATTTTTAGAAATTGTTTCACTGTCTACCACTTGTGGCCAAGCTGGGGGTGGACACCGGGAATCATCAACCAAGGGCGGTTACTGCTAAATTATGAAAGTCCCTCTCAATCAATTAAATGAACGATATTGTTTTTCAATTGAGAATTCAAGTCGTCAAGTTATTTTTTTCCAATGTTTATTGTAGTTAGATAAGAATGGAGAAACGAAAAAGCACTTTCGAATCTGTCTACAGTGATTTTTGTTTATTAGCCTGCATTTGTGTTAAGATCAGGAAAACAAATTAAAGCAAATCCTGGAGAAAGTGAGTTCCAATTATGGCTCACACCAAATAATCCATGGTGAGCTATTGCACTATCATCATAAATCTCTCTATCCCGCAGAATTCAGCGACAAAGTGACAGAATCCCGCCAGTTAGCCGACCAGGCAGCCCTGGACGTGCCGGCAGTACAGCAGAAGATAGCCGCAGCGGAAGACAGCATCAACAGCATCACTGAGCAGCTGTTCACCGCCAGTGATAAGGCTAAAGAGGCTAGGGACTTGGCGCAGCAGGCACAGAAGGAGTACGCTGACAAGGCTTCGGAGGTATGTAGGCAATCATCATCTTGTGGGGGAACCTCACACGAGGCGGTGAAGCGCATCTCACGTCGCATTGACTTATATGTAATCCATTGCCTAACAATTTTGTTGTCCTGGGAGAATCGCCGTAAAGCAACGCAAATGTATAAGCACCGAATAGCTCCTGACTTACAGCTTCACGGTTCAGTCGAAGTTAAACCTAAGCTTGTCAAAGTCGGTCCGTAGAAGAGTCATTACAAGTTAAGCCGTTGGTCCCGGCTGCAATTTGTAGATCTTCGACAGTCGTTTCAGGTAGTCAGTAGCGCGAAAGTCTGACAACCAGTCTTACCAAGGGTACATCTTACCCAGTACCTGGGTAAAATACTTGTATTCAGCTGCATCCAGTTGCACTGAAAGCTGACACCAAGATAATTGTCTAAAATGGTCCCTAAAGATGTACCTTTAGGATGTGCACTAAGAAAAGGTTTTGTAATGCTTGACTTCAAATACACATGAATGTGACTTCAAATCCTTGTTCATAGCACCTTGAGAAATGCGCCACTTAAATCTTTTCGTACCTATAATGGAAAACGGGAAATGAAAAGATATGATTTGTGTACCAGGTGTCATTAAGAGGAATTACAGAAGTCCATGCAATTTAGACTTCGCGTACATTCAAATAACACAATAAACTACTCTCAAAACTTAGATCTGGGTTAAATACATTTTTAAATGGGGTTCCGCCAAAATACGTTAAAAGAGCAGTGGTTGCACCGTTTTTAAGTAGTCCCTATCTCAGTAAACCAATTAGTTTAATATGCTTCAAACGGTTCATTAAAAAAAAATACAGGTGCCTTATTAATTAACTTATTTTATTCCTAACAAAGAACATTTGAGTAAGCTAAATTTTTGCAATTATTTTCAGGCGGCGTTTGAAGTCAGGAAGAAGTCATCGACATCTAGAGCAGATGCTTCCAAATTGCGGTTTGAAGCAGAAAAACTGTCTAGTAAGTAAATACTTTTAAGTTTAATGCATCACCATATGGAGGAGGAGGTAGAAATCTCTTGTCGAGTGACAGCATTAAAATATATCTCTATTTCTAAAAAACAAAAACAAGTACGTTTTTTACATAAACTTTATTGTGAAATTCATTAGTTAGTTGCTACTTACAAGTGACGCTATTATCCTGTGAATCAGTGCTGTGTACAATAACTAAAACACCAAAAAACTCCATAGCAATCTGGTACTGCTAAACTTCTACCCGATACATTAAAATAATAACAGCCGTTTTGCTCAGTGTCTGAAACTACTTAGTGGCATAGCTTCAGTGTTTGCGTATCTTGGCATAGTTGCTGTGTTACGTCTTGTGGTGTCACAACTTACCATAACACCATAGAAATTGCCGTAAACGCATATATTGGAAACAGCGCCATCTATCGTTTTCAAGGCAAACTGCTTGTAGATCGATCGAAGCAAAAAGATCGAGTATTTTACGATGGTCAAGTGCGGAGCCTGCGGTAAATTTCTCGCGTCGGCAGATGCCGCTAAATGCAACAAATGCGTGTTGTGGTATCATCGTCAGTGCGCTGGATTGAACCAAATAGGTCCCATAGCATCTCCCTGGCACTGCCCGGAGTGCAAGAAAAATCTAGTGCGGGATAACCGGTCCGAAACGCCAGTACGAGGGCATGGAGAAGAACCACAGAACGAGAGCGCGGTAAATCTCATGGATACGAGTCCAATTAACATCACTGCTACGGACGCGACAACTGAACTCTCCAAAGACTTCACCTCCGAGCTGAGGAAGTTTAAGGAAGATTTTATTAACACAGTACGGAGTGAGTTTCAGTTACTGCGGAATGATTTGGCTGACTTGAGATCCTCTCTAAAGTCCACAAATGACCGTATGAGCAGTTTGGAGGAAAGAGTGGCCATTATAGAGAACCAAAAACCGGTTCCCGCCCAGGTATCGCCGGATGTGCATCATTTAATTGCCCAATTGCGGAGCGACATAAATGTTCGCGATCAGGAGCTACTAGCCACAGATATTCAAATATCTAACCTTCCTGAGGCGAGTGGTGAAAACCCTGTCCATACGGCTATGTTGGTGGCGTCAAAGATGGGCGTAAATGTAGAAAGTCGCGATATAGTGAGCGCCGAGCGATTAGGAGGAAGACGCATAAATGCAACGCAGCCAGCGCCGGTGGAGTCCCGCCCGCGCTTTCTCGTCGTGCGCCTTGCGCGCCGCGATCTACGCAACGAGTTGTTGGAGGCCGCACGAGTACGCCGTGGCATGACTTCTGCTGATCTCGGTATGCCCGGTCCGCCAGCGCGTTTTTACGTCAACGAGCGTCTTACCAAGCAGAATCGGGAATTATTTCGGAAGGCGCGAGAGGCTGGGGGACGGCTCGGGTGGCAATTTGTGTGGTGTAAACGAGGCCGTATTCTTGCCCGTAACAAACCCGGAGACGCCACTTTCCACATCAGCTGCGAGGCAGATATACAGCGCGTATTTGAACCCACACCTCTATCGGTTACCGACGGCCTCATGCTGTCCTAAATGTAACGTTTTTTTTGGTATTTTTCTTTTTCTAATTGTTTTCATTAGCTTTTTAATTTCTATTTTTTTTTTAATGTATTTCTGCTGCGTTTTTTTAATATTTAGGGTACCCATGGCATTAATACTGTATGTCGCTAAAAGGTCATGGCACAACAATCATTATTATGATCCATTGTCTTTGTTAATCATCACAGCTGTCTGTCACACGGCGGCGCAACTCAGTGGGCTCATTAACCGGTTTCAACATACACATATTATATTATTTATTATTTACATCAATATACAAACATCACAAGCACGAATTATAAACTTAGTCAGATTTCTATATATATTTACAGGTATAGTCTACTTTTCAATAATAATATATCCAAATATCTATACAATTTTTTGTAAGCCAACAACGTTAGTAATATACGCAACACAGCTCATAGCAAATGAAATGATAACTTAAGTAGCCTTTTTTCAATTTCGTCATGATGCCTAGAAGCGGTAGATATTTTAAAGTTGGCTTCCTCAACGCAGGGTCTCTGGGAACAGGCCATGACGATTTGATTTGTGCAATGGACAGGCATGGTTTTGATATTATGGCAATAAACGAGACTTGGCTTCGGGCGGGCGAGGAGGGGCGCGCGCCTATTGTCCCCGGCTACCGCGTCTGAAAAGCTTCGCGAACAGCTAGTCGAAACCCTTGTACTATCCAAATTAAATTACGCTGATACGGTTTACGGCCCTCGTTTGCTGGCTCGTACGGATAGACTTATACAAAGAGTCCAAAATGCGTGTGCTCGATTCTGTTACTCAGTTCCCCCTAGAAGTCATGTTACCCCTTATCTGAACAAACACTGCATGCTCAAAATGAAGTCGAGGCGAAAGTTACACCTAGCGTGTCTTCTTTTTGGTGTTATTAGGACTACGAAACCGAAGTATTTGTACGACAAGTTAAGTTGGATGGCTAGTAAACGAGATTGTGCACCAAGGCTTTGTGCGCAGCAATTATCGACACAATCTCATGGGTCAGCAGCTTTCAGAGGTACTTTTCGATACGCTGCATCTAAAGTGTGGAATAATATTCCTCCACCATTACGGGTACTGGGCACTATTCACACGTTCAGGACACGACTGCGGCAGTATTTGATAGCAGCACAGCAGAAACTGGATATGGTCACAATGAATGTTTCGATAATATAAGCGCTCAGCAATTACAGACTGCACCGTGTACGTAGGTACCTATTTATACACGCATACTCGCGAACTATTCGACACTGTTTACGTTTACGGTCCATATCCCTCTCACATACTGAACCTGACACACACTGAGCGTCACAGCAACAACTCACTACAGCGAGTACCACAGCTACTCTGCCCGGTCCACGGCCAATCCGCTCTCAATCCCTCGTCGTAAGTCCACAGCCTGCAGGGGATGTTTCAAGTAATCTGTACGCCGCCACTCGCTGTTGGAGTTATTTGCCACCTCCCTTAAGATTCCTAAAACCAAAAGAAACATTTTAAAATAACGTTGAAAAAAGTCCTTTAAAAAAACAATAGTGTGAACAACAAATAAATTAGGTATAAATAAGAAACACTCACATTAGGTTTATCATCTTTCGGCAAGGCATAATCAATCCAATCGGCTCGAGACGGTATCACGATTTCCGAGAAAACACGTTACTTTTTGGTAAGCGTCGACTAGATAAAAGCAGGTAGGTAACTAATCATGCGAGCGGGACTCGTCGCATGAGCGCAAAGGATTCTTGGCGCGGCGGGCGCTGCGCCACCGAGGCCGCTCTGACTTTCTGATGCGTACGTCATCGCGCAAACAGGTGCGGAGGAGAAATGCGCTTGCGTTGCGTCGTGTGACGAAGGATCGGGGGGCGCGCGCGCATGCAACGGCGACACGAATGCGGGATTACAAGACAAAATCACGCCTGGTTTTCATAACATTGCACAATGCACATATCCTACTTGTATATTCTTTGTATATTTTTCTTTGTTCTTCTTTTTTCTTGTTATAATATTTATCCTGTTTTGGCTTCTCTGTATTTATATATTGTAACTAGTAGTACTTTCGAACACGTTATAACACTTATTACCTACTCACATTTTTATCCTAACTCGTACCTACATACACATTTCATAAATTAACTCAATATCTATTTATTGTACTTAATCATTTACCTATTCATATACTATTTTTGAAACTGTTTTCTGTATGTCACTTACCCCCTCAAGGTTCATTGGAAGATCAGCGTCAGACAGCCTCACCTGTCTGGCATTAATGCTGAAATGGACCTTTTTGGCGCAGCCGTGAGGCACACAGTACAGTCATACTATGTGTTTTCTCTTTTTTGTAACTTTTTTAAATATTATTGTGTGTGTGTGCCTGATGTACTGACGTCGAATAAACATTTTTCTTTCTTTCTTTCTTTCATATTGTATCTCATTTTTTTTATCTATCGTTTTTTTCTTTATATTCTCTGTAAATTGAGAGGTCTGGCTCTTGTGATACAGGAACTCCTAGTACAAGAGCCAGGGCTACACTGACGTTTAAGCAATAACTTGTCAATAAAGATTTATTATAATTCCCTTTATTTAACTTTTGTACAAATTATTTACATTTTTAAATATTTCTTATAAAAACAATATAAAAACATTTAAAAATATAAAAAATTGTTGCCCACCGGTATCGGGAACAGGGTCCAAGCTACCGGCGGTCAGGGCTCCAGAGAGAGGAACCTCCTAACAATACGAGCCGTGTCCAGGAGTACCGCTTTCTGAATCAAGCCCTTGATCCAGCTGCCTAACGAGAGCCTCCTCAGGTATTCATCGAGGCTCTTGGCAATTAAGCCATGGGCTGATACGACTATCGGTACAATGATCGCTGAGTCCACATCCCACATGTCGACAACCTCGCGAGCCAAGTCAAGATACTTGATTTGCTTATCTTTCTCGGCTTTCACGAGGTTCCCATCATGCGGGACCGTTATGTCAACAATCATTGCGCGCCGCTCTGATCGATCCACCACCACTATATCGGGCTTATTGGCTACAATAGTCCTGTCAGTGATGATGGATCGATCCCAGTACAATGTGATATTGCCATTTTCGAGAACTGGGTCGGGCACATACCTATAATACGGCACTTCCGATTCCACAAGGCTGTATTTTAGAGCAAGTTGCTGATGGATAATCCTGGCTACAAGGTTGTGTCTATGCAAGTACTCTCCGTTAGCTAGACGAGAACACCCGGAGATAATGTGACGGATTGATTCGCCTGGACGGTGGCATGCCCGACATATGTCAACCGTGCCGTCCTTCAAAATAAATCTCCGGTAGTTATTCGTCATCATAACTTCATCCATAATTGCACAGACAAAACCTTCGGTTTCTCCGAAGAGGTCCCCGGAACGTAGCCAGGCTACGGACGCGGATAGGTCTACATCGGGCCCATGTAGAGCCCGGAAAAAGCGTCCGTGGAGCTCCTTACTCTGCCATACCTCCCTGCGGTCGTTAGTGTCAAGCACTACAGGTTTGCGCCAGTTCTCTTTAGCCAAGGAGAGCGGGGTGAGGCCTTTGTCCACTGCGACCACATCTCGATGCATCCCCACGTCGGTTTCTAAGAAATATTCCCTGAGACTGCATATCTCGCGATTGTGGAGAGTCTTAGCGTTTAAAAAGCCTCGACCCCCACACCTCCGCGGGATATACAATCTCATAACCGAAGAACGTGGGTGATGCATTCGATATGTCGTCAACAATGTACGGACCTTCCTATCCAGGGCGTCTAGTTCTGTTTGAGACCATTTGAGTATACCGAAAGAGTACATCAAAACCGGCATGACCCAACCGTTGAAGGCACGCACCTTATTTCCGCCCGATAAAAGACTATTAAATACTTTTTTCAGGCGGCCAAAGAAACGCTCCTTCAACGATTGCTTCATGTCAGCATCATTGATGCCCAGCGCTTCCGACATACCCAAATACTTATAGGTTTCGGTTGCTGAGAGGGATCTAAGATTTATGGAATCCGAGAGCTGGGTTCCCACAGATTCCACAATCTCCCCTCGCTTTACATGCATGACCGCACATTTGTCCACACCAAATTCCATCCTGATGGCGCTACTGAAAGTTTCAGTTACCTTCAGTAGCTCCATCAGTTGCAAATCGTTGGGGGCAAAGAGTTTCAGATCATCCATGTAAAGGAGGTGAGATATAACTTTACCACCTCTCTTCAACCGATAGCCTAGACCTGAATCCTCCAGCAGCGTGCTAAGAGGATTCAAGGCTAAGCAGAACCAAAGTGGACTCAAACTATCACCCTGAAATATTCCTCGCTCTATCCTTATTGGCTCGCTATTCCTCTGGATTTGCTGACATCCTGGATAGCGAAGGACTGTCCTCCATTGGCCCATACATGAAATCAGGAAGGTGCGCAGAGTTGCATCAACTTTATACAACTCTAGCACCCTCATGAGCCATGTATGTGGCACAGAGTCATAGGCCTTCTTATAGTCTATCCAACATGTCGACAGATCCCTTCGGGAACGGCGAACCTGTTGGCTAATGGCCATATCAATGAGGAGTAGCTCCTTAGTACCACGGGACCCGTTCCTACATCCATTCTGAGAAGCAGACATAACAGAATTTTCGTCAATATGTTTAGTGATTTTAGTTCTCAAAATGGAGGTAAGAACTTTATAGACCGTCGGGAGACACGTAATAGGTCTATAATTTTTGGGTTCCGCAGTACTACCCGATTTATGGAGCAGGTGGGTTATTCCAGTTGTCAGGAACTCGGGGAGCGATCCCGACTCTAACGCTGACTGGAAAAGGGCTGCCAAGCGAGCGTGTGATCTTTGGATCCACTTAATCCAAAAGTTATGCAGCCCGTCCGGTCCTGGAGATTTCCAATTAGGTAAAGGACGGACCGCACGAGCTACATCTTGGGGGCTGATTGTGATCGCCCCCATTTCTGGTATTGGATCGCACGCTCGCTCGACCTCCCCTGTCCATTCGCCCTCGGTATGACTGACAGGCACCGACCAGATGCTGCGCCAGAAAGAACACATGGCGTCATCATCCGGTAAGCACGTGTCAGACACACCTTGGTCCGGTCGCTCCCATGCTCTATAAACCCACCTTTCATCGCTTTGGAATGTGCGATTCTGAGTGTATCGTTCCACCCGCCGCTTATACCTACGAATACGGTTTGCCCATGCATACACTTTCTGCTTCAGGAAGTCGATGCGCTCTGTGATACGGGACATGTAATCTCGAGGACTGATATCAGTCCCCGCAAATGCCCGCCTCACAAAGCGCATCACTCGAGGGCGAGTGTTGCCCTCCCTGAAGCAGATTAGTCTGCCGATGAGTGCTCTGGCCCCACCAATACGTTGTTCAATCCTGTACTGCCAAGCTGGTACGGCTGGTTTTGGTCGTTTAGCTTTGTTATCCGGAAATTTGACGTAAGCTAAACGACATGCCGCAACAGCCGCACAATACAAGATTGAATGAGCATCGGTGAGGTTTTCGCAGTTATCAAAATAGTTTGACAACTGCGAATCCAGAACAGCCACCAGCACCTTATTTTTGTTATGCATGGGCAAACGAGGTAAGCGTGGTCTAAGTTCGGGAGTCATGAACCGATATTCTCGAATCGCACACTCCAAAGCACTCCTCATATCCTCACTGCACTGGGTACTTACATTAGTAACCATGTCATTACTCACGTCGTTATCGCGATCTGGTAGTGTGGTAAACTGTGGTGGAACCACAGCCTGCGACGGCGTGGCAATGACATGGCTACTCTGCATTTCAGTCCGCAAGCGATCAAGTACGGTGTCACCCAACATACGATTACGCTGGATGACTCGCACCTGATCCGACAGTCGTTGCGCCGACACGTTGACAGCTGGCTCAAGCACCTGAAACAGAGAGAGCATCCGAACACGGTACGCAGTCAGGTTGTTTCCTCCCTCTGTAGCCCCATAGTATGAGCGCATGACGTTTTCATTGATGGATTGCGTCCATCGCATGCGCTGCACACTCCCGCCGGGAGCTGGGACCCTATCAGAGGCCGGTGGGCCTCGAGGTCCTAAGCCGTCCGGCGGCCGGCGTCCTCCCCGTCGACGAACTGGTGGTGGCGTCGTAGGCGGAGAGAAATACTCGTCGCTCGAGCTCGACGCAACTGCCACGGCCGGTGTCACAGCGCTCACGATGGGGCTGGGTTCCGGCGGCGGCGAGGCGGAGCTGAGCGACGGGTCCGGAGGCGATAGGCGTGCGCGTAGAGCAGCTGATCTCGTCAACATTATCTAGATCTCATATTGTAGATTGTAGTCCGATTTTATGTATGACAGACGTCATTCTTGATCACAGTTTTTTTCTTTGGTGTTTTTTGTTATAAAATGGCTTCATATTATTGTGTACAATTAGGAAATGGAAAAATGATAATATATAAAAGGGAGATTGGGTTCCAGACTGTTTAAAAATAGTTATTTATTAATTGAAATTATGGAATGAAATTGCAAGACGTTTGTTGACGTTTAGTGTTGCCAGCTCTTTTATAGATTTATTATTATTATATTTATTTTATTTTATTTATTTTTTTATTTTATTATATTTATTATTATTATTAGGTATTAAAAAAACTTAGTAAATTGGTACTTAAAACGTCACTTTTCTATAAAAGCGGCTGAATTTAAATAAAAAAAAATATAAAAAATCCCCCGACACAAAAACCCTATTAAAGGAAAAAAAAAAACAAATCAATCAAGCAATAATATTAAAATCCAGGGATCATTGCGTCGGGGGCCAGTAAGGATTTAAAATAGTAGTAAAGTACCTGAAAAACATAAAATCTTAAAGTTTTTTGTTTTGGGGTTTTTTGCACACAGTTTACACCCCATAGTTGATTACGTTTATTAAACAGAGGAAACTTGTTTCAACAGCTCGTGTACAAGAAACAGCCAAACAGATCGAACACTTGGAGAAGGAGGCAGCCGACAACATGCAGCTTACCAGAGACGCCAAAATGAAGGTACACAATCACCACATTAACATCATATTAAATGCAAAAGTAACTCTGTCTGACAGGACCTAATAAGGGTAATGTTTGGCAAGCGGCTAGTATAGACCATGACCTGCGATATTGGGTACTTTAACCCGATTTGTACTTTCCCGTGGTATAATTTCTGACCACCATGTGTCCGAAGCAGTAGGTAAAAGTGGTCACATATTAAATTGTTGTATGGCTGACTACGGATGACAACGACAGTTGACACTAAATAGCGTAAACTAGTGCAATTCAATAACTTTCGAAAGCATTATTTTTGCGAGTAATTACAACATATTAAAGAAATTCTTTTCAGACACTTCATTACTTGTTTAAAAAAAAAGATATTCATGTCATGACAGCAGAAACAAATCTGACCTGAACTGAACTGTAATCAACTATTTATTACATCTAATTGAAAATTCTAATTCATCTTATTCTAATTTGAAAATTATACCTAGTTATTCAAGCGATCGAATGTGATCCGTAAAAATTTTAACAAGCCTGCATGATTTTTGCAGCGGTAGTGAGGCTGCCTTACGTTCTTAGGGTCCCGGGTTCGAATCCCGGTAGGAGCAAATGTTTGTGTGATGAGCATGGACATTTGTTTCCGAGTCATGGATGTTTATATGTATAATAAGTATGTATTTACAAACAAAAAGTATGTATGTATCTATCAACTATCTGGTGTCCACGACACAAGCCTCGTTGCTTAGTGTGGCACCTAGATGGCGCTGTGTGTAATGTCCAGCGATATTTATTATTTATTATTATTTAAGATTTCTTTGAAGATAGACAACCAAAAATTCAACCTCCTAATATGGGTCTTAAATAATGCATTTCGTTCAGCAGGGCTATTGCGTATCTCAGTTGACAGTTCATAGTGATCATCACTCGTAGAGTTTTGATTACAATGACAGTTCTGCACTGGTAGTCTCAGTTAAAACCAAAAAGAACGGTCATTGTATATCAAAACTCGGCAAGTGATGATCACTATGATCTGTAAACAGAGATACGCAATAGCCCTGCAGGAAACCGCATCAAAATCCATCCCGTAATTGTGACAGACACAAAAATCTTCGTTGTTTTACATGATGCAAGACAAGATAGAACAAGAGCTCATCTAACGATATATCTAAATCGGTAGAAGATAACAGTAGTACCTAAAGAAACACTATTTTTACTTTAATCTATCTCCATCAGGTTGGTCAAGCGAACACCGACGCACGTGAGGCTGAGAAGCAGGTGTCTAAAGGCCTGGAAGATTTGAAGGTCATTATGGTCGAGCTACTGAACCTACCCACACTGGATGACATGGCCCTCGACCGATTACGTGAGTATACTTCAAATGTTCAAATAATGTCTTTCCGTTGGAGTGAGGATTTGCATGCTCAGTGTGACCGGTCTACACGCGCTAAGCAAGTAGATACGGCCCTAATTAGACGTGTCGGGCAATATCGGTCTGTAAAAACAATGACCAAAACAAGTACTAGATAGCAGGTAACCGTACAAAGTACGAACTGTCGTAAAGAAAAGAAAGAAAGAAAGAAAAATGTTTATTCGACGTCAGTACATTAGGCTCACACACAATAATATTAAAAAAGTTACAAAAAAGAGAAAATACATAGTATGACTGTACTGTGTGCCTCACGGCTGCGCCAAAAGGTCCATTTCAGCATTAATGCCAGACAGGTGAGGCTGTCTGACGCTGGTCTTCCAATGAACCTTGAGGGGAGTCTTCTCTCGTACGAAGAGATGTAGTAAGCAAGTATCAGATATCCGGTACTAACTGGGTTGTGAGTTCAGATAGAATCGCTCCATGTAAGGTACTATATTCGGCTGCATACGGTTAGACTGGAAGCCGACCCCACATAGTTGGGAAAAGGCTAAGCAGAGACTCATGATTTCTAATTATAATCATTTCAGAGGAGAGCTTAGACAAGGCGGAAGCTGACCTCATAGCGGTCGACTTGGACGGCAAGATCAAGAGCTTGACTGAGGCTAAGAACAATCATCAAAGGTGCGTAACTAAATAGTTCAGAAAGTACAACCATGTTACCAAAGCATCCTTGGAACGACACCCCAACACTGGTGTACCTACTGTGTGGATACTGTAAGCACCAGTCCACTTTATTTTCGAACACCAATTTAAACTGTACGAAAATTCAAATCACAGCCATCGACTTCCAAAATCTGTATAATTAAAGTACGTATTTCTAATTTGTTCTTCTCCAACAGGTGGATGAAACAATACGAAGATGAGCACGACCATCTTCGTTTGGAGGTAGATAACGTTAAGGAAATCCTCAACCAGCTGCCTGAGGGTTGCTTCAAGAGAATAGTTCTGGAGCCCACCGAAGGTCCTAGCAGAGCAAACTTCAGGTAGATGGCCGGATTACGTGAAAAAGAGAAGACAAGAAAATTAATTTGGTGTTCTATAGTTTGTTTTGTGGTATAATAGAATGGTTTGAATTGGTGCTGAGTTGTGTTAGGCCATTTTTCAAGCAAATTGCCTGTTTTGCCATGTCGGCTACAGATAGGTGAATGTTAAATTTAAAAACAATTAAAATAATATTTTGATAAATAATTAATTTGTTTGCAACTCTTCAATATGACGATATTTAAAATAGGAAACATTTTAACCATTGCCTATTTTGAAATCTACAATTTATATTATAATGCATTGATAAAAAAATACTATTTTGAAATATAATTGGAAACAACGAAAATTATAAACATAAACACAATCTTGACTTATATATATCTTGTCTGTACCTAAAAGTGCCTTAAGTTACTATAGTTATAACTATAATTAAATACTACCTGTAAAATATTAAGAACCTTCAAGAAAAACGTTGTTTTAAAAAAATAACTATTTTAATTTTTACTCGCTGTTTGTAGGAAAATTCACTAACTCCTAATTTCGTATTTGTCTGTGAATAAAAAACAACATGTATTTACATTTTTTGTACTTACATACTGCATTTACTATCTGCATTTTCGTACTTAGAATTATATTATAAATAACTTGAAATATTAACATTAGATATGAGGCTTTTCTATCTTTAAAAATTGTGCCATAATTTGAATGGTATCTTTGTAAATAAAACCTAAACATAAGTACTGTTTTCGTGCCTTAGTCTTTTGAATTCGGTTTTAGAAAAATATTCCTTTTTCAAGTTCGCCAAAGAATTGACGATATTAAGTGTGTTATTTTGATTTTTTTACTATAATTTTTATATGTTTCTTTACTGGAGGATAATTTTGTGAGTAATATAATTTGTATTGTAGCATTTATAGTATTTATTTGTAATAAAACATGGACAAAATACCGCCATAAAACCTTTTTTAATGTATTTTTCCTGAAACTACCAACTCATACATCTACAATACTCGTACGAGTATATTCTACTCTTTGCTCTTATGTCTTCAGGACAACGAGGAAGGACATAAGTATCTACTATTTTCTATTTTTAAAAAGTCACAAGGTGCTAAGTAGGTTAATATAATTTTTACCAAAGAAATTCAACAGACTTAAAAATACACCTTTTGCCTGTTTTTGAAAAAGTCGTAGAACAAATGTTGTTGTTTATGATGTCAGTAATCAACTCCGGCGAGGTAGTTGGTGTTTTTCAAACAAACCTAAATAAAAAAAAAAAAAAAAAAAAGAACAATTTTTAAGTGCACAGTGCAGTGTTACATGCACAAACTTAAACTTAGTAGAGGAACACCAAAGAAATGATGGATGGACTGTGTAAAGGATGATGTACTAAGAAAAGGAGATGTTTGATCAGACGATGCTGCGCCGACCCCAAATAATTTGGAAAAAAGCTAGAAAATGATGTTGTCATGCACAAACTTGACTCGTGTCATGGTTTCGCCAATTATCTTTACGTTTCAATTTATTGGAACAAAAAATAGAACATTAAGATAATTGTTGAAATGTATGTGCCCACTGTACAGTGTAGACATCTACGAATACGAACACCTTTAGAGCCTACAAGCAAGATGATAACTTATATTTAATATTTATTTAAGAATTCAAGCACAAAGTTCAGAGGCGGACTTAATGCCATAGCCATTTTCTACCTGTCAACCCCTAATCTCAAGGAAACCAAGGCGTCAAAATATCCTTTACCTAATTCTAATCCTAACAGTTGAGCTGTCGTTGAGCTCCTTGAGTTATAAGTCGAACTAAACGATAACTGACAAATGCTTGCACTGACTGGACAGGTCCACTCAAATCTGTGTGGTTCTTTCTATCTCGGACACTAATCTGCATAGTCCTCATGTGAGTTAACCAAGATTATGTCTGGACTTTAAAAGAGACTATGACCTCTGAGTTTGTTTCGGCTGTTTCTTCTCAGAGTAGTTAGGTACGAAACACCGGCCCCATCTAGTTTAAAAAAAGACGTGTAAAAGTGTTTTTAAAAACCTATTTGCAAAATAAACATCATTTATCATCACTTATCATTTAACAGTATCAGTATCATCTTTTTACAAATTAATTTCATTATTAAATACTAATTAAAAAAATATAGAAAAACATTGTAAAATTTAAAAAATTGTATTTTGAAGTCGAGAAAGATAAGCAATTCAAGTATCTTGACTTGGCTCGCGAGGTTGTTGACATGTAGGATGTGGACTCAGCGATCATTGTGCAGATAGTCGTATCAGTCCATGGCTTAATTCCCAAGAGCCTCGACCAATACATGAGGAGGCTCTCGTTAGGTAGCTGGATCAAGGGCTTGATTCAGAAAGCGGTACTCCTGGACACGGGTTGTAATATTACGAGGTTCCTCTCCCTGGAGCCCTAATCGCCGGTAGCTTGGACCCTGTTCCCGATACACAACAACAACACACAACAATTTTTTATATTTTGAAATGTACTTATTTATAATCCTTTATTTATCTCTGTACAAATTATTTACAGTTTTAAATATTCTTTAAAAACAAACATTTAAAAATATAAAAAAATGTAGCCCACAATGCACTTATTATTATTACGCCAACTAGGACAAAAATAACATGGCCTGGATGTTTGGGTACAGTCTTCAAAAAAGTAACTAGTTTTCCTTTTATCCTGTTCCTTTGTTGACACGGACGAAAAAAAAAAAATCCGAAATTGTTGATGTCACTGCGCCGCACAACATTTTAACTAATAATTTAAAATTTTCATTGATGTGGACTAATGCTAACAATATTAGTCAGTGAAATCTCCTACACCCTAGACACGCTGGACTGGCTGGATAGATTAAAGTCTATTAGAGTATATAGATGTTCTAATATTATTCATCGATGTGTCGCTGCACTGAGCTTTTTGAGGACTTAACGTCGACGTTTTCCCGATAAACATCGATGTTTATCTACCAACCAAGATGAATATCGATCATCCCCCATAATCAGAAAAAGTCTAGCTAGGAGATCAATTTATTAAAAAAAAACTTTTTTTTCGGCTGAGTTTGAATGAAAACAAAAGACCAACAAAAAGCATATTTTAACGATTTTAACTTTATTGAAGGAGAATTTAGCTTTAGAAAGAAAACATTCTCCTTCAATAAAGTTAAAATCGTTAAAATATGCTTTTTGTTTTTGTTGCTTTGCAATTTTGCGTATAAATTCACGTAAACATTTGAGGCAAAATTTTTGTACTGGCGTTGCTGTGTGTTTCGCTGCCTAAAGCATGTTGGATTTAGGCAGCGTCTATCAAAATAAGGGAATCATTAGACGCCTCCACACTTTCTGAGGCATGTCAAATAAAAGGCGCTTAAAATAATAGTAATTAGTTTATAGAATTATCCTTGAAAGATGTGATAGCTCTGTCTTACTTTTCCTATTAATCTAATTAAGTAGGTAATTGGTCTTTATCTCTTTCAGTTAATTCATAAACAACCAGAGAGGTTTTACGACTTTACGTCTTGACAGTGTCTGTAGGTACGTAGGTACTAGGGCATGCCGAACGAGCTTTCGGTCCCATAGTAAAAAAAAACCGGTTAAAACCGGTTTTACTATTGGACTGAAAGCTCGTTACCTACGTCTTATCAAATTAGGTTTTTGAGCCCTGTGGGCGCGGTGTCACTGGCGACTTTAATGTCCTTTATGATGCAGATACACTTGAATACTGACGAACACTTGAATACTCCAGCAATTCGGCCTAGGTCTGGTGGATGACGTCGGGAGAATATTTTTCCTACTGGAAAGAATGAAACGAAACCTTTGCACCGCAAACAGATAGTCCAGGCAAGATATAATGAAGAAACTCATCGATCAACTCAGCCTGTCGCAGTCCCCTGCTGGACAGGCAGGACACTCCTGACCTTTGCCATAACATGCATAGCGTTATTGGGGGTTTTGTATCTTTGGTACGTCTTTTCTCATAGCCCAGTAGGTAGGTGGCCACGTTAATCAGGTGCTGGAGTGTCTCAAACTGTCCCTACAGTTGGAGGCACCAGCAAGTAGACAATGGTCTGGTCGGGAGCAACGCATTGACACTTCGCTGTCGGAAGGATCTTTGATCACCCATTTTGCCAAATTTTAGTGTTTTTGCAGCGGCCAATCTGGCAATGGATTATCAAGTCATTCTCTGCCTAGCCTTTACTCAACTATGGTAGGGTTGCAGTCTGACTGGAACAGCTGAATACAAGTATACCGAATACATGGAGATACTGCATATCTGACTTCTACAACCAATTATCACAATCAAGTAATAACCTTAGTCTCATCTCCAAAACAAAACACAGTCGAACTTTCAACCAGAATCAAAAAGGCCTACCTCCCAACGTATACAAGATAAAAGCTTAAGTATCGGCCTCATCCAAGGCTGCACCACGCGGGAAATCATGTTTCACCGGCTGGGAGCATATAGTGCGCGCGGCCCTAAACGGAACGCGCGCGTGTGACGTGTGAGCCGCGTGTGGCTGTGTGTGTGCTAGGGTAGGCATGAGTCAGGGTGATCGGGTTCGTTGTTTGAGAGTATGGTATTTTTACTCCGATAGATAGTCCTACAAACGCGCACTAAAGTTTGGCAGAGGCCTATGCCTAGCCGTAAACTACGATAACCTGTTATTGTTTAATACGACAGCTTGCTACACTAAAAGAGAGTTACTGGAAAACACTAGTCTAGTAAAGTCATCATTTGAATTAATTATATTGAATTGTAAGTGGAACTATGTGGTGGAGACTGTTTCTTTTGTCGATAGCTAAAATTCATAATTAGAACAGAGGCAGAGGGACCAGATAAGAGATTATTTAAAGTGCTTCGTATTTATTTAACGACTTGCAACTGGACTGAAATAAAATGCTTTTCGAAAGCTAGCGAGTGTCAGAATACATTATTGTCTTTGGATCATAGTTATCACTGATTTAATAAACGATTAATAGTGCGGACCATATTCGGTCTCGGCGGCCAATCTCGGCGGAGATTAGCCATTGCGCGCGGGTTATATATTATACTTAAGCACAAGTCTGTGCGCAGGCACAGGTACGTTTTGTTCCTTTACTCTCATAGTCCGATGGGACGGCAATCCGACACGACCGGAGAAGGAAGCGCTTAAAAAGTATAGAATAGAGAGGAAACCATACGAAATTAGTAAGTAAATAAAAAGCTAAAAGTCCTAAATTCTCCGTAATGACGCGCCCCCTACTCGGCGGGTATGCAAACGCTATCTCCCACGAGCAGTACAATTTATGTCGGGCATTCCCTTGAATTTTCTTTTGTTTTTTTTTTTTTCAAAAGTAACGCTACTCCTTGGCTGTGGCCTCTAGGGTGCCGGTTATGTAGAAATGATTGAAATAATATTCACGTTTGGGTACAGAAGTAACTCTAGTGTACAGACTTTAGATTTTGAAGGGAATGTTTTTCTTGTAGTTATGACTGAAGGTTCTATAAAGATTATTATTTGATCTTCATTTGTTAGAGAGTTTTGGACTTAACCACTTAACCAGGTTGCTTTCCTACATCTAAAATAGTCCATGTTAATCTGCTACCACTAGGTACTACTAAGGTCAAGAGAAAAGAATGCTGAAAAAGAACTTCAATTAGGTATTCTTATTAGGTAAAACATTGCAGCTCAGTGTAGGAAAATAATTATTCAAATTACAAGCTAAAAAGTGCTAAAAACTTTAGTGTAATAGTCAAAGAGATGTTGCACAGTAAATTACTACCGCAACGCTGTAGTGTAAAAAATCGAGCTGCTAACAGGCGGTGTCAACACAAGCCGCGAGGAAAACAAGCCGACAACAAAACAAATTTGCAACAACGAAATTAGCGAATATCTCACTGTCTAGGGGCGCCGAGTTTCCGAAACACCGTAACTAAACTAAAACTAAATAAGTGGCCGAAAAATGTTGTGACAACCACCGTTTTTCACGGACCTCCCACCCGCAAGTACGAACCGTCAAAGCCCCGCATATTACGCCAACCAAAGAGGGGTCGGGAGATCAATTTATAATGGTCGTTACAAGTGGAAAAACAAGGTGGTTAATCCGAAAACTTTCCTTAATTACGTTCGTACGAAACTAATTCCCTGAACGAATTAAGTGCGAGCTGAATTTGGGTGAAATCCTGGATCAGATTATGAATGTAGGTCCCGGGCGACACAGTACGCGCCCCAACTTTTTGTTTTAAAAACTGCACAAAGGGGACGTTTACTAAAAACTACATGAAGATGAAACGTTGGGGAATGAAAACGAAGGAAATTAGCGCGCGGTGTGTTTGGTGGAAATGCTGTGAAACCTTTGTTGTCAGAAGAATCAATATCAGGACAACAATAGGTACCTACGTACAGAATGCAACTTGAGTCTTTGATGACTGAAGAAACCAGAAGGGAAGCATACCAACAGCTTCATTATCACGTAAAAAAAACTCCTGAAAAATCATAATAATCATTGAAACTAAGTTCTACAACTCAATCAATTTTATTAATATTTAATACTTTAAAAAAAACATCCAACCAACTGAACGAAATAAAGTTTCAACTCGATTAGAAAAAATTCCCAAAAATTAATTGCAAAAAGATGGTGATTAAAAAACAGCCCGGAGTAATGAAACGGCGCGTAAATTTTCCAATTATGGCGGGAACCAACTTCGGCGGTCGTTATTCGGGTGGTTTCGAAAAAAAAATTAATTAGTCCTTCGCGCCCTGTCCCTCCGACTTCTAAGTAACTTAATGTCGTAAAAAGAAATTAGAATTTTTTCTTCAGCGACTTCAGAAATAAAAATTCGTTGTCCCCATGTGGACTTATTTTCACTTGCGTTCTAATTGGAGTTTACAGACGCGGGGAACTTTTTAATCTGTGGTTGTTACTTTTTTTTAATAAACAGAGGTAACAATTTTTTTACTGGCGGGGCACGCGATAGCTTGAGGGACCGTTTGCGCCCCATCCCCTATTAAAAACTATTTTGTTTATTTTGTGTGTAACGTTAAAGATAAATTTAAAAAAAAACGGTCAAATGCGAGACTGGAAATCAAGCGAGGGCTTTTACAGTTTCTATAGTCTTACTTTAAAGCACAACAAATTAAAAGTTATTTCTAAATGTCAGTTTTGTAAAAGAACTGTAAACAATTTCGATCAGAAACGTTTTGCAAGTCCTTCTACACAATAAATTACACGTTTTACTGTAACATCAAAGTACACGTCACATTAAATATTCTTTCAGGTTATTAATATGAAGCCTTGCCGTTTTCCCTTCCATGTTTGAAGAAACTATTTCTGTATTCATAATGAGGAATGACAGGCAAATGACAGACATCGTATTGAGCTCCTACTTAAAAAAATATGCTTCAAAATCATAGTGAGGCCTTGGGTGAGGCTGAAGTTTGCTTTTTTAATGGGAGTGATTGAACGAGATCTGGGCAAAGAAATAAAAGGTTGTCGTACGAGAAGAAAAAACAAAAAAATGACAAAATATGTTGGATTGACATAATATGCTATACCGAGAAACTCATAATGCCAATTTTGTCGAATTCGTCTTCTAATTCATAATATATATATCGTCTCAGATTCTGTCGTGATGCCACATACTTTTACTTTTACCTTGAGTTAAAATGGTCAATTCCTCATTTTCTAAATATCTCAACGTAAGTTTAGTGGAGACCATAGTGAATGCGAGTATCTGACACTTCAACATTTGCTTCGCTATAAGCGCTTCCATGGATGCCAAGACAAAAGTACCTTCTCTGTTGAAGGTCATGAGCGCGCATGTCGCCTGCATAGCGCCGGTAACTGACAAGTTGTGTGGTAATCGGTTGTCATGGTAGGTGATGATGAGGAATGAGGAAAATGTCGTGAGGAAAGTATTGAGTATGAATGTTGATGGGTACATGAAAGTCAAATTCAAACTCAAAGCATTTATTTCAATTAGACCTTAGCAAGCACTTTTGAAAGTCAGAAAAACAAAGGCGAAGCTACAGTCACAGACACAAGGCATAATAACTTGTGAAAGTACTGTAGTTGCCCATTCCAAAGCGTAGATCTCTATGGAGAAGAATGGGCAAGAAACTCCATGGACACTCTTTTCAATCAAAATATTGTTACAAGATCTTGGTTATATCATGTATGTTGAGATTATACATATATGTGGGAACGATGTAGAAAGACGTGCGTTATTAACAATTTAAAAACAAAGTAGTTAAAATAAACCGTGGCAGCTAAGAGATGACCAGTCCCGTTCACGAACATGATGCATGGATCAGCCCCATTCAGCTCAACCATATTGAAGGGAACTAAACGACCCGACACATCCGCCACTATCAGCGAGACATTTGAGTAGAGGAAGACCAAAAAAACGATGCATGGATGTGTAAAGAATGATTTATGGCAAGAAAGGAGGTGTCTGATGAGATGAAGAGTAATAGAGAAGTATGGAAGAAGAAGACGTGCTAAACCGACCACAAATAAATTGGGATAAGGGCGGGAGAATGTTGATGATGTTATCTTAAGAGGGCCTTTCCCGGTCCGTCTATCGTCAACGCGAGCATGGTCAAAAAGCTTGTTGTTTCATCCAGAGCCACAGCGGTGATTTTATTTCAACTCCTCCGTCTTACCCCGCCCCGACCCCGCACAACTCGTCTCCCACGCACCTCATACCGCCTAACGCGATGACATCGAACGAAAAATAGTGTTCGAAAATTTCTTAAACTTGTTCCAGGAAATACGTGTTTTTGAATAAGTCTTACAAGTGTGTGAAATAAATATTTGTCATTAAGAATCTGCATTACATGTGCAAGGTTTCTATCGAGGTGTTTTCTTTATTTTTACAGTTTATGAGTACATTATGAACGGCCAAAGTTCAGGTAAAACTTGTGAAAAGCAGCAATTTTTGGAGGCTTATACTAGATTTGTTACTACGTTAAAAAAAAAATGTAGCCATAGAAACCTAGATAATACCAATTAGTTCAAAAAATTCAAAGATAGATGTGTAACAACGGCATAATGAGCGTTTGTATGAAAAGTATGACGGGTTGGCCGCTCTTAACAGTAAACTTGTGGTTTGTACCGCTCCAGCCGCCACCAGCTTTGGTAAAAATCACGGGCCAACCTACTGAAGTATTCACATGAAAAAAACGTAATGACCCGGCCTGATCAAAGTTTTACGCGTTTAGGGATGTGGTTAATTGTTGCTTAATTATATCGATAATAATTTATAATGTAGTGAAATGCAGTCGTAGTGTTCGGAGTCTGAATTTTGTGCCCCTTTGATGACAATAAGCTTGCCCTTATTACACGAGACTAGAACATAACTGGCAAAATGTGGGTGTAGTTTGTACACCACTGTTTCATCCTATGGAGATAACATGCGAGATGTGTTATTTTAAAACTTAGATATGTATGTAACTGAATTCTGTAGCGATATTATCATCCGTAGGTGGATTCGTGGTAAATTAACTTCTGAACTCTTAAACTACTATTAAAATTTACAATTTACATTATAGTGTTGTCTGTTTTACTGAAGTTTAGAATACGTTCAGCGCGTACTAAAGGACGGACAAACAACTTTACTTGAACACTATTAATAATTTATTTATCGATAGCCGGTGCAAATATCGACATTGGCCAGCCCTAAAAGCGTCGGCGAAGCTTGAAACCGAGTGCACCTCCGTGCAAGTCGGATTGAGACCTTATGAATAGAGGCGTCACTGAGCAATGCTGCATCGTTATTTCATTATTAAAAAATCCTGATTCAGTACATATTCTTTATGATTCATCCACAACAAGTTACTTTTTGTAGGTTTATTAGAACATGATAATATCAATTGACTTTCTATTTATTGCGGCTTTTTCTGTCGGTATCTTTTTGTTATCCGTTGTTTTCTACTAATCGATATCCGAATTCGATATGGAGAACCTGTAGAGAAAATCCAGTAATTTTTTTAAAGCTGTTCATCAAAAAGTTTATACATAAAACCAGCTGGATAATACACCTACTGGATAGCACCTCGGTAAGACTGGTTGTTTGACTTTCGGGCCACTGACTACCTGAAACAACTGTTCTACAGATGACAGCCGGGTCCAACTGCTTAACATACTCCCCGAGGCACGTAGGAAACTTGGAATGTAATTGATGGCCACCTATCCGTATACCGACCTTGGCAAGCGCGGTTTATCCTTGAAGATCCACAAGTTTTTACTTGTTGCCTATTTTGTTAAATTGGTTGGTAAGTTGATATTTTGCAGTAACCACCTGATTTGTCTGCGCCGCCATTGTGCGACGACCGTTCTCTCGGCACATTGTCTTGCGACTCGCCTGCCTTGTTTATACTGCTACTGTATTAGTCGCTCTTATTTGTTCCCATATCAACCCAACAAGGCTTAGAACTACTTATGGGTGTGGTGCTTGAAGGTTTTTCAATTCAAAATTGAGATAAGCTTTGAATCGCATTAAAAAAACAAGCCAAGTGGTTCCGTATAAACCTTACAGGTATTTTGTTATTAAACTAAATATTTACCGTTTTCAGATTTATTTGCCTATACATGTGCTGTAAGACATTGCGTCTTGCCAAATTTCATGATTCTAGCTCAACAGGAAGTACTGGTTTTGATTCCATTGTGTAATCGCAAAATATGCGATTAAAACGGTCTTATCTTTTGATCGCATTGACTTACAAGTTTGATTTTTTCCCCTGCAAGGGGTAGCAGACCTGAGTATTTGATATTACTTTCAGCTTGATACCTCCACGTGTTCCACAGAAAATGGGTGACAGACGGTCATACAGACAGACGAACAACAAAGTGATCCTAAGGGTTTTGTTTTTGCCGACTGAGGTACGGAACGCCTAAAATTATGAAACAAAAACACCTGCAATGCTCAGAAAGATTTTCCTGAAATTATAGTAGCAGCTGCACTTCGTCGCAGTGACAAATAAACTTCCACTTTTCATGATGCTGATTACTGATCAGCAGAGCGGATTTGCAGTAGTCACCCAAAAACGACGCAAAGACCACGTACGTAATAAGAGATCCAGTGGCTGTTAATCGTAAGGCAAAAGAGCCTCTACGGGATATAGCACTTAGAAGCTAGAAAGTTAATATAGACAGTATATCAAAACCTTTGATTATATTATAATGTCTAGATAGAGCATCAAATGTGCGCAAACGTGTCAAAATATATCAGTCATCTGTTGGCTTTTATGTTCGCACACAGAGGCATAGACGCACAGTATTTCTATTGTCTCTGTACACCGGCCGCACGCTGCCGCACGCACAAATGTTTCGAATTGTTGCCTCGTTTTCTTTGTTTTGATTATAAGGCGACGCTCCATCTATACATTAATTATATAATCAAAGATCAAAACGTATAATAAGAAGGAAAACTCAATTGAAATCAATCTCCAAATTCACCGTTTTTGTCGAGAGATTATGAATGTACAAAATAAACAAATGAACACCTTAATTTAATTAATCTTAGGTCCTAAACACAAATGAATGACAGCTTCCAAAATTGTCGTATTTCTACACCGACTAAAAACAGGATTGACATTCGATTTTCGATATGGCTTATGTCAAACCAATACGTGTTTTACTTTTGCACTATCTTTAACGCTGTTAGACTGTCAATATATTTCCTTTTAGGCTTCATAAATGCAGAGTAACAACAGCAACCACACTTATACATAGCGACGAAAGAAAGGAGACCTCGAATGAAGTCGTAGTCTTGCAATAGCCAAGTGGTTGTTTTCGGTCGAACTGGGGGCCTAAAATGGCCACTTTATCAGAATCATAATACGAATCACGTTAATAATTTAAAACTCTTAAAATGGACTTTGTGGTCATAACCATAAAGACCATTTTAAGAATTTTAAATTTTCAACGTGATTCATATTATGATTCTGACAAAGCTTCCATTTTGGGCCCCCTGGTCAATTACCTATATCATTTTACTATAAGGCGACATTTCACTGTGACATTTGTTCTGAAAGCCTATTCTATCACACTGCAGACCCACCGTAGCCCTACCCATGGTGGTACGGTGGGTGTTTTATAGTTAAACAATACCACTATTAGAAGTGAACTGAGCGTTTTAGACCTAAGGCATTTCGTACAAATTTCAATTAAAAAAAAATCAGTTCAGTCATTTCGAAAAATAATGACAGTTGTAAGTTTGTCTGAAATGCTGTGAGTCGTAACTCTTTGCTGTGCAGTCTTCTAATCTTCTTGCTAAGCAACTATCTATCTCAAAATCATCTCGTTGCTCTAAACTAGATAATATTACAGAGAAATTCCTTTGGCCATTCGCAACAGAACGTACACTCAACAATAACGAGTGATTTAGTGACACCCTCCAAGAATTTAGAGTTCCCCAGGCGAGGTGGACACCCCAAGCGGTTTTGAATTGATTTATTTATAGCGTAGTGAGTACGGGTTCCGTACCTGGTACACTACTTAGCTTTCTAAATTGAATTGATAGGGTGCCGTTGTTTTAACCAATTTTCAAGATGGTGGTGGATGGTGATATTGTGCTTTGGGTAAGAATTTCTCTTAGAAGATCGATCAATTTAAAAATAAAAATAGGAATTTCGCTTCAAAACGATTCAAACTAAATTGCGTTGGTGCGATATCAAACATATGATATACTCGTATGTGCTGTATGCATGTTCCAACGTATTGGTACCTAATACCGGACCACTATTAAAATAAAATTGTGACTCTTCTTCTTTCTTTGTGGTTAGTGCCTAACCCGGTGTCAGCGTTTTTATGCCGCTCTGGGGCCTCTGGCTTGACTTTACATTCCGTCAAGAATATCTCTCAGGTATGCTGGTTTCCTCACGATGTTTTCCTTCACCGAAGCAAGTGATAATTATACAATACGCAAATGAATCTGAAAAATCAGAGGTGCGTGGCTTGGGTTCGAACTCGAGACCTATGACTTGGCAGTTCGACGGTACCATCACTAGGCTATCACTGCTAAATTGTGGTTAACATTTTGTTAATAAGATCCTAGGTTGGATTCCTGGGTCGGGCAAAGTATTATTGAGCTTTTTCTTCATTTCACAGTAACAGCGGGATACCTAGAATGGCAATCATCATCATAATTTCAGCCGAAGGACGTCTACGTTTCCATTCTCTATTACATGGGAATGAAACACTAATGCTGGTGAAATGGGGATATGGTGGGTGTGGAGGTATAGGCATGATGATAAGTAATTAGCTATTATTCTTTATCTGCCTTTGCTTGCAGAAATCATTAAATCAAAAAACAGTGAGCATTCCTTTTACTCTTCCGTCCAGTCTACGGTAGTTGGACGTCTTCTATACTAATATTAAAAAGAGGTAAAATTTATTTGTAAGTTTGTATGTAGGGGGTAATCTCTGGATCTACCGAACCGATTGTGAAAATTCTTTGACTAATACGAAGCTACATTATCTCCGAGTGCTTGGCTATATTTACAACGTGCCCGTGGGATAGTTTCCGACCAAAAGGCGAGCGAAGCCGCGGGCAACAGTTTGTCTTCTTATAAATTACTTAGCCTTAGGTAGCCTTTGAAAGCGCATACCGAAGCCATTACTGGTCGGTCCGTCTGTCCGTTGATTAGCACTGCACACTTTACAGATTTCGCACGATTCCTGGAACTTTTAGCCGAGTGCAATCAGCCAAAAATACTCAAGATTTCATGGGAAGAGTCGGATTTTCATGGGATACCTTTATATTTAGTCACTGGAAGTGTGGAGAAGAAAGTAAAAAAAGTTTCGGCTCTCGTGACACTTTTTTATCTTTTATGAATAACTCGAAATTCAACGAATTTATTCTTGGCGTTATAGTGTGACCTGTGTGCATCCATTAAATGCCAATTTGGTCTATATTTATTTGTTCATTGCTGTCGATGTAAAGCCTACAAGTTTTTTTTTTAAATTTCCTGTTTTTGACCGACTTTCTTCAAAAAGGAGGAGTAAGGAGGAGTGGTTGTATTTTAGTTCTTTTTTTGTTTTTTTTTTTATGTTTGTTACCTCATAACTCCGTCATTTGTAAACTGATTTGAAAACTAATTTTTTTATGTGAAAGTATGTACTTCCCGATTGGTCCCATAGAAATTTCATCAAAATTTGTTTAGTAATTTGGTTGTTTTCCTCACGTTAATTGTCACATCACGCGACATCGCGTGAAGGTGCTTAAGGTGCTCAATTATGTACGACCCAAAAAATAGCGGCCGCAGCGTATTGGGTATTTGGTTTAGGCCAATAAGGTAGACGATTCAACGAATTTTTATTTTGCCCGTCTAGGTAAGTTCTGTATTTTGACTTAGCAATGAACGTGTTATTACGTATTTTTTCTTCTTGGGGTATGTTGATGACATGATGATCTCTTAATAACTTCTAGTTACAATGTAAAAATTAATTAATGACAAGAATTTGTGTGGTATACTACAGCTTTGTTTAGTTTTGCTGTTGAATGTAAAACAATACAACATACGAATGAGCCTTCAAAATATTGTTATTATATTATTTGGTGCTACGGAACCTGATAACTGGAATCTGATTCATGTAAATAACAAAACATGTAAATAAAAAACGCCCGGCTACATTTTTTTTAAATTTCTTTTCCACACCTCTACGAATTTATTTTTAAAAGTCCCATTAAAATCCGTCCACTATAAACTTCGTTCGACCTTTTTGTCTAATTACATTCGACTATTTGGAAAGTAAAATGGTTTCCGTCAACGGTGGCTTAACTGACTTGTGTGCCGCGGCTTTATGTTGGAGGGCTAGTTGGTGGCTTCGAGTCGAAAAACTTTGTGGGTAGCATGTCGGTAGCACGATACGTGCAACATTATTAACGCGATCTCTCACCGCATTCGCCTATAATATAGCGCTCCAAGTTTCAATTTTCAGCATTACGTTACAAATAAACTTTTCCGTAGCGAGCAGCGGTGGCCCAGTGGTGGCGGCCCCGACTTACGAACAGTAAGTCGTGGGTTCGAACCCAAGCAGGCGCATTACTTTGTGTAATTTATTTCATCACCTCTGCTCTCAAAATCGTGAAGGAAACATCGTGAGGAAACCGGCATGTCCTAGAACCATAAATTCGAAGACATGTGACATCTACCAACCCGCACTGGGCCCGCGTGGTGGTGTACATAGCCCATTCCCTCTCATAGAGAGGTGGCCGAGTGTCCCAGCAGTGGGAACATTAAAGGCTGATTATGCTTATGCTAAACTTTTCCGGTGTGTTAGCACTTAATTTTGCTTGTTATGGCACAATCCAAGATTAGGTTTGGTTCAGACGTACAGAAACTAGTGATTGTTACAAAATTGTAACGTTACTCGATGTGTAATGCTCGGTTCTCCGCAATTACTGAAGTAATGGTCGAATGTGAACTGATACATTACAGGTGAAGGAGCTTCTTTACACTGCGGCTTGACTGTCGCGCGGCAGCTGAGCGCGGACGCAAGTCGCCGTCGCGTCGTGCCGCTGACATGAGGCTTTGGTGTGTAAACTCCATTAGGAAAGCTGTTTCCGAACACGGAGGCTTGAAAAGTAACAGCTACGCAAGTAGTTAGTACCTAGATGAATAAACATTTAGGCCCGTATTACAGAACGTCTACCAAGACTCAAGCGTTACTTAAAAATAGTTTCAACCAATGAAATGGCTTGAATCTAGTTTTAAGTAATGCTTGAGTATTGAGCGATGTTCTGTAATACGGGCCTTAAAGTGTTGGTTTCAAACCTTTCATCTTTATTTATGATCTTAATAAGCATCGTCATGATCTATGATAAGGAATCATCATCATCAATCAACGAAACAGTATAAGAGACGTGGTGACAGAAGTTGGTTTACTGATTTTCGCTTTCGATGGTAAAAAAAAAACAGCAAATCCTTACAAAAGTGGTTACGGTCATAATGTATGGAGAACACACAGAAGATTTTTTTTACCGAAAATCCGATCTATTGACTTAATTTCAAGCCACTACGATAACCTGGAAAAATCAAATTAATTGTCGTTTATTTCGATTATTTTACGTTATGGAGTCCATTTTGATGTTTCAATATGAACTTTACAAAATCACAAGCCTGGTACGTACGCACTAAATCAAACCTCGTCGACTTCTGCCCACCACTCAAATATTCATAGCGCAATAAAGTGGTAGATACACTGGCGGATTACCCTGTTTGTGTGGAGGCAAACAGAGGAAACCATTGCTTGAATTATTATTACGGATAGATGACGCATGGTTGGGTAGCTTTGGGAAGGTAGAAATGGGTCTGGTTGGTGAATGGCGAACGTAAAATGTATCTGGTTAAGTTTTAGCATAGTCAGCTTAAACAGGATGTAACAAAATAAGCTTAAAACCTTTCGTGTGGTCACTCAGGCCATGAGAGTTTTGTTCGACGACTTTTGGGAATAGATAACTTTTTTTTTATCTGTAACATACCTGTTGATTAGCTGATTGCTGATTCCTGTAGCTTTTTTGCGATTCCTAGTAATCTAAGAACAATTAGTTGTTCAGTTTCATGGTCCGAGAGACCACGCGACAGGTCTTGCGTTCATTATGTTACACCTTTTATAAAATGTTCCCGTTTCTGGGGCACTGGTGATGCACCACTAGGACCCGGTGCGGGTTGGTAGTGTCACATATCATCCTTGTATCTACGACTTGCCAGTTTCCTCACGATGTTTTCCTTCACTGTTTTGAGAGCAGTGTTGACGAATCTTGAGATAAATGTGTGACAAGACTGAATAAAGTCAGATTGCGTAGAATTGCGGTATAAATTTCGAATCCACAACCTACACTTGCGAGTACCGTAGGGCGCGTGAACTGTGCCTTACTTGAAAGGTAAATTGGGGATGCAATGTATGCTAAGAAAAGCTTGAAGTTCATTCATAAGACATGAAAATGATAAGGAGAATTGATGTTGACTGTCCGTTATGAATGTCACATAAAGTTTGGATCTCCGGACAATAGCTATAAAGGTCAATTTGCAATAAGTACCTTCAACGAGTGTATGACATGTCTGTGCTATTACCGCCCATACACAATGGTGTATTCACACATGCAAATCGTCTTCTAACATTTAGGTATGTGTGAATAACGCTCACATAGTAGTTGAAAAACAAAGCAAGAATCTTCAAATATTTATGCTGTCTTGGCTTCCGTACGTTTTTTCATGGGTGACCACTGAAAAGCAGCTCTGTGCTGTGGGCCCCCCAAAGCACAGCATCATGCTGAGTAGTAACCTTCTTGTCGCCATAGCTGGGCACCGTCAATCAAATAATTAACTTCGTTAAACGTTAAAGCGTTAAATATACAAAAAATAACGTAAGTTAAAAGTTATTCGTTAGAGTTAACAAATACATAGTTTTACATAAATGGTACCTAATAATTGAAGGGTTTTGATATACAAGTAAATACAACAAGTAATAATTGTAACTATTTATTTTACATAATAACTCTAAATTTAATTAAAAGAACATTAAATCAACAGTAAAGTTATGAATTATTATTTAGGTTAGGTAGGTACTTAAGTAGGTGCATGTTTCAGACTTTGCCCCTTTAAGAGCATATTAAAATTGTCGTCGGCGAGCGAGGATCGTTTTGCTCTTAAAATGACTTTTCCTGTTGAGAAAAGTCTTTCGGTTATATTTTATAAAGTATTTTATAAAAACCACTAAGTTATTGTAGTCCAGTACCTAGTCAGTGCGCCGCGCAATTAAAAAAAAAATCATACATCAGGTAGGTATGCTATCAGCGGCATGTACTGGACTTAACTTAACGGAAGTTTATTTTAACGGAAGTTAAGTAAACCGTTAATATTTTTTCGGCTTAACTTAAAAGTTAAATCGTTAAACAATTTCTTAACTTCGATAAGTAACGATTAATAGATTAAAGAGTAAATGCCCAGCTTTGCTTGTCGCAGTCACAACGTGCAAGCTGTTAACTTTTTTGTTTAATCCGCTGAGCATACATAACATTGACGACCCGAATGGCGCAGCGGTAGTGGGGCTGCCTTAAGTTCTTAGGGTCCCGGGTTCGAATCCCGGTAGGAGCAAATGTTTGTGTGATGAGCATGGACATTTTCCGAGTCATGGATGTTTATATGTATAATAAGTATGTATTTACAAACAAAAAGTATCTATGTAGTATTATCAACTATCTGGTGTCCACGACACAAGCCTCGTTGCTTAGTGTGGCACCTAGATGGCGCTGTGTAATGTCAAGCGATATTTATTTATTTATTTATAACAAACAAAGATAATGTGGATTTAGTTCTGTCATCATGAACCAACGTACAATCTCTCATTAATTCAGTTAAAAAAAATCAAACGAATCCGACATTCTTATTGTGGTATATTGTATATTGATTCAGAATTACCCAAAATCATTCCAATCATATACTTCGGAAAATGAGAAGAATTCGTGTTGGTTGATACATTGTGACAGAATTACAAACTTCATTATTCAGCGGAATATATACAATACATACAATTGATCTATCAAGCATGACTATGTACCAATCTAAGCGGTATGTGAGCTACACCAACCTACATATAGAGCCTACCTTGTATGTAGGAACAACCCACAAAGGTCTGGTCTCCGCAGCCCGAGGAGCAACAATAGATGCAGCATGTTTGCCTATGACACAGTCTCAAGAAAACCAGTAAACGAATTAGACAATTTTTATGAAATACTTGCTTTCGCTTGCGATTTCGCTCCCGTTATGTATGGAAGTGGAGCCTCGGGAACGTTTTAAATATAGCCTATGACAATTGGGGGTAATGTAGCTTTACATAAGAATAATAATTTTTCTGAATCGGATCAGTAGTTCCGGAGATTATTATCAACACAAACAAATACCTCTTTGTAAATGAGTATAGAAAATGTTTGGTAAGCGTTGTCCGCTTCGAGTTACAAGTGTCCTGTCACATAAACGCTTTGCCTGAAACGTCCTATTCCTGGGCAAACACCTACCCCATTCCTACCACTTCCCGCGGTGTAGTGCTTCTCCTCGTCAGTTTATGATGAAATACTGTAATTTCATATAAGTCCACTGTGGCCATGATCAGCCCCTAATATCGAATGTATCGTGATTCCTGATCCATTGTTAGACAAACATTATTTGGTTAATCTGCAGATGTTTACTCTACCGTCTAATTGGATGAGCCACTGTTTGGCAAGCTCTGTTGTGGGGGATTGAATGCCTAAGGCTAATCATTAAGGGTAATACTGTTGATTGAAGAAATGTGTAGTTAATATTGTAATTGAATGTGGGGATGGAGAAGTTCGGTTCGATTGCATGATCGTTGTGTGCAGGTCGCTTTAAGATTGCTTGTCGTCTACCACAAGATACTTGTAATAAAATAGTTTATTGTTAACAACATAATACGAGAACTTGCAGATGTACTGTATAGTCAGACGAAGCACAATATAAAGTAAGATTACAGGATAAGATAAATCGTAATATATCATTTAAACCATAGTTATAACTAGTTACTTTTATCATCAACACTTTGCAATTTGTTAATATTACCGCTGGTATCTAACATGCTTCAAACACAAGTTAAATGGAGACAGTATTGCCGAGCTGCAGAAGTGCAATAAGAAAGGCTTTTCCGAGAACTCAGAAGACTCCGATCCACTCGGAAGGTTGGAGTTTGCTTATTAGCTGTACTAACTACTAAGGCCTAATTGTAACAACAGACAGAATATTAACATTTCAGAATGTGATCATTCCTCATGATGCGTATGACACATCGATGACTCCGCGCGGACACAATGATCATTTCGGCTCGAATGTTAATTCTGTAAACAGTGTTGGGCTCCTGGCTGAAGAGATTTGAAATTACCTTATAATATAAACAATCCATGGTAAAAAGAAAAAAAATCACTCGCTCATCACGAAAACGATTGTAAAGCATTCTGCACCAGCCAATCACAAGTAAACTACTTAAAAAAAACCTTATTAATTTCTTTCCACAATGTTAGGTATAGTAATACAATAAGAATCTGTTTGTGTTTATTGACTATGTGGAAAAGAATATGTGCCGGGTATAAGCCTCCTCCAGAGATTTTCATTTGTCTCTACTGAGAGCTGTTCTGAGCCAGTTGCCTCCCGCTGTCCGCACGATATCGTCTTGCCATTTTACCGTCGGTCTGCCTCTCCTTCTAGTGGGCAAGACCATGTTGTAGCTCTTATATCTCTTTCGCGTAGTAAGCTACAAAATTACAACTAAAGACAATAAAATATACGTTACTATACACGGGACAGCACCAACACGACTATGATGATATTCCGAGTCTAGGTCTTTCACAGTTGCCTGCCGGGGCTGTAGGACTGTTCGAAAGAGACACCGTGGCCCCGGAACACAAAGGGCGATGAAGGAACATGGATGGGTTTTAGTCAGTAAAAGTCTGACACTCCCTCCTGCTCAGCCCAGAGCGGGAGGGGTCATTTGATGATTTCCCATCCGAAAAAAAAGGCCTTTCACAGTTACTGTATCTCTGACGTAAACCTTAGGACAAAGTCAATAAAGGTCACTGTACTGCAAAATCAGGGGCAATATAACTCAGTTTGCACACCGGAGCAAGTTATAATTATACAATACGCACTTGAATCCGAAAAAACAGAGATTCGTGTCTTGGGTTCGAACTCGAGATCTACGACTTGTTTAAAACATTGAATAAATAAATAACCATGAAAAGACATCTCTTTGTTTACAACCAAAGAAGCCTAAACGCGTTTAATTCTATCTTGATGACAGAAAATGCAATGACTAGTGACTAGTGAACCAGTCATTGTGACAGAGGGAACGCCGCAAGGCTCGGTCCTTGGGCCACTGCACTACCTCACTTATGTAAATAGCCTTGTCATAAAAAGGTGCGAGATGTACTAATTTGCCGACAACACCTGCCTTTTTAGCCGCTGGACAGAGTGTTAGTGATGCCCAAGGGCAACTACTAGTCCTCCTGGACTTTGATTCGTTGGTTAAATGGACTAATGATCGCTGGTCGCTGGTCTTGTATTAAACGCTAGTAAGTCCAAGTTAATGTACATCAGTACCAGTAAAAATAGAACTTCTTACTTGCCTATACTAACAACTCACTGCCTTGAGTCCAATCCTTGTAGCTGTGACTCCATAGATCTCGTAGATAGCCAAACATACCCAGGACTTACCATAGATAGCCGACTTAATTGCAAAGAGCACAGTAACTGGGTGTGTCATAAACTAAAATGTATGTTAGCTAAACCCTCTATTATAAAATGCAAAATTCCATATCAAACTCTGTTAATGCTTCACAAAGCCCTGGCTGTATCAACCATATCCTATGGTCTGTCGAGCTATGGTAGGACATATAAGATTTTAAAGCAGTTGTCTCGCCTAACATTAAGAAGAAATGCAAAAATGGCTACCGTACATTATTTGAATTCTGTTAGATAGATGAAAAAACTAAATTTGTAAAAGAGGAGTTTTTTTAATGAATAGAAGATTTAAAGAATCTAAAACCAAACCAGGGTGTAACTAGACCCTTCACGAAGCCGAAAGGCACTTGTTCTCCCCATCATTACGATAATTTTTTTGTTCTAGGCTTTACCTGGGAACCTTCTAGTTACGGAGATATTGGGGGTCAAAGTTCCAACTTTTCCACAGCTGTTTTTTAAATACGTGCTTTTTAAGTAAGATTTTTACTATAGACACGTCCACGACCCCCGTAGTATTCAATCCATCCATAAGCACAATGTTTTGAGTGCGTTACATTGAGTTCTACCGTAAAACGTGATTTTTCATCCCAAAAAAAAAGTCGTTTCCCAGCAATAATTTTTGCGTAAAGTTGCTTAGTTTGATGTACATAATGCTTGGTTGGCGGCTTCGTGAAGGGTCCTGTTACACCCTGTATAAATGAGATTAGGACTCCTAGCGTCCTCAATGCTACCGTACCTTAATAATCAACTATATCTATATCATTGAGGGCTAAATTAACTCGCAAAAACATAAAATACACATTAAATGATTAAAGCAACATTTTCTTACGAATAATAAATACCTCACATAGAAAGGATTAAAAAAATATTTTTAATTTATTACAGATAAATATTTTAAAGCATACACTATGAGGCAAAAGTAATACCTAACAATTATAAAATAACACAAAAAAAAGAACTATTACTAAAAATACTTACTTTTAGGAACAACCTGTTTCAACTAAGAAACTTCCTCCACCACTTATGTTTAAAGGGACGGTCCGATTGGTCACCGAGGTTCGCTCGTTAGTATTTGCCTAATACCCGCTGTATATTTAGTTGTAGTTTCTTTTTAACTTTTAAGTACCTACTTCAGTCGATCTAATTCTTTAAATTATGTAGTCGATGTTTTTGATGCATGGTAAAACCCTAATGAATTTATGTTGTCACCAACTTGAATGAAAAATGTGTACTACTTAATAAATAAACAATAAAAGCAGTTAACTCCCCAGTAATGAGATTTTAAACCAGCACCCATATAAAACTACAAAAACCGCATCAAATTAGGCATCCAATGCAGTCAATAAATGAATACAAACAAATGCTGAGCGTTATTTAAACTAGTTGAACACGGAATTGGTTAGAGAATTAAGAGCAGCAAACATGTTCGCTAGCTAAATGCTCGAGGCACTTTAACATACAATTTTAATGTAATCTGGGCACCGTAGTTTTGTATTATATGTAAGTACACAGCGTTTTAAGCTTGCGTGCCAATTGATTTGATGTTTGTATTTCATTAGCGTTTTTGTTGTATGTATTATACCAAAGACTGGTTTTGCTCGCAGGTTCACCAGCGTAGAGACCGCAAATCATAACATGACATTATAATATCTGGGTAAAAAGT
Source organism: Eugnorisma glareosa (assembly GCA_947578425.1). Taxonomy (NCBI): domain Eukaryota; kingdom Metazoa; phylum Arthropoda; class Insecta; order Lepidoptera; family Noctuidae; genus Eugnorisma; species Eugnorisma glareosa. Next base: position 43,547,719 of record OX387957.1, read on the forward strand.
ATTTCACTCTTTAGCCCGATATTATAATTTAATTATCTGCCAACCGTTTCTATTAAATCCGTACTAACAACTCTTAATGGTTGTCTTAATCTAAATCCTCATCTGCCGAGCCTTTATCCAACTATATTTTGGTCGCTTCCAGTCTAACCGTATGCAGCTGAATACCAGTATTTTACATGGAGCGGCAGCCTATCTGACCTACACAACACAGTTAGTACTGAGAAATACGATACCCCTTGGTAAGACTGGTTGTCAGACTTTCGGGCCACTGACTACCTGAAACGACTGTCAAAGATCTACAAATGACAGCCGGGACCAATGGCTTAACGTGCTTTTAATAGGTAGGTACAGGTGGTCACCCATCCACGAACCAACCTAGGTAAGCACGGCTTAACCTGCTGTTTTTATTTAGCCACTTCTAGTTTGGTCGTGTACACGGAGATATTGCGGTGTACACAGACACCTTTCAAGTACAATTAATTGTAATTGAACTTACGTTGTTTTATAATCGATCACGGGATCTCCCTGTATACTGTGGCAGTGCCGACATGTTCGTAGTCTTCACATCAGGTTACTGTACTGACATTGTTATTTTACCTCTGATTGTTACCAAAGTGACCCTTATCCTCGTTGTCATACGGCTTATGAAAAGAACTGTACGAGATCATTTTGCAATACCGCAACCTAGCAAAAATACAGACCCCGTGACTGCTACTGAGAAATTCACAATGTCATAACACTACCTGAGCTCGGAATTGAACACAGGACCTCATGCTCCGAAGACTTGGACCAACGAGGCATAGGCTATAAAGACAAAATTCTCAAACTGGGCGCAAATCCAAACACCGGGTTGCCATTGAAATTCCTGATTACAAAACTCAATTATACTTCATCTGGCCAGGACAGGACATAAAAGGAAGGACAAACATAGCAGAAGCGCTTGCTGCCAGGAGACCAATCAGGGGCCTTAGTCTGCTATTGCAATAGTGTCAGAATGGTCTATCATTGATTTAATAAGGCCCCTAGCCCACGGCGTATTGAAGCGCGTTCGAAACTCGTTTGACGTGCGTACAAAGGGTAATTCGTCTGCGCGGGGCCTTATTAAATCAATGATAGACCATTCTGACACTATTGCAATAGCAGACTAATGCCCCAGGCAGTTAGGGCTTGCAGCTTCATCATAATAGTAATTTATTTAAAACTAGCCGTTGCCCGCGGCTTCGCTCGGCACAGCACGTTGTAAATATAGCTTATGGCACTAGAGGATAATGTAGCTTCTTATAAGTGAAAGAATTTTCAAAATCGGTTCAGTAGATCTAGACATTACTCCCTACAACTTCACAACCACTCGGGTTACTTGTGGTCACAAACAAGAGTCCGTTAGCACGACCACTATAACTACAGGTGGTTATATAATTTCGGTGCCGTCAGTAAAATGAATCGCCCAAGTTACCCAGACGATGCTAGTACAACATAAACGACTGCGACGTAGACTAGCCCAAATAGTGGACCGATGACGTTTAGCCCGAATTCGGGTGTTCGAATGACTTTAAGTACTCGAATTCGAGCACCTGATGCACACATATTAAACTGGTCATTGCAATGTTCAATTGTTCATGATAACGACTACGAGTTGTTTAAATAAAGTGTAGTACTTGCTTCTATCGAAAAGAAAGCAAAATTGTCGAAGAAGTTTGTCCGAAGACTGGCATACTCGACCTCCTTCATTTACACTTGGAGGTTTGCCCGGATTCCATAGGCAATCTAATTCGGGTCTCAACTCGCAAGTACTAAAAAATGAGATCTTAAGTTGCTACTATTATTATTTATTTAATATCTAAAACACAAGCTAGTTACAGTTTTGGTTTCAGCCGCACATCGAAAAACTCTCTGGGCTTATGTGTGTGCTGGCGAGCGGTTCGTTTAACTTTAACAAAATGTTACAACTACAGTGAATACATTATAAAACTTAGTTTTTAATGATGGTGATAATAATTCATAGGTACATACATACTTTAGGAGAAGTTTTGTGTAAGGAAACGTTTTGATTTATATTTATAACTTTTCGAACTCGTTTTGTATAGCGTTGGCAAGTCCTGTGGAAGTTTATTAATAAAAAAAGGTTCTAAATATTCTGCAACCCTCAGCCCACACACATTATTGAATGTTGTTAAGATGTATTTATTTGTATGTGTACTCAAAATCTTCAAGTCATAATTAATCAGGAATGGCTTAATCTAGACCACAATTTATTGTGAATATTAGTAAAAATACGTGATCAAAAGCACGCAACGCGCGAACTATCTATGACATCTGACATTTCAGTATCCTCGCGCTACACTAGCGTCTCTAGCGGCGAATTCATACGCCATAGCCCCCATTGCGTCATAAGATAGAATATGGAGATAATCATACAGTATTTCCAGCAATCTGAGCTTATACCAATTGTAAATCCCTTTGTGCCTTTGACCTTACTCTGTTCTGACTCCTGCGTGATTTGGTGTAGTGGGAAACGGAAATTTCGTTTTTCTTACTCCTTCGCTATTCTTCTCTGATTAAATTCGTTGCGAGGTCCAAGACAGTTGAAAAAGAAGCCACTAAACAGCCTAATACGAAAAATAGAAAATTAAAATATTTTTGAATTTAGAACACAATAAATGTTAATTTGTTCATAAAAGTAAATATTTAAAAAAAAATACTTAATCATGTTTATTTATAATATAAATACAATTTAAATATAAAAAAATGTGTAACGTTATAAAAATGTTTGACGCTTAACTCTTTGTAGAGATAAAAATTCTCATTTCTCATTCATTCATCGTGCGACCGTTGCTCTGAGTACAGTGTGTTTATGTTAGTTCTCGTAATAATATAGCATAAGTGGTAATATTCCGCAGAAATCGGTAAAAATTTTGTTGTGATACATACAGTGACTCTAGTGTAACATTAATCTGCAAAAAATTGCGAAAAACGCAGTGTAATAGCAATATTTATCAAGAAACAGTATAAAACTTCAACGTTCCTAAGTGCTCAAGGTGACCCCTGTGATTGTGAGAACAAAGGACCTCATTAGTAGCAAGCATATTGCAAGTCATTTACACCCAAAATCTTTAAGTACTGGTCTAAAACTTCGGCACCCATGGTTAAGTCACCGTGGTCGATTGGTATCACGAGAGCTTTTTGTATCACCGCGGCCACTCGAAGAGGCGCAGGTTCGAATCCAACAAATCGCAATTCTTTTTCAATTTAAAATCAACATAATTTGAACAAAGATTGCTAGCCGAAACGATTATCATGGTTCATTCACCAGACAAGAAAAAGTTCCATTCCGATACCGACTTATCATCTGGTGCGGGAATGAGCGGCGAATGTGGGGACGAACCAAACGTGACTGGTCGCAAGCGTAAACAACCGGATTCGGATTGGACGCAGGCCATTAATAAGCTTACCATGGAGTTCAAGAATACTCTAAATGAGTGGCGACGGGACATGGAGACTAGCTTAGATAAGATATCAGAGAATGTGGTATCGATGAAAAGTGAACTTGCTTCACTGACACAGGTAACGTCAGAAATTAGAACTGATATCAACTCTCTTCGATCAGAGCAAATAATTTTACGACAACGAATATCGGAGTTGGATGAAAAGTATAAAGGTATGACGGAACGTGTCGACACTCTCCAAACCTCAGTCCAGTTTGTTAATGACGAGCACACCGATCTTAGCAAGAAAGTCGGCAGCCTTGGCAAACATATTCAAGAGACCGTTGATTTGAAGCCTGTAGTTGCTGAGCTTGTGTCAAAGATTGACAATCTAGAGCAGAACGCACGGAATTGTAACATCGAGATATGCAATATCCCGGAAAGGCGTAATGAAAACCTTCTCTCTTTGGTGAAAACCATTGGGTCTACGATAAAGTGCAATATTGCACAAAATGATATAATATCCGTTCACCGTGTCCCCCATGCACACCAACAGAGCAGCAGGCCCAAAAATGTAATACTGAAATTGGCTTCACGTATATTGCGTGATAACGTCCTAAGTGCCCATCGATTGTGCAAGGGACTTGTAACTGAGCAACTTGGCATTTCAGGAACATCACTGCAAGTATACATGCATGAGCATCTTACCTTAAAGAATAAGCAATTATTTCGTGAGTGTCGAGATGCTGCTAAGAAGCACAATTACAAGTTCCTCTGGGTCAAGCACGGTACCATTCTTGTACGTGAAAAAGAAGGGGCAAGGGCGTTTGCTATTCGATCGTCGCACGACATCGCTAAAATCAAGCCTGGTTATGCGGCGTCGATTAGCAACCAGGGCGCCCCACGCGTCGTTCAATAGCTTATTTAATATCTTTGAACCCGTAGAGCTATTAAGATTTGCATGTAGCTTTGTTATTGGTTCCCTATTTGTATATGCTGATACATATCATTTCTTTCGTAAGGCGGAATTTACTGTTTTAAAATACTGTTTTGCCTGCGTCATTATTGGCTATGTTAACAGTTACGTGAATACAATTGCTATGAGTTTTTTGCCAGGCACCCACGTGTGTATAATATGCGTATTTATAGTTATAATCAAACATTGTAGGTACTGGCTGGTATGTTGCTGGTTATGGTTGTCCTATTTGATATATTATTTTAATTATTTCTTGTTTCTTGTTGCCCTGTTAGTCAATAGTTTATCATCTATGCTGATAGTTACGATTTCGTCTATAACGGATACTGCTTGTATTACTATTTCTTGTAGAATTTCACGCTGTAGTGACTGATAACCTCATAATATATTATCAAAATTGCAGGGGAGTCCGTACCAAATTACATATTCTATATATGAATATCTTAGCTAATTGTTACGACATTATAATTCTGACTGAGACCTGGTTAACGCCAGAGATATTTAACAATGAGTTCATTGACGAACGTTATGAAGTATATCGCTGTGACCGTGATCGCAAAGTTACTAATAAGAAAGATGGAGGTGGTGTTCTCGTGGCAATACTGAAGGGATTACGTTCAGTTAGAGTGATTCCGCGCTCATCTATGGACACAAACATCGAACAGATCCTTGTGCATTTGCCGAGCTCAGCCAGAGGTAAGTGCCAAATGATTGCGGCAGTTTATATACCACCTAAGACACCTGAGTGTGTTTATCTTGAATATTTTGACTTATTACAAGGACTTCTTGATGACACCGATGTCGATAAATTTTACTTGTTTGGAGACTATAACTTGCCAGAGGTCGACTGGGTTGCTAGTTCAGACAGTATTTCAATTGCTGCGCAGACCTGTGCCGGTAATTCTCCCGTATGTGGTCACTTGAGTGTATTTATGTCATTCTTAAATGCTTACCAATTTAATACGATAAAAAATTTGAACGGGAAGATATTGGACTTGGTCATAAGTAATGGTGATTGCTCAATCTCTACACCTACAAATAACTTACTACCACTTGACAACCACCATCCCCCGTTCTGTGTATTCATCTCACTGCGTCTACCTCACAGCTCAATGGTACGCAAAGCAATAAAAAAATACAATTACTACAAGGCCAGTTATGACGAAATTAATGACGAATTAAAGGAAATAAATTGGCAAGACGCCTTAAGCAACCAATCAGTTGACGAATCCGTCAACACGTTTTATAATATTATATTTGGTATTATTAAGAAATATGTACCATTGACCATATGCAGATCCTCTAAATTTCCTGTATGGTTCTCAAAACCTCTTATACATATTTATAAAAATAAGGCCAACGCATGGGTTAAATGGAAAATGTACCACAATGTTTCGGATTATGAGCAGTTTGCACTTTACCGATCTAGATTCCAAGATGAATGCACGAACTGTTATAATAACTATATCAATAGTGTTGAGGATGGTATTGGGAACAATGTCAAGCATTTCTGGACTTTCATTTCCAATAGGAAAAAATGTGTAGCTGGCATTCCATCCACGATGAATTATAACGACCAGTCAACTAGCGACCCGGAAAACATATGTAATCTCTTTTCAGACTTTTTTAAATCCGTTTATGAACCTTCCACTTCTTCTGAAATTTCATCCACATATAACGACTGTTCCGAAAGTTGCACTCTGCTAAGTGATATTCAGTTTACTACTGATGAAGTACTTAGTGCGCTGAAAGCATTGGATCCTGCTAAAGGGCCTGGATCGGACGGTCTTCCAGTAATTTTTATAAAGCATACAGCTGCTAACTTATGTATACCCCTGCACATCATATTTAATCTCTCTATCTCTCAAGGATGCTTTCCTGAAGCATGGAAACTCGCAAATATAACACCTGTTTATAAGTCGGGACCCAAGGATGATGTGCAAAATTACCGTCCTATATCAATACTGTCAGCTTTGTCAAAGGTTTTCGAGAGATTAGTTCATGATAAAATATACCCTCTGTTGCACAATATAATCATTTCACAACAGCATGGATTCGTCCAAAGAAGGTCAACTACAACCAACCTGGTGACTTTCGTGGACTATTTGTTCAACAACATGGACTCCCGTATTCAAGTTGACACTATATACACCGATTTCCGCAAAGCTTTTGACAAGGTTGACCATCAGCTGCTAATGAGTAAAATTGCATTCAATGGTATACGTGGGGACCTTCTGAGATGGTTCTCTTCTTACGTTTCTAATAGGACTCAGCGGGTTGTCATAAATGGTTTCATTTCCAGCACTCTGAGTGTTACTTCTGGAGTGCCTCAAGGCTCCATTTTGGGGCCTCTTTTATTTGTTATATTTATTAATGACATTGACAAATGTTTTCGAAATTCAAAATTGTTACTATATGCAGACGATCTCAAAATTTTTAGGCCTGTTAGGAGTTTGCAAGATTGCCTACTCTTACAGGAAGACCTGGATAGATTCTCTGCATATTGTTCAAATAATAAACTACAACTTAGCATAAATAAATGTTGCTGTATAAGTTTTACTAAAAACAAAAATAATATCATGCATCCGTACTCCTTAAATAATGTAACATTAACAAGAGAAACGTTAGTGCGCGATCTAGGAGTTCTATTAGACGACAAATTACACCTTGACGCTCATATTAGTAAAATAGTGAATAATGCTTTCCGAATGTACGGATTTGTCATGAGATCAGCCATTGAATTTGTCCGCCCATATACATATTTATATCTTTACAAATCGTTAATCAGGTCCCAGTTAGAGTATGCTGTTGCGGTATGGAGTCCCTTCTATAGGAAATACTCGGATGCGATCGAAAAAGTTCAAAGCAAGTTTCTGAAATCCATGCATTTCCGTTGTTTTCGTACGTATGCTTCTTATAGTGATCTTTTGAATAAGTATAAACTACATAATCTTAAAGCCAGACGTATTATTTTGGAGACGATGTTTTTATATGATTTATGTAATAATGTGTGTGATTGTATGGACATCACTAATAAGATTAGTTACGTAGTACCTAGAACAACTATAAGCCGTGGGGTGCGCGCACGACCCCTATTTGCCGTATCTTCTAGTCGTACGAACGCGGGCTTACGAGCACCCCTACGTCGCCTAACTAGTCAATACAATAATCTGTTCGAAAATGTTGACATCTTTGCTGTACCAATAGGGAAATTTAAAGACCTTGTTCGTAAAACCATTTCGGATTGAGTGGTATTTTTTTATTTTATTTTTTCAACTCATAAACTAGATTACTATCATTTCATGTATTTTTTTTTCTTTTTAATTTATATGCCTGCTTGTTAAACATTAACACATTATGTATTTTTTTTTTTGTTCGCATTTACTTGTTAGCGCAAGTCGCATTTGTTTTTATAACTAATTGTTTTTATAATATGTGGAAAATGTCGTTGGTTATACATTTACTCACACCCTAGATATAATTATCTGTAATACTGTAATGTGTAACCGTTTGTTTTCCCAAATAAATAAAATAAAAATAAAATAAAAATAAAAAAACAACCACCGCCGACTAAAGGAACTGAACCAATTTAGACCTAGTCTATGTATAGTCTAGTACCAGTGGATTTTTTTATTTTCCGCATACGTGATAAATGAAAAAAATCCACGTGTGTGAAATACTTTGCATGTTGAACCTAATCGTCACTACGATTTGGTTCAATAAGAGTCGGATTTCCAGGATATATTCTGGAATAAGGCGTTGTTAATAAAACACATAGACAATAAAAAACACAGTACAAACAGCAAATTTGTAAAATATATCCGTAACAACAACGTCTTTTTTTAAAATGAAAAATACCCATCCTGTCCTGGGCTCCAAATTCTGGACTATTCAAGCTCACGTTTCCCAAAGTCGAGTAAAGCACGTCGGGTTACGTGCTATGCGCTATTCCCGGGAGGCAGGTGACGTATGGCGCGGGGCGGCCCTAACTCAGTGACGTGCTCACGGCAGCATGCCCAGTTTGCCCACTCTTGGCCACTATGCCCAGCTTAGCCGTACACAGAGTTAACAGCACGATCTTACAGTTCATTGCACAGTTCCAATGAACAATGAGAAGTGTGCTTGCAAGAAAATGGCTGTAATAAATTCAAGATTTTGATATAACACAGCGCTTGTATTTTCCGGGCAGAAGGTATTTTCCTTAAACGCGCCCAATACAAAAGCATCTACTTATATACTAATCTATATCTATACTAATATTATAAATAAGTAAAATTTGTAAGTTTGAAAGTTTGCTAGGGGGTAATTTCTGGATCTACTGAACCGATTTTGAAAATTCTTTCACTAATAGTAAGCTGCATTATCCCCAAGTGCCATAGGCAATATTTACAACATTCCCGTACAACATTTCCGACAAAAACGCGAGCGAAGCCGCGGGAAACAGCTAGTAATATTATAAAGAGGTAAAGTTTATGAGGTTGTAGGGGGTAATCTCTGGATCTACTGAACCGATTTTGAAAATTCTTTCACTAATAGGAAGCTACATTATTCCCGAGTGCCGGTCACATGATCTTTTGTTTTTCGACGACGAGTAGGAGCAGTGACGAGTCGGGCATAAGCCATATTTACAACGTTCCCGTGAGATAATTTCCAATCAAAACGCGAGCGAACCCGCGGGCAACAGCTATAAATTATTAAAACAGCACCGAAAAACTCAGAAGTAGCACTTGATGGATAAACGAGGCTTTGAAAAATTTCAATTATCTCATTATCATATGAAACTAAATTGCATTCCAATCTTACAAATTTTTTGAGCATATTTACAAATTATATTGGGCTCTAGACTAGACCACATGACGTTGCTGAATAGTATTCGTTCTCCGCAACTTATATTCACTGGGGTTTGACAGGAGATAGCAAGGATTATCCATCAGCAATTTGATCTATAATACAGCCTTTTGGAATCAGATGTTCCGTACTATAGGTATGTTCTCGATGCTTTACATTGTACTGGGATCAATCCATCATCACTGACAGGACTATTGAGCCAATAAGCCTGATAAATATAGTTGTGGTGTATCGATTAGAGCGGCGCGGAATAATTGTTGATATATAACGGTCCCGCAAGACGAAAACCCGAGAACATTACATAAAGATAAGCAAATCAAGTATTTAGACTTGGCTCGCGAAGTTGTCGACGTGTGGCGTGTGAACTCGGCAATCATTGTGCCGATAGTTGTTTCAACCAATGGCTTAATTGCCAAGAGCCTTGCCAATCGCAGCTGGATCAAGGCTTTGATTCAGAGAGCGTACTCCTGGACACGGCTCGTATTGTTAGGAGGTTCCTTTCTTTGGAGCCCTAACGGCCGCAGCCGGTAGCTTGACCCTTTTTCCCGATGCGCATGCCGGTGGGCCAATATTTTTTATATTTTAAAATGGTTTTTTTATATTGATTTTATAAAGAATTTTTTATAAAGTTAGAACAATTAATAAAATAATCACGAACTAAAACATACCTTCAATAATCTTCTCAACGCTGTTAAAGGTAGACCTTAATATAGACCGCTGTCTCACAAGTTCTGTCTCAGAACTTGTGAGACAGTAGTCTATATTAAGGTCTGCAAAGACACATGTTACAACAACGACTTCACGGCCAGGGCCTTGTTAGATCGATCTATTTTGAGCCGAGCGAGAAAGTTCTGATTTTTATTGCCTAAGGTGCTACACAAAAATATCAGCTGTTGCCCGCGGCTTCGGTCGCGGTTTGGTCGGAAGGTACCCACTACTCCCACGGGCACGTTTTAAAAATTATTATAGCCTATGGCACTTGGGGATAATGTAGCTTCTTATTAGTAAAATAATTTTCAAAATTGGTTCAGTAGATCCAGAGATATTACCCCCTACATACAAACTTACAAACAAATTTTACCTTCTTTATAATATTAGTATAGATAATCATCGCGCCTGTCATCACCGAAGCACAATACTAATAGTACAGCACATTTCAACCGTCACTGATAAGTCCTTTGTAATAAGGGCGAGCCTATTGCTGTGACGTCGGCACAAATCCGGTCTCCGTGGCTGCTACTGACAAATTCCTGATGGAGAAACCTAATAACACTTTGCCCAACCTAGGAATCGAACCCAGGATGAAGTCCTGATCATCACTAGACTAACGAGGCAGTTATATTAGCTGGCAGTAAATATGATCAAAATTACAGTCTTCAGTTTATAGAATTTTTTCTTCTCATGCGAGAGTCCTTTTTTATAAGAATCAACCGAAATTCATTTGTAATTATTAAAATAATTAGTTCAGTGTCGGATATACTAGGTGTCATAAAAAATAATTACAGTCGGCTTGTACAAACAAAGGAAATATTATGTTGTAATGTAAAGCATTTTGAACGAAGACGTAGAGCTATGAAACTACGCCGTAGCGTGTGCTACGGAAAGCGTAGCACGTTCTACGTTGTTCTTTAGGATGACCCCAAGCAATTTGCAAGGAACCTGAAACTTTTGAAGGACCTGTGCGTAAGACCAAAACAATTAAAATGTATCTCAAATAGTACCTTATAATAAGGACTGAGTGTTAACGTCGTACGGCATTTCAAACAAACTTTCAAGTTTTTTTTTTTCGAAATGACTGAGCCAATTTTAATGAAACTTCACAAGTCTACATATTTGAGAGAGCACAAAAAAAAAAGATAATTTGATTTTAGATTTTCCATAGAAACAGAAATTTCCAATTATCTTTTTTTTAAAGACATTTCGAATAGTTCTGCCTCTAATTTTTAGACATATGTATCCTGCTTATAACTGAAACGATTTTAATGAAACTTCATACGCATGTATGAAGTTTCATTAAAATCGTTTCAGTTATTTCGAAAAAAAATTACTTGAAAGTTTGTATGAAATGACGTACGACGTTAACGATATATTTTAATTCGGTTGGACTTATGTACACCCATTTTGACCAGGGGCCTAAAATAGAAGCATTATAAGAATCTTAATGTGAATCACGTTAAAAATATAAAATTCTTAAAATGGTCTGTATTTTATTTGTGTGAGAGTCCTTGGCCAGGCATTTAAAAATTGTAGGCTGGTAAAAAAAAAAACAATTTTTTATCAACCAGAATTCGTGATTTACAAGGTCAAGTATTTTATTCAAAGCATTGATTTTCACTGTTGCAAATGATAAATAATCGAAATTAATATAATTAATTTAATAAGTAAACAGAACGCGTATCACGCAATCGTCGCATTTTAGCGTATTTCACATAAAACTTGAAAAAACTAAAAAAAAATTGTTAAAATCTTCTCTCCATTTCTATTCCTACATCTCTGTCGCATCTAATTTCGCCAGCCACGTAGTAAAGACACGGGTAATCGCTCGCAGACAGTTGATTAGTTCAAAGCGCTCTGGGCGTTCGGCTCGCTCCGAGAGCTCAACCCGTGGGTATGAGCTCACTGCGTAGGCACCAAGGTTGCCTATGCTGAATGTTAATTTTATTTGTTTTCTTTTTTATGTTTTATGGAGGTTTACAGGCTTATAAAATCTTAGTAACAATACTATACAACTAGATAGCTAATTACAAACCTAGTAAAGTAGAATCAGCCAATAATATACCCAGTTCTGGGACGCGGGCCACTGCGGGTTGGTTGATGTCACATGTCTCCGATTTGTTGTTTCTAAGGCCGGCCATACACGGTTGCTAAGCTTGAGGCAATCAGGATGGATTGCTTCAAGCTGCGACTGCATAGTAAACATCCAAACTTTCGCATTTAATTATAATATTGGTATTAATCTGTTTTTTTTTCAAAGTTTTTATTTTCTTTGTTTATTTACATGTTATTGTGTTTGTGTTTGATGATAAAAGATATCATTAGACAACTTATTTCGAGATTTCTAGATTGAAAAATACATAATGCTGAAATTATGATATTGTCATCACGGATTTAAAAACTTTCAAAACTTTCGTCAATAAATAAACTTGAGGAAAAAGGGCACGGCAGTGCCTCCGCCAAGACGAACCTAGCGAAGCGCAAGGGCACTACCTATCTTTTCTTTTTTCTCGAAGCGCGCGTTGTTTTGAATTCTCATAACTTGGATTTGGATTATAACTCGGCAAAACCACATATTTTGACTAAGTTGTAGAGTTTGTGAAGTGAGGGCGTGTAGACTTAGGGAGTGTAGAGTCAGAAGCTTGGCTCTACATGAGATCTGATTACTTTTTGACATTGCGAGCCATTTGGTCTCGTCTTGGCAACATTTTACATGAAAATGTTTTTGGTAGGATGAATACTTTTAGAAATGTCTTCATTCTTCTACTAAACATACTCGTATATAACAATAAACGTTACGGTAAACCGAAATTATTCAATAAATCAAGATAGCTAGACGCTCGTGGCGACTGATATTTGTCAAAGACTAAAGCGCAGGCCACACCGCTAGCTGGCGGGCGGGCGAGCGACGCGAACGACACCCCTTTCATACTTTGTTCGTATCTTTCGATAGTTCGCGGTGCGAACGAAAGTATGAAAAGAGCGTTCGCCCGCCCGCCAGCTGGTGGTGTGGCCTGCGCTATAGATGAGTCAAAGCAACATTCTAATTTACTTGCAATAACAAACTGATTGGTGTCGATTAAAGTGCAACGCGTCAAACAGGGCAAATACACACATCAAAAGTGTCGAGGGATCAAGTACGCTTTAGAGTATTGCAGCAAATATTAGGATCGCTATTTTGATTCTGTTTTTACGAGTTTCACTATCTAAATAAAGAATATTGTTTAAATAAATTTCAATCTTCTTCTTTATCGTGTGTTTAATGCCTAACCAGCCCGCGTAGCATGGCAATACTATACTAAGAATCGACAAAGCTCTATCTATACAACTTGACATGTCTTATCATTCATTTCTAACATCGCCATGCTTGGCCGATAGAAATCTTTCCACAATCTGTTTCTTCGTCGATAAAACCCGTTTCTACGGTGGTCATGCTACGCGGGCTGTTGTCAGAGTGTTTATGCCACCCATGGGCCTAAATTAGAAAGCGAAAATCAACTGTCAATTAGGATTTTTTATGAAACTGTGTAATGGCGTTTTGACAAAATCATTAGTTCTTACTTCTCTGGCCAACCAGTCAGGAACGAGTCCAAATCGTCACGCCAGCGTTTCTTGGGCCTGCCTCGGTGACGACGATCGTCTTCAAGCACCCACTGTGTGACGATTTAGGCCCATTTGTCCTGAACCAGCCTGAAAATGTGACGCGCCCAGTCCCAATTTAACCTCGCAGACTTGTCGCCAACATTGGCGATGCCTGTCTTCGAGCGTATTGTGGTGTTTCGTATTCGATCGGAGATTTTGATGTTTAAAATGCTACGCTCCATCGCTCTTTGGCAAACGTTGATTTTTCCTCCGTCAAAGACCAAGTCTGGGCGCCAAAGGTTAGGATAGGCAGGATACACTTGTCGACGAGCTTACGCTTAAGTAAGATAGAAAGGTCACCCTTCATAAGCGCCTTCATGGACCAGTAGCTTCTCCAGGCATTTTCGACGCGACAGTTGATTTCTTATCTTGCCTGTTGTTGAAGGAAACTGGCTGGCCCAGGTAGACATATTCGTCGACATAGTGTATTACACAACCCAATTAGTACTGAGTAATACGAGTACGATACCCTTCGGTAAGACTGGTTAACAGACTTACGACTACGAGTACTTGCAACGACTGCCAAAGATCTACAGATGACAGCCGGGATCAACGGCTTAACGTGCTTTCCGAGGCACGGAGGAAACTCGGTATGTAATGGGTGGTCGCCCATCCACAGACCAACCTAGGCAAGCACGGCTTAACCTAAATGTCGACCCGAGCGGCTGTTGTTATTTCGCCACGTCCTCCTCTCTTAGTGGTTTCTGGATAGTGATATACCTTGTTTAGAATGTTGGATTACTTTGGGGTACGATCTTTAGGTTAAGCCGTGCATGCCTAGGTTGGTCTGTGGATGGGTGACCGCCCATTACTATCAAGTTTCTTCCGTGCCTCGGAAAGCACGTTAAGCCGTTGGTCCCGGCTGTCATCAGTAAATCTTTGACAGTCGTTACAGGTAGTCAGTTACTCAAAAAGTCTGACAACCACGCTTACTAAGGGGTATCGTACTGCTCAGTGCTAATTGGGTTGTGGAGGTCAGATAGGCAGTCGCTTCGTGTAAAATACTGGTATTCAGCTGCATCCGGTTAGACTGGAAGCCGAGCCTAACATAGTTGGGAAAAGGCTAGGCAGATGGTGGATTAGTTTGGGGTACTAACTCGGTATTCAAAAGAGCTTGTGGCTTGTAGTAGTGAATTGGCAATAGATTCCATTCTGTTTCCGTATTTGTCGTTCAACAGTTCCTTTTATTAGCCTCATTGAAATAAATGGCTGGACTTTGGCAATGACACTTTAAGGCAGAAGAAATAGACGACCAATCAATGTGCAATGCGCCCGCATTGCACATTGCTTGGTCGTCTATTTCTTCTGAATTCACCGCTAGAGGCGCTAGTGTAGCGCGGGGCACCGAAATGTCAGATTCCATAAAGTGTTGCGAGCTTTTAGGTATAGCACGTATTTTCACTAATACGAGTATTCACGATTGTGGTCTAGATTGAGCCATTCCTGATTAAATATGACTTGAAGTTTTTAAGAAGCAACTTAGGATCTCATTTGTTAGTACTTGGAGGTAAAATGATTTTTAAATGTTTCATGCTTGCTACTTTTAGGCAGAATATTGTAAATATGTATCTGAAGTTTACACTGTTGTTAAACGTAATAAAATATTTTTTTATGAAGTTATTGGTACTTTAAACTATGAAATAGAATTATTGATAGGACCTTATTCGACAGTGGCGCCATCTGGTGAGCTCAAAAACGATAGCCCTCATTGGCTCTTAGAAGTACCTACTTTATGATTTTGATTGCGCTGTGCCGTCTATTGTACGTACCTACATTTGATTGTCTTTGTCATTTTCTGTCGACTGTCACTGTTAATCTATGATATTATAAGTAAAAAGAAGTGGATATGGCACTAGGGCGCGCAAATTGTTGCAGAAAAAGGAAGCTAATTGTCGTAATTTAAGTACTTCAAGCGCGATAGCTATCTCTTTCTGTATCATACGTTCCGTATTATCTATCGCAGTCGTAACATCACAACGATATTTGAACGCTGCATTTGAAAGTAGCGTACCTTTCTTTTAATATCTTTTTATTTAACTTTATCCATGTAAATGTCTATTTACATTAAATTTGCATATATATTTATAGTACTCTATATTATTATATCCTTGTAGTTTATCTTAGTATTCATTAAAATTATTTTCAATTTGACACCTACCACTATTTGTCTCTGCATCACCCAAAGATTGACTGGTAGAAAATTCCTTTGGCATTAAGTCCACCTCTATACTTTGTGCTTGAAGTGTTAAACAAGTAAAGCTCTGACCTTCCTTAAATTGACAGATCTAATTGAGCTATTTATTGGCTTGTTCTATTCCAGATTGTACATACTTTCAGTGTTCTATAAGGATGTAAGCTCTGCTATTACTGACACTATCTCCACTTTAATCCTGCCATTCCGGAAAACGGTTTCCTCATTTTCCGAGAATTATCACCATAGGGCTTTTCGTTTAAAAGCCATCTTTCATTTCTTGTTAACTTACCTCTGTAAATGTATTTTGAGCAAACAATAACAATCACGTGATGACTCTCCCACGTTTTCTGGTTTCTTGTTTGTGTTGTTTCTTCTGGTGACGGTCGAATCACCTGACAGAATCAGTGAATCACCATCCACAGCCTGACTTCACCCACTGCTGGGTATAGGCCTCTCTCTGCTCTCTCCACGCTCTAGTGACAGCCTCATCCAGGATATTCCCACAGTGGCAACAAGGTCAAAAAAAGGTGAATACAGATGTATAATTATATTGTTAGTATTACTCATAGAGGGTGTGTGTAATGAAACAACAAATATTACTAATATTTCTATTTTCAATTTATTGTTTATTGGTTTTCGAAATAAGATTGTCTTCTTTTTATTATTAATAATAATAATTAATTAAGAATTAATAACTGCAAGAGAAACTTTTTCTAATGTCTACTTAAAATTATTACTGACTTAGTTACCAGAACTAATAGTAATAATAGTTACGTTCGGTCTATTATTAATTATTCTCATTTTATTTACAAATTAAAATAATTAATAAATGTTTTTTGTACATAGCTTACGTCACAATTTAGTAAGGTTTGTTTTTTTTACGAGTTTTCATTAAATTCTTTATTTACAATTAAGATGGCACTCTGTTACAAGTATATTCGACAAGAGTAAATTGTTCCTTCTATACCAATTGCAGAGTTTTTAGATCCACTTTTCTTAAGCTAGAGTAAAAAATATTTTAAATGAAGAAATGCGTAATTACTTCTAATTTTAACGCTGTAATATCACGAATCTTAGTCCATATTAGGTTGAGTGGTGACGTAAGGTATCGTACATTTCTTCAAAAACCCAATAAGTACTAAATTTCAACAAAAAAGGTACATAATTTTTCTTAATAATTATACTTAAAATTGGTAAATTGTACATAGGAATAAAACATTATTTAACATCAATAAATTATAAAAAATACTAAATCTTTTTAAAACAACACAATAAAATATATTTAAATATAAATAAAGCTATGACGAGATCGGTTATTAAGAATAACGTGTGTTCGCGGTTTGTGGTAGATCCCATAAATTCCTAGCAGTTATTTTTGTAATTACCGAGTCTAAATTGCACGTTTCATTACCTAAGTCTTTTTATTAAATCTATATTTACAAAATATCTTTTAAAAATATTATTTATAATTCGCAAAATTTTTATGTTTTTTTTCGGGTTTTCTATTACTTAAGCTGTGGTGCATAACACCATTTTGGATTCATGCAGTGAACAACCGGTTAACAAAAGTAGTCACAAATAAGATTTTTATTTAATTTCATTGTCGTCAATACTTTGGCCGCATTTCAATTTAGAATTTATTGACGTTTCAAGTTAAGATTTTGGCATCGAGTGATTTTGTAACATCGCCTTTCCTTATCGTCTAGTTCATTACAAAAGTGATAGACAAACCGAACGTTCAATAAGTACCTAGTGCATGAATCCAACTGCGTTGTACTAATTCCATTCGTTTAGTAACTATGTGTCTCAAACTAACGCCTACTTGTTAATTGAAAGGTGAGTTATTTACAAATGAATTGTTAATACTATTTTGGCTAAATGTCACTAATAACCTCTTAAACTAGAAATTGTGCCATTTCGTGAAAATGTTTATTATTAATAATTCAAAATGAACAAATGAACCTAACATAAAACAAATTATCGTAATATAGTACAAAATCCTACCGAATATTATCTACAACTTAGGCTTGAAACTATAATTTCTTACAATTATTTTGTACAGTATCAATATAATGAGAACAAAACGCCTAACGAATTTATCATTAAATATTTAAACATTAGACTCCGCACAGACCGCCGGCAGGTAACACTTGCGAGAACCTCGACCACTTCTAAATAATGAGCAAAGTCAGGGAAATTAATTCGTAATTCTACAATTAAAAGGATGGCTCGGTCTCGCATGTTACCGTCCGGGCCGCGCAACCGTCCGCTCGTACATAACCGTGCACATATGCACGACCCGGTTATGTACGACCGGACGCCGGACGTCCGGCTGTCTGGTGCGACTCCTGCGACTCGCAGCAATGAAGTTACTAACATTAAAACACAGAATATTGATTATTTGCAAGGCACATTCTCTTAAAAATCCTGAATTTCAATTTTCTATTCATGTACATACTCGATGCTCCGAAAACATTGAGAAGACGGCGCGCACGAACTGAACGATTGAAGCGACATCTACTCATTGTAATGATATGTATATAATCGATTATTATATACCCTGTGTCTCGAAAAATATATAAGAATCCGTGGAACGTGTATCGATAAACTAAAGAACGGTATAATATCTACACTAAAGACTAGGTTGCTTGACTCGAAGGGAGTTTAAGAATGAGATCGGAATGAGATCCTTATTGCTGTGTGAGGGGTTGTGAGGGCGTGCCGGGGCGTGGCGCCCGGAGCGGCGGTGCTCAGTAACCGTACCCGGGACCCGGGTACAGCAGAGCCGCGCCGCCGCCCGCCGGTCAGTGCTGCGCCGCAAATTTCATCCGCTTCTGTTTCTGTCGCTGGTTGCAGAACCACACTCTCACTACGTTTTTCTTTAAGTCCAACTTCTCCGCAATCGCCGTTATCTTCTCCCCGGACGGCCGCGGTTGCACCGCGAAGTATGCCTCCAGACTTCTCTTCTCTGGCGCTGCGATGGAAGTTCTCTTCCGTTTCTTTTCACCAGCTGGAAGCACGCTCGGTGCATCGGGGTCCCGTCTCTTGTTCTTCGCCTGCGCCTCGGCCTCTTCGAGCCACGCCTGCAGGATCGGCTTCAGTGCAATCATGTTATTGTGACTTAGTGTGAGGCTCTCAAACCGGCAGATGGTGCTCTGTGAGAGGGCTCCCACGCCAGGAAGTTTAAGGTTTGCGAGTGCTTTGCCAACGTCGGCTTGTGTGACGCCTAGTTTGATTCTTCGTTGTTTGAATCTTTCGGCGAAAGCCTCTAGTTCGCGGGGGTCTGTGTCGGTGTCGGGGTGGAGAGCTGCCGAGGGGTGGCCGAGGTGCGCAGGCGGCGCGTGCGACAGCCCACCGCCGTGGTGGTGGTGGTTCATGACGTGGTTCATGCCGTAGCCGTGCAGCTGGTGGTGAGGTGGCGCCGCCTCGCCCATCGGCGCCAGCGTGGTCATCGACGAGGAAGTCAGCGGGTCGAGCATGTCCAGCCCTTCCATACCGTGGTGGCCCATCTGCGGACAGAAACACTCGTTAGTTCCCTGACAATATTTTAATGAGGGGCGTCGTCGCCATTATACTCGTCCGCTGTATTAACTCCTGCATTCATGTTAAATCGTACGTTTTATTGTAAATAAAAGGAGGGTGCTCGTCGCAACAATGGTGCTTGGGACGATATGGAAACATAAACAATCATTGTGCAGATTTGCACTCATTCTTTATGAGAGCAAACACTTGTATTTTATAGATGGGGGCGAGTGTTGTGACGTTGATTGGGAGTGAGTGTTCAGCCAATATGCTTAAGTTGTTGACCGGCATTGTTGCCAAAATGAATGTTTGTCGTGTAGTCGCCGCATATGCGCTCGCTATAAATATTGCGATGCGTCCCCTGTTGTTGGACGTTTTGATTTTTTATGATGAAATTTCTTTTGTTAGTCAGCTAATCAAATGTTATTGTATACTGTTCTATGAAAAAGGCGAGGTTAGGATTTATTAATAATAGGCGTATAATATGGATGAGATGCCTTGATAGTTTTCCCAAGTATAATTCTTTAATTGCCTTGTGACGTTCTTTGAATATGATTGCCACCATTGGCAAACAATACAATCGAACAGATTGTATTGTTTGCCAAAAGTGGCAATCTTAATATACAAAAATCACGTAGGTACAATGTGTGAATGTTTACGGTTTGTTCAAGCTTGATAGGCGAGTTTGGACCCCATAGGTGGGCCGTGCGAAGCAGAAAGGAATCGCTAGTGTAGAATAAGTATCAAGAATTGTTATTCTTGAACCCAGAAACCCTATTAATTGGCGATTACTCAATGAAATCTAACTTTTTGAAAGAGAACCTAACTCAAACCTAAACCTAACCACCACGCATCAAATTAAAAGTGACAGAAATGGACAACTTTATAAGGAGCTACTTTTGATATTCTGGCCATAAAGGTAGTAGTAGGCAAGTCCACAATCAATAACTCAGCTCCTCCAAGGATACGTCAGACCGAAAGGCAAAAATAAAAAGTGCACTATCTATTACCCACGGTCCGGGGTTCATGTCTGTCGGAGTCCCCAGGGGGCACTAACTCACAATTAGGAATCCGCACGTTATTGCAATGTTGCTGCACGAAATATATATTTTTACGATCTTTGGGTTCAGTACCTATAGTTTTTTTAGTTTGCTTGATTTTCTGCCGAACAGAAGACTTAGGCTAAGTGACATTCTTTCAGAATTGCAGATGACGGAAATGTCATATACTATAGCAGTGGCAAAAGCTACCGTGTATTAAAGTATGTCAGTTGTGTGCAGTCGCATTCATTGACATTTAAGTGCCTCGTGTGGTAAGCAAGGTAATTCTTTTTGTTCTTTGTTGCCAACACAACTTGAAGCCGACCTGAGGGTAAAGTGGTCAATGCTTCTCATAGACATCCGCAATCAGAGAGGCCCCGCAAGTCAATATGACGTCACAGAAATGAAGCTACAATACAAATAAAAGAAAGAAAATACATATACAGGGTGTAACAGGATCCTTCACGAAGCCGTCAACCAAGCATTATGTACATAATTTTGCGCTAAAATTATTGCTAAGAAACGATTTTTTTTTTGTGGTGAAAAATCACGTTTTACGGAGGGACAATGTAACGCACTCAAAACATAGTGCTGGTGGATGGATTGAGAAGTACCGGGGTTGTGGAGGTATTTACAGTAAAGATTTTAAATTTATATGTACTAAAAAAAAAGTGAAAATGTTGGAACTTTGACCCCCAATATCTCCGTAACTAAAAGGTTCCCAACCACCATACCATAGATGGTAGACCATAGTCTAGAACAAAAAAATGATCGCAATGACGGGGAGAACAAGTGCTTTTCGGCTTCGTTAAGGGCCTTGTTACACCCTTTATACTATTTGCAGAATAAACAACTTTTCTTTATTTTAATGCTCAAACGTTCAAAGAATTCGACGACTTTTTTGGTGGAGGTCTCCAGAAACTATAGACATCTGGCATTTGCTTTGGCAATCTAAGTATCAAATGCAATATATCGTAGATAGACAAGGTGGAAAGGACACTGAAGCTAAAATGGATACCAGTTAGTTATTAGTTAGATTCAGTACATCATTCTGAACCATGTTAGCCATTTTACATCGGTATTTTTTGTGTTTACGGAAAATTCAAAACGGAAGACAGCAATGCTTCCTATGCCTTACTTCCTTGGCCAAGCCTATTCGCAAACAGCCTTGTCACTGTGTACGAACGTTCGAAATAAATATGACTCGGTAATATCACAATAATACCATGTCAATTTATAGACAAAATAAGTTCTTACTACATAGTCGCACAAAAAATGATCAAGCAGTAGTACTTTTCGTAAAAGTTTACTTCGTAAATGACTTGAGTGGCCGAACCCGACACAA
This sequence comes from Eugnorisma glareosa, assembly GCA_947578425.1. Lineage (NCBI taxonomy): Eukaryota > Metazoa > Arthropoda > Insecta > Lepidoptera > Noctuidae > Eugnorisma > Eugnorisma glareosa. Next base: position 43,569,422 of record OX387957.1, read on the forward strand.
TACGAAAAGTTTGAACTGATGTAAACAAAGCACCCGTAACTAAATCTTATACAATTATTCATTTGTTTTATTATGATGACGAATCGGGACTTCTTGTAGGTGACAAGTCGGAACGGTGACGATTCGGGCATAACTCATCATAACTGCTAAATTTTGTTGGACAGTTTTCAGTCAAATCATAATGCAGCAGCGACCAGCTGCAATACCTGCTGAATTTACATAGTGCGACTGTGATCTGACCTCCACAACCTATTTAACTGAATAATACACCCCTTGATGAGAATGACTATCAGACTTTGAGCGTCGAACTACTCATACCGATTGTCAAAGCTCTTTGTAATTAATTAGGTACTAAAATATATCTACTTTTCATATATATAATTATGAATTTAAATGGAGGGTTCCATTTAAATTCATAATTTCAGAAAGGTAATTAAGTCTTAACCACATTAGACGCACAGGTGCAACATACTCGTTCGAATATTATTCGAGCGCTGCTCCCCTAATATTAGATACACGCGTGTAACAGGGGACATACGTATGTCATTTGTGTAGTGATGGGACACGAGCACATTCATAAATATCGATAAAATTTATGATTAATACGGGGATGCTTAAGAGTGAATAAAATTAATGGAATAAAAGATATGTATCTTTCTCTTGTGTAACTTTTCTGTTTTAATCATCTTCGTTGCTATGATTATAGATGTGTCCAATCGTAATAGTTTTTATTTTATTTTATGAATTAGTGTTTTATTATGTGTTATGATTTAAAGACTTTGGTTGAAGTCATCGAGTCACTGAACTCGTGTCACTAAAAAAAACTTCAACTTCTAGACGTAAGCCACACGATATTCGTGGAGTGACCTATTGAAGCAATAACGGTGGGTACCACTTTGACGAATCCCATCAAAAACTTATGTTTTTTCAAGTAGGTCATGATGACTCCGAAAGGGCAGCGAACTATTCGTGACCGGGTGAGTAGCATGACTGTATCAAAAAGTCTATGAATGTGGAAGAAACACTGCGGCCCTAAAAAATGCGGCGTGTGACTGGTTTGTTTCATGTCGTGCTATTGTTTCCAATTTGATCGCGTTTCTCATAATCATTTTATATTTGGCCCATTGCCCGATTTTCGTGGCTTACTTATCGATATTAGTTAAAAAGGAAAACAAATTCTTGCTTTGTTTTATAGCGTCAATACTTACACATTGAATTTGTTTCGCAGATCAGAATTTTGATGTTTACGACTTATGTATCTGTATTGAATGGACCAGGAACTCTAATTGTTTATTGATAGATTTTAAAAGAATCCATTTATTTATAACATGCCTTAAATAACATCAACATCCTGTAACCTTACAGTACACCCACATTTCGCCGGTTTTGTTTAAAACTCCCATGTAATAGGGGCGAGCCTTTTGCCATAAACCGGGCACAAATCCGGACTCCGTGGCTGCTTCTGAGAAATTCAATTCCTGAGGGAAAAAAAGAACACTTTGCCTGACCTGGGAATCGAACCCAGGACCTCGTGGTCAGCAGTCACGCTTGTGACGACTTGATCAGTGACAGTCATTGATTTATGAATTTTTGAAAAAATAGTTTCTTCTCAAACATGCTTGGAAAGAGCATTATTTTGACAACCTTCTTCGAGATAAATTGAAATTGCTGTACTGGCCAGATACATGCGACCAGCGGCCGCCAAAGTTGTATGAAAATCCATATCTGTCGCGTTTAGCAGCCAAATAAATTACATACTAAACTCATACTCGTATCCGTCGTGTTATTTAAAAATGCAACGATCTTTTACTCTGAAACATGGCAACCAAGGAGGTAAGTTATCAAAAGTTTTATTTAAATTTCGAATTGGCTTACAAATAGAAAGCCGTTTACTTAGTTTTAATATCCTCTCATTCTTTCAGAAAGTACTATACAAGCCTTGGCCACAAATAGGCATTGTAGGACTTATGTTTGTGTGCCTCGGCTTCGCCTCGGCCCACATTTACACGTTCGTTCATCAATGCCTCTGTTGCTGGCCGCTACAGTAATGTACTATAATGGTCAAAATGAATAGTATTGGATATGCGAGTACGTTAAGCACGACATTTTAGGTAGGTATTAGAACAAGCACGATACTTTAGGTAGGTATTAGAACAAGCACGATACTTTAGGTAGGTATTAGAACGAGCACGATACTTTAGGTAGGTATTAGAAGAAGCACGATACTTTAGGTACGTATTAGAAGAAGCACGATACTTTAGGTAGGTATTAGAACGAGCACGATACTTTAGGTAGGTATTAGAACGAGCACGATACTACTTTAGGTAGGTGTTAGAACAAGCACGATACTTTAGGTAGGTATTAGAACAAGCACGATACTTTAGGTAGGTATTAGAACGAGCACGATACTTTAGGTAGGTATTAGAAGAAGCACGATACTTTAGGTAGGTATTAGAAGAAGCACGATACTTTAGGTAGGTATTAGAAAAAGCACGATACTTTAGGTAGGTATTAGAACAAGCACGATACTTTAGGTAGGTATTAGAACAAGCACGCTACTTTAGGTAGGTATTAGAAGGAGCACGATACTTTAGGTAGGTATTAGAAGAAGCATGATACTTTAGGTAGGTATTAGAACAAGCACGATACTTTAGGTAGGTATTAGAAGAAGCACGATACTTTAGGTAGGTATTAGAACAAGCACGATACTTTAGGTAGGTATTAGAACGAGCACGATACTTTAGGTAGGTGTTAGAACGAGCACGATACTTTAGGTAGGTATTAGAACAAGCACGATACTTTAGGTAGGTATTAGAACAAGCACGATACTTTAGGTAGGTATTAGAACAAGCACGATACTTCATTTTATTCAATAATGGAAAGTTACGTTTAGCATGACAAAGTAACTTGAAAAAATACGGACTTACATTTTAATGTTTTCTTAACTGATACTTCTATTTTTTAACACGCATTTGTGACTTTTGATATCATATGACCAAAAGAACATAACATTTACTGCACAACCTGCATATTCTGTCCTAAAATCTATAAGATGGTCGTTATAACAGATTATTATCAGCTTCTATTATATCATTTAAGAAGTTGTTGTTTTGCTTGCATTGCTAACATAACTTTTTAATTAAGAAAAATAAAATATACACATATAATTATAAAAGATAGTACTTATGGTTATATCGACAAATAATAATCGTATTATTTTAATTTATTGATAGTTACCCCCTCCCTATGCAATACAATTGCAAGTGGATATTAAATAAATTATATTCCTATAATAGTGATTTGCGTCGCTACATTATGATTTGGACAAGTGGCTAAATTTGTACGAGGGGGTGGCCACGAAAGATGAGTGTTGGGGAGAGGGAGCGATGGCGATATGTAGATCGTATGTGTAAAGTTTTTTAAAGGTTTTGTAAACCGGTCCATCTATCATTATTCTTCTGCCGCTATCCAAATTTTTTTGGGGTACCTATATAAGTCTTCTTTTTCTGTACTTTTCTAAAACTAGACTTTTTGGCAGTCATCTCATTTCTAGTCATTTCATCCTACATACTGACAAGATTAAAGACAAACTTATTTAAAGGATAAACTGCGTCCCTGATGAGATTCTATACACACTTTCATTTTTAATAGGTAGGTTAGGGTAGGGGCGGAATATCCAAAAAATCTTGCTCAGTGCTCACTTTCGATCTAAGGAACTCTAGTGCAGCTACTTGAGCTGTGCATTAACTGTCAGTGTATGAACGAACTATTCAAAATAAAATATCTTCATTGCAATATTAATTTAGTTATAACAAATTGAATTTAAGTTTTCCATTGTCAAACTAACTTCATGGCCACACAGTATTCCCTACCCCATCGGTTGAAACACAGTCTTGATTACTCTTTAGGTCAATGAAATAAAGTTGAAAATCCCTTGGCAGCCGTCATACATCATTCAGTCACTTTTATTGTTATAGAGGTAAGGTTCAATTTTGCTCGACATCGGTACTAGATTACTATTGAATTGTGTTTTCACTGCTTCCCGGTTGTGTTTACGCGTTGTTATGGTATATGTTCCTTTCCGGAAATGGATGGGCAGAGGTCTAAGCGTCCTATTCGAAATGCATCAACAGATATTAGTGATGGTAGCATAGGTTTGACGATTTTAAAGTATTGTACCGGTACCTAACGGCAAGATTTTCAATATAACGTTTTGAAAGAGAGTTAGAGGGAAAGGGCCTACGAGGAAATTGAAAAATAGGTATTCGAAGAAACTATTGCCGTCGCGCTGCGTGAAGCCTGCCTCCGTAGAGTGCGATAGGGACAGCTTCAGCTCAGACATATAATATCACAGAAATTGACGTTTCGTATTCCCATTTTTTCTCCACGAACTTATTTTTTACATCAACATTTTAAGAAAGAGTATGTCTAGGTTCCTATCAACTTATTTTATGTTAAAAACGAAAGCGAATCGGCGGCCTCATGAAATTAAGTCAAGTCTAACTTTTATGTTATTTTGATTTGTTTTTTTGTTTTTCCAAACGAAATCAATATTGATTGAAATTACGGGTTAGTCACCAACTCGACACGAGAGACTGGACACACGTGTGTCCAGTTGGTGAAACTCAAAATTAGTACCACTTATTATTTCGTCATCTGGACACGCCAAGATTTTGACGTGTGTCCTCATAGTGAAACTCAAATTAAATCACTTTTATGTTTTCGCCAACTGGACACACGCAGTTTTTTTTTGTGAAAAAGGGGTACAGTCAGGTTATTATATCAAAAACACACAAACATGAAAAACCTGCCTTACTTTTTTGCTTGGTAAACCCTATTAGCCTTATTACCTTATTATTATTTCCTTTATTCATTTTCTTAACATATTTAATTTACATTTTTAAATATTTCTTTAAAAAAAACTTATACAAAAACATTTAACTTAAGAAACAAAAAACTGTTGAGTTGTTTATTTTTTTGTCTCCACTACAGGGTTGTCAAGGATAAATCATCCTTAAAATTAAGGCTAATCGTAAGTAGATACCTACTTAAATACAACGACGACATTAGGACACTTATGCGACAATGTACTCTTCCACATCGTTGCCATCCAGGAACGTCCCAGAAGACATGCAGCTTTTCCACTTTGGCTAACTAATTCTTTGACCAAAGAAAGAGCCAGCTTTCTGGTCACGCGAGGTGTCGATCAGTCAGCGGATTAATCATTCCTGTCGTTGAGAACTGGGGCAGTGACTCTGATTCTAAGGCTGATTGAAAGAACGAAACCAAACGAGCGTCCGATCTTTGAAACCACTTGATCCAGAAGTTGTGCAGTCCATCCGATCCTGGAGATTTTCAGTTAGGTAACGGACAGACTGCAAAAGCTACGTCTGGGGGGCTGACGATGATTGCCCCTATTTCTGGTAAGTATTTAAGGAATTCTGAGTAGCCATATCATTGAAAATTATAACTAGCTTTTGTACCTGGCTTCGCCGACGAGTTTGTAGAAAATTTTTCAACGGGTTCGTACTTCCGGTGTCACAGAATTCTAAATCCTAACTAAGATCATGGTCGACTTGCGTGCCAAAAGGTAACACGTAGACAATGTGACTGTACTATTACGTTCACCTCTGCCTTACCTTTCGGGATTGACTGGTGTGAGGTTACGTTAGATAGACAGAAGGATTACTTTCACATTTAAAATATTAGTATGAATACATAGTGGCTAGCGACAATAAAACAACGTGGTAAAGTCAGGATTGGTTAGAAAAAGGTCGTGGATTGAACGATTTTCGAGTAGTGTCATCATGATTGTGTCATTTGTCATGTTGGGGTCGGCTTCCAGTCTAACGGCACGCAGCCTAATACCAACGTTTTACGTGAAAACACTGGCTGTGCATTGCGATCTACGACGTATAGTGTATGATTTTGATTAATTTTATTGTAAAGGTAACAATAAAATTAATCAAAATCATAGACTATATACAAAAAAAAAATAGCCACCGCACAAAAAAAAAACAATAACACCTAAGCTCACTCCTGCTTACCCCCAAGCAATAAACCCTTCACGTTACACGGTCGATTTTTAAACAAAAGTACAAAAAATACTGTCATGAAGGTCCCTTGTGACCGAAGCGACAATTGTGCACTAAAATACTGAAGTTACCCTTGTGTTGTTTACCCTTTGTACAAGTTGTTTAAGTTCCAACGTTTGTGGCACGAATAGGGTTATCTTCAAACTCATATCTTACAAGGGTGGGCTGTGTTGCAGCCGTGTGGCAGCTAGTTTGAAATGAAAGTGAATTGTGGTGTAGAAAGTTAGGTGGATTATTTTGAAATTGTAGGAAAATGTTCAAAAATCCATTATATAACTTTATTAAGAGTCGAGCGTGAACTAAAGAATAATATTCTGTAAAACTAGTCTTAGAAAAAATATTAAACATTATATGACTATTTATGCTTTTCCTACGAGAATCCCGGCTTATTTTGAAGTAATCTTCCTTTCAATAAAATGTTTAATATACCTAATAATTGACATTTGAATCGATACCACTTTGACAGTAATTATTTTTCAAGTACTTACAGTTATTACATACCGTAAAATAGTAAAAATTACGTTACACAAACTTCTGCATATCATTTCTAAAAGACTAGTTAAAAACTAGTAGGTATCTCACTTGCGTAGTCTGTACTGATACCTATGGGTGTAAGCAAAGGGTACCTCCCAGTTTTTAATCAAGATTGGGTACTCTAGATAAAATAAATTAAAATCTCAGTTAATGGCGACGATTGTTCTACGGATGTCTTTGTTTATCTGCGTCCTAAATTCAGACGAATACCTATATAAAAACAATAAGTGGTGTTGCTGTGACACAGTCGGATTGAAAGGTTTCAACCACTTCATTAATTAACTTTGACAATTTTATACATTTTTTTTAAATAAGCACCCACAAAAGATTTTATTCGAAAACAAAACTTAAGATTGGGTTAAAACATTATGTTAGTAACTGGTACATATTGAGGTTGGTAATCCTGAAACTAGTGTATTTTATAAAAGTCTCAGCATTCATCTGCCTAGCCCTTTCCTAACTATATTTAGGTCATCTTTTAATCTAACCGGATGCAGCTGAATAACAGTAGATACATGGTGCGACTGGCTACCCACTAAACAGTTCTGGGTCCTACGATACCCCTCGGTAAGACTATTTGTCAGAATTTCAGGTCTCTGATAACTGTAACAACCGTCCACAGGTGACATTTGGAACCGCGATACCATGACACCCTTTCGTAACTATAGTAGCCAATACCTACTGTATAGTCAGCAAAATATAACTTACTTGCTGTAAGTGCCGATGAAACAAACGTGGGCGCCGATCGATAAAGAATTACCGTGGTGGGAATCCTAGCCGAGAAATCTTTCAACCACGTATGAAGTAAACTGCGAGCGGTCGCGGTAATTGTTTCTCACACCCAATTGTCGATATCTTCAATGCCACTCACTTGAAAACCACATCTAGATGCACCTTTCATTAGGTCCAGTTTCGAAGGTATACTTTCAGAAGTATAAAAAAAAATCTGTCGATTAATTTTTAAATTGTTTAAGAGGCAAAGCAGGACTGATAATTCAAGAAATACAAATTTTGGTTTTAAGCTAAAAAGTTTTGTTTCGTGTCCGAGGTTTTCTCGATAGCAATTACTGAAAATGCAACGTTGTTTCTATTTGTATCTGTATTTCACACCTTAAAACTGTTAATTACATAATAAGGGAATTAGAACCGCGGCGTATATTCGCTATGTAGTTTTGCAAAGGTATATTTTAATTATTTTTTAATGCAAACAAATATCATTGTATTGTAATCATAACTAAACAGGGTGGACTGGACACCGATGCGACAATGGTTACCACGTACTCAGTACATCTTACTGAACACACATCGAAATCTGCTGTTCTATACACTTTAGCCGTGTATTGCTCTTTTTAGGAAACATCACTCAGAATGAACCCATGAAACTGCATAAAAATAACTAGTCCGCAATCTTCGGGATCTTCTTCTTCCGCTATATTGGATTTAGAATGTCACTTAGCTCACTTAGCGACTTGCTTGCTTAGGTTGGTCTGTGGATGGTTGACCGCCCAATACACACCGAGTTTCCTCCGTGCCTCGGAAAGTACGTTAAGCCGTTGTTCCCGGCTGTCATCTGTAAATCTTTGGCAGTCGTTACAGGTAGTCACCCAAAAACGTGGTTACCCAAGGTGGTTACCCAAAAAGTCTGACCACCAGTCTTACCAAGGGGTATCATATTACCCGGTAATAACTGGGTTGTGGAGGTCAGATAGACAGCCGCTCCATGTAAAATACTGGTATTCAGCTGCATCCGGTTAGACTGGAAGCCGACTGCAACATAGTTGGGAAAAGGTTAGGCAGATGATTATGACTGACGTCACTTAGCTAACCATGCATTGCCATCCAAACTCAAAATGTATGCAAAATTTCAGCCCAATCATTTACCTGGAAGTGGGTCATACTTAACATGTTTTTGTTACCTGGTGAAGCCAATAAAACCGTGTTAATTAAAAATATAATTCAATATTTATCAAGTTAATTCAGAATAGTACACAACAACACAACAGGGTGATTGGTGCGTTCCTTGAAATGGGTGATACTCGACCTAATTTGCAACAATTTTGACCCCGATAACTGCGTTGCTTTTGAGATATCGAACTTTAAAAGTTTTTTGGAAATTTCCGCCCTCTCCACCATAAACCGCTGATTGTGAGAAATCTACGCCGTTTAGGAAGCTTAGCTGATATTTTTCTGATAGCTCGTGAACGAATGAATCTATCGAAAACCAATTTGTCAAAAATGTACATCTTCGTTGGGAAATTAAGCGCCATAAAGGACATGTTCTGAAATTTAGGATAGGTTAAAATTCATCAGATAGAGACAGATCTTACCTGATCTGATCGACCAGCACCCAGCACATAAAGTCAAACTCCTAACAACACTTATTGGTAGATAACAAGGAAATTTGCAAAAGGAAGACGTGCATCAAAATAACTGTACTACCCAGTTTCATTAAAATACCACCTTTTCAGGAACACCCGTTGATTTCTGATCATTTACTTGTGAAAAGTGGGTATTGTGGCACCATTTTAGAAAGCTAATGAAATAAGGAAGTCGTTACTGTAATTTGCACAACAAGTTTTCTACATTTATTCAGAGAAAACTGCCTCGAAAACAAGGGAAATTCTGAAACAAAATCAGAGCATGACATTCATAGCGCTCAATTTCCACAGGGAGATGTACTTTTTTGACAAATTGGTTTTCAAAAGATTCATTAGTTCATGAGCTAACAGAAAAGTATCAGTTTAACAACCTGAACGGCGTAGATTTCTCACAATCCGCAGTTTATGGTGGAGAGGTAGAAAATTTCCAAAATACTTGAATAATTTCGATATCTCAAAAGCAACCCAGTTATCGGAGTCAAAATTGTTGAAAATTAGGTCTAGTATCACTTATTTCAAGGAATGCACCCAATTACCAATCATCCTGTATTATTATGATCTAACGATAGCAATGCTCAAATGTGTACACACGGCTACACATCAAGCTATACATTTCCAGTATACCTCGCGTCGTACGGAAATCCTATACAATGCGAGATCAGCATAAACTGGAAATGTGTAGCTTGATGTGTAGCCGTGTGTACCTATGACCACATACCCCTAAAACTTTGTTACTAGTGCTACTTCAGCTACTGTCACCCCACTGCTGACTAAAACCCTCCTCGATATGAATACCAGAAATTTCGACCCTGGGCTGATGTAGACCACTGGTCATTTGTTTTGTCTAGTTCGTCCCTATTTTCTAGGGGTCTATTTACTACGACACTACCCTATTATCGTCATCATCATCCACAGCCCCTAATTCACCCACTGCTGGGTTTTTTTTCCTTAATTTTCTTGTGCCAACCTCCACGTCCCTTTGCCTTACTATGAATGTAATTGGTACCAATAATATTCAGGAAGAATTAAATAAAATATAAATAACAATAGGATTTACAATCGGCACAAGTTACATACTTGCGGGGACTCTTTGTACATACTTTTAGACCCAGTGGTTTAGGACTAGTTTGGCTTGGTAATGTAGCATTATTTTATTTTATTTAATCATCATTAATTTAATCATCTGCCCAGCGTTTTGCCAACTATGTTGGAGTCAGCTTCCAGTCTTACTGGATGTAGTTGAATACCAGTATTTTGTCTTACCCTACACAGCCCAGCTAGTACTAGGTAATACGGTAATTCTTGGCAAGACAGGTTGTCAGAGTTTTGGCCACTGACTACCTGGACCAACGGCGTAATGTGCTTGCCGAGGCAAGGAGGGAACTCAGCATGTAATGATGGTCACCCATCTACAGACCGACATTAGCAAGCGCAGCTTAACCTTGAAGATCGACCCGTGTAGCTGCTATGATAAATGTTGAATACATTTTGCAAATAGGTTTTTAGAAACACTTTTCCACATAGTCTTTGTTTTTTAACTGTATGAGGCCGGTGTTTTGTACCTGACTAGTTTGAGAAGAAACAGCCGAAACAAACTTAGAGGTTATAGTCTCCTTTACGATCCAGACATGATCTTGGTCAACTCACATGAGGACTGTGATATGCAGATAAGTGTCTGAGATGGTCTTTGGAAAAAAGAACCACACAGATTTGAGTGGACCTGTCCAGCCAGTGCAAGCAACTGTCAGTTATTATTTAACCATGAGTTTCTAGAGAGTAGATACCTCAAATTTAACTTTTTCTTCTTTCAAATTATGCAAAATAATCTCCCCCACCCTGATTTTAAACTAACATCCATAAAATACATCATCAGAACTACTTGCTACCATTTTACAAGCTCCCAACTGCCCCAAACAACTACATTTACAGATTACAGACATGTAGGGAACCCCAAACTGCTACCGTTTGGGTTCCGTGGGCAATAAAGAACGCATTACGTGGACACAACCCTCCTTGGGAGGGGAACGAGAAAAATTGCAAATACATTCCTTGTGCGTTAGTTTATCATGTTAACTCTATTATTTATAAATTTTGTTCTTGTATTTTGTTGTTTTGATGTGTGAGTGAAATGTTTAATTAAATATTCTATGAGCGATAACGATCATCGGAAAGTTAATAAACTTTTTAGCAACTGATACCAATCTGTTTCACAATATGTTAAAAACACTGTCCGATCCGAAAGGGACATATAGGTTTACCGCGAGGAAATAGAATAAGAAACATAAAATTTTCATCAAATTAAAAATGTAAATGAATTTTAAAATGCATGATTTTTGTCCCATATTACCACCGTTTCCCTAAATTCAAACAACCTTTTAAAACATGACAACACCATCTTCGGCAAAAGTTTATCCGATCGTCAATTGTTTTCTATGACGTCACTCTTACTCACACACGACGTCACTCTTACTACACTCATACTCGAGAAGCGACCGGTCGCACCCGTGTATTGCCAGAGAAGTTTCCTCATTTTAGTACATTTTATTTAATTTTCATGGGGGTATTTTTTTACTTTTTTTCCAAATAGGATTAAATAAATAGAATGTAATTGCGATACCTAATAATAACCTCACGGATCGGACAGGGTTTTTATAACATAATGTATAAGTACATATAGGATTGACATAAGCTACCGAAATATTGTTCCAAAATACGAAACGCTTTTTTTGCTATTTTGTAGCGATTGTCACTTGTACAATTACAACCAACTTAGATGTGCAGGCGGGAAACCAGATCTAAAATAAATGTACCAAGGTTGACATATCGATGCAAATATTCTTGACAAACAACGCCACCTTGAAGTGCACACTTAAAGTAGTAAGAGTAATACTATATTAAACTTATATAGTCACTTACAGGAAATATTCCGTTGTTGTTCGTTATTTTGAGCTCCCGATATTTCGACGCTGTTGCAAGCGCCATGATCGCGGGTACAATATAGGTTTAGTTGTAAACTGTGAAAGCCTAGAACAGTGTTTAATACTATAAAAGGAGTAACAAGACCCTTAACGAAGCCGAAAGGCACTTGTTCTCCCCGTCACTGCGATCATTTTAATGACCATACCTGGGAACCTTCTAGTTACGGAGATATTAGGGGTCAAAATTCCAACTCTTTCACAAGTTTTTTTTTAAATATTTGTTTTTAATGTAAGATTTTTACTTTAAACACCTCCACGACCCCCGTACTATTCAATCCATCCATCACCACAATGTCTTGAGTCCGTTACTTTGAGTCCTACGGAAAACGTGATTTTTAACCCCAAAAAAGAAGTCGTTTCTACATAACCCGTTTAGGGGATGAATTATTGACAAGTCTTTCATTTTTGTTATTTATAATCTCTTGTGTATAATCTGATGATTCTAGGGTCAGCGCTTTACGGACCTTTGATAGTAATTATTTCACCTCTGACTGTTGCAAACAAACAGCATCAATAACGTTACGAGAATCATGATCACTGTAAGACAGACCTGTGACACCATCCATAGCTACGGGCATAAACGGCACAGTGATTTTGACAGTGCCTACGGACAGAGGTATTTTTTTGTGATATGCCTGTAGGCTGTGCGATTAATTGTTTTTATTTTGATTAACTTGACATTAGCCGTGCATCGATTCAAGTTTCCTTCGGCAATTACAAATTGCAATTACGAACTTTCATACAAACATTATTTTTCAAACAAATATTACAAACTTATTTTTAAAGACGCTCGGACAGGTTCTACTCTACCAACGTGTGGCTAAAAATACATTTTTCATTGAGTAGAACATAGTAATAGGTAAGTACATAATTTATGAGGTCGACTTCTTCTATATGCTTATATTTCACCTTTTTCCTGAGTTTAAATATTTTGTTTACTTATAGAGAAAGATAAAGTTCATAATGAAATGGGAATTAAATGTGAAAGTAAACATGAGAAGAGCTGCCTCGAAAAAATTTGCTCCAGAACTACAAGTTTCTAAAATCCTAGAATTTTAAAACTTTTCTTTGAAATCCTAGGTATTAGCCTCGATTCACTAAATAGGCTTCAGCATTGTGTCTTACTTGCCCATTGTGTTGTGAAGACAAAAAAAAGAATGGCAGTCTTCTTTTCAATTGTAATATCACTGTGGAATGATTGCGGGAGATATTTAATTGGATCGTATTATTTTGTTAACAGCTCCATTTGAATCAAATCGAACAAGATGAAATCATCACAGCACGTTTTAAGACTGCCATTAAGCTCTAGGAACCAACCAAAGAGATTAAAGATGCTCTAGAGACCGCATCAGTAGAAATGCCATAGAAAACTGTGGTGCCATGTTTAACACGTTCTCCATAACGACACCAACTAGTTGATTATTAATTTGCAAGTACATTACATTGTTTATCGCTTTGTCTCGTCTATCGTAACTAGATATAAAGGGTGTAACATGATCACATGACCCTTAACGAAGCCGAAAGGCATTTTCTCCTCTTCATTGCGATCATTTTTTTTTCTAGATCGTACCTTGGAACTTTCTAGTTACAGAGATATTGGGGGTCAAAGTCCCAACTTTTTCACAAGTTTAAAAAAAAATACTTACATATTTGTAGTATATGATATTTACTTTAAACACCTCAACGACCCCCGTACTGTTCAATCCATCCATCAGCACAATGTATTGAGTGCGTTACATTGAATAGTACCGTAAAACGTGACTTTTCACCCCAAATAAAAAGTCATTTCCCAGCAATAATTTTTGCGTAAAGTTACTTAGTTTGATGTACATACATAATGCTTGGTTGACGGCTTCGTGAAGGGTCTTGTTATACCCTGTATTTAAATGTGTTACGATTCACCTAGTGGCGGTGCTTTCATAGCAACCTTATAGCTTGGCTTGTCCTTATAAGCTACTAATCTTCATGATATTGGGGTTTCTGAACTGCTTGCTTTCTAAGCGTGCGGTATAGTTGGCCCCTAGGCACGCCACTGTCTCCACCCTTCTTTTAAAATGTCTTAGTCACAAATTCACAATAATCTTACTCCTATCGGCATCACTCCTACCCCAAAACAAGCAATTCCATACGCCATTACAGCGAATAGTGCATAATATTAGTTCATTTTTATAGCACAAGGCACATATTTCTTACGTTCTCAGCCCCTTCAGTCCCCAAGGAGAGAGCCCCCATTGGTTCGAAGATTTCCTATACACATACAGAAATGCATTTGTTATTATTATTATTTATGTTCTTTTTTCCTGGTTGCGTGGGACTCGTCAATGGATGTGACTGATTGGAATGTTGGACAATTGTTGTTTATAACATTAAACTGAAGTAATTTTGTCTCAAGTTTAAAGAAAACTACTCTACTCTGTGTTCTTTTCTCAGAAGACTATCTAAGACACTAACCAGCATGGTCCACATATAATTGACTAACACTATGTCTGGACTTTAAAGGAAACTGTGAGTTCTGAGTTTGTTCTGATAGTTTCTTCACAGAGTAGTCGGCTAAGAGACACCGATCTCATCTACTTTTTAAACATACATCATTTTTTATGTTTAAATGTATTAAAAAAAAACAGTTATGATTTACCATTAATAAGTTGTGTTTTCAAAATAATATTACGATGCATATTAAGTTTTTAAACTGACATGGTCACTAACATTATTATTAACACTAGAAACGAGATCCCGTTTCTAGTGTTAATAATAATGACGCATATTGGAGAAATCACCATGAAGGTTGGATGCAAGGGTGTTTTATATAGGGTAGGCAGGCGTAGATCGGTCGAATTGGCGAAGAATTTGATCGACTTTATGATAGCACCTTAGTTTTATTGATGTTAAACTCGATTTTGTATGATATGTATGGATTTGAAGAGGGCGTTAGGTTATGATGCCGAGGGGTGAGTTATATGCTTCTGTTTGTTTATGTGAGGAGTGAGGGGTAAGTTTCAACTCGACTCTGGCGTTTTTATTTTACACAAACCTGAACTTTTTCAGACTTCATGTACAGACGCCAGCAGTCCAGCACATCAAGCTATCCGAAGCTGTCAAATTTTCCCAATCAACGTTGAACCTAATGATTACTAGCTGTGGCCCGCGGCTCCGCTCACGTTTTGGTCGGAAATTATCCCACGGGCACGTTGTAAATATAGCCTATGGCATTTCGGGATAATGTAGCTTCGTATTAGTGGAAGAATTTTCTAAATCGGTTTAGTAGATCCAGAGATTACCCCCTTCAACCTCACAAACTTTACCTCTTTATAATATTATTAGTATAGATTTAGATGAAAATCTACTAAAGAAATTTGACAGATAGTACTAGCTTGATGTGCTGGAGTCTGTACAATAACCACAGACTCTGTTAACAAAAAAACCAACATCGTAAATCTGCGGCATCAACTCGTTCCGTCCTGTGCTTCTCGAAAACTCCGCCAATAATATTCATAAGTTACGCACCTGATGTGGTCTGGCGTTATGTGGTGAAGGGCCCCCAACCCCATGATGGTACACCATGTCATGCTTCAGCTGCGGCAGTGGGGGCCCTGGCTGGGGCCCTGATTGGTGTTTGCTGATGTCCACCGCAGCCAGTGCCTCCGCCCTGCTCAGAAGACCATCGTTGAGGCCCCCGAATAGGTCACCCTGGACAAAAGAAGTTGAGAATTGAGACTGGCTGGGTGGTACTTCTAAAGTGTGTTCTAGAACTTTGCCTAAGCATGAAGGTCTTTTGTTTTCCACTTGGCTCTTCGCAGCCAGTTTCTACAGTTCTGTTAGCAATCGAGCAACACCCTTACTTTAGCGACAGTAAAGACCACTGATTTTGACAGACTTGCCAGTGGTAGCAACACTGGTGCACGAGTAGCACTTGCCAGTGGTAGTAGCATTTAACAGCTACATTATTGTAATGGTAATAAAGACCAAAGAATGTTTTGACAGACCTTCACGAGTATTTTCACTCTAATTTTTAATCATTCTCAAAATCAAAGTGTTTTTTTTATACTGGGATTTGGAGGTCGGATAGGTAATCGCTCCCTGTAAAATATTAAAACCTTATATATATAAAGTTATATATATATATGTAAAGTACAGACGAGAGAAGCCGGCTGATGATGACTTTAAGAAGGCTGTGGCGTTGCGGCCACTGATAAGTCTGTCAAACACTGATAAGTGTGTCCAAGGCATAGTGACTTTTATTTCGTTTCAATAAGGCTGCTGTTGGGTTGCGGCTATCAGAAGTTACATAATTGTGAAACTGGTTATATTATAAACTTGAGTGATTTAAAAATTACAGACGATATATTCACACTAAGTTTCATGCTTAGCATTGCTCTACATTTCACTTCTAGTTTGAAAATAAAGTTTAATTTGGTTTTTTGGCAAGTAAATAAAAGTTTTAACTAACGACATTTAGAAAGGATAACAAAGCATTGATATAAATTTATTACTGCAAGGAAAAGCGGTGTTTTTTTTCCAAATTGGGCCCAAAATTTTCTCTATTTTCTAAATATTAAATCATTTAGACTCAATTGAACAATTCACCGGTCCTAATCTACTGCAAGCATGTTGAGATAGAAAAACTAATGAAACAAATTGTAAAATACGAGTATAAAGATATCATATTAATAACAAGAAGATGTAAAATTAACCATAATGCCAGAAAAATGTATTGTTAACCAAATTGACAATAAACACAAATGCCCGTTTAATCAAATCAAAACTATAATTTTTTTGACCGTTGAATGAAATGCAAACACGCACACGGCAAATTGATGTACACTTCCACCAACTTATTTGTGCAGGCGGGAAAACACAGATATCAATGCTTTCTTGACAAACAACGCCACCTTGAAGTGCACACTTAAAGTGGTCATACTTTATGATATCAATTATTAAAACAATCAATTTTTCAGACATTACCTCTCATCTCAGCAATAATAAAAATTGAAAGTAATAACTCCATAACTACAGGCTGTTCTATCTACGAGTATTTGAATGTAGATAAAAAATGGCGGCGTTTATCTAGTGTAACCGTTTAGTTTAGCTAATATGTGTCTGACATGCACACTACGTAAATATGTTATGTCGTTTATAATTCATGCGTTCCCGAGTACAAGGTTAATACAGACGTCGGAAAAGCGACATACTTCCTGGGAGGATTATTTCACATGTAATTTTTTGAAGCATTTATTGCCATTAAAATTTAGTTTTGACCTCATTAAATGGATTGGTGGTCAAACGTTAGTTACCGTTACTGGTAAATCATGCTCGGAATTTTCTTGTAACTACATAAAACTTTATGCTTTCAGCGTCTTTTAAGGTGTTTAAAACAATTAGGTTCAACGGTACTTGTACTATAGACTAATATTTTTTTCATAGGTTTAATGCTATTATGTCGATATTGAAAATTTCCTGCTATTTTACAAAAGTGCGATTTCGTTCTTGGATACTCGATAACCCAGCCGTCGTTCAAATCGTATGATGATGTCAGCCTTATAATTTTGTTAAATTAAGTAAGTTCCTCATGCATATTACAATTTGATTTCCAAATATTCTCTAGACACACTAAAAAAGAAGCAGACCCTCCGTAACTAGATTAAACAGAAAATTAATTTCGTCACAAGATGACAAAATTAACACTCAAAACGTACCGAGACCTTCACAGGCTCTAATTTGGAGCGCAATATGTGGCACATAAATAAATAAAATACAACTACGTAAGGCGGTCGCGGACAGGGGTTTTTCCCGGATTATTTTAAATAATTTATGAGAAATTCTGACCCATGAGCTACTTCGAGACTTGTTATTTTGCGCCGCGTTTACACTCGCCCGGACCCCGGACTTCGGGGCTACGGACTTGAAATTCAATTGGTCAGCGTAATTGATATTTGTTGAATTCGGATGCTGTTTTGTAGGAGGATTAAATGGTTTGCTGATTGCATAAAGGCGTATTTAAATAAAGTGTTTACGTTTTTAATCACGTTTGTGTGCTGTTTTCTGTGAAATGTTATTTGGAACTGGAAGTGGTGTTATCTTAGGAATAAAAGCTTATTCAGTACACACTTTGAGCACCACATCCTAAATCGGCTACTAGTACCAATAATAACTTACGAGTTACCTATTAATTATAATCTGTCTTTAGTGTCTTTAGATAACCTGTTAACGTATGTATAAAACAACGGTACCGCTCAAAAGCTATCCTCAAAATTAAACAACTCAGACAATTTCCCTTAAAACCATTTAACATTAAAAAGTCCGGATCCATTCCATAAGTCAAGTGTAAATGTGGCCTGAGGCTGAGTCCCGATGGATGCTCAGTTCGCGTCCCGACTTCCAAACAGGCAGTTTTATGGAGCCAGACCTCTTAAAACGCCGCTAGTTCTCCGCTTTGCCAATGGCGGAGCGTTTGGCAATGCCAGCACGTTTGGCAGTGGCAAGCACGTCTGCTAGTTTTATTTGGCAGGCCCCCGGTGATTTTGTTTGCATTGGAATTTTGTGGGCTTAAATCGATTCGGTTCTCTGTTGGCTCTCCGCGTTTTGATACGATAATGGAAGTGGTAGGCTCTGTGGGGTGAAGGGTGGGACGTGTCGAGAAAAAAATAAGGTTGATTGAAGAACTTGTGGGTAGGTATGTTAGCTTTTCGTGGACAGTTTAAATTAAAATTAGTAGATGTTGAATATCGAGAGAAAATACAAGTTTTAGGTACTAAATAAATGTCTATTGATCGAAAAAGTAAATTATTTCAAGTGAAAATCTCCATTATCTAGTTCTACATTGGCTTTGTTAACATTAAATAGAGAAAAACTTCACATGGTAGCACTAAAACTTACGTAAAAGTTAACAAAGCAGACCCAGACTGCTCTACACTTTCACTCACAAAAAAATGTAATCAAACCTCAACTGCAAAGAGTCCGAAATTCGACATCGAAAATATAATTCGGAGCAATTGAGCGTGGGAATAGAAGGTTGTTCGCATGCCCTTGCTTCGCATAACCCCTCATTGTAATTGCTAACAAGTGCCCATTTGATATACGAAGCGTCGCGTAATTTGTCGTCGGGTACCGGAGAAGGGTTAGGTGTCAAAGATTATGTTTTATTTTATTTGAATGCACTTTTGTTTTCGGTGTTCATTATTTTGTGAGTTCAATTGTGTTCACTTTGAAAACAACACCCTTCTAATCGATGGTACCTGTGAATTTAAAACTCATACGGTATGCTTACAGTTGAGTGTATTTTTTTATCGTTAACTGTTTTAGTTTTTATTGATTTCCTGCATCCTATTTTAATTAATCACCCTGATGACAAAAATTATTTTATTTATTTTATTCGGGAAACTAACAGCTAAAATAAACAATTTTCCTAAACAATACAAATTTGAAGGCTATTTACAAGTTTCCACAGATAAACACTTGAAACCAAAAAGATAACAAAAAAAAGATAGGTACAAAATACTATAACATAAATTAGAAAACAAAATACCGCGATCGATTAACACAAATTATAACAACAAATAATTAAAAAAAAAAAAAAACAGAACTAAAAACTAAATTCAGACGCAAACAATTACTTGACTAATACACACAACACAACACAACAATGACAAACATTACATGACAATTATTTGACTCAATAGACTCATTTAGCAATCTTAATGATGTACCTAGTTAAAAATAAGAATTTTCTTAATAATCTTAAATCGACTAAGAAGCACTTCATAGATTGGCAAACAAACAACAAAAAACCTAACAAACTAACATGGCAAGTTAAATGAAACCACTCTCCACTTTGAACGAATTACGTTAACTGTCAAATTCGACTGAAACAACCAAAGAATATTAAACAAAGCAGAATAAATGCCACTGAAATAGATAAAACTGCCGTCGCGTCGAAGCAGACACAACAAAATACTACAAGACCATTTTGTATTTCCATTTAGTCTGCCAATAACTCGACCTGCAAAGCCAGAGAGCTATTTTCATAACATCGGAAACTGCACGAAGTTACGAAGTTAGGTAATGTGATTCTTTATAAAAACGAATTATTTAACGATGAGAGAATGAAATAAATGTTAGGTAGTTCGTGAATGCAATCGATGCCAATTTATATTTAGGCTTTTTGAGCGTTATAAAACTAATTAAGTAAAACATATTCATTCAATATAAAATCCTTTATAAAATTTTTTAAGCATTAAACAGTTTTTGCTCCTCCAAAAAAATTAAATAATTTGTATTTTAATGAAAGCTATCAATGCAATGCGTGTTCAATAAATACAAAACTCTCCTTATTTAAAGATTTATCGGTATTCATTCACAAAGAAGTTGAGTCATTCAATACACATTCGTATCATAAAATAAACTGATCAACTGGCGTAAGTTAATCAATTAGACAGAACATCCAAAGGGGAGTGAGCAGGGGTCCAGGACTAATTCAATTGTGCTGTAGGAGCCCTTGTCAAACAACAATTATTACTGTCGCGCTTTCTATAGTAATTGTCATAGCAACATAAACGAAAGTGAATTTGAGAGCTTATGTTTTAAATAGGAATTTGATCTTTTTATCGCTTTGATACTGGAGTAGTATGGGTGTGGTGATGGTGTCTCGGTTTTTTATTGTCACAATACATTCAAAATCTTAAATTAATTTACTCTGTCTGTCTTTAAAAATATACGCAAGTAGAATGTTAACAAGGAAGCAACTAGTTTATCCCCGCGGCTTCGCCCAAGCGGATGTCGAGATAAAAATTATCCTACGTCCTAATATAGGTGATACGATACCCCTTGGTAAGACTTTTTGTCAGACTTTCGGGTTCTAACTGTGTCTCGCGTACATTTAATTGTTCGCGGTTAAAAATTTTAAAGAAAGGATCTTAATTTAGGACATTTGAAGGTTGTATAAATAAACCAGGCATATCTATAGGTACACACGGCTACACATCAAGCTATACATTTCCAGTGTAAGCTGACCTCGCATTGTACGAAAATCCTATACAATGAGAGATCAGCGTAAACTGGGAATGTATAGCTTGATGTGTAGCCGTGTGTACCTATTAGCTTGTGCTTGTATGTACGTACTCAATCTTTCTATGGGATTAGTATAACTTGATTTAAAACGGTAGAACCGTTTAGTTCGTTTTGTTTTTGTATGGCGTATTACACCACCACTGGATCACCGCCAACCAATTCAGTACAAAAGTCAGTTCCATTATTTATGTGAGTTAGTTCTTATCAGTCAGAGCCGTTTTGGTTACAATGATGCTGCGATGTATTTCCTTTGTCTAGCTATCTTTAATACTTTGACGACACATCCTTTTATGATCAAAAAATTACAGGCAGTCTTAATTCTACATGAAACCCAAATAATTACAAAACGGTCGATACCTCTCTCAACCCTCAGATGCGACCATACTTATCACTAAAAGCTGAAAGCATTAGCCCCGGTCTAATCCTCGCTATTATTACTCATCAGCAGCGCGTTTTAGGGTTAAAAGGCGGTATGATCCCGGCTGACTGTATCAAATGTCACAGAGATATCGCGACCGGTCGATTAGACCGGCGGAGTAATGTCGGCGACAAAACGGCTTGGGGACAAGGATCTGTCAAGCGATGCAGACGACAAAGCTTTCGACGATAATTAAGAATACTTTTCGTTAATCGTAGGTAAAGACTCCTTGGAATAACATTGTTTTCCTTTCATATGTAGTTGAGACAACTTCTTATTTTTAACCGACTTTCTTCAAAAAGGAGGAGGTTCTCAATTCGGTTGTTTTTTTTTTTTTATTGTTTATACCTCAGAACTCCGTCATTTGTAAACCGATTTGAAAGATTCTTTTTTCATCTGAAAGGATATGCTTCCCGATTGGTCCCATAGAAATTTCATCGAAATCGGTTCAAGAATTTGGTTGTTTTCCTCACGTTAATTGTCACATCACGCGACGTCGCGTGATACTTGCTAGTTAAATTTGACACACTTCCCGATTTCTGATTGAGCTGAAATTTTGCACGCATGTGTATATCGCAAGACAATACAATATTACGATGACATGGACCTGATCTGATGATGGACCTGGAAGGTGGCCATACGAACTCTGTAATAAAACGGCGCAACGCCGTCGAGTTTGGACTCGTTTGATTTGTCCTGACAAGTACTGTAGTCCTAAATGGTAACCAGGGTCTGATGATGGAGCTGGAAGGTGGCCATAGAAACACCGTTATAAAAAGACAAAACCACATCGAGTTTGGGCTCGTATGATTCGTCTTGACGAGTACTTTAACTAACTTCTAGTTACAATGTAAAAACTAATTCATGACAAGAATTTGTGTGGTATACTACAACTAAAAAGGGTAAAATAAAAAAACTTTCTACGAAAAAAAACCGACTTCTAAAAAACCACTAAAAACACTTTACTTTCGGAAGTCGGTGGCAAAAAAGATACAAACAAAGACACCGACTTCCGAAAGTAAAGTTATTTGTCACTTTTTTAGTGTTTTTTTAGAAGTCGGTTTTTTTCGCAGGAAGTTTTTATTTTAATTCATTAATTATTATTAAAGACTTCATTTAAATAAACATTTTTTATTTTAGAAGTTTTTTTTTGCGGTAAATAGTTTAACTATAATTTGATGGGATGATAAGCAAATAGATTACAACATGTATGTAACAATGAAAAGCCATTTTCGAATTCAGTATTTCATACTCATATTACCTGCATTACCCAAAAAAAAATGAGATCCATAGGAACACCTAACTACTTCATAACATAGGTTTCACTAAAATCTCTCAATATTTTTGTATAACACCGCAATATCCATCTATTTTGGTCGGCTGTACTTTACTCGATGAGTGTACGAGAGTCCTTGCGTCTGGGATTATTCGTTGTGCACTTAGTACTTCAATCGCAGGGGGCGAAACACGGAGGGTTAGCCAACTCCGGTTCCAACGTAAAATATACAAATTATTGCGATAATTATTGCGAATTATTCATGTATTTAGCGTGTACATCTGCATTTTAATTACCTATACTTATTTAAGTAGGTACTGTGTTTGTAATTGTAACCTTCTTATTGAGTAATATTTCATGCAAAACCTGTATAGTTTTTATAATCACTGTATAAAAGGCTTGTGATTTTACTTAAAAAAACGGATTTTGGAAGTATTCGGGCTTCTGATGTGCCTAACTATTCATCTCATGGCATTCACCTCTGTAGCTATCTGACTGGCTACAATCAGGGGCGTAAGGTACATCGAAAAGATTTTAATTTGTCGTTTACGGGTGTAACAAGACCCTTCACGAAGCTGTCAACCAGGCATTCTGTACATCAAACTTAGTAACTTTACGCAAAAATTATTGCTAGTAAACGACTTTTTTTTTGGGGTGAAAAATCACGTTTTACGGTAGGACTCAATATAACGCACTCAAAACATTGTGCTGATGGATGGATTGAATAGTACCGGGGTTGTGAAGGTGTTAAAAGTAAAAATCTTAAATTAAAAACAGGTTTAAGGTGGATGCGCAAGGGTAGCCCGCGAAATTTAAATTTTCTTACGTTTATTGCAATTTGCAGGTCAGTGTCAGGTTGTATGTTGATGAAAATATGAATCGCGCCAGTAACACGTGTGGACTTACAGAATTATAATCATTCAAATTATCAATACAACCCTCCAAGTTCATATAATCACAAAGAGTGACTTTTTCATGAAATAGCTATTGAATGGGATTATATGAACTTGGAGGGCTGTATTGATGATTTGAATATTTATAATTCTGTAACTCCATACGTGTTACTGGCGCGAATCATATTTTTTTCAACATAAAACCTGACACTGACCTGCAAATTGCAATAAACTTGAGAAAATTTAAATTTCGCGGGCTAACCTTGCGCTTCCACCTTAAAAAAAAAACTTATGAAAAAGTTGGAACTTTGACCTATAATATCTCCGTAACTAGAAGGTTCCCATGTATGGTCTAGAACCAAAAAGTGATCGCAATAATAGGGAGAACACGTGGCTTTCGGTTTCGTTAAGGGTCTTGTTACACGCTTTATAAAAAAGATCCGCTGTTCTGTACATCCCACAGTTTTATTGGAACTTTTGCAATAAAACAGCAGATTTTAAAAAAAAACCCTTGATTAATTCCTACGGTTCTAGAATCATGCGCGTAAAACCATGGCCGCTTTTGGACCAAACTGAAAACCTATCAACAGTGGTCGATGAGACATAATATGTCATTTCGTTCTGTGGCGATTAAGTTCAAATCAAGCGCAAAAGTGGTGACAATTTCTCCTACACTCTTACCGGAACGATAGCACAAGAAGATTATTAAACTGTGAATATTTTCCTAAATTTAATACCTAATAAAGTTACAAATAAATAATGTTTCAAATCAAATGTTAGTTTTTCATGACAATTCATGGATAAATAACGAAACGTCTTATTACCCGTTGTTCGGGTGTGGCCTTCAACTTGACATATCACGAATATCACGATATGCTGTGTGGGTCAATTTTAATTTCCACGAAATTTCAATAGGACACATGATTTGTTTTTGTACATTGGCTGGCCTTACATTTGACGAATGGTCGGATTTTAAGGAGAAATTGTAGTTTAAGGGGAGATTTAGTTTAAAATAGTACCTGTAGCGTGTGTAGTATTTACAATAACTATGTAATTATATATAATTTAATCTCCAAAAATCTCTGGTTAAAGTAAGCATAGTAATTGATATTTTTAAACAAATTAGCTACGAATTTAAGTTTTCCGTATACTGAAATCACATATGCCACGGCATTTTCATGCCAGGTATCAGTTTTGTTAATAATAATAACAACAATTTTTTATATTTTTAAATGTTTTTATATTGTTTTTTTATGAAATATTTAAAAATGTAAATAATTTGTATAAAAGTTAAATAAAGGAAAATAATAATAAAAAATAAAAAACAGTTAAAACATACATAATTATTTTTTGTGAAAATTGAATTGTAACCATAGTTATCATAAATTACTCCCATTTCGTAACTAATATGACACCAATTTCAGGAAAGGTAAATAAGTTAACTGATTATCTTATTAAGGCACAAATAACCCATCCGAACAATCCCATCTGCTCATAGTCTGAAAGACTAAACGCAAGAATAAACTGCAAAACATCTCATATCTCGTCAGCATAGTTTAAATAGACAAAACTGAATTTATGGAACTTCATAAACAGACGAACCTTAATAAGGTAGTAAAAAAAAAATGCAAATTTCGGACGTCCAAACTATCACATCCTAAAGTAATAAGCTAGTTCCTGCAAAATATTTCAATTTCGCAAATTCAGGACGTACGAACTGCCTTAATTCTCAAATCCGAGGTATTTAATTGATTAGTGCCAGTTTTCATCAGTTTGGCACAACTGTTATACTGCAAATTAAGGTATACGTCTAGACAAAATTGATTGCAGCATTGGTAGCTTTTAGTTTATGAAATAGGTTATTTTAGCAGTTTTATTCGAATGAATGTTTTTTTTAAATGTTCTTTTAATTTGATGTCTCGTTAAAAAACTTCTTATCAGAAATAGACTGCAAAATCCCATTTCTTTCAAACGTCTGGGTTTTTATGTAAGTACCTACATGCAATAAAATATTTTAAATTATACGTAATTTAAAACGATTAGTTTAGTTTCGTTCGATATTTTAAAGGGCGACACTAACCTAACTTTAGAATAGAAAAAGTTTAAAAATATTGCGAAATCATTTCTTGAAAATTTCTAACAGCACACATTAAAATAGTTAGTCACGGAATTCACACTAATTAAAATGAAACCAATATAGCTGACACATGGAACCGATTTTAAAGAAACTTACCTAATTTATACGAATTGACGTAATACATCGGTTGTGACGTAATTATGTCAAACGTCAAACACGTGACAATTTCACGCCAAGGTCTAAACAACTATCTAAAAAACAAAATTAGGCATAAAGGTCAATGCACAGTTGTAAACACAGCACAGGATCCACCGAGTCTCGACTTAATCCGTTCAGGAATCTAACTATGAAACTTCATACTTCACGCACACATATAAGCATTGTTAAGACATTACTCGATCCGGTGTACAGTAACCACCAATTTTCCACCACGACGAAGTGTCACCACGCTTGCAGCATGCGTCGCTTCACTTGCGGGGTTGAAGCCTTACTCACATGAGGTAGTCGCCACCTTCACACCGTCGCGTCGTATGCGGCTGGTCGGTCTACCTAAAGCAGAGCGACGCCTAGATGCAAGCGCGGTGTCCACTCGGCGAAGCTGAGCCGACATGGTTACGTGCTCCCTTGGGAGGACGCCTGGTTACTAACGAGCCGGTGAGCCGAAGCCATGCTAATCCCGTGCGGTGCTTATAAGTGAGCGTTGACCTTAAATCAGACTAGTTCTACCAGAAAGTAAGTTTTAAATTGCAGGTTTAAATCTACAAAAGAAAAAAGGTATCAAACTGGGTACAAAAATACAATACCAGCAAAATTAAGTCATCGCATAGCAAAACAAGTAAAAAATCAGAAGAACTTCATACATCTTTGGCCAAAGATGACGCAAGCGTATTCGCAAGGCATGTCATAGTGCAACCTTGAAATCAGGCAAAAAGAAAGTAATTTTAGATTTTTGGCGGGAATTTGGAACTTACGTTATGCCTTGGTGACCATGAGTTGCACATCAACGATGCATCTTCCAATATCCGACTCTGGAAAGAAAAATCTTCGTGTTTTTTAAAATCACATTGTTTTTTGCATGCACCATTGCACATTTAATCTTAGGTATCGAACATCAATTTTTCGTAACCGAAATAGTTTTATAAAATGTGATTACAATAACATGCATTTCTTCAATATATCAGTTTAAATATTTTCTTTACATTTTTGTATTATTGATTTGCAGAATTTGTTTTTTTTTTGTAAACCTACTCGTGGTCCTTTTTTTTTTATAATCTATAGGATGGTTAGTAATTGGGTACTTTCCTTGAAATATGTGATACTAGACCTAATTGGCAACAATCTTGTCTCGATAACTTGGGGTCCATCCTGGGTTGTTTTGGAGAAATCGAACTTGTAAAGCTTTTTTAAAATTTTCCACCTCTTCAACACTTCTTTCTTGCTGGTTGTGAGAAATCTACGCCGTTCAGGATGTGGCCTAGATTGATTTCATCAAAATAACCCCGGATATATGGACCCCAAGTTATCGGTGTCAAAATTGTTGCAAATTAGGTCTAGTATCACTCATTACAAAGAATGCACCCAAATACCAATCAACCTACTATATATATATATCGATAATCATGCATTTATTTACACTTAATTTATAACTGGTATTAGGTTTAATTTTTTGACGTCAATTTTTGTTTTATGTTCATGGATTTTGTTTAAATCGATAGTTATAAAAAATAACTTTACTATTAATTTACAATTATATATTCATAAATCTCATTAGTTTTTTTGAAAACGAAATCGTTTTTTTTTCACAGTATCTATACAATCCGTTTTTTTTTTAAGAGAAAAATGTTCGCAAATTTTACTCCAATACATCTTTTTTATACGTACACTGGATGTGCCATGGGTTACATGTCTTTTTTTCAGAAACCTTCCCTGGCATAAGCCTTGGCGAGCAGACGAACCGATATTGATTTTTATATAATATGGTGACTATTTTAGGTACTTTACTATCTACATTAACATTATACAGGTAATTATAATCTATAGGGTGACTGGTAATTAGTGACCGATACTTAAACACGTGATTGTACTCATGATTACAAATAACTATCCCATGGAAACATTTTATATATATATACCCCCTGTTGCAGGATAGGATATTAATAAGACAGAACGGCATCACGCAGCTAACAGCTTATAGGTCATAGGCGGCGCGCGCGAATCTCATATTACGACTGTTGTGTTATTGTGATAAAATTGAATGAGTATAAAAAAAAATGTTTCCATGGGAAAGTTATTTGTAATCATGAGTACAATCACGTGTTATCATGAGTAAAATCAGGTGTTTACATATCGGTGACAAATTACCAGTCACCCTATAGATTATAATTACCTGTATAATAATGTTGATAGTAAAGTACCTAAAATAGCAATAAAACCTACAATATACAATTACAAGTACGAAACAAGATTACCTCGGTGTCCCCTCCTACGTAAACAGGAGATATATAAAAGCGTGCACGAAACACAACTAGTAAAACAAAATTTATTGCCGTCGCTCGGGATTAGACTCACTCTGCACGAGATTAAACGTGGGACCTAATAAACAAACAACACCTCCTCTTAATCTGTTTGAACGACACTACTAGAGTTACAACCTATAGCATTTCTAGACTAAAACGTTAAAAAGACGCTTTTGAAGAACTTTTGATCAATTGAGACCTCGACGGATCTTAAAACTCAGTCTTTATTAATTTTCTAATAATTTATGTACTTACACCTACCTGATACTTTTGTTGTTAAAACATGTTGTAGTTTAAAACCCATGGACTTAATCAACGCTAAAAAAGAATTGGTGCACTTAGTAACAAAAAATCATGTGGAAAACCAAAACGTAATTAAAAGGAATTATTTATAAATAATTGGTTTCACGATGTTCTCTCGTCGTATTCTTTGGACTCTCATTTTTATTATAATGTTTTTCACAATGCAAAATTCAAAACATTTAAAACGTTCGTTCATTTGTTCACGTTAAACCTAAACGAAAATTGTATTTCATTAAATTTATACAATTTTCGTTTACAGCTGGCTTTTATTATTTAAGACGATAGTACGATCGACGATCGTCGATTTGTTCTTTCCTTTCTAAAGTAATTGCCAATGCATACAATCAAACGCTAATAAACCAGCAACGTTGAATATTTTAAAAAGCTACGAAACCGTCGATGTTGCATACAAAATGAAAATTAGAAAACTAACTAAATGACCAACTTTACCGCTTAAAGTTTCATTTGGTTAACAAGCGTGGCTGGTTGCATTCGATACCATTGAGTAATGGCCGCCCGTCGTCGTTAACCCAATACCGCGACCGTCTATTTACTGGACCAATAAATATTCGTTTATTTACGTAAATAATCTACGAGTTCACTGTGTACTTTAAGACATTGTTAGCCACAACTTTTTTGTTTGACTTTGTACTAAAGAGCTACCATTAATGAATGGTAGTTAATGTTCTTCGGTCGTATCGACTCGATTTAAAGTAACGATAGAATGAATTTAACTGTTTGTGAACGCGTGGACTTCAATGCATTAAAGAGTCCTCGGTAAAACGTTCGGAGGCCATTACTAAACCCTTTTCAGTCATTTAGTTCATTACTACATGCATTATTAGTGCAGCGTGTGTCTGAGTAGGTAATTTCAGTAAAATTTTGTAGTCAAGCCGAATTCATTGTACACACGGCGGCACATGAAGCTGTACATTTCTAGTATAACTTGGCCTCGCTTTCCTGGATTTCCAATACAATAAGAGATTCACATAAACTGGTTTTGTATAGCTTGATTGGCTGCCGTGCGTACGAATAAACGATTACCCTAATGATATTCGATCACGTTGGCTGAGCCTTGCAGTTACCCTAAGCTTCTATCCGATATAAATAAATGACTTTTGAATAACTGAGTCTGACCGGTCAAAACAAACGTTGAAAAATAACAGGTCATAGAAACATTTATTTTGTTGTACAATTACTGTGCAACGGTCAAATGAAAAAAGAGACGGGTGGAACACCACGGTTCGTGATATACCTACTACTCCCAGCAAAATGATTGATCGCACACCATAAAATTAAGAAGGACGAACAAAGCGATTAGTCTAATACCTTTGTGTGCTTATATTGGCTGGTTACCCGCCGGTGGTCATCGATATTATGTACCTACTGAGGGAGTGTTAGAATTGAGAATTGATGATCTAAGTTGTCACGCAGGTAAGCCTTTAAGAAAGTTTAAAATTGACATAATATTTGTGTTGTAAGTAGTTACTTGAGTGAGGGTCATGTGACACAAAATATCTTGTTTTTTTTATATATTATTAATTACAAATGTAGGTAAGCTTCGGTACAAGTGTCTAGTCATTTTACATAATTCATTACTGCTTGATGTGACGGTAACAGTCACGCATTCATTTGACAACTTTTGATGACGGCTACTAAAGTTTTGGTCAATTCATAAATAGTTTCTAACGACATTGGGTACAACAGGATAGCATTTCAGTGGGCCTAAAATGGAAGCTTTATCAGAATCATAATATGAATCACGTTAAAAATTTAAAATTCTTAAAATGGCCTATATGTTTTTAACCACAAAGTCCATTTTAAGAGTTTTAAATTTTTAACGTGTTTCGTAGTGATTTTTCGTGATTCGTGATTCTGATAAAGCGGCGATTTTAGACCCCCTGGACCAAGCTGTTACCTAGTTGAAATTCATGTACCAAAAATCTGTTTTTTTTCCCTCAAGAAAATCACTCGATCTAGGAAGCGAGAAAAGAAGTATTAAAGTATTTAAAAAAATAATCAATTGATTACTTAGTTTTATCGAGAATG
This sequence comes from Eugnorisma glareosa, assembly GCA_947578425.1. Lineage (NCBI taxonomy): Eukaryota > Metazoa > Arthropoda > Insecta > Lepidoptera > Noctuidae > Eugnorisma > Eugnorisma glareosa. The sequence goes on from OX387957.1 coordinate 43,600,002, forward strand.
AATAGATGGCTTAAATCTAACAATGTGTATGGATATCGAGTGACCATAAGTACTTACTCGTATTAATCGATTGAACATCGACAAATCGAGTTCCTTTAAATTATTTCTTAGTATATAATAGTTCCATGATTATTTTACAGTAATGACAGTGATTGACAAGTCTGGTCATCGACTGGCAAATGATGGGCAAATGACAGACAGGTAAAAAGTCAAAAATCGGCCAAGTGCGCATAACATACAACTATATATATATATAACTAAGGAACTATTCCGTGGTCGGAATGAATATTACGCACGCACAGTTGCCCAAAACAAAGTTTGTATTTCGTATTATTTCGGAAATAAAAAATATTAAACCTAGTTTTTGACAGACTTCGGTTCAACAGAAAATGTACCATTTTATTTTAAAATGTAAGTTCTATTTTGCAATTGTGTGTGACACTCTAGCGTTTTTTTTTTTTTAATTTATTTATTTATTTTTAATGCTTTATGTCGCGGATAACTATAAAAGCGCGGAGTGACGTATCATATTAGTTCTACATTTGTGTCATGGATGGCGCTGTTTTACTTTTTGTACCATGTTGCTGTACTACCTTTTGTAGTGCCGATGCCGCTACAAAAAATAAGGTTTGTTTATCTCGACTTTTTTATTGTTGGGAAACAAAATTTGAAATAGTGTAATAATATAGAGAGTGGAAGGCACACCGGGCATAAAGGGTACCACTACCATTTAAACAGAATCTAGTTGATTTGTCTTCGTAACTGTAAACTAGGAAACTAATCTATACTTCTATACTGATATTATAAAGAGGTAAAGTTTGTGAGGTTGTAGGGGGTAATATTTGGATGTACTGAACTAATTTTGAAAATTCTTTCAGTAATAGGAAGCTACATTATCCCCGAGTGCCATAGGCTATATTTAAAACGTGCCCGTGGGATAATTTCCGAGCAAAACGCGAGCGATACCGCGGGCAACAGCTAGTAGGAAATAAAGTCTTTCTTAGTAGTTTGGCGATAATTAGTTACGTTGATCATTCTCAATATCTATTTTTACAGTCGTTCCCAATCAAGTGAAAGTACCAACAGAGGCTGTATCGCGAAATATGACCATCTAACACTTTGAGTGACATCTTTCTCCTAAACAAGACCCTTTAATAATTAATGTGCAGCCCTTTGCGTCGGCTGTCTAATGGCGTGACTAAAGGGAGGGCCGACTCAACCCCTCCCCCCTTTACTGAAAACTTTTAATACTGAACGTTTGTTTTAGGGCAATTTTGAGTGCAGGTCAAAGAACATCAATAGATGGGTTTTTGTTTTACCCATGTATTTTTAGCATTTTTCGGTAACGGTGTATATTTTTAGTATCTATGCTATAGTTAAAATTCGTTTGATTTTGTTGACAGTGAATTGGAAATTTAAAGAGAAACTGGTAAGTTTGGTGAATTGCGTGTTGTGTGGTAGGAAAATTATATATGACTCATAAGAATAACCAAAATGTTTTCCAAAGGTTAACCTAATTTATTGTTCACCGAGTATTACTTGTCCTTGTCAAAAGACATGAAGGAATAGTTTAATTTTAAGGAAGTGTAGGGTTTTATTTATAACTAAACGTTATGCATACATTTAAGTAACGTTCAATAACGACTATTTTACCACATTTTTAACGTTTAATCTTTAACTATATAACCTCTATTGATAACATAATTGTGTATAATTCTGTATTGTTTTTTATGAAACTTTGTAACGAATACAGTCTGTACATTTCTTTTTTAATTTTTATTAAACCCATATTGTCCCACTGCTGGGCAAAGGCCAGACTTTATTTAAGTATTTTTTAATAAACTTCGTCATGATAAATCCTGACCTAAAATAAAAGAAAATATACTGCGGTAAACAATAAAATAAAATAATTCTGTCGTTAAAGCAAGCCATTACCTGTGCGCCATCTGCGATTTTTCACACGAACAATAAAAAAAGTGTCTCATGAAACTCATTCTACAATTACTGGAACATAATAGACTCTGAGAATTCAATCTGACACGACAGAATGAGCCTTAAATTCGGCGGACTTTAAGACAGACAGAGATGGGTATACTTAAGCTGTTGAAATCCAATAAGAGTGAAGAAGACGAATATAAGATTATGATAATGATAAAAATGCCCGATGAGGGTGGAGGTACTTACGACCAATTTGAAGATATGTATTTAATGTTTCGAGCCGAGTTTTGGGAGGGGTATAAGAGGGATTTGAATTGATAATTGGGGTGCACTCTATCGCTTCGGTTTTTAGGGATTTTCCTATTCGCGTGTCGAGTGAGAACTTAGTTAGGCTTTTAGTCAGCAACGAAGGGTTATTTTTCGGATTCCGTGTGTACGGAAATGCTTCTCGCTTTAGAACAGGGTGTTTACTTATGTTTTACATAGGCTAGTGCATTTATTTGGTTTTGGAACTCGTAGTGCATTGACTAATAAAATAGTCACTTTAGTTCATCGGAGTAGAGTACCTGAGTTATTTGGAAATACGTTAATCTTAAATTAAATAATGGATGTTCAAATGGCGTGATGTACCTAACTCCGATAAGAAAATCTGTTCATTCTAATAATTAAATCCCATAGACAAGTTACGTTAAAACGCTTGCTGTGTAATCTAAGTTCGTATATAAAATACACTACACAAACTTTTACATAACTACAAGAAGAGAGGTACTAAGTACATGTATACACTTGTGTACCTACTTATGTCTACAAAAGTCCACACCATTACCCTGTTTACTAGAGAAAGCAGTTACCGAAATCGAACGCATACGGCAATGTACAGTGTACATAGCCATAATGTCCTCGCCCCGGTAATGCGAGCGGGTAATCAGCAGGGAAGCTATAACAATAACGGTTAATGAGTTTCATTAGAGAGGCGCCATTCACTCCGCGATGTCGTCGTGGTTTCTGCGGATAAAGCTTGCTACTCACGCACAGGGAAATCGTCGTTTAGTTTTCGGTTGAGTCGGGTTTTTTGACTGTAATCGTCTGAACGACAGAGGTGATTCGTCTATAAATGTCAGATTCTAGAAATGCCAGATGAGTTTATAACGCCAGATTGTATGAATGCCAGATTCTACAAATGCCAGATTCTACAAATGCCAGATTCTACAAATGTCAGATTCTATAAACGCCAGAATCTAATAGTGGCAGATTCTATTAATGTCAGATTTTTGACATAATTGCAATATAATTAATTCCTTAAGTGCATGTAAAAAAATGTCAATAATTTGAAAAGTTGTTGTTGCTAGATAAAGGGTTCACCACAAAAAAATTGGGGCACCTCCTATCTTTAGATTGTTTTTTTTTTAACCTTTATTGTCAATGCTGGGCATTGGTATGTTTCATTACCTTCCACTCGTCTTTTTACTCATGATTGCAAGTTATCGATTAAAAACTTTTGATTGAATTACTTCTTAATATTTGCGACACTGTGACAATATGTGTTAATAAATTAAAATGTTATGTAAACGGACATGTAGGCATAATGGCTACAGATTAGTATACCAAGCTACTTTAATCCTGAATGAAAAGTTAAAACTTTTGATGGCCAGAAAACAACTGATCATACCGAATTCTACAATCAATAGAATACTCACGAAAACGCGATCCACTAATTGAATCAGGTCAAAGAAATGTTTGTCAAGTAAAAAAACGATCAAAGCTCAGAAGCATTTCATATGGCCTAGCATATAATACAGAGAGAAATCAAAGCTTACAGAGGGATTCCATTTCTCGTTGAATATTTAATGGGTACAGCGGATAGCTGTGAGTAACGCATTTGATATTGTTACTAACTACCATATTGCAACTTTGAACTCTATTAGATGCGTATTTAGAACTCTGTATGATTATCTTCTTAAATCATCGTCTGCCTAGCCTTTTCCCAGCTATGTTGGCGTCGCCTTCAAGACAAGTGTAATCGGATGCTGCTGGATACCAGTATTTTGCATGGAGTGACTCTGTCCTCCACATCCCAGTAATACTGTACTATACTCCTTGGTAGGTCCTTGAGGTCCTTGAGGTCCTGGGTTAAATTCCCGGGTTGGGCAAAGTGATTTTTGAGAACCAATTCTCAAAAATCACTTTGCCCTTTGACATTTTGCAAAAGAATTCCTTTAAGAACCAATTCTTAAAGGAATTCTTTTGCAAAATGTCATGCTTCCAGCTTGATCCAGCTATTTAAGCTGTGCGTTTTCTGCTGTAATTTAATTTACCATTTTAATTTGGCAGTCTTAGATTGATTTGTTTGTCCAATGTTTAAATTTGTTAAAAATATTAATTGTAAACGACTTTCATTAGAGGTAAAAATAAGTAATAATTAAGCTTAATATTTAAAGGCGTCTATGGACGTGTCGGCCCGCCAATTTATGTTCAATTAAAAATAGAACACAAGGATTAAGTTATCTGTAGCAAGTTATAGTTGTCTGAAGTTTTCTAAGTGAAAGATTTTTTATCTGTGGCTCGCTCTCTAGCCATTATTGCACCGCGCTGTACGTACCAATAAATTACAGTATAATCTAAAAAAGTGTTTTTATGATCTTGCCGATCAACTAGCAATCTTGAATCTTGATCAACTAACCAAAGAATTCAAAGCCGCAAGGGGCAATGTAACTGTCAAAGATCCTTAATAATACCAACATTTATTTATGATTCCAGTTAACTGCAGAAATAGAATCATACCATGTCTTGAACTTAGCTGCAGTAGCCTTAATCATTGGGGATATCAATTCCACAATAACAATGCTATGCTATTTCAGTTCATTGATTGACGACTACTTGTATTATGAACTAAGATGTCTGTGTGTTAGTTTCGTTCACAATGGCAGTTTGAGTACATAGTAATAGTCTCACTCAGTTATCCTGAATATTGTATCTGACCTATCGTTCCGTATATGATATGCGAGCTCGCCGTTCTCAGTGATAAATCATTTTGTTAAATGAAAATGTGCTTAAAATTTTCACGCCTATTCGAATTATAATAAAAAACTTTTAATTTAAGAATTATTGCTGAATATTTTTGTTGCTCGACCGTACAGCAACTTGAAGTTATTTAATTGTAAATTAACTATTAAGTAATAAAAAGATGTAAAGTATGAATGTTTAATTGGAATTGGAATTATGACACGGAGAGCTCTTGAACGCGGTTAAGGCGTGCTGATCGCGTTCAGATTCTGTATTGAAATTCGCCCTAAAAACATTAGTATTTATTTACAAGAAGACAGCCGATACTCTCGACCAAAAACTGTTTCAACTACAAACGCAATCAATGACCCCTCTTCCCAAACCTACTACCGACTGTTAGTCGCATAGTCGTCAATCGCAGCATGAGTGTCTCGCCTTACGATGCGCGATAACGTTACATTAGTGGTTAACTGTAACGGTTAATGCTACAGTAATTGTTATTGCCGATGCCTTTACTGGTGTTTGGCACTACAGCTCCACAGCACTTATAGTCTCCTGGTACTTTTAGATTTTTCTTCTATGTACTGTAGTTGTATATGATTATTATGGTTGGTAATAGTGTATAGGGGTTTGCTATCCTAATTCAAACTAGTGGTATGTTTGGCTCCACGGCACTTATAGTCTCCTGGTACTTTTAGATTTTTCTTCTATGGATTGTAACTGTTGTATAAGATTATTATGCTTGGTAATATTGTGTATGTAGGTGTGTTTGTTAGTATAATTCAAACTATTGGTATGTTTGGCTCCACGGTCCCCCATTCCTTTTAGATGTTTCATATTTATACCGAAGAGGCAGTATATGATTATTATGTGGTATACTGTAAAAGGTTATAACCGGCGCTATGTTTGACTTATCACACTTACTCTTCTATGTAATGAATAAATGGTTTAAGTAGAACTTGTTAGAACTGGAAAAATCTTCGGCTATACTGAATAGGAAAATACTTAAAAACCGGCACAAAGTGCGAGACGGACTCGTGCATGAATGGTTACGTAGGGGAGCCCTCTTTAATTTTTAATTATTTTTTTTTGTGTTTTGTTATAGCCGCAACAGAATTACACATTCTGTGAAAATTTCAACTGTCTACCTATTGTATTGTATAGCGGGCTGGTGTCCGCAACTCCACGTCTAAGCGCGTATTTTGCGTGCGGAACTGTCTACCTATTACGGATCATGAATCAGTCCGCTGACAGACGGACGAACGGACAGCGGAGGCTTAGTAATAGGTTGCCCTTGGGGTACGGAACTCTAATGAAAAGTATTATAGATAACTAATACCAATATTTTCTCCAGCTACTCGTAAAATGGAGGTGTAATGCTTTATGTCTCTTTTCGCGTGGCCTAAGTCGGAACCACAATTTCCATAGGGACCGAATAAAATGTTTTATAATACCGACATGATTACGTTTATTTTGTACAAAAAATTGGAATACGTTTACTAAAAACATACTAAAAACGTGCTTTCTCAGACAGTTCCTGAAAGGTTTACCAACAGCCCCCCGCCCCCCCTTGGTAATAAAACGCAAATAAGTTAACGCGCAGTTGACACTTTTGTAAGTTATATGTTGTCTTCATTTTCGTTTTAGAAATCGAATTTTAGTCTAAGAAAACTTATATATAAGATACTTTTTATTCTCGTTTTATGTCCCCGTGGGATCATTTTAATGTGGGCAGAAGCTAGTTACACTAAAATATATAGGAATAGTATTGATAGAATTTGTAGTTTGTAAATAATGTAAATAACTACAGGAATAAAAATTAAAACCTGATTTTATAACTTTCCATTGACAGAAACCCCCATTGAATTAGTTCGTTCTGCATTTGCGTTAACCCTTCAATTACGACCGGTATAATTGCAGCAATATAACAATTAAGTTAATTAAGTTTCGTTTTTTAGTGTCACTTGCAATAAATACGAGTTGTGTGAGTGTGTGCTTATAATTATGTGTTCCGTCTATATAAACAGAAACAGGTAGAATTTAAGGAATAATTAGGGTAGTAGCGTTGTCACAAACAAAAAATGGAGAGAACTAAAACAAACAAAACAACAAATACAAAAAAAAAACAATTTTTATATATTTTTATTTAGCTGTCCTAGAATTTCAAAGAAGCTACCGCTGCTGCCAAGCCAAACTTTATCGTATTTATAAGTTGCTCTGAATCTATAGTTCCTGAACCGTAATTCTTATCCACATTAACTCACTTGTATTTATTTTTCTTTTATAACACAAATATATTCCACCATCATTACAAAAATAAATAATAAATATATCTGTTTTTCAAACCAATTATTTGCATATTAATCATCAAGCCTAATGCTAATAATTACTATTAATCTGAAGGACAACTGTGCAAAAGTATGCAATTTGTTTCAAGGCACCCTAGTCTATATTATTAGTATCCAGTACATACAATTAACGGTGCCACATACATGTCATAATCACAGACATTGCAGGTAGCACTTATTACACGTAATAGTTACTTGGTGTAACATGTAATTGAATAATTAACGCCCCGAAGTTTTATTAGCTTGGCGTGTAGCCTGATTTGCATGTTAGGAAACTGTCAAACAATGACCTTGATTGACCTTGACAATGATGATGTCCATGATGATACAGCTTGAAATAGACCCGAACTATTATCGAGAAAAATACGGTAATCATTATTTCTTAATTGATTTCACAACAACCTGTACTACACTAAATAAACAAGTTTAATAATTAATTTGTAAACTTGTAACTTAAAAACGTCTGACTTAATGCAGAGTCGCGGCAGAAGGGTTAAAATGTAGTCACTATTTAATCATTACTCGTATCGTGAAACGCAGCGTGCTCGCATATGTAGCTCAAGCGTGAAATAGCTTCAGTATTTAACCTCTGCTTGCAAAAGAATACACCACTTTTATAACTTGATTTCAAATAGAATTTTACACAAACATACGAAAGAATTTAATTTTGGATCTGTATATTTTTGTCAGAAACACTATCCTATCCAGTTGACCCACGAAAAAAATAACCTGAAAAGCCCCGAAAAAAATCACGTCCTCAAAGCATAACCAGCAGAAACAGGAGTAAGTTCGGCGCACGTAGCAATTCAGCGCATTTGGGCGGGCACGATCGATAGTAGGCGTGGCTTGGGACGCTGCGTGCTTCATCTGCGCTACCAGGGTTAATTGATTGACACAAACGAACTGACGGGCAGACGCTGCGTTCGGCTTTTTATTGCAGAACCACTGGATTTAATTTCCACGCAAACTTTTTAGGGTTAATGCCTAGACAGGTGTGTTTTGTAAAAATTTTGTGTGCTCTTTTTTCGTTTGTGGCTATGATTGACTGATGTTTTGTAAATGTTTAAATTAGCTGTGTGTGGATTTATTACTTTGGATTTTTTGTAATAAATTGTTCTGGAAGTGTTCTGTTTTTTTTTTGCTATACCTTTAGTCGTATTAATAGTTATGATTTGTATTATTTTCTTCATTTTGTTTGTACAGCGACCTTATGAAAACATTGATTGCTTTGACACCGTATACTCATCACTTGTCAATTTGTATCGTGACATTTTGTACGTCGTCGCCATCTGAATAACAATAATAATACATTAAGAGCGTTTACGCCTTACGGCATTTCATACATACTTTCAAGTCCTTATTTTTCGAAATGACTGAACTGATTTTAATGAAAATTCATAAGCGTAAGTAGGATGCATAATTTTGTAGAAAATCAAACTCAAACTCAAACTCAAAGCGTTTATTTCAATTAGACCTTCGCAGGCACTTTTGAAAGTCAGAAAAACAAAGGCGAAGCTACAGTCACAGACACAAGGCATAATAACTTGTGAAAGTACTGTAGTTGCCCATTCCAAAGCGTAGATATCTATGGAGAAGAATGGGCAAGAAACTCCATGGACACTCTTTTCAATCAAAATATTGTTACAAGATCTTGGTTACATCATTCATGTTGAGATTATACATATATGTGAGAACGATGTAGAAAGACGTGCACATTAAGAGCGTCCAGAGTAAAAGATTATAACTATCAACAATTTAAAAACAAAGTAGTTAAAATAAACCGTGGCAGCTAAGAGATGACCAGTCCCAACTGACAGCGCCCCCGAAATATTTTTGAAATGTCTTTAAAAAGATAATTGGATGTTTCTATGGAAAATTTAATATCTGTCTAATTTAGTTGTTTTCGAAAATTTTGCTTATGCGCTTGAAGTTTCATTAATATCGGTTCAGTCATTTCGAAAAATAAGGACTTCAAAGTTTGTACAAAATGCCGTAAGTCGGAAACGCTCATAAGAACTTTGTAGAAATAATACGTAACAATGTTACGGTACCTAAACAAAAACGACATTTCTAAGTCAACCCTACAATTTGAATTTACACTATAACGTAGGTAGGTTTAAGGCACATTATCTATCGTAATAAATATAAGAATCATCATCACATCAGTCAACACATAACCCACTTTCTTACAAAAACGGTTGGTCCCGTGCACACAAGCTTGTGTTCTCGCGACGATAGCTTTGATTAGGTCACGGCTGTATTTGAACAGCATTGATCTCCTTATCAACTACATTAACTGAGTTCTAACGAATTCACCCTTAACTGCAATCCCTTGAATATTTAAAATGAATCGTCATATAACCGGCCCTAACATTTTGATCAAATATTGTCAAAGAGTTATAATCATCAATACAACCCTCTAAGTTCTTTTAATCCCATTGAATGACTATTTCCTGAAATAGGCAAGATTACGATTCTTTAATATGTCATACGTGTTACGGTCGCGAATCATATATTGTTCAACATACAGTCTGACATTGACCTGCAAATTTTTTGCCGGTATTATTGGCGCAGTGGCTGAGCGATTGGCTGCTGCGTTGCGTGTCGCAGGTTCGATCCCCGCACGGAACAAATATTTGTATGGCCTACAGATAGTTGTTCCGGGTCTGGCTGTTTGTGTATGTGAGTTTATATGTTTGTAAATGCACCCACGATACAGGAGACATACCTAGTGAGGGGCAACGTTTAAAAAATAAAACAAAAACAAAAAATCGCAGAAAACGTAAGAAACTTTGAATTTCGCGGGATACTCTGATACGCTGGCCCATTCATAAAAAACAGTATTTGTAGTACATTGGTTTAGTTTTGTTTGTTACTCCTTATCCCCCGACTCAAAACGGGGGGTGTTATTAGTTTGACCGCTATGTGTATGTGTGTCTGTCTCTGGCACCGTAGCTCTTAAACGAGTGAACCGATTTGGATGCAGTTTTTTTTGAGCTAGTTTAAGCTAGTTTCTTGGCGATGGTTCATAAACATGTTTTATCAAAATTGGTGCACCCATTTACTAGATAAGGGGGATGAAAGACGGTATGAAAAATCTAATATTTTCATATATACCCAAGTGGGATATCAAATGAAAGCATGATGTGTATATTACAATTAGATATTATGTTTTAATTTTAAATTCTGTGATTATTTACCATCCAAGACCGCAGTGATAGTTACGAAAATAATGAAAAATAAAAACCCTGTTTGAATCGGATTTGATAAATATCCGATAATTATCATGAAACGTCATTTTGTCAAAGAAAACAATTACCTTCTAGATAATTTCGAACCCTGTTAATAAACTCACTGTCGCTTCTTGATTAAAGCTACTATTATCCACGCCTACGTCCTCAGGTGATGCTGCTGGCGTCAAGCAACACACCCGTGTCTCTACTTCTTTCATTTTTTTTGTCACTGACGTAACACGTGTGTCACTTGAGTTGCGCGTGTAACCGATAAACGAGCAGATACCGACCTCAGGTGATCCAACCTACGACAGGACTTGTGTCTGGAGTAGAGATGCAAAACGAATTTTAAACGTTTTAAACCATTTTGTTTTAAACCGTATTTTTGGTTTAAAACGATTTAAAACCACACTTAGCGGTTTAATATGGTTTAGAATGTTTTTTTTTGGAATGCACTAAGACTTTACACGAAGTTATCTAGACCACACCTCCTTCCTGATTTAGAATATATAAAAGGAAAATAAAATAAAAATGTTTTAAAATCAACCTTCATTAACATGACAGACAACCATAAAATCGATCCCTACCTGCCCCATCTCTCCCCATACCTTCGTTGCGATTTTGGTAGCAAAGTGAAACATAAAAATGTGGCATTTCCGTTTTATTTTAATAAATACCCAAAACATGATTTTTTTCAGTGTCTATTCCTAAATAGTAGTATAAATATGATATATGACTTCACATTATATATTAATTAAAAATGGTAAATGATTTCAATTAGCCTTTTAAACTATTTTTTTAAGTAATTCGTAATCAATGTACGGCCCACGTGGTCGTGGTTTTAAACCGTTTTAAACAAATTTAAAACGGGTTTTAAACCACTGATTTTGGTTTAAAACGGTTTATTTACAACTATAGTCTGGAGGCACGCAGTGACCCGTGACACGCTCGCAGTCGCAGCACCTTATTCTTTTTTTTGTTCTCTCCGAAGTCAGTGCCACGAAACACGTGCCGCTTCTACGAGTAGTAGAGGATCCCAAGTAAGAACGACCTTCACTAATTTGATAACCAGATGAAAATTATATTTTAACAAATAAAATATGTTTGTAAACGTGTACCAATAGGGTTGCCGCAAAAAATATGTTCATGGCTGTGATTTTTTTTTTTTTTTTCATATTTGACCTTCTTGGTTGCCAAACGACTTATAGTCTAATCGAAAGTATATCCCTATACCTATGAGGTACCTGGTAGCCGCGTCCAAGCAGGTAAATTGATATTAGTAATTGCGCTCATCTGCTTACCACGATGAATATACATTGCGAGTAGAGTAGTATAGGGTTGCTCGTGAAAATCTGTTCATAGATAATGGTAGCCAGGCTTTGAAGTTTTTAAAAATGGAGCATGTTATTATGTGTGACAGAAAAGCGTTGCTCGTACTGTTTCATGCGATAAAGGAGGACGTGGCATAGCGGCTGCGCGCTACCTGCCTGTAAAATATGAGACTGCGCATGCTTTCTATTCATAGTATAGACAAGGAAAAAAGTAGTACACTTTCATAATCATTTTGGAGCGTTAAAATATAATTTTCATCTGGTTAACAAATTAGTGAAGGTCGATCTTACTTGGGATCTTAGACTATTCAACGTGTAGCTTGTGGCAAAGCCTTAAGACGACATCCGGCTGATCGGCTTTTGATTAGTACTATGAGATGGACACAGCGCATTACAAATGCAGAAAGTGAATGTGCTCTGTGACAATTACAGTGTATACTAGAAACTGTAATTTGTTTGCAAAAAGAAATGGAAACATACAGGGTGTAACAGGAGCCTTCACGAAGTCGTCGACCAAACATTTGTACATCAAACTAAGTAACTATACGCAAAAATTATTGCTGGGAAACTACTTTTTTTTTGGGGTGAAAAGTCACGTTTTACGGTAGGACTCAATGTAATGCACTCAAAACATTGTGCTGATGGATGGATTGAATACTACGGGGATTGAGCGGGTGTTTAAGGTAAAAATCTTGCATTAAAAACACGTATTTACAAAAAAAAACTTGTGAAAATGTTGGAACAACCGAAGAATCGAATTATTATAATTGAACTAAGTTTTATGAAATAGTTTTTGTAACGTGAAATTTTGTGAGAATGTGTGACTGTTTGTCACTCTTTCATGCAAAATCTACGGCACGGATTGTGGCGAAACCTTACAGTAATATTGAATAGTACGGGGTTCATGGAGATGTGATGAAGGTGTTCAAAGTAAAAATCAAAATCAAAAACACGTATTTAAAAAAAACTTTTGGTAATGTTGGAACTTGGACACAGCATTGTCCTGATGAATGGATTGAATAGTACGGGGGCCGTGGGGGAGTTTAAAGTAAAAATCTTACATTAAAAAAGCTATTAAAAAAAAAGGTGGAACTTTGACCCCCAATATCTCCGTAACTAGAAGGTTCCCAGGTAAGGTCTAGAACAAAAAAGTGATCGCAGTGACGGGGAGAACAAGTGCCTTTCGGCTTCGTTAAGGGTCTTGTTACACCCTTTATACAGAATTGGTTGTTTTCTAGTCAGTAAGTGGCGTGAGATTTAGCAATTAATAGCACATGTTGTTTAATTTGTAAAGATAGTGAATGAAGTATACGGCCTATATTTTCATTCAAGTTTGCCAAATTCTTTCTTTTATCTAGTCTAAACTCATGCCGTTTGAAGCTATCACACTGAGAACTGCTCTGCAACTGACGAAGACTTGACTGACCTATTGTACAGTTGGTTTCTGAAAACGTTGGCATACTAGAATGGAATCTTGTCACATTTAGGAGTCGTCAGGAGGTGAGTGATCAGATCCGACGAGTGATTATACATACACGAAGGTAAGTCCACATCCTGGGATGTCAATACCAATTCCGAACATGATGTGAGCTCAGTACTCTGTTATTCAAAGAGAAGAAGAAGAATTTATAACGAAAATAGCTCTTGCCCGCGGCTTCGCTCGCGGTTGGTCGGAAATAATCCCAAGGGCACGTTGTAATATTATATAGCCTATGGCACTCAGAGATAATGTAGCTTCCTACTAGTAAAAGAATTTTCAAAATCGGTTCAGTAGATCCAGAGATTACCCCCTACAACCTCACAAACTCATAAACTTGACCTCCTTAGAATATAGTTAAATAAACGATCAAAATGAACAATATATTACTTAATCCTAAGTACCTACCTATAAGAAACGTAACTTTTTAAGTTAAAGGTAAGGAATAAAGCATACCAGTCTGGTAGGGGATTTCGCGTACTACGCAGTCACGATAGCTACTGATCGTCGTCATGGTTACGACCTCTCACGCAGAAGCACGGACCAAGACATGAACATTTTCAAAGTCAGACGGGTTGCTCGATGCATGCGGTTACGGCGTTACTACAATTTATCGACGCGAAATCGCCTTCACTTATGATCATATTTTGTCGAATTCAGTTCGGAACTAAAGTGAGGCGTATGACGTCTTCGTTTTTGTTACATGGACTTATGGCTTAGAGTTTAAAACTTCTGAGCGGCAGAACCCAATCCTACGTCAAAATTCTGTGTATTCACTACCTAAACAACCTTATTCCTCGTTGCTTGCGATACTTTATGACTTCGTAGTCATATATGACCACGGCCAATGCGTGCGCGAAGTCCCAAACAGTTTATATCTGTCCTTCAAATCAGAGCTGTCCATGTCACTCCAATGTAACCAAAATGAAATCTCCGACATTTGATGGCAGATTGTCGATAATTTCGTAATACACTCGTCAAAATAAGTGATTATTTTTACCTTTCCCTTTCCACTATGAGTAGAAACTTCAAAAACACTTCCTTAGCTCCGTCCTTGATAAGTTTAACTAAGGAATTCTTCTGCTATTAGCAGAGATCGGAACAGGTATAGTTTATTAGCCTAAGCTTCAAAGAAGTAAGGAGCACAAGAATCATTCTCACTATGTCAATTCGTGACTTACGTCGACTCGTGATACGTTTCTTGGTTTTAATGCTTTTTTTTTGTTTCACCTCGAAATAGCTGTCACAGAGTACAGTCACATTCAAAACGAAATACGGCTGCGCTTTTAAATACTAAAGTAGTTTCTCTCATTCGGTGATACCGTATTTTTAATAATACATTGATAACCCACCAAAAAGTACTGGGCTAGCATAAATTCAAGGTGTTGTGTATTTCAAATTCTGGGTGTCTGAGTCTTATTGAATACCTCCAAAATTTACGGAATGATTATGAAATTCCAAAATAGAGCTGGTACACTCTCAATGAGACACTCCGATGTAGGGCGAGGACGTATATTGGAGCGCTCATGCTTCTTACTTGGCTGTATACTCTCGCAGTCGGCCTGCCTCGGATTGTCTCTTCACGAGAGGGTCCATTACAGACAGCTTTTGTAGTAGAGAGAGGTATTGTCCACATGTTAACTTTCTTGTATTTAATGTAAATAAACTCTTCGTATTCAAATCTCTCGGTAGACTCAGTGGTTCATGCTATGCAATGTGCCCAAGTATTTACAGCTAATTTGCACCATTTTTAAAATGTTTGAAAAGGTGTTCAGAATATACTCACAAAATACTTTTCTGTGTGCCTTCTTCTTTAAATTTTTTGGTGAGTTTTGCCTCTAAGAAATCATGTTCTTAATTTCAGATAATTTGTCTGAACTATAGCTGTTTGTCCAACAAAAAGGCCAGTCAAAGATTTTTTCAGAAAACAATATAATACTCGTACCTACCAATTCATGATTATTGACAAAGTTAAACCGGTAAGAACTGAGGACACCTATAATTTGAAGTCAAAGTTGTAAAAAATAAAAAACCTAATCAAAAACTCCTGAAGAAAAACTCCGTAAGAAAAAACACATTTACGTAATTCTCATTAAAAAAAACCTTTTAGTAAATTGACCAACAATCTACAAAACAAATTAATTACTTGACAGTACGATAACATTGATAACCGACCACTCGGCCTCCGAAAAATCATGACAGATGCATGCTACCCAAAGCGAGGGGCGCTTATAACAGTATAGATAATTATCACAAACCATAACTACCTGCAATACACTTGACATAATGTTTCGAGCACCGGAAGTCGGGGTGAATCCGGATAGCGGTCACGTGACCGGCCGGCGGCCATCTTGTTTAACTACGTACTTCCGGTGCGGGCGCATTGCTTGCAAACATTTGGACAGCCGCTCTATTGATTCTGTTTTCAATGTTTATCGTTTTTAGGGTTTTGGCGGTCAGAAGTTCCGTTGAAACTAGTCGTAAGATCTGACACTACATTTTCGCTTCCACGAATAAAAATTAACATTCTAATTAAAAAAAATACAGTTACGCCCGAAATAATTCACGACTTTAATTTGAAATTGATTTATTTCACTAGAATCCACACCTAAAACCAAACAGACTGTAATATAATACTAACACCAGAAGCACAGAGCATCTTATATATGACCAGAAGTATCAACTACTCAAAAGAAATAAGTCTTAATACACGTCCACTCAGCGTCTCCCCATAACTTCAAATCCCATCTTCCACTCTAAAACCCCGTCACCCTATAAAGCCATAAAGCAACAAGAAAATAAACTTAAAACCGAAACTTTACAAACATCTAAACTGGTTTAAGTCATAACGTAGGCGGACGGCCACGGTAACAGATGAGACAGGATTAAGAAGCCAAATCTTCTGAAGTCCTGACCGAATCGATCCCCCTTTCCGACAGTTATGAAAAGCCGGTGTTTGAGAGAAGAAAAAATAAAAGCCGGTAAGCCTCTTGCCGGAAACCTCAGTGCGTTTCAAAGAAAAATATTTTTTTTTGTATACCGCACGAGGTTTGTGTCAACCCTACGGTTTCACTGAACTAAAAGAAACTTAACCTTGCACTGACGTCATAAGGTTGGAAGTCGTTTGTGTAGGGCACGTTGACGCAAGTGTGTGATCGTATTGCAGGGGATGTCAAACCGGGACTTGTCACCGACTATCAATATCAGCCCTAAGTGATGTATGGGGTGGCAAATGCCTTAAATCGATATATTTCGTTCAGCAGCTAGTTACCAAAGTTTGGACATGTTTATTGGTTATATTGACACCCTGTCGACGCAAGTTAAGTCGGGTAGAGGATCTTGAATGATGTGCTAAGATCCTTTTACTTTTCTATTATACCTGTCCGTACTTAGACAAGTTATTTTCTTATATGGCTTTTGTTTAGATTATATCAATATTATAGACTAGCAATTCAAAAGTGGCATAAAAGTCTTTAAATGTCTGGAAAATAACCTCAACATGTTAAATACTTCAATCTCTCTCAGCCTGTAATTATAAAACGAAACATGACTTTGTCTGTTCGTTAGTATTACAATTGAGCATTTATCTCATTATGATTGAGCAGGTTATAGACTTGATTCAAACACAAAGCATTTATTTCAAATATACCCGTAACAAAGTCCCTGTGCAAGTAACAGGCTGAGAAAGATCTAAGTTCACGCGGACGAAGTCGCGGGCACAGCTAATGTTAAATATGAACTGTTATTGAAGAGTTAGGTTCTTAAATTTTGTAGTAGGTAGTCGACTAGATGTTGAGCTCAATGGCCATAGTTACGCTGCAGAAGACGAGGTCAAAGTTATGTAGGAAGTTTAAGTTTTCTATTAGATTAAGTCATAAGTTCCCGACATAGGTAACCACAACAGGCTAAATAACCATGACGTTAGATCTTAGACATTCAACCAAATTCATGGGAACCTACTCCACACAGACGTAGGTATGATATTAAATATTCAACTAAAAGGGAAATAAAATTGACAACCTTCCCAATTTTAACAGTTAATTAAGTTTTAATTCAAACCGCACCTGCAAATTATAAAAAACAACACAGGACACAACATAATAACAAATAGAACTTGCAGAAATGAATGCAACCAACTCGACCGCGATCAACATCGACTAGACTTATTAATACTGTGTCCGGAATCGCGTGCGTGTAACCGGACGCGGCCAACGCGCTGCTAATAATCTAGCAGGAACCATAACCGTGGTCGGCCCATCATACATACGTCACGGGAGGCGAACATCGCATATTTAACATGCGGCTTCTGCAATATACGGGTATAAACACAGGCTTCGATTTTGCTGTGCAATAACTAAAATTACATAGGAATATTTCCGTACTTTCTCAAAAATTGCTGTAAAACTTCCACTCAAGATTATAGAAAGCATGCTATGATGACGAAACGTTAACCACGTCATCTAAAAGAAATTTATATCTGTCACTGCCAATGATTGCATCACAGTGTTTTGTTTTTGTGCGTGGTTAGGTTAGAGAAAGTATTGGCTGTTTAAATAAAATCTTACAATAGCATGAAATGATATTTGATAAGTTCTTATCTAGTAGCCAATATTAGAAAGTTGAGCCAAAATAGGAATGAATGAAAGTCAATTGCATGTGGCTGAGATGAGAATGCTGAGAATGCGAAGGGAATGTGTGTGTGGAGGGTAACGTAGATACTTAAAATAACAAATGCGTACATAGGAGGAAGTCTGAAAATGGCTCCGGTGACTGAACATTTGTGTGGGAATCGGTTGTCATGGTATAGGCATGTGATTCGGAGAAATGAGGAAAATATCTTTTAGTATGATTTATTATATTTTATTACGATGACGAGTAATAAAGAATTATGGACGAAAATAAGATATACTGCACCGAGGGCAGGAAAATGATGATGAATTGATGATCATGTATATATGTGCAGTTCTCTAGAGTTGTATGTTGGGTGATAAAACCTATCATTTCCACATCAGCCGATATCTAAGAAGACAGACTACACGAGCTTTCATTTTTTCCTTATCGAAACTTTTATTTTAATTATTTGTAGACTTATGTTGTCACTATCTAATCTGATGGTCTATTCGCTCTCGACTTGAGAGTCACAAGTGACAAAGATTTTTTGTTTCCTACTACGAGATTCTACAACATTTTTATCATCGTTATTACTGGTTAGATGTTGCCCCCGGCTTCGCTCGCGTTTTGGTCGGAAATTATCCCACGGGCACGTTGTAAATATAGCCTATGGTACCCGTGGATAAAGTAGCTTCCTATTAGTGAAAGAATGTTTTAAATCGGTTCAGTAGATCCAGAGATTACCCCCTACATACAAACTTACAAACAAATTTTACTTCTCTATAATATGTATTAGTAGTATAGATAAAATATCAATTTGTTTTACCTTATGTAATAGTTATTAGAAAACAGACTCTACGGAGTTTGTATTTCCTACTAGGCATAATTTCAAAGACAACCTATCAGATTGCTTTTACCTTGGCCAAAGGCTTAGCATTGCCATACAACGTGGCAACGCCGACAGTCTCTTGGGTACATTACCAGTTGACTGCGTTGAGGAGGAGTTTTTTGACGCCATTTTTTAATTTTATTACTATGTTACTTTAGGTTATTTTAATTTATAAATTTTAATGTATATATGAATAAATTAACCCCCATCAGATCGCTATAAAAGTAAAACAATATAGTCCATACCCCACTTTCCGAATAAAAGACAAAAGTCCGTGTCCGGTGCGTCCGGTCGCGTGCGTTCCGCCCGGAGGTACTCGTCCATCCACAAATCAAGCACACAACACACGTGCTACTAATTATCGCGTCGGGGAACGATTAAATCGACTGAAGGGCAGTACAAATGACGTGCGAGTGAGGGACACTACTTTTGTAGTATTAATAATCGCTAGGTTTTGTCTTTATCATGATTACATTGTGGTACAACTTGAGTGTTTCATTCATTCATTGAAATGAACTCTTCGCTAAACTCTTTCTGTGTCTTGAATAAGTCTCTTCTTCGTCCTATTGTTAAGTTCGAAATTAGTCTCTTCTTGATCATGTCAAACATTCCCATAATCGATATAAATGAACTCTCCCACCAGGGCAGCAGTGGATTCGGACAGGCCCCTCAAAGTGCAGCTGGAGTTGCACAAAAACAAGACAGGACGTGGGGCATCGTTTTATGAAGTCTCCAGATATTGAGTAACTACACCGGTCTAAAATAATTTTGATGCCATCAATGTTACCACCGGGTGATATAGTTTTCGAACTCATGAGTCCCCCTTGTTTTTTTCTTACGGGAAGTCATCAAATACCTCCTCCCGCTCTGGGCTGAGCAGGAGGGAGTGTCAGAGTTTTACTGACTAAAACCCATCCATGTTCCTTCTTTTGCCCTTTGTGTTCCAGAGCTGCGGTATCTCTTTCCCACAGGAACGGTCCCGCAACCCTGGCAGGACAACGCATGAGCCCCTTAAGTCCTGAGTTGAGCTATACGTTTACTGACACATGACTGGACAAGCCCGCTTAAATATGTGTGGCTCTTTCTTTAAAAGACCATTTCAGACGAGAACCTGAATGCTCCTCCATCACATGGCCTGACCAAGACAACGTCTTGACTTTAAAAGAGATAGTGACCACTGAATGTGTTTCGGCTATATCTTTTCTGTGTAGTAAGGTAGGAAACACCAACCTCATATATTATGAAAACAGTATTAAAAAAAAAAACGTGTAAAAAAAAGTGTTATTAATAACTTCCTTACAAAATAATTATCATTGAACACGAGCCTATAGATAGACAGTACTGGGGGGTTACTATGACGTCTTAAAGCAGGAGTAATTCCAGTGTGGGAAAGAGACAGAGCTATACAGTCGTCCAGTGCCATCTCTATCCCACACTGGAAATACTCCAGCTTTAAGACGTCATGGAAGGCCACCTGATCAGAGACCGGAATCGTCGGTAGATTCTATAGAGACGTCAGTATATTATGTAAATAAGATTTGTAAGGGACCGATCGCGCTACTTCTGTCACGGACCGGCTTCAGAACCGTGAGTTCCTACACGATGTTTGTGTCATAGTGCGAGTAGGCGATGAAACACCTGGGGCCTTAGTCTGCTATTGCAATAGTGTCAGAATGGTCTATAATTGATTTAATAAGGCCCCTAGCCCACGACGTATTGAAGCGCGTTCGAAACTCGTTTGACGTGCGTACAAAGGGTAATTCGTCTGCGCGGGGCCTTATTAAATCAATGATAGACCATTCTGACACTATTGCAATAGCAGACTAAGGCCCCAGGTTGTATGAAAAAGATTGACAATGTCGACATTCGCCGTTCGAGTTAATAGAACAGTGACAGTTGCTTGATTTCCAAGTAGGTTCAAGGGCATACGAGTATTCGTAGTTTATTAACGCTACGTGTTTAAACTTAGATTTGATTACAACTATCTCAATAAGTCGTTTTAAGAGATAGCTGTAATCAAATCTATGTTGAGACAGTTATGAGCTGTCAAAACATACAATAGTTAAAGTCATAAATCACGATCGACTCTTATTGCAAAGAATGTTCCAAAATTAACAACATAAGGGTACATCTAGACTTGCTATAGACTTACTAGATCCATCCGTGAACATTCGATTGTTTGATCGATGAATTTGTATCATAATGTGTTTGTTCTTTAACTCAACAGTTCACTCGAATTGCTTGTTTATTTGCCGAAGGCTATAAATTTTTAACCTTGAGTTAAGTTGATCGACCTAAAATCAATAGCGCCCTCGAGATGGTTATTACCGAGGATAAAGCTCAGCCAACACTGCAGAGCCAGTTGTATAAGGCTAAGCCTACACTACAGAGCCAATTGGATAAGGTAAAGCTAAACTGCAGTACTATTGGGAACCGATTCAGATGAAAAAAAGGTGGTTTACCGAGAAAAGCCACAATCACTGCACGATTCGAAGGCTGTTTGAAGGTTTCAAAAGTGTTATCTAAGTTCAGTGTCAAAGTAAACGACGAGTTTTGTTTACATATTATCTGTCTTATAACAAATGTAAAATAAGTATGTTTTCAAACCTCGGTGTCTTCATTTTACAAAATAAAATCACTTTAATCAGTGTTTTTTTTACTTAGATATCTTTGGTTAGACGTACTGAACGCTGGTCCATTTATTTTAATGGGACCTTATATATGCGACCTACCCAAATGTCCTTTCCTGTGTTGTCCTGTGGTACTGACGGGACTGGACAAGTTCAGTTGCTTTGTTTCTCGATATATTAAGTAAGGCAACGAAAAAAATAGCCTTTATTTGAAGTATTCAATCATCCTATTAGACTACATTGCGCCATCTTTTTTTCAAAAACATTTGTTCCACTAACATATTTCTCTTCACGCTTTTTAAAACCAGTCTCGAACACACGGCATCGTGGAAGGCACATATTAATATGTAAACATCAACATTTCAGGAAACCAACCTGTGGCTGCCAGTGTTTACAAATTCAGAATATTATACAAACCTATTGGGGACACAAAACACCAATGCTAGTTTTAACTAACACAACCAAAGCCATGAACACCTAAATATGTATCCCGTATAAAAAATAAAAATAAATTGGTTTTGGAAATAGGTGATAGTGGATTAAATATCGATGACAACTGGTATAATTGAAAAAAAGGAAATGCTGTGTGGTACTACGCTACGTAAATTCGTAATCACCAAAGAATTGGTGAACGCATTGTGAGAATGATGATGGCTTAAACGAGAATACAAAGATCTATTGAGAGGATGGTTCATAAATATATTATAATGATGAACTGGTTCGTTGGTCTAGTGGTCACAAGCGGGACTGTTTAGCATGAGGTCCTGGTTTTGATTCTCGAGTCGGTCAAAGTGCAAATGGGTTATTCCATCAGGAATTTCGCAGTGGCAGCCAGCCAGGATTTGTGCCTGGTTGATGGCAATAGGCTCGCCACTTATTACATGGTACTTAAAAAAAAAGGCGCAATATGGGTGTACTATTAGATACACCTGTGTCTAACCCTTCTGATATTACAGGCGTGATGTTATGTAATGTTATACGGAGGAAAGATAGCTAAAAGCTTGAGTATAATCAAAACGGGAGACAACATATCTCTCTACAAAAATAAACTTACTACGAATAAAAATGAAACCGAGAGCGTTGTTTAATTATAGTGAGAAGTCAACGTGTCTATGCAGTAGGAGTACCACCAACTGAAGTCTAAGTTAGGGACTGATAAGAATAGGAATGCACTAACCTTGGGTACATGTTGACCTAAATGGCCATGTATTTCCCATTTTAGCTCACGACTGCTTAAATGGGTCATTGGCCTATATCGGTTGGTAAGACACCAGTCTATGGATTATAGGTGCCTGCCGAGGTCGGTCTATGACTGGGTAACCAACCCCATAAAGAGACCAATGTAGTTGAGAAATAGTTAGACTCCTGATGATGGTTAGGCAAAAGGGGTACCTATTATATCTACCATTTATTTTTTTTATTTTTTTTCGGATGGGAAGTCATCAAATAACCCCTCCCGCTCTGGGCTGAGCAGGAGGGAGTGTCAGACTTTTACTGACTAAAACCCATCCATGTTCCTTCCTTTGCCCTTTGTGTTCCAGGGCCGCGGTATCTCTTTCGAACAGTCGTCGGTCCTTACGGACCCCTCCCTGTTTGCTGACTCTCCTTGAGGCGCGCGTGGAACACGAACGCGCCGTCAACACGGCCTGTCGTCATAAGACGGACGGACGGCGAGCTAGCCCATAGCTCACCGTCCACAGGCCCACGATTATATCTACCCTGGAACCACGTTTCGAAATTCCAACTGGAGAAATCCGATAAAACATTTGCCGACGTATTCGTACTTAAAACCCTACGCCCAGCACTCTTGCTTGCGACAGCTAAATCCACAAGGAAATGATGAAAATCTATTGGAATTTCTTTCTCTGAATTAAAAGAGAAATTGGTTCATTCATAAACAGTACACCAGTTCTATATGCAGTGAGCAATGTTAATAATAACTTCATGGAACTAGGTGTTATATTTCGAACTTGTATGATTTCGTGGAGACACAATAATACAATAGCATTGGGGGGGAGAATTGAAGGTTGCAATGTTACAGCACCGCCTTTAATTCATTTGTTTTATCTTTTAATTCTATTGTTAATTCCACCATTTATTTTTTTTGGTTGTCCTTTGTGAGTCTAATAAATAGGTACTTTATCTTTTCTTTTTTTTTATCATGAAGTCACTAGGAAACTATTAATTAAGAGCATAGTTAAATAATACGATTAGTTTCACTGTGCTGCGATACTGCGTCTTCAGTTTTTTGTGAAAATCGGCTTAATAACCGGAAATAACGGTATTGAAGGCCAGGCGCTACCTGTCATAGAAAGTTTCTTACCGAGCGCTATTTAAATATTTCCCTGTCTATTAAATTGTTGATATTGGTATTATGTTTATTCTATAAATATAAAGTATAAGTTTAAACACAGGATAGCATAGCAGATAATTAGAAATAAGTTTATTTTTGTATTCTTTAGTAAGAAATATAAGGCATTTTTTTTTATTATTGGTATTATGTTTAAATATTTTTGTTATTGTTATGTTAGGACAGGGAGAGGAAGGCCAAAGACGAGGTGATTGGATCGTGTGAGGACTGATAGGAAAGAAAAAGGCGTGAATGATGTCGTGACAGGGGTCGACAGGGGAGAGTGGAAGAATAACATGTCCAACAGTTTCGTAGTCAATTCATGTTGTGTAACCTGTGTCTCCACGAAATCATACAAGCTCGAAACATAATTCCTAGTTCCATAAAGTTAATTAACTTTGCCCAGTTCATAAATATCTGGTACACTGTCTATGAATGAACCAATCTTATCGTTTAATTGTATTATAATATGCCAAAGTTTCATTTCAACATCAACACAAGCTATAGAACGACGAGGAAGGAACATTTGAGTATTTATCTTTTCAAAACATGAAAGTAATGTTATACTTGATCCATGTTCAGCACACTACACAAGGCAGCAATCACAACAAGCGCAACCCCTCCAGTCCACTCCACAATAATCTTTAAAGCACAAAACCTAAGTGTATTAACTCCTACACTCAACCAGGCAATAAAAACAAAAATTACTCCCGTTGCAAAATGGGCACTATTTCAAATAATAGCAGGGTCTATATTTCAGGCGAAACAACAGTCGCTGGCAGGCACGCCAAGGGAACTTTCAAAGTAGTTACAACCGATAAAAGTTTAAGCAATCAAGCGGGCGGCTAACAACAAATAACATTGAGAGGAACCACTCATGAGGTAGACAGACCTCGGTTGTGGACACCAGGGCTGAGAGCTTACAAACGAATAAACTATGACAACAATTAGACATTTGTGACTTTTTAAGCGTGTGAGTTGAGTTGAATGATCTTGCAATTTAACTAAAACCGAAATAGTAATCGAGAGAAACGTTTTCAACGATACAGACAGGTTTGGCCTAATCTTTTCAGGTACTTAGGTACAAGCAGCTAAGAACTGAATAGAAACACCAGGAGCGCCAAGATTATGCAAAGGAAAGCAAAGAAAAAACTTCAGAAAGTAGTTGATACAGATTTACTGGGTAGATGATGTGTTTTTTGTTGAGGCAACAACTAATAATAAGAACCAGATATAAGAATGAGAGTTAGAAAGAGCTCAGCTGAAAGGATGAGAAATCCAGAAACTTTATAAACATAGGGAGTTGTAATCTAGAAAGGACAAAAAAAGCAAATCACAGGTATTTTAACTCTGTTTCTTTGCGACTGAAATCTGTGCTAGTTAATTCGGCTACTGGCCTATAGATTGTAGTATTATAATAAATAATACAAAACTATTTATTTAAAGATTGCACGACTAACATAAAAACAATCGAAAATTAAGTATAAAATTATAGTAATTCACGAAAACTGAACCCTTCTCTAGAACTCGACAAACAGTCCTAATTGTTGGGTGTGCGTGACCAGCCGTGGGATCCAACACATGCCGCCGCTAAGTCAACCATTATAATCAAAACTATGCCCGATAATTTGCCACTAGACATTTATGTGCAATCGATATGACATGGTACGCCCAAGTTTGGTCAAGCTTTTTTGGTGTGGGTGGAGGGGCTCACAAAATTAAAACCAATCTTCGTATTCAGGCTGGATTGTTGCTGTTGAGAGACGAAAGCATTCTCCCTGATCAAGTCACCATCTGACAAATTATAGGAGTTGGTTACCAAAGACTATCTTTTTTCAATATTAAATGAGTCTACTCTTGACCTCAATCTTGTCTTGAGGACAGAGATGAAGTTGACAATGAAAAGAGCTAACCCAAAAGAAGCCCTTATATATATTCTTGATCAATAATACGCACAACCATCCTTTGGACATCATTATGACCTGATAATGTTAACGTAAAAATGTTAATGCATCATGGCTAAAGGCAATGACACTGGTCGATCGACGACGGAGGTTAAGGAACGACGCCGGGGTCAGACCTTGGGTGACCCACCGTTGTTTGCCCCCACCGTGCTTACGAGGGCAAGGCAACCAGCCAGTCTTGCCAGAGTAGTGCAAGCGGTCAGTCGTGTCTGACGCTACTTCAAAGGCGACGTGTTCGAACACGATGAACTAACCTTATGTTGTCGTAGCCAGGTTCCGGGTCAACTTAATTTAGCTCGCCATGAAGACTAGAGGTAGACTATAGACCCAGGGTTGCGGGAATGTTCGAAAGAGATACCGCGGCCCTGGAACACAAAGGGCAAAGGAAGGAACATGGATGGGTTTTAGTCAGTAAAAGTCTGACACTCCCTCCTGCTCAGCCCAGAGCGGGAGAAGTTATTTGATGATTTCTGCACAAGTTTACAGCCGTGATGGTCACGTCTTGAGTAGGCTTAAAGACTATCTCAAGACTGGACAGGACTACCCAGAATGAAGTGCTTCTGAGAAGAAGTATTGGCTGAGGTCACGAATGACACGAGAGCTTCTGAGTATGCCTGAAGAAGTGCAACAATGTGGATGATTTTAAATGAATTGAAGAGCCTTGCGATGTGCTTTCTCTTTTTACAGGCCTTTTGTCTAAAACTAAAGACTAAGACTATTTCTAACAACAGAAGTTATGTTAGTAAAAGTTATCACTTAGACAAAAGCAACTTGATTGTTTCAATAAATTAAATCTTCAACTTCTTCTTAAAAGTCATTATTTTTTATTAGCCTATTCTTTCCCACTGTTGGGCAAAGGCCTCCCCATTATTTTCCAACTAGACGAACGAGTCAAAATCCCAAACCGTCAGGCCAACATTTCAATTTATAAAAGTTATATTATACGTAAATGCTGCAGCATTTAAGTTGGCCTTACGACTTTTATTCCTAAGAAGACATTCAACGAAGGGCAATTTCTCAGAAGACAGCTGGCCCACTTGATATGAGCCCTCGTTATCGAAACCTTGAAAGCTAAAAATAACACCAATATGAAAACCTGAATGAAAACCTTTACTTCCACTTTCGTCCCAATTAATGCTGAAGACTTTCGAACGCTGACATTGCACGCTTTCAATGCGAAGTCGTTTTATATCGAAAAATTATAAATGTAGCTGGGCTGACGTTATATCTGGTCAGTGCAGTTCTACGGCGATTTTCTTGTTATAATTTATTCAGTATTTATGAATGAATGAATGGATTAATTTTGTTTCAGAAACAAAAGAACCATAGAGTAGTGTTGCAACAAGTTTGAGTGTTAGATTATTTTTTATTTTGTTTACGTTTTTGGTGATTTTTATGTTTTTGAGCCGAATTTGATGGTTTTGAATATTTAAGGCTTGTCCTTGTTTCAAACATGTCTTACTATTATTATTCATTTATTTATAATCAAACAATGGTATGTAAACTTATAAACTAAGCCCTACAAAACCGTAGACTAAAGAGCTACTTATTATTTTAGCACATGTTATCTAAATAATATCTTTTTTTCATCTTTATTTTTATCTTATTCGTCCACCATTCGGGCCCAGACCGGGCCAATAGATATTACAGGTATTCAATTTTTTGGTTTTAGGACGAGTTGGTTTTCTCTCGATAGTTTCTTTTACCGGTTTTGCTAGGTAGTGCTGAGCGGTAATTCAGGATGAAACTACATAAATCTATCTCTAAAATAAATAACATAGAAAACCCAAAATCATATTCAAAACATAAAACCCCATACAATTACATAAAGAAATCGGTCAAAACCCTTCCACGCCCTTCAAGGCGAGGAGCGAAACTCATAAAAATGATAAGTCGTAAAAACAGTCATAAAAAAATATGTAGCTTCGCTAATATGCGGTTCGGTCGAAGCGTGATTTCGATATGAATAATTCTAAATATTATATTTTGTTTATTTTAGTTTCGTTTTAACGAGATTTTCATCCTATTTCGTGACTTTTTAACTTTTGTATCGCGGAAAGTGTTGAAAATCTGATTTACGTACTTGATAACAGATTTTTTTTTCACTGTTTATGTCTTATTCAAGATTAAAACTTTGATTTGCTCCTGTATTTTGAGGTACAAGTCTTGGTTCTTGTTATAAAACTTTGAGTGGGGCGATGGTAGGGCAAAATATTGTAAGTCTACCATTCTTCCTTTATCCTGTGGTTAGTACCTCACCTGGTGTCAGAGTCTACCATAAGTAGCCTGAGTGGCAGGACTTGTCAATCTATATTACTAACTCCGTACTACAACTGGACCAAAGCCTCCCTTCTACTTTCTACACAATTCCGTCCATGTTCGCCTTGTTCATAATACATAGAATTTAGTTATTATACTTTTTCGTACATGTTATTATAGACCCAAACCGATACAAAACCCAGCATAATACCAAGCCGAACAATAGTCTGGCGTTCCATCAACTTTCACAGTTGCCAAAACCTATTAAGTTCAAGACGTTAGTATTTTAATAAATGAGAGAGCGTCACAGCCATTTTCCCAACTTGAAATTAACTTTGGGCTCCAGGGACTTGTATAAAAGCTATGAATACGGTACGGCATACCGGCAGCCATTGTTGGAGGCTGGAGACGGCAGTTCTTGAAGTTGCAGCGAGAACTTGCCACAGTGGCGCCATTGTGGCCTTGTGGGTCGACGGCGAACCGGTGTTAGCTTTTGATAGTGCGCGATGACCACCTGAATAGGTGTAATTTCTATTGGAGTCTTGCAGATTAAAACCTGCTCAAATTGTACGATCACTTTGGATGAATTTCCCTAAAAAATACCGGATTTCAACAATAAAACGTTCAGGGGTTGTCGGTGTCAGTATTAGTATTTTATAGTGAATTTGCAGCCACGCGAAGGCAGACCGACATAAATCTGGCATCAGGGAGTTACTCTTTATCATAATTATCAACCCATAGTAGGCCTTTTAGGATATCGTTACCAAAAAGGGCGTGATCTCCTAGTCTAGTAGGTAGGTAACGTCTAGGTTGTGTCTTAGGTAATTAAACTCAATATCTCTGTCAGTTCTTGAATGCGGTTTAGATAGATGGGTGATTGTGTCCAGTGTCATTGCTGAACTCTGGCCTTAATCAAGAGGTAGCAGACAGAAAAGCTCTCTGTAAAAACAATCAATGTGCAACACCACTTAAAAGACGGGAACAATATAGAACCGGTGTTTAAAGTGACAGAACCTATTCAATTACAAAATGGAGAACTATTGAGATCGTATCACCATAGGCTTTTGTCCTGAAACTTTAATTGCGGATTCTAAGCGAATGCGATTGGCTTCACATAGATGCAATTTACTAATAACAGGGTCACCTAACCGGTCCAAAACTATTATATATATCAAGCTGAAACCAACCGTACACATTCACAAAATTTCATTGAAATCGGTCCGAACATAGTGACAGTTGAGTTTGGTATATTCCGAAGATGTCACTCATACGTAAATAGGTTGTCCGCGCGAGTGAGCTACGTTCGCGTGTACACTCAATTGGTATATATGTTTTCGTTAGGACGTGGCTTTGTAGAGCAATGTAAGAGTTTATAAAGTAAGCGCGTACACCTTAGTACTGTTCATGAGAATGGCAAGACACAAAAAAGTAAGAACGTCCCATAAAGCTATGATACTTAACTTTCATAGTGCAGTGTTCTTCGAGTAAAGTTTCAGAAACGATAAGTTTCATGGAACTTTGTCTCATTCCAAAAATAAGAATAGTTAAACTACTTTGATTAAAAATAAAAGGTAGAACTTACTTTTGCCGACAAAGTTCGGTCTTCCCGTTTGAACGAGGCACCAAAAATAAAAGTTATTGGATGTTAATACGTTCATGAATTAATAAAATTAAAAAGTACGGCTTTGCCTACACTTCACGTCATTTATTATTGACATTAAGTACGCTTTAAAAACATACACGAGTTGCGGATATGAAAACAAAGAGAAATATTATGGTATTTTGTATCAAAAATAAACTATAGGATTATCATATCTATATTCTCGGATTTAATAAAAGCTTTTAGTTGTTTTTGGTACAGTCAGCCCAAAAAGCATGTAAACACGGAAAACGAAAACATTTCTTGTCCACAACTTTCGTTCGATAGTTGTGTTGTGTATTGTTTTGTGTTTTGTGTTGTGTATATACAACAGTGTGTACAATATTATTATTTTTACTTGTACACACAACTAAGGAACTACAAAAGATAGTAAATTTTACTACAGTTTGGATACATAATAATATAATAATAGTCCTCCTGACCGTTGTAGATCACGGCGGCCAATCTCAACGCAGATTAGCCATCGGCGCGGGAGATATTATAATGCACAAGTGTGTGCGCAGGCACAGGCGCACTCTCTGTTCCTTCACTCTCATAGTCCGATGGGACGGCAATCGGACACGACCGGAGAGAGATCAGGCGCAGGACCAACGGCTTAAGGTGCTTTCCGAGGCACGGGGGTATCATACTACCAAATCCCAAACTCCGGGCTACTAATGAGAAATTTCGAATGAAAAACCCAATAGCACTTTTTGCCCGACCCGGGAATCGAACCGAGGACCCCACACTCAGCAGTCGCGCTTGCGACCACGGGACCAACGGGGCAGTAAACCTAATAATATAAACAATACATAAAAGTGTTTCGGAAAAATTTAAGCCCGTGCAGCTAGGTTACGGCTCCAAAGGGGGCTGTGAGGCTGCCGTACACGCTTTGTCGAACTACCTAAATTCTGGCAAAGGTGAGGTCATTCTGAAGGTTGATTTAACGAATGCCTTTAATTCAGTTAATTGGGACACCTTGTTAACAGAAATTAAAAAAGAATTACCTCAAATTTATAGTTTTCTTTGGCAGTGTTACAGACATCCGTCTAAATTACTGTATCGGGACAACCTTCTGGAATCTACTGTTGGCTGTCAACAAGGTGACCCGCTCGGGCCAGAGATATTTAGTTTAGCTATTCACCCAATTGTTCGACAACTAAATTCTAAATTTAACGTTTGGTATCTTGATGATGGAACCTTGGGGGGCGACGTAGATACTGTTTTAAATGATTTAATTTACTTAAAAAATAAACTTCATTCCATTGGCCTTGACCTTAACCTTGCAAAATGCGAACTTTATTTAACGGACTGTACCAACAGACAACTGACTATTCCTAAATTTAACGCAATAGCACCTAACATCAAAATTATTGAAAAAAGTTCTCTTCGTCTCCTTGGGTCTCCAATCTTCGAGTTTTCCTTTCCCGATTTTATCGAGGAAAAAATTCAAAATTTCAATGACATTTCGGAAAGATTACTCCAAATTAATATGCATTCGGCCATCACCATAATCCGTTATTGCTATTTCGGCCCAAAATTAACTTATTTTCTACGTGCTTCCCCTTTATGGAAGCACACTCATCTTTTGGACCAAATGGATCAAATTGTCAGAAATACTTTATCATCCATTTTAAATGTGGCCTTGGATGATCGAGCTTGGACACAAGCTACTCTTCCCATTCGTGTGGGAGGACTCGGCGTCCGCAAAATTTCTAGTATTAGTTTACCGGCTTTTATATCCTCGGTCCACGGCACTGAGAAATTAATGAGGAATATCCTGGCTTCCACACTGATTGATTTTGATGTGCCGTGCTTCTCCGAGGCTATCAATGCCTGGAAACTCGCTTGCCCAAATTCTGAAGAACCCGACCATCCATTTTACCAGAGACGGTGGGACGAGCCGCTCTGCAGAGTAGTTCAGAACAATTTACTGAACACGTCTGCTACTACTGCTGAGCGCGCTCGTCTGCTGGCTGTGGGTGAGTGGGAGTCGGGTCTTTGGCTTCACGCACTACCGTCGTCGAACACAGGTACGTTGCTCGACGACACTACTTTCTGCCTCGCTGCTTCTCTGCGCCTAGGTGCCGCATTATGTTCTCCTCATCGCTGTCACTGTGGTGAAGTTGTCAACAGCCTCGGACATCACGGCCTGTCATGCAGCCGAAGTGCGGGCCGTTTTGCACGGCACGCGAATTTAAATGACATCATCCGACGAGCTCTTGTCACCGTCGGCGTTCCAGCTATATTAGAACCCAATGGCTTGGCACGCGACGATGGCAAGAGACCGGACGGGATGTCTTTGTTTCCATGGAAGATGGGTAGGCCTTTAGTGTGGGACGCAACATGTGTCGATACTCTTGCGCCATCCCATCTTCCTAGCTCATCGTGCTGTGCTGGGGCTGCCGCTGCGGCTGCAGAGAACCTCAAGCGGCGTTAATATAGTAACCTCATTGGTAACTATATTTTCGAGCCGTTTGGGGTTGAAACTCTAGGACCGTGGGGTCCGAGCGCTCACAGCCTTTTCAAGGATATTTCTAAGCGTTTAGTTGACACTTCCCGTGACCCAAGGGCTGGCTTTTACCTTGGCCAAAGGCTTAGCGTTGCCATACAACGTGGCAACGCCGCCAGTCTCTTGGGTACATTACCAGTTGACAGCGTTGAGGAGGAGTTTTTTGACGCCATTTTTTAAGTTTGTTGCTAGGTTATTTACTTTAGGTTATTTTAATTAATAAATGTAATACTTGATTAGTGTAAATATATTTCAAATAAATATTATGTTTCAATACATAAAAATTGAATAATTTTTGTCGTATCTTGTACGATCTTGATAAACGGCTAAGCAAGTTATAAGATATTAGATGTAAAATTACTTCTACCTAATCTTGAAACATCACACTTCCTAAGAAATTATAAACAAATACCACTACCACAATACCTTGAAAAAAATCAATCCTCTATAATCACTATTAGAAATTGTTAGCTTTTTCCCCTCTACGACGTGACGTCTACGGCGTAGCCGCGTAGCGCTACGCGGTCGGCGTTGTAGTATGATAACAGTAATTCACTGATTTTAATACTGAACTATCAAGATATACCAGTATGCAGTAAATTATGGAATAATAGGTAGGTAACGTATTTGATTACTAACATAACAACATGCCAATGCTATCAAGATAGATAGGCAGCGGTCAGTTTCATAACATTTTTTTAGCCCCATGTTGTGCCCGGTTCATGGTAATAGGTTCGCCTAGAGAGATAAATCTTCTGGCTGCTATAATGGAAAAACCCAGTTTCAATTTGCCAGTCCTGGGTATCAAAACCAAGACTTCATGTTTAGTAGTAGCAAATCTCAGGCCTCCTCAATATCATATATCTTTGTGTCGTACAGTAAAAGTTCGACTCAATATATACTTTTTATAATACATTTACCATCTGAAACATTACTACATAACAATTAGTAGCACTACCCACCGTAGGGTACACCACCTAGCAGTTTACACGCAATAATAAGGCCCGCTAGTCTAATTCAAAGCTAAACCGGCCGTAGATGGTTCGTCGCAACGCTGACATCACTTCACTGGGAATTACTAATGAGGGCGCGGTCCCATTGACAGCGGACGTGACAAAGTTGACTCCCCGCTCACGCGGCGGTCACCTGTACGTTATTTTCCAAAATGATCATGAACATTGGGTTATTGACGTGTGATTCCCACTTTTTCAAAGATTTTTTTTTTCACTGTTTTCTTGTTACCTCTGAAACCTGTAATCCAACATCAACTTTATTGCTGCATGAGTAAAGATCACTGTTATTTTGACGGACTTGTGAGTGACTCAACCCAACAGCAACTAATGAATTTTGCGCGGTTCCGTTAAAGACCACGTGCCAAAAGTTTCGTTCGTCCAAAACTGTGATAACGATCTGGTTTTATACATATAATTGAGTGAAAGTGCATTACAAACTGGAGGATGACGTTAAGAGATTTTTTTGGTTACTTTTGTGTTTTTTTTACAATGCTCGGTAAAGGATAAGTATCTTTTAAATACCAGTCATACTCGATCTTTGTCTTTAAATTGATGATTTCGTTGGTAGTTATGTGTTCGAGCCGTTTGTGATTGAAACGTTTGGGGCCATATTTTCTATTGCAAGAAAATATTGATCTGACACATTATTTGAAATCACGCATAATCCCTTGGATGAATGGTGGGTTCCCGTGATGATTAATTTGATAACCATACCACAATATGTGAGGAATAACTGAAATAGTTACAGTTAAAAGGTTTTCTCTAACTTGTACCTTTTTTTTCTCAGAATTATCTTACACGAACCTAAATAGACGTTTATTTAGCAAAGTTTATGAAGTAAAAGAAAATTATACACACCGAATTGAACACGAACAAACAGACGAAGGTAAACTGAGAGTAAAATGTAAATGTCCTTACACGAGTAATCTTGTACAAAATGTTTTATTAAAATTCGGAAACACCACAAGTCTTGAGGGATGAGTGCGGAGGGACAAAATGTCAAAGACCTTTGGATCAACCTTGAAATAAACTTATGTGGTACTGAAATGTAATTATGTTTTCTTTGTTGGTTGTCCAGGATATTCGGTGACGGTTTCATTTAAGTCTATGAATATAATTTTTCTTTGTTAGTTTAGATCTTAGAGACTGGATAATTGAGAGATCATTCCGAAGGGCAGTAAGTTCTAAAATGCTGATTCTTTAAAAAAAACGAAACCTTATAAGTCAAAGTTTTCACAATACGTTGAAATTTAAATTTATTTTAAACGCATTTTCTTGTCGTGACATGTTCAAGTTAACAATAATGCATACGTTTTCCAATGCACATCCCACTAGCACAAAAACACTCTCGAATCTATGGTCTAGCTAATCTATTATTATATTTAAATTACCAGACTATTCGATAACGTATTCAAACCCGCTAATCGCTCATCACTGATCTCGCTTACAGTCGCGACCCAAGTCATCAATGCATGAAAGTCGGCCTGACACCTGGCTTTGCTATCAAACCGCCCTGACTGATGGCAGTAGCTCATGCTGTCTAGACAGCCTAATATAGAAACGATTATATATCTCGGCATACATGTTGGTTTATTCAACGAGAGTAAGGCCAGTCACAAATGATGACTGGTGTAGTCGATTGTTGAATTATACAGGCAACTAATGTACCTGTTTGACGTTATTAATGATAAGTTGTGTGTTAGGTCAGTAAGGTTCAAAGTTAGATGGATTCGTTTGTCATTAAATACGTGGTAATGACTGTTGTTGTACTTTAATTAATCACGCGATTTTTGGGATAACATAGGTAATAGAATCATTGAGTCGAAGCGGTAAGGACAGATTGCGGGCCGAACATCAGACACATGAATTTGACAGATAATGTACTGAAGCATCTGTCCGGTCCAAGAACAGTGTCCGCATCCAGTCCGGCGTCCGGTTCGACGTAACCTTTACACATTTAAGTTTGTACCAATCGTTCACAAGTCACAAAATGTCATCAACACACTATTCTTAGTGATGTAATCGCGGGCAACACTTATACTACAAATAGTTGGCACCGGTGGAGATCTCACGCAACACAATGGTAGTTAAATATTAAAAGTGCAGTTAGCGGCGCTGCCAGTTAACCTGTGATTGGCTACAGTTACTGTTAGCACGTAATTGAACGTACTAACTAGATACCACGAACGTGACCTTTTAAATCTGTAAATTGCTGAAAAGAGTGTACTATGTCTGTGTGTTTCTTTAGGTATATGAAAGTATGTCTGGAAATTAAAATAAAAGGAAATTTGCAAAGAATGAATGTATACAGAGTGTAACAAGACCCTTAACGAAGCCGTCAACCAAGCATTATGTACATCAAACTAAGTAATCTAGCAAAAATTATTGCTGGGAAACGACTTTATATTAATTGCCATTCGATTAATGTTGCAATGCTGCCAGTCTTTTGGGTACATTTTACATTAACATCGATGCGAATGAATGTAATGTTGTAAAATACAATATTTAAACACTCCGAATGAAAATTGTAAACGGTTGATTTTCTATAAATGCGATAGGAACAATGAGTTTAATATTAGTTGCAATATCCATCGTGCACAAAATCGCGTATTGACGATGTCAAAGACTTTAATTAGGCTCATTAGAAAAGAGTATCCATGGAGTTTCTTGCACATTATTTTTCATAGAGATCTACGATTTGGAATGCGCAACTACAGTACTTTCACAAGTTATTATGCCTTGTGACTGGGAGTGTAGCTTCGCTTTCTTTGTGTTTTTGACATTGAAAAGTGCATGTAATGGTCTAATTTAAATGAGTCATAATGTGGGTAAAATGGTAGTGAATTGGAAGATTAAAGTGCATTTACATCAGCATTGATTAATGCATGAGACTATGATTCCTCTAATATTAAGGTGGATGCGCAAGGGTAGCCCGCGAAATTTAAATTTTCTTACGTTTATTGCAATTTGCAGGTCAGTGTCAGGTTGTATGTTGATGAAAATATGAATCGCGCAGTAACACGTATGGAGCTACAGAATTATAATCATTCAAATCATCAATACAACCCTCCAAGTTCATATAATCTCAAAAAGTGACTTTTTCATGAAATAGCTACTGAATGTGATTATATGAACTTGGAGAGCTGTATTGATGATTTGAATGATTATAATTCTGTAACTCCATACGTGTTACTGGCGCGATTCATATTTTCATCAACGTACAACTTGACACTGACCTGCAAATTGCAATAAACTTGAGAAAATTTAAATTTCGCGGGCTACCCTTGCGCTTCCACCTTAACAAGACCTTTGGCCAGCACTAGCTAACTCTAGATATACACTGTTATTGCCTACGCTTCGGGGATTAAGCCACTGCTCCATTGATACCTATGTACTCATTTGTACTGCAGTTTGACGGACACATTGGGCTTGACAAATTAGCCGTCAGACAAATTATGTGAACGTACGAGTATATGGTGTGTTTAGTATATTTATCTAATGTGCTTTATCAGTGAGAGATTTACGGTCAATGATCTGAGTTAATATGGACAAATGTCACCGGGATCTCTAAGTTTTGTAAACTTTTAAGAATGTTGCCTCTGGGATTTTAAATTAATTAAGACTTTGGAGAGATTGTTTCAATAACGGTTTTTAGACAGATCTTATCCGTGTTTAGACTGCATTTTGGGATTGCATTTAAAATTTTAAATAAAATAAAGTTTTAAAAATAGTTTTTGTTCAGATGAAGTTAAGGAATAGTTTGTTTAAAATTGTTAAGTATCAGTTTTTTTGGTGCATTTTTGAGAATATTTTATGGTTGAACTTCACATTTACAGCTGCTTATCTAAAAATAAAACAAACGTCGATACACAGATTTTTAACAGATGTTTGTTGATCCACTCTATCTTTTATTGTCATGTTTAAATTATTATTTAAACGTACGCGAAGTGTGGTGTACTATTTTATCTTTTTTCACGTTTTCCATTCATGTAAACAAAGTAATAACATCTTGATAGAATATATAACAACATACATATTGCTAAAAAAAAACTTCATGTAGTAAACGTCTTTGCTTACAGTCGTGGAAAATATAAAAATAAGAGTGTATATATGTACTTACATATGTGTGTATGTTCGCTTCCATGTTGACCTGGGGATTAAAGAAAAACAAGGTGTATATAGTGCATGTTTACTGAGGGATGCCTAATACCTTAGGGGGGGTGGGGGTAAATACCTTAAAGGGGAGTGGGGAAGTACATCTAAGATTCGAAAGCGATTCAATGAAATAAGTCATAGCAGCTGATCATGAGTTAGATTTTAACGAAACGCCGTTTTAGAGAATTGAGTTTATAAAGGTTTATTGATTCGGTTAAAATGATTTTTGTCCTGGTTCACGCTTATGCTTCTGGGCGCTTATCCACCAGGGTTCAGTAATTCGATAGAACCTAAGTTTTCTGCATCCGTGCTGTGGCTAGATAGGTATACTATATGTTACTTAGCTGATAAGATGAAAAAGATGGATGATTTTTAAGTGCAAGTATTGATTTGATTACAAATTTTCTATCTAGGTTTTTATAGCTTCGTCACTTTTCATATTATTTCCTTTATCAAGTGTGGGGGGTTACTGGGAAAGAGACAGTGTATATAGGTCTTCCCTTTCCCACACTTGAATTACGTCATAATAACCGCGGACTTAACACCTTTTGTAGTTCCGCTACTGAGCGGACTATTGCATGGAAAACTGTGTTTCTGCTGGGACTATCCTTATTTTGTATGCTTTTGTTTTTTAAGAGTTACGTTGTATGGCAATTTCATATTTTGTTTTACCTTTGTATGTCTCATTTTATAGGTACTTTAATATATTGAATTAATTGAATAAAAACACAGTGTTTCATGTGTATTTCTACGTTAATTAATTACGAATTAAGAAATATTATAGAACACCCATTTAAATATTTTAAAAATAAATTGCGTAAATGGTTGACAGATTTTTTATAAAGTTTTTAGATTTTCTGCAAAAATAATATAAATTTTAAGATTTTAGTGTAGTTTTATGAGCAATATGTGTCAAGGTTTTTTTTATTATTATTTAAAAAATATTTTACTCTAAATTAACTTACGGAAATATTTGTTATATGACACTAAAAATATATTTGCATGCACTAAAAAGCCAAAATGTGTTTTGTGCATAAACCACCAATTTAGCAACTGGTAACACCTGCATTTTAAAGCAAATAAATAATTCCTAATTTTTTATCACTACATAGTATAAAACAAAGTCACTTCCCGCTGTCTCACCGTATGTATGCTTAGATCTTTAAAACTCCGCAATTGTATTTTTTTTTATAGATAGAGTGATATAAGAAGAAGGTGCACCCGTGCGAAGCCGGGGCGGGTCTCTAGTTATAAATAAAATCTAAGCCGGAGAGATGACCTGTACTTCAGGAACCTCCTACTTCAGACACCTTTCTCTATATAAGATTGTGAACACAATCTTATGAACCAGCGCCTGTTATTCACGACGCTGAGATAAATAAAGATTTATTATTGATTATGATCATTTTATGAAGAGTCAAGAGATAAATAACCAAAACAAAAAAATAATAAGTATAGTAAGTTTTGAACCAACTATCAAAAGCGCATTGAAACTTCTTCACTATTAATAACACACTCTATTTCTAACCAATCTCGAAAAGAAAGAGGTTGTCAATTTGGTCTGAATGTTTTTTTCCTTGTTGACGACACCTAATTACAAAGTCGTAAGTTCTATATTAGCTTGCCTATCTGCTCCAAAAAGGAACCCCGGTTGTCCGCACTGCACCATAGTTGTCCTCTTAAAATCCTAACATTATCTCAGACCGACAAACAAGTAAAACTTCGAATGGACTTGCTAAAGGCTTTTTAACCCATCAAATAAACACTCATTTATAATTTATAAACGCCTTTCTCAAAAATACTTCCTCATTTAATAAAGCTAACAAGGTTCCGTTTCATAGATCAAGTCTCCTTGAAACACGCCTATAAGAAAGGAAAGTGTCGCTAATAGTAGAAAGAAAAGTCGACCTTATAGACCAAAACAATAGCCCGTTCATAACGTAAAGGTCGTGTGTGGGACTATTATAAGACAAAAATAAACTCTAAAACAATCGAGCAAAGTTGATTTTAGTTTGTCGTAGAAAAATATTGGACTTTTAAAACTTAGTGTTACAGCGAATTTGGGTTTATATTTTAGAGGAATTAAATGAATAATGGAGGATAGAAATGAATGTTGGATTAAATGTTGACTTGTAATAAGCAGTAATTAAACTCTTTATCGCAATAATAGGAAATAGGAAAACTTGTTTCGCACAAAAATTCAACCGAATATATCCAGTAGTTCAATCACAGGGCATTATTTTTCATTTTCAGTATTTTCTACATGATGTAGATGAATAGGCTAGTACTGGCAGGTTAACGACCCTCGCATGGGTATAAACACTAAACACATGTAGCCAACATGCTACTTCAAAAATCCTGTGCGAAATTCGTTCCTAAATTTTTTATTTCCAGATGCGAATTAGTGCAAATTATGCCTAAGGTATTTATAAAAAGTGTTATTATATATATATCCCCTATACAGCGTGTAACAGAAAGGGTATAATCATATGGAATACTGTGGTACGGACCATCAAACTGAACAACTTTCTCTATGGGACCAACATCGAAATCGTAAAAAATTAATCAGCTGTCCCATACATTTGGGTCGAGTAGGTATTGAAATTTTGTATAGGACAGCTTATATTATTATTATTACTACTTATTATTTAAATATATCACTACATAGTACAAAACAAAGTCCCGCTCTCTGTCCCTGTTTGCTTAGATCTTTAAAACTACGAAACGGATTCTGATGCGGTTTTTTTAATAGATGGAGTAATTCAAAAGGAAGGTTCATATATATATCATTGCACCCGTGCAAAGCCGGGGCGGGTCGCTAGTCAATATATGTATATAAAGAGGCTAATTGATTAACAGCTTTATGCTACATAGTTTGTTTGGCAAAATCTTTTGTTTAATTTCGATGTCGGGGTTTATTTAATAATTTACAAAATATTCCTATCAACTGGTATTACCAGTGTTTTAAATTACTGTCAAATTGTCGTCGCCATCCTTTATTTATGTAGGTTTGTTTTAGTCTTAATTTAGTTATTTTAGCTCATGTCAGCTTCGCTTACGTTAATTTTGACTTTGACAATTAATTCGGGTTGAACTCTGCTTGCATCTAATTCAATCGTGATCATGTGGCGCCATCTATTTATCGTAAGAACGTTATTATTGTTTTCTGGAACAGTCCTTTTTTTTGGGATAAAAGACACTCTATGTCCGTTTCTGTACACCTGACAACGTATATGCAAAATTTCAGGACGATCGGTTCAATAGTTTAAGCGTGAAAATAAATATTAAATAATATAAATAAATAATAAAATTTTATTCAAAAAGGTAACAAACAAACTTACTTTCGCATTTAAACTATTAGTTAAGGCGGAGTTAGGATATTTAGTTTGCATATTTATACAAGGTTGTTTAAAATAAACGTTTTCGCTCAAAAAGAACTCCTTGGGATGTTAGTTTAACTAAAACATTACTGATGTTGCAATTGCAATGTATACTCTGACGGGAAAGATTCGCTCAAATATATGTTATAGTAACTTTCCTTAAAATGCTTCATAATTTAGACACTAAACAAGTTTATTTAGATGTCTCTTCAGAAAATAACACGGATTTTTTAAAGTGTGGGGTTGATGATCATAACCGATCTAAAAATAAATTTTCTGAAAAAAAAAACTTTCTGAATGGAAATCTAAGTTATAACAGAAATAACGACTTCTAAGAATTGTTTACTGCTTTGATGTCACCACACATAACAGTAAATGGTTGTTTTTGTATGAGCTACGGCCCCAATGCTGCATCACGTTGAACTTGATACAGCATTGGGGACGTATCAGCATCTAGTAAAAGTATTTCACTAGATGCCTAAATTATGAGAAAGTACAGGTGTCTGTTTATAATTTAATGATAGTCTTTATGACAAATCGTTTAAGTTACGTATAATTCTGAAAAGGAGCCGTTGGAATGAAATTAACTTTGAACCAAATATTTTTAAATCAATAACGACGATACTGATGATAACGACGAAATAATCGAAGTGGGGGCTTGTGACGTCACTTGTAAACAAAAAGTGTACTAACAAGTGACATCACGCGAGTTCTTGATGCACTGTATGGTCTATTTTTTTTTGTTTACGTGAAAAAATAAAAAATATGTTTAAATAATAAAAAATATTTTTTTTGGAAATCTGTCTGACGGACTAATTAGATTTTTTTAGTTGTCTACCCTATTGACTATTTATGCCACTCGTGGGCCTCTGACTTGGCTTTAAAAATATCTGAAGTTTTCTTGCACCGAAGCAAGTGATAACTGTACAACACACACCACACCACACCACACCACACCACACCACACCACACCACACCACATCACATCACATCACACCACACCACACCACACCTTACCACACAACACCACACCACACCATACCACACCAGGCTAGGCACTAACCACATGTTTAAGAAAAAGAATTTACTATTCATTTGTTTTATTCAAACTAGTCAAATGAAAGCTGATTTACATTAAGCCATCTCCATTTCACAAGCCAGAGTATGTTTGCAATCAAACACGCCACGGCCGTATTTGTAATGACGACGATGTTTTTATTAGCAACTACCTGAAAACAGCAGTTTTACTATTTTACTATCCAGTTTTTTAGAAACCTCCAATATTTCCCGTAAACCTCTTTTATCTTCAATGCTTTTTAACAAAAACACCGAACAAATCTGAAATTAACTAGTGAAACCAATTTCGTCAGACAATATCTACTAAAGTTGGCTTTCAAACCTCAACTGAATGGTACAATCGATCATGACAATGATACTCGAGTGAATTAGTCGGCTATTAATCGATTTGGCTATTGTATGTGTACATACAAGTAATAAGTAGTCGTACAATGTTAAGCGATCTCGTATCCATACAATCCCTACTTTTATACTAATAGTACGCAACTCTCTCTGTCTGCATGAGGTCCTGGGTTCGATTCTCAGGTCTGGAAAAGCGCCAAGGAGTCAGGATTTCTGCCCGGTTGTTGTCAATAGGCTCGCTCCCTATTACGTGGGACATTAACTAAAAATAACTGGCTAAATGTGGGTGTCAGGTTTAATAATTTCCTCTAAATATGGACATATCTAGTTAAGAAAGAAGAGCGTTTCAATAAAGTGAGTTTGTGACTTAGTAAAGTCAGGAAAAAACCTATCTAATAAGCAACTTGACGGTCAACCTATCCGTATATTCAAATGACAGTTGCCATTTCTTCGACGATCTAACTTGGCACCTTATCTGCCTAAGCTGTTCCCAAATATGTTGGGGTCGGCTTCCAGTCTAACCGGATGCAGCTGAATACCAGTATTTTACATGGAGCGACTGCCTATCTGACCTCCATACGATAGTCCTTCGTGAGACTGGTTGTCAGACTTTTTGGGCCAATGACAACCAGTTTCGGCTGTCAAAGATCTACAACTGACAGCCGGGACCAACGGCTTAACGTGCTTTCCGTGGCACGGAGGAAACTCGGTATGTAATGAGCGGTCACCCATCCACACACCAACCTAGGCAAGCACGGCTTAACCTAAAGATCGACCCAAGCGGCTGTTGTTATTTTGCCACGAGCTCCTAAATATAAATATAATTTGAT
This sequence comes from Eugnorisma glareosa, assembly GCA_947578425.1. Taxonomy (NCBI): domain Eukaryota; kingdom Metazoa; phylum Arthropoda; class Insecta; order Lepidoptera; family Noctuidae; genus Eugnorisma; species Eugnorisma glareosa. The sequence goes on from OX387957.1 coordinate 43,642,983, forward strand.
ACCTGCTTAATAATTAATTTCCTTACGTTGACGTAGTAAACTAGGCCATATTTAATGTCGTCATAGTGCGTGAAATCTAATTTATATTTTCTTTCACCGTATCGGTCAAGTATGGGGTCAAAGAACCCTCTCTACTCATCCTTGGTAAATGAACGTCGCATAACTACATATCAATAAAAATATATAATCTTCTACATATTGCGTCACAGCATCCGAACTCCCAGATACAATAACTTGTTTACATATTTTCAAAGGTTACGATTCAATAAGTGCATTTTTTTATTATAAGCATGCCTCCTTTACGAGCGTAGTCGTACATAAGAATAACAATCGGTACCCGTTCCCTCGCCCGCGTTTTGTTAGAAGATGGCCTTCAGGAACGTCCCCCGTCCCTTTCCCTCTCATTGTAAACCAGCTCTGCCCGTCTCTAGTTACGTCGGCGCAAACATGAATAAAATAGCACTGACTCCCGCTATCTGTCTCGCTCTTTTGTGGGGTTTTTGAACAAGTGCGAGAGGGACGGTGGCCGAGGGTAGCAATGCAATAAAACAGAGCTGCCTACATGGGAGATTTGTGCCTATACAGTGGTATAGTTCTCTCCACGCGTGGCGGTTTTATTTGCCTAAAGAGAAACTGTTTGGAAGTGTTAACTTCCATTTAATTTGATACAATTATGTTGTTTATTTGGATGCTGTTGGTAAAAATCTATTGCGAATTGTTTGGAGATTCTAAATGATTTATTGCTAACGGTTGGTCATTTTGAAATGATACTTACGTTTTAAAGGCGATGTTTTACGTTTTGGCGGTAAAATATAAACGTAAAGCTGTATCATCAAGTAAACAACTACAAGCCATCCTGTAACATTGCATGACTAAAAGAAAATTAAATGTCTTGATTTCATTTTATCTAGTAATTTCTTGAAAGACCTAGGTGTCATGTTTTGGCTGACGGACTGACACGAATTAGGCGGGTGAAATAAACATTTACTTTTTAAGATTGTATCTACCTATTGTAGAGATTTTCAATATTTATGTGCAGTGTCTGTTTGCTGTTCTTTTCTTTAACAAAGGTAATTCTCAGTAAACCATTTTTTTTATAAACTAACCAGCATCCTATATCATAATTTGTATGTGAATAATACTCACAACGGGTAAATTAGTAAAAAATAATGGACTTATTTCCGCCCTCATAGAAAAACGTAGGCAGTAGGTATTAATCTGGAATCTATAACTCATCTACGAAAGCGCGCTCTATGGTAAAACGCCACTCAAACAAATAACCAGCGCTGAATTTCATGAACATTTTCAGTTGTTTGAAATGAAGCGTCCACTACTAGACATCGCTTTATAAGGAGTCAAGGACCTATCCTGTTTTTTTTTTTCCGAAAGTTAATTGGCACAGGACAAATGGAAAAAATGGTATTCCAAAGTTCCAAAGTCAAATCTCAATCTGGAAAATAAAAGACGATTGAGATTAAAATCTTAATATAAAAATCTCGTGTCATGGTTTGTGGTCGCACTCCTCCGCAATGGCTCGAACGATTTTTATGATTTTTTTTAATTTATATTTTGTATGTATGATAATAGATCGTAAAGTAAATTTCACACCGCTAGGTAGTTAGTGTGTCCCTATCCAGAAAAATATATATGGCTGAACAACGTTTACGGGGTCAGCTAGTAGTCGATAAGAAAACCACGATGGTTGATTTTAAGAACTTCACAGAAAGCATATCAAATAAAATACAGTTCTCGCCGATCACGGCGGCCAATATCAGCGGAGATTAGCCATCGGCTCGGGTCTTCGGGAGATATTATAGTGCACAGTGCACGGGCTGCTCTCGAGAGCACGTTAATCCGTGGGTATCATACCGCGTACTCCCAAACTCCGGGCAACTACTGAGGAATTTCTATATAGAAAATCCATTAACACTTTTTGCCTGGGAATGGAAGCCAGGATCCCACGCTCATGTTTGAGAACACTAACTAGACCAGCAGGGCGGCAAAATAATAGGTACTAATAAAATAAAATACGAACGAATAATTATAGAAAATTGTTTACCTACCTACTCATATCACAACGACGAAATCCTTAACAAACTTGGTACCAACATTATATAGGGTGACTGGTAATTAGTCACCGATACCTAAACACCGGACTGTACTCATGATAACAAACAACTTTCCCAAAGAAACATGTTTTTAATACTCATTCAATTTAATCATAATAACACAACAGCCATATGAAATTCGCGCGCACGCGCTTGTGACCTATCAGCTGTTATAGCCTTTCTATCTACCCCTATTATGTATGTATACACTACAGCCCATTACTATAGTACCTACCGTGACGGTACCTACCATAGTAATGAGACAGATCCACGGTACAAGTTTACAGTAGTAAAGCTCTCTATCCACGGTAAAATAAAAAAAATATTGTTACAGTATCAAAACTATCTATTACCGAAAAAAAAGGTTGCCTTCCGCGCCGCACTACAGTATCAAACACACGGAATCCGAAAAAAAAAAATGTAACGCTTCCTTTCGTGAGTACAGGTGTACATGTAGTACAATCACGGCAGGCAATTCGGTAATCGAACAATAACAGGTCGCTTCGCGCCACCTGGAAGGGTGAATCAATTTTGCGTCAGGACCAGACACGCAACTGAATGCCGATGCCGTCACATTAATGCTTAAATCGATTTTAACTCAACTGTTTACCCGATTTCTGTAGCTTTTACTGAACATGGTGAATGTTTCGTGGAGTTTCTTTGTGAGTTGCTACTGTCAATGTCAATGTTATTTTTTTGGAGACGGTATTTCATCATCTCACTCACTGCTGGGTATAGGCTTCTCTTATGCTCCACGCTCTACTGACAGCCTCATCCAGACGTTGTTTAGTCTGTATTAATAACTAGCGGCCCGTCCAAGCTTCGCACGGGTGCCTATGTTACTCAGGGTGAATGTAGCTTTCTAATGGTGAAAGAATTTTTGAAATCGGCGGAGTAGTTTTTGAGTTTATTCATTACAAACATACACACAAAAATACAAATCTTTCCTCTTTATAATATTAGTGTAGATAGGTTGGTCCGTGCATGGGCGACCTACCGAGTGTCCTCTGAGCTTCGGATAGTACATCAAGACGTTGGTCCCGGCTGTCATTTGTAGATATTAGACAGTTGTTACAGGAGAAACTGTCGGATAAGTAGTCGTTCCATGTAAAATACTGGTATACAGCTGCATGCGTTTAGACTGGAAGCCGACCCTAAAAAAGTTGGGAAATGGCATGATGATTTAGTCTGTATTTTAAGCAAGTTTTCAATCAGACCAGAGGACTTAGATAACATTCTATGAGCGTTAACGGCGATCGAAAAGACAAAATAATAAATTGACTTGTGCTACTAAAACCTTATGCATTCACTTCTCTAAGCTCTGAGGTCAGTCATATCAAATCATATCTAAGTATTTTGTATTTCTTTTGCATATCTGTTGTCTGTATATATCTGTCTGACTCTGTTTCAAGTGCTACTTCACAGATTTATGAACACACAACAAACAATAAGTGGCCACTTTGCGGGAAGAAACGCGCCTGGTCTTTTCTCCATACCAACGCTCTCGCCTGTTTTCTATCTGGTTTATGATTTTAAAGCTCTGATTTTTTACAGTTAAATAAATATCAACCTCTTCTATGTCCCTATGTTTTTCTTTTTGATGATATATCAATGTATCAGCACTAAAACCATTACAAAATGCTCAAAATTGCTTATTTGGACCCCTGTCAACAGAGACCTAGTGTACATATTTGACAACTATTAATTTAAAAAGAAAAACATAGGAACACAGTATTTTATATCCTTTTAATTCAGTTTAGGAAATATCTTGGTCGAATGTTGGAGGAGGAAATAGTCGCGAGCCAAACCTCGAATTACTGACTTTGACGGATCTATAGATGTCTTTATAGCACCAATGTCTAAATACCGCCCGTTGAGCGACAGCGATAGTTTCTTTAAATACCAAAGAAGACAAATCTACATACAGATTTATTTTTCCTATAAAACCCATTGTACAATCAAGGAATGAAAATTATAAGCACGTTACGGTTATAAACGTTATAGCACAATATTATGTGTTTTAATATATCTGGACATAATCTTGAATACATCTTAGAATACAGGCGTGAATCGTGATACAATCTAAGTGTGTAACGAATACCGTACCCAGTGGTGTCTGTATCTGGGCAATAGTAGATATACGCCATCTTAAATGAAACACCAATCACATATTAATTAACCGACGGAAAATAGAAAGAATTTTTCAAGTCAACACGTATATTTTGCACTAGCTTTCATATGTGCTGTTTTGTAACTGTCAAACGGGATCGTATAGGGATAAAAAAAGTAAACCTATGTCCTAATCTAGGTTGTAAACGATATCTGTGCCAAATTTCAGCCAAATCCGTTCAGGAGCTTTTGCATATAAGACTAACTAACATCCATTCACTTTACAAACTTTTATAAATAAATATAGTAAGAAAAATAATACGTTAATTCGAATAAAGTCTAGCACAAATAGCACGAACACTATTAAACCAGCAGGGTCTATAATTAAACCTGCATGAACCTGAATGACCTCATAAGACGGTAGTCTACGCCGACCGTAATTGCTTACATTATTTCTTGCCTCCACACTGCACCCGGTCATTACATTGATACTTTCATTTATATTCCGAACTGATATAAGTACTGATATGTATAAATTTTCGAAAGCAAGAAGTTATTTTTTTTCGACATTTATTTTATGGGGCACAATGTTTTCTTATTTAACCCAAAGGTTGACTGATAGAGAATGCCTTATGGCATTAAGCCCGCCTATGTTCCACTATTGTACATGAAGTTTAAATAAATAAAGAATATCAAAACAACAGAAATGAAGAATGTGACAAAGAAATTGCGACAATTATCCAGAGCTTCCTTGGAAATTTAAAAAAGGCTACGTATTCACATGCCATTTATTTAATCGCTCCACACGGCTCAATAACTTATGCATTTCACAAAGCGAATGGAGGATTGTTTTACATTCAGTTTTTTTTTTACCGTCACTGGCGATGTGGTCTTGTAATTTTAAAGCGATAATGACTGTTCTTGTCTTGTGAGCTAGAAAGCTTGATATTATAAACTGCATTTTATAATGCTACTGTTAGACATATACTGTCATTAAATCGTAATGTTATGAACTACGGTGAAGTTTTACCTCATAGTATTTTCGCCTACTTATTGACCGGGCCTATCAAACTTGAGGATGACCAACTAGAATATGTGAGTAACTACATATATTTGGGAAAACAAATTTCATTTAGCGCACAAAACAATAATCAAGAAGTAGACAGGAGAATTCAAAAAACATGGCGCAAGTTTTGGAGCTTTAAAGAAGTACTGAAAGCCAATTTTCCAATGAAATTGAAAAGGAAAGTAATGAATTCATGCCTTTTACCCTCGCTGACATATGCTTGTCAAACGTGGAAATTCACTCAGAAGAAGTATGGAAAGGAGTATGATGAAAATAAGCAAACTTCAGGAAATTCCACACACAATAATCCGCGAGAAGACAGACATTATTGATGCCGTGAGTCACGTACTAAAGTTAAAATGGAGATGGACGGGCCATGGAGCCAGACTGACCGACGACAGGTGGACTATACGAGCCACAGTATGGCCAGGACCAGCTGGCTACAGAAAGAGAGGCAGACCGCAAACACGATGGACAGACGACGTCACATACATAGCTGGTAGAGACTGGGTTTCAGTAGCAAGCAACAGGAACATTTGGCAATCTCTGTTGGAGGCTTTGACCTGAAAGGGGTTCTTGCTCACAATCATTTGATTTTGTATTTAATTTAACTTTATTTAAAAAAATAAATGTACGTTAATTTAATAAATTCGAGTTAATTTACAACATAATAATACAATAAAACCTAGTAATATAATGTTATAATAAAATCTAACAATGTAATCTTTTTATAATTTTAATTTATGTACATAATTTCACTGGCAAGAAATAAAAGGCTTTTTTTATTTTATGAACTACGGTGAAGTTTTACCTCATAGTATTTTCGCCTACTTATTGTCCGGGCCCGTAAAGCAAGAAATCATTATTTTAAAAATTGCTTATAATTTTTGCTCCTTGTCCGGGTTACTTCCAACTTCATTCAAGCCAAAAGGCACTTGTCCTCCCAGTCATTGCGATATTATTTTTGTTCTATCTACGTGGATTGGATGTCAAAGTTCCAACTTTATTTTTTTTTTTTATATTTACAAGTTTTGAATGTCATAACTTTACTTTAGATACCTCCATGGCCCCTGCAATGCATCCAACAGCATAATGTTTTGAATGCTAACGTAGTGTTTGCATTGAGAACGTAAACTGTGATATTGCACCCCCAAAAAAAAGTTGTTGGATAGTTTGATGTACAGAATGCTTGGTTGACGTCTTCGTTAAGGGTTCGTTTACACCTATGCTTGAAATAACTAACTAACTAACGATAACTTATAGAAAGGATGACCAGACTGTGTGTTAAAAAAAAGTGACTGCTGAGATGGCCAGTAATAAAAAAGTATGGAAGAAGACATGCTGTGTCCACCTCAAATGAATCGGACTATGGGCAGGAGAAAAACCCATGTTAAGAATTTCATGATTCAACTGTAGGTAATGATTATTTAACGGCATAAACTGTAAAACACGCGTGCCAGTTGCATCGCTTATTCCATTTGACTGACAAACGGTCAAACCACTTCATAATAATTAACTGCTCCGATTTATTCATCAATACGGACTTTGAACGTCAACTTGAATGCACAACGACCTAACATTGAAATATGAATAGGTAGTATATTTGGTTGCGCTTGCGCGTACATACAACAATATTTTGCCAGTTATCCGTTTGTCAATAAAATCACTGTCATTGTGTCCGAGGTTTTCCTTTATAAACAATAAACATTGAATATTATGATTATGAACTAGCTGTTGCCCGCGAACTTCCTTCACGTGAAATTATAACTTTCCTTTTTTAATCGTATTTTGTCAACAATTCCAAAGGTTTTATTTTTTCTGCACGTAACCCTCAATATTTTTCTAAAATAAAAGTAGCCTAGACCTTATAAAACCAGCTATATGCCAGCAAAAGTCCCGTCAAAATCGGCCCAGCCGTTTCGGAGATTAGGCGAAACAAATAGAAAGACAGACAGACAAAAATTGAAAAAATTGTGTTTTTGTTATAAGTGCCGTAGGTATATATTTTCATTTGCATTCAGTAAAAATCTGTTATATTGATATTACAAACACTTCAATTTTATTTATTTGTATATAGATAAAAGAAAAGATGAATTAGTGCTTTGTAACTTTCCGACCTTTAAATATTTTTGGCGGCAATCTACTGCAATAAACAGAATAATAAATTATGGCCTTTTGTTATATATAGGTAACGGATAAAAAACCGATGTTGTTACCGATTGTACCTACTTAGCTTTGTTACCTTTAGTCATTTCAATACAAATTAGTTACATTTTTAAATATTGTGATATAAAATCATGAAAAAAATACATTTAAAAATATAAAAATAGTAGGTAGCATCGGGAACAGGGTCCGAGCTACCGGTGGTCAGGGCTCTTGAGAGAGGAACCTCCTAACAATACGCGCCGTGTCCAGAAGTACTGCTTTCTGAATCAAGCCCTTGATCCAGCTGCCAAGCGAGAGCTTCCTCAGATGTTCGTCGAGGCTATTTCTTATTAAGCCATTGGCCGACACGACTATCGGCACAATGGCAGCTATACTCACGTCCCACATGTCGACAACCTCGCGAGCCAGATGTAGATATTTGTACTGCTTATCTGTCTCTACTTTCACGAGGTTCTCGTCATGCGGAACCCTTATATCAACAATCATTGCGCGACGCTCCAATCGATCTATCACCACAATATCAGGCTTATCGATCCCTGTACAACGTGATATTATCATCATCAAGAACCGGGTCGGGCACATACTTATAGTACGGTACTTCTAATTCCACAAGGTAGTACTTCAGCTTAGTAAGCTTCACTACATAGTATAAAACAAAGTCCCTAATGTATGCTTAGATCTTTAAAACTACGCAACGGATTTTGATGCGTTTTTTTAAAATAGATATAGTGATTCAAGAGGCAGGTTTATATGTATAACATTGAACCCGTGCGAAGCCGGGGCGGGTCGCTAGTTGATAATATTATATCTTTATTATTCCAACTTCGATTTATAATTCCATTTACATGTGTTACGTGTGTACTGTGAATGTTGCGCATAAGAATCAAAAGTGTTAAATTTGTAGACACGGCTCGCAAATTCACCAAATTGAAATCATTTCTATTCATATCATAGTTTGTCAATGTTTCATTTTCAGAGTGAACTCTCCCACAGGCAAGGGGATTAATGCCATCAGCGCTGTTTTTAAAATAAATCCGAATACTGAAAGCTGAGTTTTAAAGTTTTAAAATACTACAACACTCAATGAAAAACAATATATATTTTTAAATTGGTGAGAAAATATTAAATGGAAATTAAACATAATTAGCCAAAAGTCGTTGTAATATGAAGTCCAGTTCTATCCAACCTATTGGGACGTAAGTCCTAATAGGTTGGATAGAACTGTACTTCATGTGGACGCCTGTAAAGGCGTGATGCTACATTAAGTTAAAATATTAGCTACTAGCTAGCTTTTGCTCGGAAATTATCTCACGGGCACGTTGTAAATATAGGCTATTGCACTCGGGGATAATGTTGCTTCAGCCAAAGAAAGTGTTTTCAAAATCGGTTCAGTCAATCCAGAGCTTACCCCCTACAACCTCACAAACTCACAAAATTTTACCTCTTTATAATATTAGTATAAAAGGTGTAACAAGACCCTTCACGAAGCCGAAAGTCACTTGTTCTCCCCGTCATTGCGATATTTTTTTTGTTCTAGACCATACCTGGGAACCTTCTAGTTACGGAGATATTGGGGGTCAAAGTTCCAACTTTTTCACAAGCTTTTTTTTTAAATATGTGTTTTTAATGTAAGATTTTTACTTTTAACACCTCCACAACCCGCATACTATTCAGTTCACCCATCAGCACAATGTTTTGAGTGCGTTACATTGAGTCCTACCGCAAAACGTGATATTTCACCCCAAAAAAAAAAAGTCGATTCCCAGCCATAATTTTTGCGTAAAGTTACTCAGTTAATCTTATATTAATACTCGTAAAGTTAATCTTTTTCTTAGTTTGATTTACAAAATGCTTGGTTGACGGCTTCGTGAAGGGTCCTGTAACACCATGTAGATAAATTTATTTCCGGAGAACCCTGAGGCGTTAGTGCTGCTTAAGGACTGGCCCACTTTGCATAATTGTACACCTACTAACACATTAACCAGAAACTATATAAATTGCACCATTATATAATCAGGCTGCCATATAATTGCCGTCAGCAGCATTGATATTGTAACCGACGTCTAGGAGTTATTTTGTTTTTGAATTAAAGTCGATTATAATATTATTATAATTGAACTAAGTTTTATGAAATAGTTTTTGTAAACGTGAAATTTTGTGAGATTGTGTGACTGTTTGTCACTCTTTCATGCAAAATCTATGGCACGGATTGTGGCGAAACCTTACAGTAATATTGAATAGTACGTGGTTCATGGAGGTGTTCAAAGTAAAAATCAAAATCAAAAACACGTATTTAAAAAAAAACTTTTGATGAAGTTGGAACTTTGACCCCAATATCTCCGTGACTAGAAGGTTCCCAGGTATGGTCTAGAACAAAAAAATGATCGCAATGACGAGGAAAACAAGTGCCTTTCGGCTTTGTTAAGGGTCTTGTTACACCCTTTAGTTAATACAATATACATCACAATAAAAGACTAAAAAAAAGTATCGTGTTTGGATCCGCGGGTGAAAAATAAACTATACTACCGTCAGGCATGTCTTTTTTTATGAAATCGATAGTACCAATTCTCAAGGGCATAATTATCTACGATAAACTTTTTACTATTGATAGTTTCATGTCTTAAGTGACCTGAAGACTTATTTACTTTAAACTTACCTATTTAAATAACAGTCGATTACTTAGATCCTTATAATAAGTAGGTAACTCTTAGGAAGCATCGTGCATTCTGCGGCCACGACCATTATCTTGAACAAAGCTGGTCTGATGGCCGGTTGTACGGTCAAATTTTCGTCCAAAAGTCGTAGTGGTGACCGCGTAGTGTGCCTTTAATCTCAGCTACAATACTTTCTTTATTTTCTGGCTCCTTAACAACTCAATCCTTCAAAAAACCCTCTTCCTCTTTGCGTTGCCTGGCAAGTTTCACAAAGATCATTGAACTACTGAAAAACATTAAAAGTGGTCGACTGTCTAAGTTAAGTACTACCTAAGTTCACATTTTTGAATGCATTCAATTATTGAATATAATATTTTTTAATGTTGTTAACACCTGAGATGAAAACACAAAGTTAAAATGAGTAATAATAATGCAACAGAGTCGACCAATATCTGAGAAGGCTCTCGCTTGGCAACTGGATCAAGGGCTTGATTCAGAAAGCAGTACTTCTGTCCACGGCGTGTATCGTTAGGAAGTTCCTCTCTCAAGGGCCCTGGCCACCGATAGCTCGGACCCTGTTCCCAATGCTGGTGGGCTACTATTTTTATATTTTAAATGTTTTTTTTTTATGGTGTTAGATGATAATATTAAAAATGTAACTAATATGACCTTATTCCTGATGCAGCATGCCAGTGAGCTACTATTTTTAAATGTTTTTTATATAATTTTTGTTTACAAAAAGATTTAAAAATGTAATTAGTATGTAAGAAAAGAAAAAACTAAATAATGCAACAGAATTCTTTACTAATAAACACACGAAAAATAAAAATAAACAGTCTGCCCTATTTCCCTAAGACCGAGTTCTTAATGACACCGTTACATTTTATCTTTACTTAAAAAAGATAACTATCTATCGTAAAAGAGATATGTCAGTATCTCGGTAGAAACGACGCGAGTTATGTTTTTAAGCTCGTTTAAAAACAGCGTTATAACGAACAGTTAAAATTGAAGGTAATATTGAAATACTGTTTAAGGTTTTAAAATATCAGTTTTAAATATTATATTAATTCACGTTTGGTTTCGCACGTTCAGTTTTATTTAAAGTGTAATCCCGGATAACGCGCAAATGTTATATTTATTGGTTATAATCCTCGTTCAACTTTAATAGTCAATTTTATAAGTATTATCTGACCTTTTATTCCTTTATTTTTTGATATTAACTTATTATATATTTTGTTTTTATTTCGAAATGGATTTATAAATAACAACTTAATCATTTTTGTCATTTGCTATTGACATATTTTCTCCACTCAACCGCAAAAAATGATCACCGAAAATCTTATTAAAGTGGAATATATTAAAAACAGTAAAACAAAAACCCTATTCGATAAATCGTAACTGCTGCTAACTAAAGATTCATCTGAAAACTATTTCCGTAGCTATCAATTAGCGTGGTGTCAATTTTCATAACCCGCTCCCGCTGCGCGCCGGTTCGAACCTGAAAAACGTCATTAAAATTCACGCCAAAAACATTATAAGTGTCCATTTGCATAGTTTTCAGACAATAATACCGTGTCAATGACATTACAATCCATTAGTAGAATAAAAATTTAAAGCTTAAATTTTTTACTTTTTCGTTCGCGAACCGATGAAACGAATTTAATTATTTAACGCGGATTAAGGTTTTACCTTTTTGTAAGTCGGAAAAGTTTTAAAGGCGTTAATATGTATTTTTATTTTTAACATGAAATAACTGAAGTTAAGAAAAAACGTCTAACAGAAATGTTTGTTAGGAATCAGAAAAAAATGTTTTAAGCCTTTATAATGCGGCGTTGGTCGTACACCGTAGACTAGTCTACGAGATTACACTACGGCCGTCGCTACGGGCTACGCGGCGGCTGCTACGGCGTAGCCGCGTAGCCGTCGGCCGCTTACCTAATAAGCGCCGCATTACAGTCATTTGTGAAGGAAATTGTAGCTCATTATTGAAATTGTAGGTCTATGTAGAACCGATGCGAATCGATGAAAGTTACCGAAGTTACTCAAATGATTAGAATAATTTGCCTCGCCTTGAATTTCTTCAAATAGGAAGAAATTTTACGACGTCTTAATAGCGTAAAAATAACCGAGGTTTGTGTCACGGCAACTTTAAACCAACAACTATGAATACAGCAAACATGGATAATAAGATTTTTATTTGTAAACGGTGCACCGCCGACGGGAAAGCAACTCAGAATTTCTCGAAATGGAAGCAGTAATTTTAAAGCTCCCTACAATTGTAAAAATAACATGACGGTTGAAAATAAACTGTTTAACTATTTGAACGTAATGAAGACGCGGGCGCCGTCATTTGTTTTATTGCACCCTGTCAACACCACGTCGCGGTATTTGTTGGAAAACCTCGGAGTCGGTAGTTACTAAATTAATTATTTACATAATACAATTTCAACACAAATTTTTATCCTTCTGCAATTTATTTTTTATTTCTGTGTGAGATTATTGTATCGTTTTATTGTCCAAGACTGAGGTATTGTAAACTCAGTCTTACCCGGTACTAACTGGGTTGTGGAGTTCAGATAGTCAGCTGCTCCATGTGAAATACTGGTGCAGCTTCATGTTCTTCAGTGGAAGCCGGTCCCAACGTAGTTAGGAAAAAGCTAGGCAGAGCCGATTATACCTACTTAATCAGCCATCCGGCTTTCCGATCTTGTATTGCTCTTGTATTATTTTTAGAAAAAAATATTTGATGACGGTTTTTTGTTAATATCTTTTTGGGTAATCGTTATTTTTTTATTCATAAATCTTGCTAATAACTATTCATAATAAGAAACCTTTGTTAAAAATCTTTACCTACTATTCAATTGCTTATCCTTGATATTTTCTTTTTCAGTTTTGACTTGATCAAAGTATTTTTTAGGTTTTTTAAACATTTCTACCTCAATATTGTGAGCTGCGGTCTACAATTTATTGTAGAATTACTATAGTTTAAACAATAAACTATATTTTCTCTCTGACAACTAAATCACCACATTCACATTATTTTCTTATTGAGCATAATTTTCTTGGTTTTTAACTGGATTGTCATGTCATCAATTTTTTTTTTTAAATATTGTCACTGAAAACTCTACAAGAGTGAACACACGAACCATTTCGCTGAACAACAATCCCCCCATGGAGCTCCATGCAATCGCCACGGCTCACGCGCGCGGGAACACAGACACTCGCTTGGCAAAAATGTATACATACACAGAATAAGCTGTAAAAAAGTTTTTAACATCCTGAAAAAATATGTTTAACGTTTAAACCCTACAAATGATTTTAAAACGATTTTTTCCGCGGAAATAAATATTTTTGTTCAAAGAAAACGTTTTGTTGTTCTTCCCACGCGGCCGTGTGTACGATGTCAACAAGACCTTCAGTTGGCGGCCGTACGAGCAACGTCCTACAGTTCTAGTAGTTAAAGGCTGTAGTATGAAACAGAGTACTCACGGAGGGGTTGGGGACGCACCGGCGCGGGTCGGCGCTCCGGTACGTGGGGCTGTACCGACCCGGGAAGCACCCTGGAGGCGCCATGAGCCCCCCGCCGGATTTCATCTTATCCGGCGAGTACATCGCACATGACCCCCACGGGTCGTCCTCCAATTTCAACACCTTGGAAGGTGAGTGATACTGCCGGTCGAAAATTTTGGCGATTTTTATCGTACTTTCGGGTGTATAAAGTGCGGCGGTGCCGCGACCGTCCGCTTCGCCGGGTACTGACCGACTGGATCAGGGAAGCGGTGACGTCACGGGCCACGCCCTCGCCCCTCCACTCGCCCCCGCCCACCGCCCCCGCACCGTCTCACGCATGTTTACGTCGCCGGCGGCGGGTTCACGAATTACTGAATTATTTAATTGGTCCATTCACTTCTCCTGCTTGTTACCTTTTCACGCTTCTCTAAAAAGGTTGACGGATGGCCTGCGACGATCGACGCGGGCTAATTGCGCGACAATCGATACGCGGCGGCGCCGGCTCCTGACTCCGGCGGATTATCACTATTGTGTTGTACAGGAGCTGCGTCGGCCTCTAGGTCTAGCGGGTAGCGGGTAGCCGTCGAGCGTAAGGGTTGGGAGTCAATCCCTAATTTTGTGTTGTTTTTTTCCGTGATACCTTGTTTTTTGTAGTCACTTCATTTAGCCGAGTCTAATGCCAATTAGCAACTTTCCAATGATATTTCTATTTTTCTAGCGTTTTTATTCTTTCATGGCAGTCTAAAGGAAGCCCTTCAAAAATTATCAATACTCCTAATTAGTACCTACCTAGATAATTCAGTCAAATCACAATCCAACATTTCTTACCAAAATACCAGTACACAAAAACCAGAAAAATAGACTTTAACATTTTTCCACAACTGTTCTAATGGCACAAGCTTAGTTTGAAACATCGGAACGTCACGTCACGTCGAGTGTCACCGCACTGCCGCGCTGCGCCGGCTGTAGCGGCGCGGCAAGGTCACGTCTGAAACTTCTTCGATGGGAAATTGTGTTGTCGGAAACGACAACTTGTGCATCGCAGGATTATTGGAAAAATTGAATCTTTGCGAAATGCATTGATAATGACTATCGGAAAGTTTTAAATTTAAAGATTGTTGCACATGTAGCTACCTACTTACTGTGTAAGGGCATGCGCCTTTACACTTATTGTTGAATATTAATAAAATAAATGTCAATCTTTAAAAAAGTATTTAATACGAAAGTGCACTAAAATAAATGTAATTAAAAAATATAGAAAATGTTACAATAAGTTACAAAATGTTGGATGTTGTGCGAGCTCGATATTAAACCGAATTTAACTGAAGTGCTTGCGTACGTGACGATACTACATTTTTATAAATTAATAAAATTTGCAGTATTTTAACTAGGCTAAAGTACAATGTGGGATTGCTGACCGTACTATACTGTCTAAAATCAGAATCACTGTCACGTGTAAAAATAAGCAGTTTCCTCATTTTTACCAAAGAAATTATATTTTCTACAAATACAGACTACAAAGAGTATACAAATAGACTCTTTGAAAGACTACCTAGTCTTCCATATTCAAAATAGCTAATTTTACGTGTGGGTTAAAATAACGTTGTAAAATAGTCGGCGTCGTGCAACATAGTCATCGCCGAGTTACCGCCCTGCCACTATCTTGCACGCTTTCAATATACCGATTCCCACGGCCGCAATTTAGACGAGCCATAATTATCCAACCGGTCTTCAGAAATATACTTGTTGTTTCGTTCATGTTTCGTTTCTACACTACCGGACAAATAGTAAGGGTCAGTACGAAAAGCGAAAATTACTCTTTTAGAGTCAACTGTAGAGGAACTTTATGTTGTAAATAATTTGCTAGTTAATTATACAACATAAAATGTTGGAAACGTATGCATTAAAGAATATATACAGGGTGTCGTTTTGCATCCTAGTTAAATTCAAGGAGCGTCGGCGTGTCGGCGCGTTCATAGCGCTAGGAACAGACGGGCTGCATACACGTACGGACGACAGTAAAAAAAAAACTGCCCTTTATGGTATCGATTCGTTCGGGTTAGTATAGACACCTCCTTGAATTTGACCAGGATGCCAAGCGACAGCCTTATGGTTATTAATGGTTGGAACTTCACTTATGTATACAAAATAAAAATAAAATATTTTATTTCAGGCAACGAAAACCATACACAACAAAAATAAAATGGAGACAAAGAAAATAGTAAAAACCGTAAACAAATCATTAGAAAATCATAAAGTTTATACTTTATGATTAAATTCATTAAAAAACATTCTAAATAAATAAATATCACGAAAAAAAAAAATCTATTAATACAATCAAAAATTTAAAACATAGAGGTATGTTTAAGTACCCATATTCTTAAAAAAAAAACATTAATTTTTTCGTCATTTTTCGTTCCCGCTTAAATGAACAGATAGCCACTGCACAAATATTATAGGGCTTGCAAGGTTGCACGAGACAACACTTAAAATGCTATTACTGGAGAGTCTCAAACTTTGTCAAAAGGACGGGACTTGTATTTGTATTGCCTCCACGGGATTATCTCACAGTTGCCTGGCGATTGGGCATGCTATTTACTAAGCATAAGCATTTGTTTCATAAGCGATGTTGTAGGATATTGGTCCATAATTCCACTAACGCATGGTCTCGAAGTGTAGCTGGGGCGGGGTTTCGAATTCTTACACACCAAGCTTGCTCAAGCTCGTCCCAAGCATGCTGAATTAGATTCAGGTCCGGGATTCTCCTGGGCAGTCCATGTGATTGATGCCAACGACCTGAAAACACTTATTTTCACCTACCCGTATTGTTTTACCGAGAGTGTAAATCGTTTCAGGTGGCCTACCATGACATCTTAAACAGGAGTAATTCCAGTGTGTTAAAGAGATGGCGCTAGACGACCTGTATAGCTCTGTTTTTTCCCACACTGGAATTAGTACTGCTTTAAGACGTCATTGTAACCCCCCAGGGGCCTTAGTCTGCTATTGCAATAGTATCAGAATGGTCTATCATTGATTTAATAAGGCCCCGCGCAGATGAATTACCCTTTGTTCGCACGACAAACGAGTTTCGAACGCGCTTCAATACGCCGTGGGCTAGGGTCCTTATTAAATCAATTATAGACCATTCTGACACTATTGCAATAGCAGACTAAGGCCCCTGATCATAGTATTAATTTACAAAGTCGAAACCACAAAAAATTTAAAATCAAGGAAATACATTGTTTAGAAAATTGTGTACCAGTTTAAATTGTACGTTATTTTAATCGACACTGTCATCTTCTGTGTTAAATGGCTGTAATACAGAAAATCAACGTAGTGTCAATTCTACCAATTGTATTCAAGCATTATTTGAATGGCAATTCAACGGTTTTCACACGACGACGCAAAGTGGAGTTCGCCGCGCGGATGGGTGGCGAGCGCGCCCGTGATGGGTTTCCGTCAGTCATGCAGTTCGATTACAGACCCAGAATGATCCGCGTTGTAATACGGTGTCTCGTGTGCCGAGCGCCGCACGTCCGCGCGGTCGGGCGGTGTCCTTTTTTAGGCATCAATGGATTACATACAAGCCAATGCGCGTCGTGTGAGAATCGCCTAAGGTCCTTAATAAAGATAATTATACGAGAGGAGTCATATATAAGGAAGTTTAAAAATTACGTCTCACAACGGGTGAAAGTAGTTATTACGATCATATAAGATGTAACAGTTTAATTTGACAGTTTATGTGTTTCAGTCACAAAATGATCGTCATGCAAGTGTTGATCGATAGTTTCTGCCTTCTCCCATGGGAAAAAGTCATGAAGGTTTAACATACATAGCATCAAGCTTGTAATCCCCACAGGTTAGGCTGAGGTGTACCTAATAGCACACCTACAAATCACCTGTTATGTTCAGTAACATGTAAAAAGCAGTGAGCCTCCGTAGCTGCTACTGAGAAATTTCTGATACAAAAAACCCAATAGCACTTTGCCCGACCCGAGACTCAAACCCAGCAGTCGGTCTGATGGTATAATAATAGAATCTTAGAAAAAATAATTAACTCTAATAAAATAAACCTAATAATGAACGCGGTCGAAGTCATGGAAACCAATTCATAATCGTCGCACCAACAGGTCAAGCCAATCCTATCGATGCACGAGGTCATGTCAGAGCAACCACCTTCTGTGGTGAAGGGTAGGACGACCTTGCCATGGGCATAGGCATAGTAATCTGTGACGCTATGGCATTAAATGACTTTTTTATCTTTATTGGTATAAAAAAAAAAACGTTATATAGTCTAGTTTAATTATAAATCGGTTTTATTTTACTGATGTTTTCTAAAAAAAATCAAAAAAATATGTTATTGTTATTCAACCCGTGGCGGCGTGACATTCTCAAGTTTCAATTTTTAATTTACGTACTTAGAATTAGTTATTGTAATTCCGTTTTCACATAAATCGATTCTGCATAGTTTCAGCTACACACACGTTTTTTTTATTTAGGTATAGCTGCAGTAGTTTACGAGTTATCAAGCTCTAAGTTGGAAATGGGAATGGGCCTCCCCACCCAAATACCGTGGCGCGCGCCGGGACGTTAGACGGGAATTTCGTCTCTTTCTTTTGACGGAAATAAAATTGAAGTGTGTTTGTAATACCAAACTTTTATTGGCACAAAGCTCATATCATAAGGAGTAACTAAAGCTACTTTTATTTTAGAACAAGAATTAGGGTTCTGTGCAGATAAATAAAACCCTTTAAATTGGTAACAAAATTAGATTAAAAAAGGGAAGTAATATTTTTTATACTAATGTCACGCGAACGAAGGTCTCGCGTAACAGCTAGTAAAATATAATATCAAGCCTGTACTACTAGTGGGTTAGATATAGGTGAACCCCTTTGTTCGGTACTGGACAGATTCTTGGATTGGACAGATTAGTTAGTTTGGCAGATTCGCTACTCGACTGCATATCACTAGTCATTTAGAAATCCTGTGTAATAGCCTCCTTGATCGATTGATGACCTATTTTGAAAATAAAATAAAATGGCCAAATAATTCAAGCCCCTATAAAGTTCAAAGGCAACAGGTGGTGTTAATGCTATTTGCCTAACAGCTTGCTTATATTCGGTCCCTTCGTCTTGCTGGAATCGTGTCTACTAGTTTCACGCAGCACACCTAAGCTCGTTTACTTGACAGGCACTGCGTCTCGCCTGACAGGCGGGGGGTATTGAAGGTATTATTAGGTCACAAGCTTGTTAGACTAGCAGATTCATGTAACAAGGTCTATTCAGGGTGTAACCGGATCCTTCACGGAGCCGTCAACCAAGCATTCTGTACATCAAACTAAGTAACTTTACGCAAAAATTATTGCTGGGAAACGACTTTTTTTTGGGGTGAAAAATCACGTTTTACGGTAGGACTCAATGTAACGCACTCATAACATTGTGCTGATGGATGGATTGAATAATACGGGGGCCGTGGAGTTGTTGAAAGTAAAAATCTTGTATTAACAACATGCTTTTAAAAAAAAACTTGTGAAAAAGATGGAAGTTTGACCGCCAATATCTTCGTAACTAGAAGGTACCATACCTTCTAGAACAAAAAAAATATCGGAATGACGGGGAGAACAACTGTCTTTCGGCTTCGTTAAGGGTCTTGTTACACCCTTTATTTACTGGGGTTTGTTCCCAGCAAACCCTTTCATTTGATATCCATATCATGGAAATGCATCAAAAATAACTAGACCGCGCGCCATCTTTGAGAGTCCGCCATATTGCATTTAGAATGACGTCACTTAAAAAAAAAACACAAAAATATATGTTCAGAACCCATACAAGAAACATCTTACATCGTACACACTAATAAATACAACATCAACACACATACAAATAAGTAATACTTTCATAAAAATGCTTTCACTCATAATCAATTAATTACAGTAGTCTCTTACGTGCGACACTATAAGTAACTTGGCTGTCACAACAGTGTCGCACTTAAAAGGACATTCCAACCTATTTGCTATCATACTCAGAACGGTATTGGAGCTGGCCCGCACTCTGCGTACAAGAGACGCGCAGTGCTTCCGCATGGTCGCATGGGAGCAGTCCGTGCGCGCCTATGCGAACATACCTGAAGCGCTGCAGTAGCGAGACAGAACCAAAACCGATCTGAAAGCGTTGTTAAACTGAACGTGGAGGGTGCTGGAACTTTTTTGCGCAATTGATGCCGCCACATCATCCCAGCAAAAATATTATTAAGTGGCGAGCGCTTTCGGGAAATGTCTTATGTAATGGCGTTCAAAAAAGTACTGCTGATTTTCATCATCATTTCAGCCCGTAATCTCCCACTGTTGGGTATAGGTTTCCCGTTTCTTCCGCCACTCTGTTCTGTGCGTCCGTAATCCATCTGTTGCCCGCGATCTTGACGATATCGTCAAACAAACGCGCTTTTGGACGGCAATGGTTATTATGCCCAACCTTGGCCGCCATTCGGTCAAAACCTTGATCCATCAGCCACCTCCGCGTTTATCCAGATGCCCTGCCTAATTTGAAAAAAAAAAAAAAGACTTTTGCTTTTGAGCAACAGCTCCAATCATGGGCGTAGCAGGAGCGTTGTCAGAAACCTAAACAAACCTGAAACTGTGCTCTCTTGAACAGAACACTGTTTGGCGACAAATTTATTGAATGGTGGTAGTAGGTACTTCCCCAAACATGCTTTCAGTTTTCATGTTACAGTCTTTTTTTTTTTTCATTGTAAGCAGCCTTGTAGGCACGGAGGAAACTCGGTATGTAATGGGTGGTCACCCATCCACGGACCGACCTAGGCAAGCGCGGCTTAACTTGAAGATCGTCCCGAGTGGCTGTTATTATTTACGAAGGAAAACACCGTGAGGAACTGGTATGTCCTAGAATCAAAACATCCAAGACTTGAGACATCAGTCTGGCAACCCGCACTGGGCCAGCATGGTGGATCACAGCCCTGAGTCCCAACGGTGGGCATTATGGGCTGAGCAGAAAGTTACGTACTGTAGAGGCCTTAACCTTTGGAGTCATTAAGGAATTACTGCTGATACGTTGTAAAGAAAAAGGAAATACAATAAGGTTGAAATTAGAACAAAAAAGTGGAGACAGCTTAGGCGTCCGCAAAGTGTATCATGTAAATTTATGATTTCAATAATTATACAAGTTTAATCTTATAAAGGCCTTTTATTTAAAGTAGAATACAGCCCTCTTGTTGATATTCTACAAACCCGGGTTACAAGACATTGCAAAAGTATCCATTCTGTACTTTCCATATCAATGAACTCAGTCTATTGCTGTTCACTGCTTGACATAGGCGTCTACCAAGCTGAGCCCTATAAATAAAGTCCTAAAAATATGTTAATTAAAAAAAGCCTATCACCCCGACCTCTGCCTACCACCTCGAGGCTAGTGGATAGTATAGAGGCCAGTTACCCTTTTAAAGTGTTTTGTCGTATGTCTTTATTTAAGAGCACCAACAAAATACATAGATAATGAATCTCTTCTAGAAAAGTCTTCCAATGACTTTTTGATTTTTAGGGCCAAGCTCATCACACTATTCCCAAGCCACTGTAACTCCTGAAAAATCAACCGTGGCGACCACCAGAAAAGTGCCGAGACAATGAAGCTCGACGAAGTCCCAGAGAAACAATGTAACTGTCTTGGATCCCGCCACGAAACTATTCAGAAAAGAACAGTGGAGGAGTAGAAAAAACATAATTTCCACTTCATCTTTCAATTACTGCTATAGGTATCTATTAACATATCATGTGATTAGACGTCGAAGATTGCACTCTAGTGTGAAATATGTGGAATTAGGGTTGCCATTCGTTCGGATTTGTCTAGACACGTTCAGTTTTTTTAACCTTATTTTGATCGAAATTAGTACTTTTCGGCAAATAATCGGTTTCTTGCCTTTACTTTTCAAGTTTCGAAAAGATAACCTTAACTGGAATATAATTTCAAACCTATTTCAACATTTCTAGTATCCTCGCAAAACGCTAATTTATAAATCCGTGCTCTCGAATCATCGAAACCACTGACTTTCATCAACGATGCACCCTTTACTTTACATCCTTCTACATAACTCCAACCATGTACTCTGCTCATCCCATTTTATCACAATGCTCATAATTAGAGGTGGTGCATCAAACGCCCCAGCAATTATATACGCCCTCACCCGGCAGATGGCGGGAGTTTTAATTTTTCGATTTCGGACCACCCTGTATAATGCATGAGGCTTTTATCGCCACCGCGGCTCCTTCGGGGATACGTGGCTCCAGGGCCGAGGGACGAGCGCCAGCGGTTTGGGCGTTTTGTGACTATGTTGTGTAGTTGCCTATTTTCTTGATTTTGCAAAATGCAAAATTATGAAGAGTGTTTTATTAGAATTGACTGTTTAGAATTTATGTGAAGCAGGCTTAAGATTCAGTAAGGTTGGGCACCGCTTGGAATGGAATACTTCGTTTAGTTTTTTCGTTTTCACGCTGATTCAACAACTTCAAGAGCGTCGAGAGCCTCATAATTATGCAGCAAATAATTATAATACACTGTCAAAGTTATCACTTTCATGCAAAATTATAAACAGGGTGTAAACAGACGCTTCACGAAGCCGACAACAAAGCATTGTGTACATCAAACTAAGTAACTTTACGCAAAATTATTGCTGGGAAACGACTTTTTTTTGGGTGATAAATCACAATTTACGGTAGCCCTCAATGTAACGCACCCAAAACATTGTGCTGATGAATGGATTGAATATTACGGGGGTCGTGGAGGTGTTTAAAGTAAAGAAATTACATTAAAAACATCTAGCTAAAAGTGAAATTGTAAAAAAATTGAACTTTGACCTCCAACATCTCCGTAACTAGAAGGTTCCCAGGTAAGGTATAGAACAAAAAAAAATCGCAATGACGAGGAGACTAACTGCTTTTCGACTTCGTTAAGGGCCTTGTTACACCCTTTATAATTCAGCAGTTAATGTACTTTTACCTGGAAAGCATTCTGAAGTTAATGAAACTTTAACAGGTCTGAAAAAAGTAAAAAAAACCGGCCAAGTACGAGTCGTACTCACACGCACACAGGATTCCGTAGCACCAAACAATATAATAAAATTATTTTTAAGGCTCATTCATTTGTGGTATTGTTTTACATTCAACAGCAAAAATAAATTTGTTTTTCATAGTATGTTAATCAGATATTTTTTAGTGTTAGTTCCATGTATGGGGAGCCCCCCAAAATCTTTAATTTTCTTATTTTTGTATAAAAATCGTAAAGCGGTTTACAGAATACATCTGCCTACTAATTTTCAACGGTGTAGTCGTAATAGTTTCGGAATAAAGTGGCTGTGACATACACGGACAGACAGACAGACCGACAGACAGACATGGCGAATCTATAAGGGTTCCGTTTTTTGCCATTCACCTACGGAACCTTAATTAGGTTTTTGTCCTCTCCTGATTTTCCAAAAATCTAATGATGCAGTTTTATTTTTTATCAAAATAGGGATCGAGACTCCTTTGAGTATTTTTCTTTATTCCTCATAGTTTCGGATTCGGCCACCAACTTGAGAAATTCACCCTGTAAATCATATTATGGATTCGTGAGATTATGGAAATACATGTAAATATTATTTTTAATCTTCATTCATTCCTTTCAATTCAAAGTGTGAAAATCGGTAATTAAAAAGAAAACTTCCGCTCGTCATTTAGACCACACACATCCACCACATACCCTTTTTAGGGTACCACAGTTAGGCACGGAAGTACGACCGACCTGTTCTGTGCCATACTTAGCTGTCCATTAACAATTCTATCGCGAATTAGACCAGTAATTAAGCGCTTTCTTTATCTCTGCTCTGTTCATAATGTACTGATTTCACGTTTGCCTACACCGCTATTTTTGTTTTTAATTGTGTTAAGTGCTCGCTGCAACTGTTTGGAGCTGGGGAATAGTGGAAATAGATCTTGGTGGTCTGTTTTCGGTTGAGTAGTTTGGAATAAATTATCTATTGTTTTCTTTCCGGAATAGATGTTGACATCGCTTATTGTTTGGCAAATAAGTGTTTTATTTTGGTTTGAAACACTCGGAATGCGGGCTATCGCGTGTGAATTCGCCACTACAGGCGCTAGTGTAGCGCTAGGTCACCGAAATGTCAGATGATAGAGAAAGTTCACGAGTTGCGTGCTTTTTTATCACTTATTTGTACTAATACTCACGATTGTGGTCTAGATTGAGCTATTCCTGATTAATTAAGACTTGAAGATTTTAAGTAGCAAATTAGGATCTTATTTGTTAGTACTTGGAGGTTCTATGTTCTATGTTAAGGGTTTGGTTTCCGCACTTAGTCCCTAAATTGGACCATTGTACGTACTTGGAGGTAAAATGATTTTTAAATGTTTCATGTTTGCTAATTTTAGGGAGAATATTGAAAATAAATGTATCTGAAGCTTACACTATGTGGTTATACGTAATAAAATAAACTTTTTATGAAGGTATTGGTACTATAAAGTATAAAACAGAATTATTAACATAACCTTACCGGACAGTGGTGCCATCTCAAAAACGATAGCCCTTATTAAATACCATCGGTCCTATTACAAGAAACGACATAAACCTTGGTTTAAACCTGGACTATCAAGTCCAGGCTTATCTGCAGAACCATGGTCTAAATTTGTTCGTATTACAAAACATTAAAAAACCGTGGTCTTCTTAGTACCGTCATTTGAACCATTGTTTAAATATCAACCACAGATTAATATAAATATCATTCGTTCACCATTCTAACATTCTATTACAATGTTCCGTGTGCCCAGAAAAGAACACGTTTTGATAATACGCTAAGGATTAGATGATGTTTATGAGTTTTAAAAATATTGAAACCTGGTGGTGGTGGTTTATCGAAGTTTACACCAGGTTTTTTAGTTAAACCACTTTTTGTAATAACACCGATAGGGTTCAACGTAGGTGTGAGCCTACTTAGTTATGACTAGGTATATGTCTTAAAGAAAGATTTAATATGCATTTACTAAAACAAATAAACTAGTCACTCAATACACTTGCAGTCGAATACACGTCTTTTCATTCAAAAATCCCATCCAAAGAAAACTGAACCTTAATACAACCAACAACTACCATGACTCTCAAATGCAAAACTGTGCATATTTATCTAGTTTGGTAAAAAATATATCAGTTGCCATAGCTGAACTCTAATTATTGTATTATCTACGTGTTCATATAACAGTGTAGGTAGGAATAACTACCAAGTTCTAGTTTAGGTTAAAGCCTGTTAAATGTTCCTAGCTTTATAGCCGAGATGGTTTTTTTTGTAATTTTCTAATTAAAAACACTTTACATGTTACTGTTTTTTACATTATAGATGAAAGCTTTCCTATCTGACGAGTGGATAATACCTACCGTACCAGCATACGATTTTTAGTGTATATTACGTACATATATTGGAAAAACACCACATGTCCAGATCAGTAAAAGGGTGAGCCGAAGAACTTCCCTGGGGAAACACAAAATACCCTAATGTTGTACTCGTACGGTGGCATTTTGTTCTACGTTCTTAGAAAGTTGTTGTTGTAAGGTCGTATTGACAGATCCTGAAATAACCTAACATTACGCCTGTAAACCCCGAAGGTTTAGGCAGTGGTGTGCATCACTAACTACACCAGATTTCGCCAGAATTTTCCAGACCCATGTAATGGGAGACGAGACTCCAGGCCACAAATGAGGAATCCCACCTCGGTGTATTAAAAACCCAGTAACACTTTGTCTAACCAAAGGAATCGAACCTAACATTTTTTGCGACCAACGAAATAGTTTCAAAAAGGTACAACAACGCGCTGTGGTTCACATAAATTATTCTCAAAGTATTGTTGTGCATACGAAATCCCACTAATGACAAAACAAAGAAGAAAGGTGACTAAATCTAGACTCAAAAATAAATGAAAGTCGCTTTTGGATCTTGCACGATTTGTCAGTTACCAATTCAATTATCATAGGCCTTTAGTTACTTACTTACCTATCAAGGCAAAATAGCAAAGCACTGTCTGTGTGATACTCCAATTTTTTTTATAAGTTTCCATTCAGCGGACAGCCTTTTAACTGTCTCGAACAAAAGAATGGGATTCGACAATATCATAAGGTACCTCTATTACATTACAGAAAAAAAAAAACAGGAAAGGTTTCAACGAGAGACGAGCAAGACAGTGGGGTTGCGGGGTGAAGAGGCAGCGGGGACCGAGGGGGGGGGGCGGGATTGCAGCTTCCGCAGGATGTGGCGGGGCGCTCCCACTCCCGCCGGAAGCGACCGAGCCCTTCCGACAAACGCAAAAGGTGGTAGCGTCCGCAGAAAACGTGGTTTGTTTTTAGTGATAGAATTTAGGTAGAATGATGGTGATGATTATACTCTTTTAGGTGTCTATTAATACAAAACTAATTCTTGAACAGCATCTCAGACGCAAAAAATCCAACAATCTTTATTTCTTAGGAAGTATAGTAGTATATCTACTATGTATACCGGCTGTCACTTTGCATTCTGGTCAAATTCAAGAAGGTACCTATACTGATGATTCTCGACCTGAATCGATACTAAAAAGGGTTAGGTTTTTTTTATTTTTTATGGAAATCGGTAAGTGTAAACAACTCCCTAGTGTATGGTCACTAGGGGGTGGTTTACACTTACCGATTTCCATATCCGATTCCGATTTCCAACGTTTATTCCACAGTATACATATGGACAGTATGGACTGTCCATATTTATACTGTGGAATAAACGTTTGCGTTTGTGTGTGTGACGGCGCGAACCCTATGGCTAGTAACAGACGGCCTGCGTTTTAATACCGGTGGCTTACAGTTACTGATTTCCGTAAAAAATAAAAAATAAACCTGCCGTTTTATTATAAATTCGGGTCGAGAATCATTAGTATAAATACCTCCTTGAATTTGACCAGGATACAAAGCGACAGCCTGTGTACAGAACTAAAATAATGCTAAAAAGAATACTAAAAGTAAGTACCTACATATATACAACGACGTCAATAGGACTTAGGCGTCAAAGTACTCCTCCCCATCGCTGTCATCCGGAAACGTGCCCAGAAGACTGGCAGTATTGCCATGTTGAATGGCAATGCTAATTCTTTGACCAAAGAAAGAGCCAGCCCTCTCTCTGGTCACGCGAAGTGTCAGCGACCAGTCGGCGAGATATTTCCTTAAAAAGAAGTTGCGTACTCAGACCCCATGACCCGAGCGTTTGGACCCCAAACGGTGTAAGGGATTGTTTTGCAAAATTTTGTTCTTCTAGATCCACCGATTACTCTTCTGGCGTTACATTAGCTCTAGCGAGTGAATAAAAGTCTTGCAGATTTTTCGTTTTTACTTTAGATTGTAACTAGTCATGGTGGACTACAAATATTGAACTAAAATTTAAGTAAGCAACGTTTTTGCCAAGCAGTTTTGTGTTTTCAAGGTTTCCATTGTTACTCGGAATCTGTGTTCCGAAAACACAAACTACTGTTACAGTAACTTAGGTACTGACGAAAATAATGGAAGTATTTATAATACTTACAATATTTTTTTTTCTGAAATAGTTCTAACAACACAAAAATTGTACCAGAATAACAATATACAAAATTAATCCCAGAATAAAAACAATACCTTCCTACTTTTTATACAATCAAATCCTTAATTAAGTCCTTGTGTATAATATATGATGTACCAAATATTATTTATGACAAAAAATAAAAACATAAAATTGTATCTGCCCTAAACACCTTTCTGCTAACAGTACGGAGCCCGCGCTCGCTCGCACGGACTGGGGAAAATATGTTATTCGCGTATCCCAATTAAAATCATAATTAACTCCGTATTAAAGCAAGCGCTAATCCCAATTACAGAGCTCGCCGGTTATACCTGTTTCAATGCGAGCAGTGCAGCATTAAGCTAACTAAACATAACAAGCGAATAACACCCTCGTGCTGAAAGGCTGATTTAAACAACGTGTTTCAGAAACTATTAGGTACACCTCTGCCTAACCATTCGGGGATTATAGCCGTACTGTTATCATATGTGTATCAGAAAAGTGTGGTTATTACCAGAGATTCTGGGTGGGGTTGGGTGTGGTTCAGACCATCAAACTTGACAACAAATTTTCAATGGGACGGGACCATCATCAAAATCACGAAAAAATATTCCTAATTTTTTTATGATTGAAGCCTAACCTGGTGTCAGGGTTTTTATGCCGCCCATGGGCCTCTGACTTTACATGACAAAAATCGAGAAATATCTCTCAGGAATTCTTCACGATGTTTTCCTGCACCAAAGCAAGTGATAATTATACAATACGCACATGAATCCGAAAAATTAGAGGTGCGCGTCCTGGGTCGAACTCCAGACCTATGACTTGGCAGGCTGATGGTCACGGTCACACCACTAGGCTGTCTTCGTCTGCTTAATGTAATATTTATTTATTTATTTGAACTTCATGTACAAGAGTGGTAAATAGGCGGACTTAATAACTTAAGGCATTCTCTACCAGTCAACCTTTGGGTCAAATAGGACAGCATTATGATAGAGTACAAAAAAAAAAGAAGAAAAATGCTATTTTTGTAACATTTAAAATTGATATACTGACATAAATAGATACAAATACTAAAACACATATAAACAAATAAAATTAAATAAACTAATATATATATTATAAAACATACAAATCGTTCCAAATACGAGAAACCATCTATGATTACTAAT
Organism: Eugnorisma glareosa; assembly: GCA_947578425.1. NCBI lineage: Eukaryota > Metazoa > Arthropoda > Insecta > Lepidoptera > Noctuidae > Eugnorisma > Eugnorisma glareosa. The sequence continues at coordinate 43,671,364 of OX387957.1, forward strand.
GACTAGCTTGTGAACAAATTAGTCTCGATTTCAAATAGTACTTCTGAACTGTTCTTTTGAAAGCATTTTTTTTTTGAATATTTAGTTTTGCTATATAAAATTACAATACCGACCTGACTCAAATGTAAGGCAGGTAATTTTATTCGCCTTCACGATGTTGGTGCCTTTCTGATACATGATATACAGGGTAGATGGGACATCAGCGCTGAAACGGTTACCATGTGTTCAGTAGTACATCATTCTGAAACCCCGACACAGAAAATTTCGTCGGTTAAAATAGGTGAAAACAGATGTTTCCCACAATACTGCAATTCCTACACAGTAAAAATGCATGGAGCAGCTGATAAAAAAAAAAAACGATGAAAAAATTTTATGTTCTTGATGGTTCAGCATGATGTACTATTTATACGTGATGGTTTCTCCTATCACAAGAGCAATCATAAATTCACTGTCAAACCACACAATGACACAACCTAAATAACTGGGTCTAGAAGACAGACATTGACAGACGTGACACATTTTGCACAAGAGTTTTTTGTCACAAAAGCGAACACAATACGGATTTTTTAAATACATCTAATGGATTTACATAGGAAGTACAAAAAATATAATTTTGTATGGAAGTTGTATTCTTTGAATGGTCATCATTTAGGGTAGTTTAAGCATGACAAGTTAATCACTACATAGTATAAAACAAAGTCGCTTCCCGCTGTCTGCCCCTATGTATGCTTGGATCTTTAAAACTACGCAACAGATTTTGAAGCAGTTTTTTTTTAATAGATAGAGTGATTCAAGAGGAAGGTTTATAATTATGTATAACATAGCATCCGTGCGAATCCGGGGCGGGTAGCTAGTTTATCGATAAAATCAAAATCTGAAGGCCTGTCTAGGTACATTTAGGTACCATCACCAAAAGATGAATCTGCTTACTTTTTAAACAAAATCCCGTGCACACGATATCTACATCTGTTCACAACCCTTACTACTATTGGTCAGCACAAAGAGAGTGCGAACCAAAACTAGTACTAAAACAAAAAAAAAATGCAACCTTTTTACATTATCTTTTGTTTTACAAAAATTCTCAGGCTCTGTTAATGATCATTCACTGATAATAATCATCATGATTTTGGGTCGATTGTACATCATAATTTTCAGTTACTAAAAAAAATACCCATTCTGATATTTGCACACGTAAACGTTTGCAATCATAAATTGGTGCAAATCCATGAAATTGAAATGTTTACTGTTACTGTTTGTGAGCCAGCGTCATCCCACTGCTGGGCAAGGCTTCTTCTTGACTCCTCTTGACTTCCAGTTTGGTAAATCTAGGGTCAATGTGGATCCCTGGTCAGTGGTTATTTTCCAATCCGTCTCAGCATCTTCTTGGACGCCTGCTGCGACGCTGTCTGGCTTACATCATTATCATGTCTGCCGAATGACGTCCACTGCTGGACATAAGCCTCCCAAAGGTGGGTTTTTTCATAATCGTCACGCTTGGCAGGCGAGTTGGAATCGTAGTACGGTTGTTAAAAAAATTAAGCACAGAGAACTTTTCTGCCTATTCTCTGGTAAGTCCCTTAGTCGCCTCTTACGACACCCACGGGAAGGGGATGGTGCTATTCTTTACGTTCGACACTACTACTGTCTGGCTTTACCAGGGCTGTGAGGAAACCAGCATGCCTGAGAGATATTTCTCGACGGCATGAAAAGCCAGGTCAGAAGACCTTGGGCGGCATAAAAACTCTGACACCAGGTTAGGCACTAACCACACGATAAAGAAGACCAGGGCTCCATCATAGTGGATATTTTAGCTTACTTACATTAGCTAGAATATTAGTTAGCTAAATGTTGCACTCGGTTCAACAGTAAAACACAGGTATCAGAAGCCACTGGTGATTGGTTTCGTCCAGCTCGTTCCACCATCTTCTACGTAAAAGACATTTACACTTCTAAAAACATACAACGATATCACTATAACTACACCGCCTATACTCCACCTCCCAATAATAAATTCTATTTGATCGCAATAGATATTTCTCCCAAAGAAAATACAGAACGCTTCCCCCTTTGCTATTTACATTCAACATGTTTTTTGTTCCTTTCCTTCTATTCTAAATACATCGAGGGTAACAATAAATGGAACAATTCTATCTAATGTCAGCCGTTACAGTCACAAACCGGAACGATTCCGGATACGCTCCCGGATACGATTCGGAGCCGGCACGTGGCCGTAACGACATGCCGACACCACAATTGTGGTACAAAATTGTTTTAAATGATTGGATTAAGTTTTTAGGGGCGACTTTTCGGTTACGATTTTTCGGCTCGGGGCTGAATGGAAAATTAAATCGAAGTTTGGCATAGCCTATAATGTGTCTTTCTTTTTTCATGGACATTAGAGGTCATATTATTACTTACCTTTATTTAGTAAAAACTATATTATCGTTTTATCTTTTTGCTTCTCTAAATCTACACATTATTATAAATTAAAGTGGTTTTCCATAAACTTCCTCGAAAACTGGCTCTTATCGCACTACGATTAGGTTCAACATGGATTTCACACGCATGGATTTTCACATTTATCACAACGTGAGCGGAAATAAAAAATTTCACAGCTAATTCCTATTCGGCTATGATTGTATTTTTTTTTAATTTCAGCAAAATGATTTGCGTATATGGCGTAAATATTTTTAAAATATAAGAATTGTATTTAAAAATTGAATATCTTAAATTAAAAAATAATTTAAAAAAAAAAAATTGAACAAATTAACATTTATTTGGGTTCTAAATTCAAAAATATTTGAATTTTCTATTTTTCATATTAGCCTGCTTAGCGGCTTGATACCTTTGCTTCTCCTCCAAGCTGGCGAAAGCAAAGCGTGGATAAAACGCTAATTATTAATTCATAGTTTCATAATAATTCATGACAAAAATTGATTTCGTTCTATTATTTTATTTCTTCGAAAGTGTATAGAACAACGTTGATTGATACACGTGGGCATTTCTTACTGCAGTTCTCGGCTTCATTACAACCTCGCCTGCGGCCCGGGTGTGGATTTCGCCTCGAATGCAATAACAAAGTTTCCCTACTTATATAAAAATGTATTTTAGTCTTCTGAAATACTACGCAACGGATTTTAACGTAGTTTTTACTATCACTTGTGTGTGCAACAATAATAGAGAATATTATGTCAAGAAATTTAATACATGTATCTCCTAATACATTGAAGTTAAACAGGCATAATAAAATTATAAGAAAGAGCTCACGATATTTTATCATTATTTTAACAAAAACTTCCTACACTCGTGAGCAACCAGGTCGACTCAAGCCATAACTGCGCACACATAAATGTTTTTCGCAAAACCTAAGATACAAAACCTAAATGCCGATAAAAAGACTGATTAATAAGCTTAAAGTTAACACCATTCTCATTAAAAAATATTCAGTAAATGCACATTTATTAAAGCAATTTAAATAGACGGATAGAAAAAAGTACTCTCTGCCGATGGGTTACCTTATACCTCACTTATCAGAAGATGACATAAACACATATTGGGATATTACATTCATTGTTTTGACGAAACTATGGATTACTACGCATGCCGCGGGCCGCCGAATAATAGTTGTTTTTTTTTCTTTTTCAATACATGTTTGAATGCGCGCTATGCTTGCTCGCGAGTGTAATATAAACAAGACATTTTAAAACGATTTATTTATTGTTTACGCTAAAGGTTCAAATAGTAAAACGTTTAGTCAGCATCGCATGTAATTAAAGGTTTTAGCGTCACTGCACATTAATTTACCTTAGGTGTCCGAAACCAAGGTCCCGTCACCCGTCTTTAACAAAATGCGTAACGTGTTCCTTTGTGAGAGACTGGCGTCCATACTAGGATACCCTGTGTGACGGATCTCCAGGCTCACACCTCGAATTAAATGTAGTTTACTAAAAATACAATAGCTAATTTGTATTAGACAAATTATTTATTACAGAAGGAAAAAAGGAGACATAAGTATATTAAATTAATTAACGTAAAAAAATATATAGATAAGATGTAATTCGTGTGAAGTAAAGTGTACAGTTTTCTTACTTCACACACATCACCAACTCACTTCACCTGCACACTTCACTGCAGACTTTACTTCACACGAATTAATAATTTATTTAACGAAGATTTGGGTGTCCCAGATATTTGGAAGTACCTGGGCGAAAGAGCTCTGCTCGGGTGAAAATAGAGAAAACGAAAATTCGTTTTCGTTAGTGTAAAATCATTGTAACTTTCATCGTAGTCGTTCGAGCCGTTTTCGAGAACGTCATTACAAATAAATATATGTAAATAAAATAATAATACCAGCCTGTTACTATCCCACTGCTGGCCTCATACAGAGAAGGCGCGAGCATTGAACACCACGCTTGCTCAAGACGGGTTGGCGATTTCAGGCTTACATTAATTATAACTCCAGGTTTTTTCGCGATGTTTTCCTTCAATGATGACTTTGATGTCCAAATCTAAAGTAGCATTAACACAGCTTAAAATTCCCACCCTCCTCACTTCAAAAAGACTAACACTTAACAAATAATTATAATTCGAGACACCCTCAACAGGGGTGTCGCATTCACATTTGATTATTATTTTTTAAGTTCAAACGACCATGTCTCTATTTGTCTGATTGCCGGTCACGTGGCCAAGTAAGTTTAGGGGATCTTTACTGCACGGGCGGGACAGACAGACTTACGCTCATAGGATTATACGCCAATTTGACGCGTAATTTATGTTCTGGGATACGAACCAGGGTGAGTGGAACTCGCACCGGTTAAGATTGGATTCAGTTGGATTGCTTAAGGTTAAACGAAGAATCAGAAAGTATGGATGATAAAATAAAATAAAATCATTTTTCTACAGTTCTGTCGCTGCATGAATCCTCCTAGCAATTTTTGTACGATGTTTGCATTTTTATGTTATGAAAGCATTACTCTTTATAGATGAACTACATTTTGAAAAGACGCTCAAAATTATATAGGTGCCGTACATATAAATAAAATTGTAAATTCCAAGGGCATCGAGGTGAAAACACCAAATTTCGGTTCTCGCATAGCTCATGAAATAAAACTCGAAAGTGTCAGTGGTATCCCTTGAGGACGGGTGTCAGGAGTCACGCGTCGATCCGATAGCAAATAGATTAGATTATGCATTTTGAACGGACAGACGATATCGGTTTTCTATATACGGCCTTTTTATTTAACCCTACATTCAACTTTTAGTATTTTTCACCCTTCGATGTGATGCGAACGATTGCTTACCTAGAAATAAATTTTGTTTTGAAAGAGTTCTCTGATCAGTTGTTAGGGTTTTTTTGGGCTTTGAAAAGAGTGTTCTTGTTTGGTTATCAGTAGAGACCGGATTATACAAATGCAAATGCATTTGTTCTCCATCGCTGTCACTGTGATGAGGTTCTCGGCCCGGCCTGCCATGGAGTCGAAGTGGCCCGCACTTCGACTGCACGCGGACTTAAACGGCGTCGGCGTCCCAGCTGTATTAGAACTCAATATAGTTTGGTACGCGACACTGGCAAATGACCGGATGGTATGTCTTCGTTTCCATGGAAGATGGATGTCCTGGATGCTGTCTCTTTGCCTTTAGTGTGGGATGCAACATGTGTCGATACTCATCCGCCATCCCATCTTCCCAGCTCATCGTGCTGTGCTGGAGCTGCGGAGAACCTCAAGCACCGTAAATGTAAATAAATATATTTTATATAATTACCTTATAATTTCCTTATTGGTAACTATATTTTCGAGCCGTTTTTGGGGTCCGAGTGCTCACAGCCTTTTCAAGGAAATTTCAAAACGCGTGACCTAAGGGCTGGCTTTACCTTGGCCACAGGCTTAGTAGTCCAATCGTTATATACACTTAGATATGCATGTGAACCGAGAAGGCTACATTTTGGTTATTACGTGGGGAGGTTTAGAACAGCTTACCTTCAAATTGTCGACCAAGATTTCCTGTGTGCATTTTCCGCCATCTCCGCCGGTTGTCAGTTAAGATACGAAAATCCTGATGCAATACTTTTTTGTTGCTTTTTTTACGACCTACAATTAGAGTCCTTTACATTTTTCACCTATCGTCCATCGTAATTGAGATATCGATCGAAAAAGCCAAAAATGTCGGTAGTGCAATTTTATATTTGCTATTTTCTTTCTTCTCGTGATAGATATCGCTAAAATTACAAATATCGAACCTGTGGAACGTGTTCAGATCTATTTCGTTTTTATTATTTTTTATTTTCGAAAAATTTACGTCCTCTAGCGCGCGGTAAAGTAGACCGCAACGCGCCCGACGCCCGATGATGATGATGTTTCGACCATCAAAACATCATTTCCTGCGGTTCAAGAGTCTTCATCCCCCACGTAATATCCAAAATTTGGCATTCCCTGTTCACATGCATTTCTAACCCGTTTTTCCGACGTAATGACTAGACTACAGCGTTGCCAAACAACATGGCCGCCAGACTCTTGTTAACGTTACTAGTTGACAGCGCTGAAGAGAAGTTTTTGGACACCATATTTTAGTTTTTTTTTTTAGTTTAGTTACTATAAGTCATTTTAATTTATAGGGGTTTATAATACTGTTATGATTTGGCTTAATAAAGACATTGTTGCTAAAAAATAACATAATATTATTGCTCATTTTTGAAGAAAATGCATATTCCAGCAAAAAGCAGCATATCATGCATATATCCTTAAATTTTGACTGAATCTAACTGAATAAATGTACCAGATGTGACACCAGCAAAAAAACACCGCCAAATTCCAATAGTTCCCATTGACCTAACTGGAAATATAACGATCGTTTCAAGTTATAAATTTAAAAATAATTAAAAGAAGTCTTATACTCTTGTACTGATAATTTGTAACAGTTCTAGGTTACCAAGAAAAATAATTATAAGATCTCGTCAAAAATGTAGTAAACTAAAAAGAAAACATTATTTTGAAAATCTTATTAAAAATTTGCTGCTTATCTCGAGTATTTGTAATGCATATTTCGATGATTTTACGTAGCATAATTTTTAACCGACTAAAATCTTATTTTGTGTCAAATTAATCACAGTTAAACGCTCAATGTCAAATCACAATGTTTAAAACCAAGGTTGCGACGTAATGTAAAATAAATCTGACGAGTATAAAATCTGTGAAAGTTCTTGAGACTTAAATCTTCTTACCGGATTTTTGATGAACTTTGCAGTTATATAGCACATCAGCATAGCATACATATACAATTTATAAAGACAATCTGTAATAAATAAATAAATTGCATTGTTACTATGGCTTTTAAAATAAATAATAGCTTTCATGGACATCGATCTTGTGCTTTTTAATATACTTTTATAGCGGATCATAAAGATTAACACAAAAAGTAAATTTTCATTTGTATTGTTTCCAAGAAAAGTGTTTCGTCTCTGTTGCCAGCTCTGGATTTAGAAGCAAACACCAATATCTATTTATAACTTCAACAGGCATCTCAATCTTACAAAAACGGTAATACCTTAATTCGACAAGATTACCTTAACGTCTAAAATTATACAATTTCAGTTAAGTAGAAGCGAACAAACTTTACCACGGGTCTAGTGTTGTACCTAACTGTCAAACCGCTATCACCAATTAGTGAGGTGACATTAATTGTGATGTAAACTTCGGCAGTGGAGGGGGAAATGCTGAGGCACGCGTAAGCCACGCGCCCAAATTTTGGGGCTTTTACCCTACTCAACTCGGCCAATTTTCCGAGAGCTCCCCCGCTTCGCTCTTGCGCTATAGACCTAGATTTCAAAGAGGAAACTTGTGGGAATCTGTTGATCAAGTTATACTGGTAGTTTGTACTCGAACTTTAATGTAAGAGCACTTATCTGTTATTTCTTTATTGTTGTAATTTTCGGGGGCAGTTGAGTGCTTGAGACTGCATACATTTTGGCGTTGAACAAATTTTCGTTGATAGCCAACTTTGATGGGCGCGTTAAAACATATTGCGCCTACAAATTGCTTCAGGAAATGGTTGAATTTAACAAAGTATTATTTTTTCTATTAATAGCACATTAAGTTACAGTACATTTAACGTAAAGTGAGGAAACGTGTAATGCTTCGCTTAGTATAAAATTTTACTGGTCTTACAATGTTGCACTCGAAATCAAAGGGGTGTAAAATTATAGATTTGGCGTTTACATGTGATAGCTTCCATTTTTGTCAGCTCTGTTTTATTGTTTCAATTGTTATTGAATATTTATACATATGCAACATGTTTTTATCAAAATTTTAGTAAGAATGGCGCGCTTTCTCTCTATTTCGAGGTCTTTTATCATAGAAAATTTTAATGTTTTTGCACAAAATGTACAGGTTTCCAAAGAGCATTCCTCTTTTAGGTTAATACGTGGTTATTTATTAAAAATATCCTCATTATCCGCGCCCAAGGAACAATTTTCAGGAAAAATAACGAAAAAAAAAATTACAGCCTGGAGCCCGAGTTCCAATAATGACCAGACTATGTTTCCTGCCTTGTTAAGTCATTAGTTCGACGATAATTTTATACCCTCGGGCTTTTGCGGGAAGAAAACGGTCAAATCGTATAGAAAACCCATTAAAAAATCCAGGTATTCATAAGAAATCAAGGAATAACATGAAAATTTTCTGTTCTAATTGGCTACTAAATTGGTAGTTATTTTTCCTGTACGATCACCGCGCGTGGGATCACAACTCGCGCGCATTAAAATTCAAAATCCGCGCACAAAAGAGAATGCGGTACGAGGCACCGAATTGTTATCCTTGGGGTTTAATTATGTCTTTGTGGTTGAAAAAAGGAATATTTCATAGTCCTCGGGGAGGTCCTGAAAGGCGAGGTTATGACTGGCCTGGCTAACTGAATAAGTACAGAAGTTGGTAAACTCGCTATTACGGGAAAGGGAGTCACACTCCTGAATATTAAAGGCAATATCAATCGTCTTTACGTTGTTGCCCGGACAAAGGAAGCAAGTCGAATTATTTTTTGAATTGGTGAATTAAACTACTGATATATTATAACTTTTCTAACAGAAGAAATAAATGAGTTTCGAATCACTGAATATGAAAATCTCAGATGTAAAAATCTCGTGTCACGGTGTTTGTGGTCGCACTCCTCCGAAACGGCACGACCGATTTTTTTATATTTTTTTATGTTTATTTGGTAGGTATGAGAATAGGTCGAAAAGTATAATTCACACCGCTAGCTTCTCAAATGCTAATTAACGCGAGCGGTGTCGCGGGCAAAAGCTTGTTTTTATAAAATGTATTTAGTAACATAAAAAAACGAACAAACGAAACATAAGTCTGTTAAGTAAGTATCATCGGGATACAGTATGTTTTAAGTTTATACTACTGTTAACAATATTTACACAGGATAACGAAAATTGGAGGGCTCGTTTTCTACGACCATCTTCAAAACTCAATTAATAGTTACAGCATTGTTTTTAGTTTCAAGAATTGTTAGCACTTACTGATTATTGTCTTATTTGTTTTAGATTTTGGCAATGTCATTTTTTTGTGTGATAAAAATGTGAGCCTTTGAGCTGATCAGCTGAATATACGGTAAAATCTAGTTCACCGAAACTCCGTGTTCTAATTTTAATATTTTCCACCATGCGAGCAGCGTGGTGCATTTATTTTTTAATCGTCCTAGACCGAAGTAAGCTTTTAGCCGTAATTAAATTATCATCATATTTCACGCCGGAAAGGATTTAATAAATGATAACTGCAGGTTTTTTTAATCTACTTTAAACAAAAAATCGGCCAAGTGTATGTTGAACTCGCGTGGAGAGGGCTCCGTAAAATTTGGGATCGGCAACACGAGTACTTTCAGTTGATATATGACAGTATGGTTAGCAAAACTTTTTTTTTAATTTCCTAATTTGTCATGTATTATTAAGTGATAGATTATTTATAGGTTTTCCTATAATTTAAAAGCAATTAATTATATTTTATTGAATTATATTGATAAAAAAATCTAGCACACGAGATTGTCGACATGTGGGACGTGGACTCTGCAATCATTGTACCGATAGTCGTTACGGTTAATGGACTAATAGCGAAGAGCCTCGACCAACACCTTAGGAGGCTCTCATCGCGCGGCTGGGTCAGGGGCTTGATTCAGAAAGCAGTACTCCTGGACACGGCACGCATAGTGAGATGGTTCCTCTCTTTGGAGCCATGACTACCGGCAGCCTGGACCTTGTTCCTGATGCCGATGGGCCATCTATTTTTATATTTTAAATGATTTTTTTAATAGGTTGTTTTAAAGAAATGATTAAAAATGTAAGAAATAAGAAAAATGTTAAATAAAGGAAATATAACTATACGTCAAAGTTGCAACCAGGACAAAATGTGAGCAAAAACGGCAATTTCATAGTTAAAGACATAGGTCTTTGCCTAATGCATACTAACAGTAATATAAGTGCAAAAATAACGCAGTCTGTCTGTCTGTCCTTTACTTGGGTTGGGACATAGGATACTTTATAGCCCGACAGAATGTTTCCGTGAGATAATTCCAGACCTTCACGCATGATGTTTGGCACACTAGTGACCAGTACCTGCGAGAGGACGTAAGATACGTTTTTACCCGGTGTACGATTCCGTGAGATGATTTCCGACCTCCACGCGAACAAAAACGTATTCAGGACCTTGTACAAAATAAAAAAGAGGATCTCCAAATTTTCGAGAACGCTACAATAAAGTACAGAGGCGAGTGTCCGAATTTTTTTACAACTGAAAACTTGCGAAAACGAAACAAAACAACTGGAAAGTTTGTTGTAATATGTGTCCAATCTCTCCGCTATAAACTTGCTTGCTCGCACCCGAGCCCTGTGATTTCTTCTTGATATTTTATTTAGGGGATTAAGACTCTTTCTGTAGGTCGTTAGACGGTTCCCTCCATTATACCAGTTTATGATCCCATTCCAAACTGGCAAGAGCAGACCGTTGACGCATGTTTTGCTTCTTTTCTGTAACAAAGGCAAAGTTTTGTGTGTAAATTCCAATGATATGCGAGTGTTAGGTGAGGCTGGGGAGGGAATTTGGTTAAGTTGTGTGGTGCGGCGGTAAAAAGTGGGTAATTTGGGAGGCCTGTTGTTTTAGCTACTTTGAGGACTAGTAGTTAAATCAAGCATTAGTGGAAAATTATGTGTAAGAAGTATTTTTTATTTATTTAACAAAAATACAGGGTGTAACAGGACCCTTCGCGAAGCCGTCAACCAAGCATTCTGTACATCAAACTAAGTAACTTTACGTAAGAATTATTGCTGGGAAACGACTTTTTTTTGGGATGAAATAATACGTTTTACGGTAGGACTCAATGTAACGCACTCAAAAAATTGTGCTGATGGACGGATTGAGTAGTACGGGGATCGTGGAGGAGTTTAAAGTAAAAATCTTCCAAAAAAAAAAAACACGTATTTTAAAATACACCTGTGAAAAAGTTGGAACTTTAACCCCCAATATCTCCGTAACTAGAAGGTTCCCAGGTATGGTCTAGAACAAAAAAATGATCGCAATGATGGGGAGAACAAGTGCCTTTCGGCTTCGTGAAGGGTCTTGTAACACCCTTTATAATACTACAGTTATTAAGAACCTCAGATCGATACTACGGTCTTGTCAAATTCATTGATTTATTCGGACAAGCCCGCGTAATTTTTACAAACCACTGTAACTTCTGAAAGTCAGAATCAACAATGGCGACCACCAGAAAAGCACCGAGACAATGAAGCTCCAGGAAGTCCTAGAGAAACAATCTAACTGTCTTGGATCCCGCAACGAAATTAACCAGAAAGGTATAGCGAGTAGGATAACCATAATTTCCACTTCCCTCCAAATCAGCAGGAGACAGAACAAAACAAGGAAAATAGGCACAAAGAGACTTTTACAACTGGGATAAGCCCAGTTGCCTAGCACCACGGATAAATAATATATTATCATTAAAATATAATATATATATATATAATATATTATCATTAATATTAATGCATCCTATGTTTGGAGCTGTTATATTTCGCTAAACCTCTAAAAAACTGTGATCTTCTTCTTCTTAGCGTGTCAATGGCAATCTAAATGGTGTCTGCCCAGAATTGAGCTACTAGTTTGGCACTTTCGGTAGCGTCCATCAGTTCCTTTAGTGAACAAACAAAAACAATATTATATTCAATAACTCATATTAAGCTTGAGAATAAAAAAAAAAACTCGAAACTGCATTTTTCTTGATACGACAGTTTTTTCGAGGATAAGCGATTTGATAATAGTAGGTATGCCATCAAAAACGCTTGAACGCACGGTTTGTTCTTGTTTCTACAAGGGTTTTTACTCAGCATACAGAACATCGCCAGCAGTTTGTAGTTTTCAATTGGATCTTACCGTGTCTGACTCATGCCACAAACAAAGGTGATTCGCCACCAACCACCACCACAAAAAATACCAAAAATTGCTACCGCATTTTACTCCTACGTAACTATATTAACATTTCAACTTATATAAAAATGTACCTGCACATACATACATGTATGAGCATCTAGCTCTTATTGCACTTTAACCTAATCCACTTATGGCTGCATACAAGTGATGTTATTTAAATTTTAACATGGCGCTATGTTTTATGTGAGATATTGCACCGTCTGGTAGCCCGTGACAAATAACCGCTGCACGTGGCTGGTCGCGTTATAAGAATTTGTGGCGCAAGTTACAAGCTGTAGAAGGCCGAGGTTAACATAATCAACTTTCCTTGGAACTCTCTACGACTCCTCCTTAGACTCTTCTTTTTATCAGTTTCACAAAAAAAACTGTTTTTCCCATCGGCCCCTAGGCCGGTGGAAAAAAACGATATTAATGAACAAAAAATGTTTGTGTATCCTAATACACAAACATTTTTTGTTTATTAATAACGTTTTTAGGCACTTTTGGCCGCTCACAATGTGCCTCATCAGAAGGCTTAAAGTCACCCAAAGGGCAATGGAGAGGGCTATGCTCGGAGTTTCCTTGTGTGATCGAATCAGAAATGAAGACATCCGCAAAAGAACCAAGGTTACCGACGTAGCCCGAAGAACTGCCAATCTCAAGTGGCAGTGGGCACATTGCTTGCAGAACGGATGGCCGATAAGTTCTGTTGTGGCAACCGCGAACTGGAAGATGTTGCGTTGGAAGGCCTCCCACTATGAAGGCCGATGACCTGGTGAACGTTGCGGGGATCCACTGGATGCGAGATGCCCGGGACCAGTCAATGTAGCGGCACTTGGGGGAGGCCTATGTCCAGTAGTGGACGTCTTACGGCTGAAATGTTGATGATGATAACTTTTTGACTATGTATTTATTTCAATCAAGTTTTACTTTTACTTTTTTGATAGGTAACTTACATGCCCTATTATGCGAGTACTGTGCACTCTATTAATGACGAACTCACGATGCCTCAAACTGTTTGTGGGTAATACAAGGTAAGCGAAAATCGAACCTTTACACAACAGTGAGATAGTTAAGGCTAATATTAAAAAATAAACCTAATAACAGTTTCTCTGTTCCGGGATAGAATCTGGATCGAAACCAGGGAGTTCCGTGTTGGTAACCACGAAAGTGGAGGACCTACACGTCATATACAATTAAGTTAAAAAACCCTGTCCAATCTAAAAGGGGCAAATAGGTCAGTATACCAAGGACATTACCGAATAAAATACGAAAAATAAAATATTCATGAAATTAAACATATAAATGACTTTAAAATGCATGATTTTTGTGCCCAAGTTACCACCATTTCCCTAAAATCTAAGAACTTAAAACGCACAAGCAAACAGCATCTTCAGCAATAAAATGTTCGATCGTCAATTATTTGTATATGACGTCACTAACCGAAAAGCGACCCCGGAGTGTCGCCCCTGTGCTGCCATGTAAGTTTTCTCATTTTTAGAATATTTTATTTTATTTTTATTGAGGTATTTTTTTTACTTGTTAGGCAAAAAAAAAAAATATAATCTAATTTCGATACCTAACATTACCCTCACGTATTGGATAAGGTTTTTTTAACATATTGTATAACTCCACCTCATTCGCACACTGAATTAGGACTAAAATAATCGCTCAGTCGCTTAGTGGCTCTAGCGATGACTAGCGAACGACCAGCGAAGACTATCAACTAAGAATACAATCTCTCCATCTTGTATCTTGTACCGTTAAGCCAATGCACTTACTTGGGCTCATATAAAGACATAGAACTAAGTAAATCCCTCTTACGTGAGCAAAATTCGCTTTGATTTTCAATATTACGAAGAGATTACAGCTTCAGATTACGGCTTCTTAGTTGTGTGTGTTACCGTCTTATGGAACTGGGAGAATAGTGGGCGAGACGATAGACATAGCTGCTTTCCTAAACGTCACCTGTCAAGAATATATGTTTTAGAGTTAGGAGTAACATTTTTCGTTTGAAATAAGAAAGTAAAATGTTTAGGTTCTAGTGTGTTGTTAGATAGATTAAATAGATTCAACGTGGCAATGCTGCTAGTCTTCTCCGATGACAGCAGGGGACTTTGACGCCTGTCTGTTGTCGTCGTTTTAAGCGTCGGTACTTACTTATTTATAATTATTATTATTTTAGATCTATTTGTAGTTTATATATAATGTACTGGAGCAGCGGTGGCCCAGTGGTGGCGGCCCCGACTTACGCACAGAAGTCGTGGTTTCGAACCCAGGCAGGCGCATTACTTTGTGTAATTTATCTCATCACCACTGCTCTCAAAACGTTGAAGGAAAACGTCGTGAGGAAACCGGCATGTCGTAGAACCAAAACTTCTAAGACATGTGACATCTACCAACCCGCACTGGGCCCGTTATAGCCCATGCCCTCTCCTAAAGAGGACGCCGTGTGTCCCAGCAGTGGGAAAATATAGGCTGATTATGCTATATAATGTACGTAGTAATGAATAAAATAGATATACTTTATTCTATGTAATCCAAATTGTTACACAGCTCTTTTAGAATATATTTAAACCGATGGGTACAGGAGTGGCCTACGAGTACCACTGATAGCGATATCTTCCGGAAAACCTTTGGATGGACTTAACGATTGATTAGGCTGAAGACTAAGGAAAAGGGGCACATAATATATCAGTCTTTTTTCACAATCTTCCAGATCGGCCGAGCCGTCCGCAAGTGATGATCCGTAATACCTGTGGCAATTAATTTTTAGATAGATATTAAGATCATACTGTGTCCGGTCATGGACTAGCGACATTCTAGCAATCTATTACACAATTTTTTGATTTGGAAAAAAATTGTTCACAAAAAATTGACGAATTTTTGTTTTTTTTTTTATTCTGAACCTTACTTAGATGTGAACCCATTATTTCTTAATGTTAACGATAAACAATATTGTTGCCCTCCGAATAAGCCTAGTTTTATCTCAGAAAGACCAAACATTCGAGAGAGATTTTTTTCTACACACGTAGAGTTTATCACAAATAAAACAAAATCGCTGCCAAATAGCAGGAAGTGGATTGGACCCCAGTATGTAGTGTATTTAAGTATTAAAATCCCGACACACTGTATAGTTGGCATGTATCATTTTCTCACCTGTATTACAGCCGGAAGACGTCCACTGCTGGATATCGGCCTTCCCAGAGCACTGCCAGAACGACTGGCGTTTCCACAAATTAATGGTGGATTCCTTGCCCAGCCACCAGCTTGCCCACGCTGCATTTTCAGGTTCGCGGTCACTCTGAAAACACTCTCGTGTAGTCGTATTTGTCTCGCAAACAAGGTAAAACACCTTTCGCCATATTCGGCCTCGACAACGATGTCCTTGAGTGGATCAGGCGTACATTAAGTGAGAATATTTGGCTCATGGCCTGCCCACTCCCAGTCCAGCCTAGTTGTTTTGCTCAAACAACGCAACTTGAGTTACGGAGCGTAGGGTGGTGGTTTCTATAGCAACCCGTTCACTTAACACCTACTATGCTGCTCTCTATTGCCTGCTGGCAAATCTAGAGTAGACATTTCTGTATTTCAGTAACTAACTGACGCCATAGGTAGGACGAATAGGATGCACACTCTATGAGTGGTTATACTATCGCAATAGACCGAGAAAATCTAGAGTTTATTAGTGTGACGATACTCGTACCAAAAACTATTATTTTTGTCACAGCCACGGAGTCTGGATTTGTGCCCGGTTGATGGCAATACGCTAGCCCCCTATTACATGGGACTTAAACATTGCTGTTGCCTCATAAATGTGTACTATTAGGTACACCTCTACTTAACCTTTCGATTACAGGTGTGTTCTTTTATAGGCGTATTCTTTTACTGACACCACCATTTCTTGAGCGAAAACTAGTCGAAAGAGTAGTAGAGACTAGCAGTAGAGTCCTTCCTCGTGGACAATGGAACAGGTGCTAAATGGAGGTAATTATATATAATGTATAAATGATGGGATACATTTCCAATAAGTGGATAATTGTTAGAAACCATAGACAACAATTGAATGCATAAGGCTGAACGTTGTTGTGGAATTAATAAGCCACAGCTCTCATACCAGCGAGTGGGTGCACCACCGCCTACCATTCTTGAAACGTTTATGAAGGGGTGGGTGGTGGTGGTTACTATTCTTTACTCCATAGCGCGGTAAATAAAAGGTAGATCAATGCACTGTTCGATGCATGCATTCTGAGGTCGTTTACTTAACACATCATGTATGTAATGGGTACATTAGTGGAAGGAAATGGGTTTTTTTAACACGCTAGCTGCGGAAAATAAATCATAAACTTTCATCTGGTGCGGTAGCCATCCATCGACCTTTTCGACAGTGCGTGTCAGTCCTTTTTGACCTGACACCACTGGGATAGTTTGAAGCGCTGATAATGCGCAGCAGCGTTAAGCACAGTATCAGACCGATCTTGTGTGATCCGCAGTGAAGGTGTAATGTGAGTAACGCAGAGTTGTACTTAATAGTACACCCATATTTCGCCTGTTATGATTTAAATCCAATATTCCTAATAGTTGGCGAGCTGGGCAGAAATCCAGACTCTTACTGAGAAAGCCCCGATGGAAAATCTCAAAAACACTTTGCCAGACCTGGGAATCGAACCCAGGACGGCAACCATCAACAGTCGCAGACAGAATCATGGTCAAACATTCGACTACAATAGAAATAGGAAGCCAAACGGACTAATCATAATGCTTTGGGCACCCATCCTTACATCATCCCATCTTCGCTGCTGCAAACTTATTGGGAGTAATATTCTTGAGCCGTTTTGGTGAAACAGCCATAGCGCGAGCTTTTCAGGGCTAGACATCGCTAAGCGGTTACTCACCTTTTTACAGATGTCTGGCCTGTTTCCACATGATAGTGTGACTATAAATTATAGGCAGATAGGCCATATTTGATGCCTCTTTCATAGCTAAATAATAATAGCCTATCGGGGCGATCTTTAGGTTAAGCCGAGCTTGACTATACTGTGGATGGGTGACCATCCATTACATACCAAGTTTGTCCCGTGCCTCGGAAACCACATTATGCCGTTGGTTTTGGCTGTCATTTGTTGATCTTTTACAGACGTTACAGGTAGTCAATGACCCGAAAGTCTGACCACCAGTCTAACCAAGGGGTCTGGTTAGATGAAAGTCGACCCCAACATAAAGGGTGTAAAACAACATAATTTGAGTATTTTTACATTGTGTTTTACTGTAAAATTCGTAATTATATATAAAAAATCTTTTCGGTCCTAACTAATTATATAGATGCTCGGCAGATGATGTTGATGAACCCTAAAATTGACTGTCACTGTAAAGTAAATTATACATCAGAATAATTACTTCTTAAAAATATTTCGCCATCGTCCGCGTAAGCTGTCACTAGTTGTCAACTGAACGCAATCGCGGGCGCGTTCACGCACAATGTATGTCAACGAAGTATGATGAGTAGCAAAAACTTCACCCCTTACCCCTGCAAATGTATGTGTAATACTAATAACAATGAAATTAGACGCACAACGCCCTATCGTTTTGTGCGGTCCCTTGGATGTGGAGAGCAGGAATAGAATAATTTTGTCGTTTTTGAACGTGATTATATTTTATTTTAGACCAGGTTTTAACTGTTAACAGAAATTTTACTTCACTTTAAACAAAAATCGTTTAAAATTAATATTTTATTACAAATGAATATCATTTATTTGCTGTGTTCGTTTTTATTCTTATTCTAAGTCAATGTTGCAACGCTTACTAAGCTGGCCCAGCAGTCTCGACATAATAGCGATCGCAAAACAACCGAATTCGATGCGGATTAAAGGTGGACGCGAGCCGGACGCGACCCGCCGGTGTCGGCTCCCACATTAAATCCGCATCGTTATGACTTTGCGACCGAATTCAGTTGTTTTGCGATCGCTATCTATGTCAAGACTGCAAGGCCTGAGTTCTGCAGTGCCAGCGGCAGGGATATTCTCACTAATAAATGCAGATCTATAGATAAATAATTGCATAAACTAGTCTAAAATTGTAACCTACTATTTACTTCAAAGCCCTCAGTGCTTTTTGAAGTCTGTTTCGTTTATTCTACTTTTTTCTTTTTCTACCCATAATTTCGTATCCATAGTTCTATAATCTATGGCACCAACAAATGGCCATGCAGTCATTACAACTATTCGCACATCACACATCAAAAGTGCCAAAAACCATTGCTCAATCTAAATTAAACTCTATAGCGTTAAAGTTAGAGTTCACGTAAATTGTTAATGAACTGTTACTGACATATGGTAGGGTTAGCATAGAAATAAGTTTAAGGGTGTATAATCGATTATGTTTATAATATCTCGTTATGAGATGAGGGGTGAGCAGAAAGGTCGCGTTTATTTGTTTTTGATCGTGTTAATTTTATGCTCTTAAATATATCAGATCGAGTTCTTATTAACTGTTGGTAGTGGAGCTTTGTGTGATTAAAATTACCATAATTGTTTTAAAGGGTATTTCTTTTACAGGTTGATATTGAAAATATATTTAACAATTTTCGGTTGAATGAAACCATTGAAAAACTATACTCAATTAGACAAAAACTTATTATTTATATAAATTATAATTACCTTTAAAAATATTGTATTGTGCTCAAAACAAATTCCTGCGAGAACAAATTTATTTTAAGGGTTTCATGTTTAAACACAATCTTCGTTCGTCCTTCTATGGTTAAGGTTCGCTTCGGAACCAATAATTTTTCAAAATGACGTCAAAACCCCAAAAATGACTTAATCTAATTAGGAAAATATTGATATTTTATTACAAAGAAAACACATTCGAATAACATTCCTGCAAATAAAGTAATCCATAGAAAATTACAAACTTCATTCCATTTCAACTAACTTTTGGCGGCTTAAATTCATGTCTGCAACTGAAAACTGGTATCAAATAAAATAAAACTAAATGGTGGAAAATTCCTTACTAAAGATAGTTGGGTTAATTAAAAAAAACGTTATAATGCACAGTTCCAACATTAGAAAATAGGATTTCAGATGATAATGCAACATGGTAACGTCTGAATGGAATAATTTAGGAAACATGGTAAATATCCTGTTTCTAGTCTTAATGATAATGAATTTGAACTAACTTTTAAAGGGCACTGGATGTAATTACCACCGAGCGAGTTGCCCAGTTCTCCAAATGTATACTCTTCTTTTAAAAACACAATATCATAATTTCAAAATCGCATTCAAAACATCAATTTAAACCTTTGTAACACCTAGGGATGCATCCGATACCGATATATCGGTGATACCACGAGTTTTCCGATATATCTGAATCGGCGATATTAAATTTCCCGAAACACCGATACTTTTTGAATTTTACTCTAAAATATTTCAGTTTCCTAATGAGTTATGTTGCATCTGCAATACCTCTCGCCAAAAAAACTGACAAAATCGGCTTTTACCAAATAATTTCAGAATTTTGTTTTTCCAGAATAAAAAACTCATAACTGTGAATTTTAATTAAGTAGGTATTAATTTTGGCCTTCTGATCAGTTCTCAATTATATTATCATTACTAAATAAATATTATCTTAAGTATGAGTAATTTTGTCTGTTCCTAAAGCCACTCTTTTTATAGCTTTCTTTGAATCTTAACTGTCTGTATCGGTATCGGCGATACCATTTTATAAATATCTGTACCGGTATCGTATCGGCTGAAATGCGTATCGATGTATCCCTAATAACAACGTTGAAGTTCCGAGTGCAAAATAGGATCATACGGAACCCCCAGTGATCCTTATAAAATTCTTACGTCACACAGCGTTATGTCAAAGTCATCGCAAGCCACCATCTTTAATAAAGTTGCCAGATTGAAAAAGGATTTGCGACTGACAGAGGGCAAGATATGATCGGTTGGAATTCAATTGCTGCTTGTTTTGGCTTCATTTTTATTGAGTTGTTTGAGAAACTTATTAAATTAGCAGGGTTAAAGTGAGTGTTTCTTTGTTTTTATAGAGATTTAAAAAATGTTTCTTGGTGCAAAAATATTGATGATTACTACACTTTATTTAGCACTTCGTTTAAGTAGCAGTGACAGCAATATTGAAACTTTAAAAAAAAAATTGAAAATTTTTATTTTTCCCAATTATATTTTCAGAGCGTATTAGCAAATAGGATTCTCCTCTAAAACAAAAATTATCATAAAAATTAAAGAAAACACAAGCACAGTACCTACATCAAATGCCAAAAAACACATGACGGAACTCGAACGCAATACAATCCTTGTCCAAACAATAAGATCACTGGGGACTGGGGACTGGGACTGGGGCCACTCGCGTAGAACCCAACGGAGACCGCACCAGATCAAAGGCACCATAAAAATCCAACTAAGTACATTATTATACCCGTGAAATGTCTACATCTGTTGTTTTTTTCGTATTAGACACAAATAAGCATTGATCTACCGGTCACCCCTATTTAAGCACTCATCTGGTCATATTCATTGAAAAATCTACCTTACACGTAGGACATAAAGTCGAATTAGTTTTTCTGTAACTTCAATAACTTTTCAATGGATTTTACACTCTGCAGAAAAAGAATTAAGGGTAATTTTTGGCCTAACGCTAGGGCCGCAATGGGTCAAGTCGGTGCCGATTCAATTTCACTTGTGCCCCTGATCTGATTACTCTGTGAGCGGACGTGTGACGGTTCGCTTTTGCCTTTAGGCGGATGAGCGGAGGATTTGTTTAAACCGATTGAACAATAGTTTGCTTAGGGAACCCTAATTTTTCAATTACTACGATATTCTTTAGGTGCTACGACGAAGCAAGCTGTTCTACGGAGTACCTACGATTCTGGTTTACACGTCTACGGCGTAGCACAATTGCTACGCAGCCGTTGTAATTGGACAAACCAACAACATTTTTAAAACTATTGACAAAAACTATGACCACAAACATAATAGGACATCTTCCTGGATAAAAAACGGATACACAGTGACAAGACGTGCCACGACGTGCGTGTTTCTCTAAGTTCCTTCAGCGCCATTGGTGACCCCCTCCACTACTAAAACACACTATGAACTAAAACAAGTTTGGTTTCACAGGCACTGGGGAGCTGCAGCTGAAGATCAGCGTCAGGTAGTATACATTATTTTCCCGTCTGGCATTATGCTGAACTGAGGTCCTTCTGTCATTTTAATCGCTTGACCAAGATTATTTTTCTGGCCGGGTACGAATCAACAGCAAACACCAGTTTAAAAAAAAATACGTAAAAAAACACTTTTATTCAAATGAAAAGAAGAAAATGTTGGTTTATCTATGCACATTGAACGCGTACACAAAGTTTCGTGTCCGTGCTAGGAGCTCTCTCGTGAGGAGGCAATCCTGGCCGCAGAACCATAATATGTACTTCTATATCTATACTTCTATACTAATATTATTAAGAGGTTTGGGGTAATCTCTGGATCTACTGAACTGATTTTGAAAATTTTTTTCACCAATATGAAGCTACATTATCCCCGAGTAGCATAGGCTATATTTACAACGTGCCCGTGAGATAATTTCTGACCAAAATGCCAGCGAAGCCGCTGGCAACAGCTAGTATGTCATAAAAATGTGTTGTCACCATAACCAAAGGTGTGTGCAAAATTTCAGCTCAATCAGATACGAAGCAGTGGTCGACAAATAATTTACAAATTTTGAAGCGGACAACTTACAAATACACAAACAGAGCAAGTTAAATAAAAGCGTTTAAAAAGATATTTACGAGTACATTGACTTATAAACGTGTTTAAACGAAGAAGTCCTTACCCTTCCTGAATTGTAACTGCACAGATTATAAAATGCTTTCTTTTCATCCAAGACAGCCACGTCTTCTTAAGTGAAACACAACGATTGCGAGGCACAGACAAAAACACGGAAAACGCATTAACTGCAGAAACAACCTGTATAATATATGAATGAACGCAAAGTATTCTTAGATTTTTATATTGTAAGAGTAAGACGGAAGGATTGATTGAAGAATGTGTGAGCGCTTAAATAAGCTTTTATAATACTAGCAGTCTGTCCCGGCTTCGCACGGGTGCCATTTACTAAAGAAAAGAATAAAGAGGTAAAAATAATTAAAAAATTTCTTTTTTGATAGAAAATTTATATTATTAGTCCCGAATTACGAACACAATCTGGTCTGTTTTTTTTTTTCATTTTTGGCATTATTTAGAATCTAAAATCTATTGACATTATATCTAAAACTGTTTGACATTATATTGGAATTTCTTGGAATGTTAACTAAGAATTAATTCATAGTTCTTATAATTGTATTTAGATTGCATGATTATAATATATTCAACACAATGTAAATTGTTAACGAATAAATGAAATGAAAAATTATGATGCTACTAATGCGGTAGTTGATTTTTATTTATATAGATTCCTGTGTGTTTGTAATTCTTCTTCTTCCAAAACGTCTTGTCCGTTTTTGGTGGTGTTAGTTAATTATATAGTCATCTGATTCTTGGGTATAGTTGCGGTACGATAGGTGGCGCTGTGGTCGACGTACAGTAAAGGACAGGGCAACGTCTGTCGGGTCAGCTGGTAAATTATACCTATATTATATAACATAACATAACGCCTGTACTCCTCGAGGGGTTAGGCAGAGGAGTACCTATTGTACATCCAAATTTCGCTAGATATGTTTAAGTCCATGATATAGGAATCGAGCCTATTAGCTTTCAACAGATTCTGTGGCTGCTACTGTGAAATAGAAAGAAAGATATATAAAATTTATAACTTTACTAGGTACTTTGGATATATCATAATATTAGATATAATTAATATGCAGTACAATGGGTGCATTATTTTGACGAATCCATCGAATGTACAATATGCTACAGCACAAAGTTGGAGAGTTTTGCAACTCCCCCAGAGAACACAAAGCGAATCACTGAATGCGTTCGAAACATCAAAAAAACAATATCAAATGTACTTTTCAGTCGAATCTGGCTAACTATAGTATTGTTTGCATTAATTTGCGAACGATCCAAAACCTGCTTAATGGATCCATATGTTCAGAAATGTACACCAAACTTGCCAAGTTCATTTTACAACCAGAAATCTGAACCAACATTTTGTTGTCTTCGTTATAAAGTTTAAAATTGCTCGTCAGTGTTTTTAAAGCTGCATTGAATGTTGGTTCGCATTCCCCATCATATTTCGATGTATTATTATGAGTATTATTTTTTGTTCGGAGTTTTTGATACGCGAGGGTTATTCGTTCAAGTACTGGCTTATTGTTTATTGTTCGGTGCGATATTTATGATGTGCATCGTTGATTTTCATGGCTTTGTGCATCATTTGCTTTGATTTTGATTGACATGGTATATTTATGTTTGATTGTCATGTTTAAAACTTCTTACTTTTTAGTGTTTTAGTTCAGAGTGCGAAAGAGATAAAACTGGAATGATGGGGCTTGCTCCATCTCACAACTACACTGAAGTAAGATTGAATATTATTGCCACAAGAGGTAATTGAATGGTCTAGTGAAACCTAAATATTATTAATTATACCGCTAAAATAATAAAAGCATTCAAAAATAAAACATAAAAAATCCTATGAGATAAACATTCACGGAATAAGAAATCACAATTACCTACCCGTCTAAATGTAGCAATTTCAAGCTATATTCTTTTATTGTTTCCAGGATATACTAGCGCCATTTAATTTAATGCGAATAGGTGAGGGAGACAAGGATTTGCTTCAGCGATGATATAACAATCAAATATTATGTTTGTATTCGTGGATTGGTGTGGGATATTCCCCATCTATTCCTACTCCCGATTTATTACTTAGATTTAAAATCTAGTGCCATTTGAATGTTAATTAATGGTTTTTATGCAAAATAGTGTCTCTTTCTAGTATTAAGAGACAAATTGTTGTTCTATCATAGTTGTAGCGATAATGGGCGAGGCCATTGCCATCAACCAGGTACAAATCCAGATATCGGGATGTTACTGAGAAATAACAGTACTTTTAGTTCCTTCTTATAGCGGCAAAACAATCTAAACCTTAATGTCGTGAAAATAAAGGACAGATGTGGCACTGGCAGCAACACAGCAGCATCATTGATTCAAAGAAAATAAAGACCACTTGGCTTTTGACAGTGATGCGAAGACAAAGGGAAAATAAGTATACCTGTAAGGACTGTACCTACCATTATTTTATAATATACCTAACCAGGAAATGTCAAAACATCCCGCCAAAATAGCGCGCGCGAATACGTTTGACATCCATCAAGGTTTTCCCTACAAGATTCCAAGATGGCGGCCACAGCAGTGCGACCGAGACAAATAGCGTTCATTACAGCGGCTCCGGCTTGTATTAAAACAATCGTGCGGTTAACTAACTCATTATTGTTGGTAACGACGCAATTTCACTTAATATAGACTGTGTCGGGTCTGTCGGGGACTCGGGGTACCTAGTAAACAACTGGAAGTGCAGAGGACGTTTGCGTGGAAATAAATTATGTGAGGAAGAGTGAAATGGTTCTAGTTTGAAGAAATTTTCTGACTTTTGTACATAGTATAAAACAAAGTCGCTTCCCGCTGTCTGTCCCTATGTATGCTTAGATCTTTAAAACTACGCAACGTATTTTGATGCGGTTTTTTTTTATAGATAGAGTGATTCAAGAGGAAGGTTTATATGTATGTTTATGTTTATATGCATTGCACTTGTGCGAAGCCAGGGCGGGTCGCTAGTCATAAATAATTGTAATACTGCTTTTACTTTGACATTTAATGATTGTTGCATTGTTTCGTAACCTTGAATAAAATAATCTTGAAAGTGGCAATATTTGCCTACCACATGTAAGTATACAGTATGTCCACTTTAATTTTTGCAGTACAAGGTGGCACTGCTTGTCAAGAAAATATGCATTGTTATGTGAAACTTGTTACATTTATTATAATTCTGTGTTATCCCGCCTGAACAGATAAGACCGTTGAAGTGTACCTTCGTTTTGACATACATCAATACCAGAAATTACCATCAACCTTTATGTAACAGAACAAAGAAAAATAACTGGTTCCAACGCTATACCTTGAAGTATTTTAAAAAAAAAACAAAAAACTTTCGTAAGAAACATCAGAGAGTATTAAAAGAGATTTTCATACACAATGATGCACATTACGCTTAAAAATCACTACAAACAAAGCAATATGGCGTTACCTTTACGGCAAGGCGAGCTTATTTATATTTTTGCATTCTCTCGCCCTCATTCCGCGCAGAGGCGTATGATCGCGCTTGGGTTTCTTCGCTTTCAAATTAAATAAATAATGCATACAATTTGTGAGCAATAAAGTTTGCGAAGTGTAGGTGTGTTGGCGTAGTGCGCTGAATTTCGCGCGCCGCCCCACTGGGAACAATAACGGTTGGCGGTGGCATTAAGATGGCGCTGCAGCTTGGACTTAACATACGGAGAATTTCATCAAAGAAACTGAACGCGATCATTTGAACTGCAGTTTAAAAAAAAACGCTTTATAAGATTCATAACAGGATTATAATATGAATTAAGCTACAATTCGTAAAATAGTCACAAAGTGACCATTCATAATTTTATCTGCGTCTAAACATTTGAGGAATTTTAACGTGATTTGTTCATCGTGATTCATTCTGCAGTCGACGAGGCCAGCCACAACAGTTTAGCTAGCGGCTTACTTACTTCGACCGATTACTATCAACTGTAAAAATAAGTATTTTTTGCGCAGCACAAATACTAGCCAAAAACCTGTTCGACGCTAAGGCCAGCCTTGAGTCCATATCTCTTAATCCTAGAACCTTTCCACTTTGCCGTAAATCCTAACTTTCCTCACCCACTCTAATTAACTCGGGAACTTGGCTACTTAAGCACTCAAGACGAAAACTAATCTATGCAGCAGCCAAAAACAGAACAAAAACGCGGCGCGATCTTAAGACCCCGACGTCCGTACCTAAAGGTGTATTCACATTGGCGTACACTGAAGCATTGTCATAGTTCGGAGCACGAACCCAAGTTTGAATAGCAGCGGTTCACTCCTATGTGGCTACTTCCTTTGTACTCCCGTTTACAGTACATAAATAGTAAATACGTGTGCTTGTAAACAAGCTTATAGGAAAGTTTTATTACACTTACGGACAAAGTGTGGACGATATTTTAGTTGCTAAAGAATAGACCGGTTTGCTATCGCATTTTTTGGATTTAATCAAACTTATCTGTGAAGTAGTGAATTTTTAATGAAGCAGGACAGAGACGACACTGGCTGCTTAAATGTTGTTTGTTGGTGTGTATATATAGATACATGTACAAACAGACATTTGAAGACAGTCTAAGGAAACTGACTTACCGAAGGGTCTAGACCAGCAAGCATTTTGTACAGACTAACACTCAGACTCTTAACAAAGTTGACCCACAGTCGGCTTTTAGGTAACTTATGTCAGTCTTATACATTTTTGAGTTTCTATTCTTATACATTTTTGAATAACGATTATATCGTTATTTAGAATGTTAATTTGTCTTGGCTATCAAGGTAGCACTTGCTTCCACCACGGAATGAAGCTTTTTCCTGAGCACATCTATACAGGGTGAATTTTTAAGGTGGGCGTAGATGGCAAATATCTGAAATTATGAGGAATAGCAAAAAATACTCGAATGTTCAGTCTTCAAAGACAAACCCTCTTTCAATTTGCCATCAAAATGTACTTTTGACTGTGAAACTAGCGGAACTTAGAAAATAGAGTTGATTCTATTGCACATTCGCAATGATAGTGTCGTATGGAGAAGAATGGGCAAGAAACTCCATGGTTAGCAGTATTTTGTGTACTAATATTCATGAAATATAAAATTATATGTGACGACGAGGTACCCAGAATGAAGACTTCAATCCATCTTATAGTCTTGGATGATTACTTGGTTAGGTTACTTGCAGGCAATGAGGCAAGCTTGCACTATCATTGGCTGCAACATCGATTATCATCAGACCCTGTGGTCACATCTGACCCTGAATAGATAGCCAATAACTATTTTCACTAACTGCACTTGCAAGTAACCTTTTCAGCTTCGTTACTATAGTCGAATATAATACGTGCTAAGATTGACTATCTCCGGACGATCGGTAAGCATGCCAACTTTTATCATAATTATACAGAGTGAATTTTTCAAGTGGGTTCGTGGATGGCCAAATAAAAAGCTGTGAGGAATAGCGAAAAATACTCAACGGAGTCAAACCCCGTTTATTTTGGAAAAAAACGCAGACTTTAAAAATTCGCCGTGTATACATACATTGACATTACCGACTCTTCTACCTTTTGCCAACATGAAGCAACAAAGAAGACTCGATTCTAGCCATGAAGGGAAGGATTGTCATTTGTATTTGCAGGATTCCTACAGGTGTACCTATAGTTAATTGAACTCATGCCTTTTTCCAGAAATGACTAAACGTCAAGTCAATACGGCTTGGTGTATTAGTTGAGCGGTATAACACACTAACAATGCCAATGCCTTTCTTTTGACAATTTATCAACATTCCATAAGTTAAAGACTTAGTCTGGCAGACAATTTTGTTAAATATTAGAAGCAAAGGAATAAGTAAGAATGACCAGATGTTTTAACGTGGACGAGGCGAAAGTATTCTGTAGTGTCTACCTACTCCCATATACTCCCGCTCGGGTGGATCTTTAAGTTAAGCCGTGCTTTCCTCTGTTGGCCCGTGGATGGGTGACCACCCATTACATACCGAGTTTCCTCAGTATGCCTCGGAAAGCACGATAAGCCATTGGTCCCGGCCGTCACTTCAAAGAGATACCGTGGCCACGGAACACAAAGGGCGAGAGAAGGAACATGGATGG
Source organism: Eugnorisma glareosa (assembly GCA_947578425.1). NCBI lineage: Eukaryota > Metazoa > Arthropoda > Insecta > Lepidoptera > Noctuidae > Eugnorisma > Eugnorisma glareosa. Next base: position 43,699,728 of record OX387957.1, read on the forward strand.
GTTTTAGTGAGTAAAAGTCTGACACTCCCTCCTGCTTCGCCCAGAGCGGGACGAGTCATTTGATGATTTCCCATCCGAAAAAAAAGACGGTGTATCGATGTTGTTCCCAGTACTAACTGGGCTGTGGAGGTCAGATAGGCAGTCGTTCCATGTAAATTACTGGTCCGCTGTAACTTAACCCAGACTTTGTTGGAAAAGGCTAGGCTGATGATATGATCTAAGGATTAACAAATTTCTTTAAAAATCTTTCGGACTGTGATAGAAAGCGAGTTACGCAATTGGGGCGCAGTTTCAAATCATACCAAACATTCTCAAACAACTTCACTATTTTATACGACGTTATTTTGTTTATTACACCCATATATTACATATTTATTGCTATGAATAAGTAGCGTTGGCATCTCGCACGAGTATCAACGGTACTCATGTCATGTCGTATGGTAAACAGAACGGCTTTGGAATATCGTATTGGTCATGTATCATTGGCTACTAAAGTTTTGTTAAACACTTGAGTTATGTCGTACATCGCTGCTTTATTATATCCTACAACTAAATACATTATTAAGTAAAAACTTTTGATTACAGAAACTAACAACTTATACTACTAACTACTTACTTAAACTTTAGTCTCCATTTTTACTTTTAGTTGTCTAAAAATAAAAATGGAGACTAAAGTTTAAGTAAGTGTCTACATTTAAACATCGATGACGTTAATAGGACACTTACGCATCAAAGTACTCCTCCGCATCGCTGTCATCCGGAAATGTGCCCAGAAGACTGGCAGCATTGCCACGTTGAATGGCAATGCTAATACTTTGCCTAAAGCAAGAGCCAGCCCTCTGGTCACAAGAAGTGTCGACCAGTCAGCGGCGAGAGATTTCCCTAAAAAGGAGACGTGCACTCGGGTCCCATGAGCTCGGGTCATGGGGCTCGAGTGCGCGTCTCCAGTAAAATATAAAAAATGTGTTAGAAGATGAATAAACGAAATTACAGAATTTATTATGTACGTAACATTGAAATAAAAAACATTTTTCTAGTTAGAGTTGGAAAAACCACGCTGCGTTCCAAAACGGACTTAGTGGACGTTGCCAAACTGGCTGCTAGACTGAACAAGTCACCTTCGTCCGCTTGGCAAGTCACCACAATACATTTTGTATTTTATAACACATTTGCTCTCAAAGAGTCTCTTATTTCACCTATTGCAATATCGTATTGTATCTCATTACGTACTTGTGCGTTATTGTAATGTAAAACGCACAGTTTATCAAGATGCTCCGTCTAAAAAGAACGGTATTTTTTTTAAATCTTAGCAAAGAGTTCTTTAAATGTCAGAAAAGTGGTCAACATTTTATGAATAAAATTAACTATACGAGATAAAATATAATAAATAAACATTTATTTCTTTAATTTAATTAGTTTTGACAATAAATTACAACCATTTATCTGTAACAAAAACACAAATTAATCAATTTTACAAATTGTTCAAATTTTTATAACTGCTCTAACATGTGATTAAAGATTTATTCGTATAAGAAAATCCGAGTCTTATTTATTTCCTCGCAAATATGTTATAAAACGTCGTACGTATGACATAAGTTAGCTTTGATAATTACAGCCTTTTTTTGTAGCCCTCGCCTACGGCTCGGGCTAGCAATATCGCCTCGGCTGTGATTTTCAACTTACCGCACTTATATCATAATGTACTATTTTGTTACAAGAGCTATAATATGATTTCTTAAGCATTCAGTAAAAAGCATTTTGAAATTACAAACATACACTACAATTTTACTTATTTGTATAGATTGCAATGCAACATCACTATTTCGACTCACAGTAAATACAGTTGATTAAATTATACTTTTTAAAAATCACCAACATTACTTTGGCTTACTGAAACAATGAGTTAAATAAGAACTCAGACTTATTTTATACCTCGGACAATACCCCTGTAAAACATTCTTTTTATTCTTCATTTCCCCTTTCAGCTTCAGCTAAAAAACAGAAGCAATGTACAAAAAACAAAAGTTTAACACAAATACATAAGTTACTAGATGTGTTGCGTTTTACGCACCCAAACCACGTCCTACAAGGGCGGGCAGATGACAAAATGTCGTATAAAATACAAGGCACGGATACGTTTTGCATGTTTCATAAACCATCAGAAATATGTGTTTAGTGCTCCAACGGTTTTGGCTTTAGAATTTCGTATTGTGGCTTTTTTTGCACTATGAGTGCAGAGTACCTATTTTGGAAATGTATTGTAGCAAGTTTTGTAAGAGGATTGAAAACTGTTTTTCACAACACCTGCTCGCAAATATGTCAAATTATATTTCATGTAAAACCTAAAGTAAAGCAAGTCATTAATGTCCTAGGATCTAGCCGCTAACGGTTCAAAATGCTCTCCAAATCATATTCTTAGCCGTAATTGGCGGTTCTTTGAAGTTGAAAGATAATTCCATATGAAAACTCTCGAGTCCTGGGATTTTATGTCAATTTATACACAAACTATAGCTCTTAATGTGTCCAATGGGGGAAGATAGAGCGTGTCGAGTTGTTACTAAGTCGAACAATCGAATAGAAATACCAGCCCCACCTTACGTTACATGTAATTTCATAACACATTTACATCATGCATACCTACCCACAACATACACGATGTCGTTAACAAACACTCCTCTTAAAACTGAAACAAAGCAACATTAAAATTAACCCTTTCTCCACGAGATAGGTTCATAATAAATTCATTGCGAATGACCGACAGAACGAAATTACATATAACAAACCCGCAAAATTAACAATGAAAATAATGTTACATCTATTAATCCCCCAAACACCCTATTAACAAGGGCGGGATTCGTATTAAAATGATAAATGGTTCTAATCATCATTTCTTTCTGACCAGGCTTGCTTGGCCTTCCAACCCTCGCTTTCCACATAAATTTTTCCTACATTCACAAGCACGAGCTTAGTCTTGGAGGTATCAAACGAAATTGGTCGGTCTTCCCTAAGTTTGGTACTCAGTGAGTTAACTTTTACAAATTGCTGCAGCAATAGAGTACGTTAGGCAGCTGAAAAGAGATGGATTGTTATACTGATCTGTTTCCTCTTAAAATATTATGTTCATTTAAAGTTGGAGTTGAGATGGATGGTGGACTGTGTTAAGTGAGAGGTAATTGAATGACGACACACAAATTGAAAGGGAGAGGTATTTTCTTTTCTTTGAAGAGTGTTACGGAGTTTTTATGCTAGCCGGAAAAAGTTTTACAGCCACACACTTTCCTGTGATGAAATAAATCAACAGTGTTGCACTATGAGACTAGTTTATTTTTTTAAACTTCACATTATTGGAATACAAAAATAGTGCTCGATTTAAAATAAATAAAAACTTCAAATCTTTCAACTCTATAAATAGTTTCAGTAGGTTTCAAATCCCTGAATTTTAAAGTATTGTCAAAAAGTTTCGCTTTGTAACCCAATTTACAATTTTTTTGTTTCGTATTCAGTAGACACCACACGCTAAGCTGAAAATAGACGAACTAGTCAAAAATAAAAGTAAATAGATGTTTTTTTTGGTACTACCTTTCCTCTATATCCCCAACTTCTGTAAGTCTTGAAGGCTAGATTCAAAAATTTTCAGAAAATAATAGTTAAGGTTGACGGTAGACGTACATCTGTAGGTACAACGTGCCCGTGGGATACTTTCAACAGCTAGTAGTTAGTAAAGTACATATTTGACGACCAGATATTGTACTAGGAATCTACAGAAATTCTGGTATTCAGCTGTACCCGGTACCTGTAAGACTGGGTACCGACCAAATCATAGTGTGCACAAGGCTAGGGACATGATGGTGATCCTACTAGGAATCTTCATTTCCACAACAAAATGAGAGGAACAACGGCATCCCAGGCGGTTTGATATTATTAAAATTAAAATTAGATTAAGCTTTTTCGTTTAGGAGCCGTTGTTTTTGCCGTGATTATAAAGGGGTTGAATATCTGGTGATTAACATGCTACCTAATTCGATAGCTTATGAAATATTAATGAACGTTTCTCGACTAAACTTGGTTTTGTTACGTTTTTGATTGCAGTTCACTCGCCTTCATAATTGCCTCTGGGATAGGGTTGCGCCGTCATGCCTATAGGGTGATTCCTTTATGTGGAATAGGTGGTTGCAGTCAAATATGAAATCAGTGATGAAAGTAAGTAAGAAGTCAGTCGTAGAGGAACATTAATTTCTCAAAATAATCCATAGCAAATTGAAGTTTAAAAAAAATGCATATATATAAATGCTTTTTTTTTAAACTTCACTTTGCCATTGTAATTTGCGAGACTACTCAGAAACTCAGTATTTTTATTACTTCATAGAATATTTTAAAAAAATATATAGCTAAATGATGACGTACAATCTTCGATCAGATCGATGCGTACAATGCTCAGATAAGTACAGTCCGTTCGCAGTTATTTATCTTTGAGTTCCCCAAAGTAAAAGTGATCCTTATTTTCGAACACGAGTGTTTCTGTTAGATTGCTGTTGCTGCTGTAAGAGATACAATAACGGTTCAGGGCTGTAATAGTCTGGCTTATTTCGTAGTAGCCAACTTTCACTTATTCTTTAGTTTAAAAGATTGTGGCTAGATAATCGAAAAGTACTTTAAGCCGTTGGCCTCGGCTGTTATTTGTAGATCCTTGACCGTCGTTACAGGTAGCCAGTGACCCGAAAGCCTGACAGCCAGTCTTACCAAGAATTATCGTCTTACCCAGAACAAACTGAGTTGTGGAGCTCAGATAGGCAGTCGCTCTATGTAAAATATTGGTATTCAGCTGCATCCAGTAACACTGCAAGCCAACTCCAACATAGTTGGGGAAATGCTAGGCTGAGGATGGTTTATTCTTTATTATACCTGCATTACACAGAAATTACACAAACATTGTTTATTACCGCTAATATTACCGCTTAAGTACATACAAAGGTGTGATTACCTATTCGGCACAGACCATGAGCGTCTTCATTGGCTTGATGACCTATTAAGACCCACAGTGAATCAGTAGTCCGACTAATCAGTAGTCCGACTATATTTCGCGTTGAGTGAAAATAAGTATGACAGGTTCTTTGTCATGCGTAGAGTACATTTTGAAGTAGGTGGCAGTTAGTACCTCATTTATACAATTTTATTGGAGCCTAAAACTTCGTGCGAGCTGTACTCCTTTTGATAGGAATAAGCAATACTATAAATATTTTTTTAAGCAAACTTAATGGTAATGCAAAAAAAACTATTGCTAGAAATATTAAATACGAATCGGTACTTTTTTTTCAAACTTCTAACCATGCCGTTAATCAGGAGTATGCTTACTAAAGTCCACGTTTTTTAGTACTTAATCGAAGATACCCTTGATCACCCATTCAAAACTGGATAAAGGGCTAACAGCGCCAGAACACACCACCCTGTAGGCCCATGTTATTGTTATTGTGATGAAGGGAACAAGTACTTACAGTCGCGTCGTGACAGTTACCCTCGAACGTGCATTAATATTACAATGGTAGCCACGTAGCGTGAAGGTTGTTCGTAGTTACGCTGGTAAAGCCGCCTCGGGAGCCATTTGCTAACTTTCTTGGACGAGGCAGGTAAGATGAAAGTGTTAAGTATTGTCTCTGACTCGGTGTGGCCACTTGGACAGTACTTATTGCGTCGCAAAAAATTAAGTATAATTTTGGTAAGGCCAGATACTGTAAGCGGTAAAATACTATACCTTTATAGTATTACCGCTTACAGTATCTGGGTGACCGAGGTCTGCTCGGGCCTCGGGTGAAAATAGAGAAAATGATTTCTTCCAGATATGAGACCTAGCTAGATAGAGAAAACAAAGGTCACTGTAGGTACCTTTTTTTTTCGGATGTGACATCATCAAATAACCAGGGGGTTATTTGATGATTTCCCCCACTCTGGGCTGAGCAGGAGGGAGTGTCAGTCTTTTACTGACTAAAACCCATCCATGTTCCTTCCTTTGCCCTTTATGTTCCAGGGCCGCGGTATCTCTTTCGAACAGTCCCGCAACCCTGGCCACTGTAGGTACCTACTGCAAAATTTTTGCTACCAGCTTTTCTTAAGAATGTTTTAAACCGGACAGATTGTAACTGGCTCTGGACGTCGGACTGACAGATAGTCTAGTAGGTAAGTATTTTTCAATACACTTTCTCGAAAACTGGTTCCTATCGCACTACGATTAGGTTCAACATGCAATGTACATCACACGCGTGGATTTTTAAAATTTTTCCCCACAGGTGCGGAAATAAAAATTTCCACAGATAAGTCCAAATGGGTTCAATGACTATAGCTTTAATCGGTGTTGATTGTTTTTTTTAATCTCGGCAAAGAGATATGCGTCTATACGGCGTAATAAACACAATTTAAATATTTATTTTTTTGTGTTTAAATTGTGTTTATAAATAGAATATCATAGATATACATGATTATTTAAAATTTGTTTTATTTTCTTATACGAACAAATTAACATTTATTTGTGTTCTAAATGCAAAAATATTTGATTTTTCTTCTTTTCATATTAGGCTGTATAGAGGCATCATTCCTTTGCTTCTTCTTCAGGCTGTCGAAAGCAAAGCGCGGAAAAAAGCAAATTAAATCATAGTTCCATAATAATTCCTGACAAAAATACTTTCTATTTTATATTTTATTTCTTCGAAAGTGTATTGAAAAACGTCGTTTGAGGATCTGTTATTGCAGTTCTCGGCTCCATAACAAGCTCGCCTGCAGCTCGGGTGTTAATTCCACGCTCGAACGCAATAACAAAGTTTCCCCACTTATATCAAAATGTAATATGCTAGAAGTGTCCGTGGCCGGTTCCACGTCGGTAATTGATCCGTATGGGTTTCACCGATTCCTTTACCCAAACCCTAGTCTTGTGATAAGTAGTGTGGACTTACACACCTATATAAACTACCTACATACTCTGGGAATAAGTTTTTTAATAGTCCCACGGTTTCACCTTTTCATTTCATAATCTAACACTGACAAGATGTATGCAAGGAATATGTAAGGACAGGAGCAGACGTTCTGTGGTCTGCCTATCCCCATGGGAAAAAAAAGCGTCAGTCTAAATATCTATGTATGTAAATTGCGACTTTAGTTAACCGTAAACACGAGCCATCGAAGAACAACTCCACAGTTTTTCAATATCTTATTATGAACGATTTCAATTCTATAATCACATAAAATTCCCTGCCATTAAATTCGAAAGTTAATTCGACCAAACCAATCAAATTGACTACTGTCAAATACGCGCTAGAAACCGATTTGTAACTGAAGATACATTACATTGAATTATAAAATTAAATTAGTGTAGTTGGAGTGTGCGACCCCAGCAAGTACCGGCCATCTAATCGGCATGCTATGGTCTCTATAAAATCACATTAGGGCCGATGTGCTCGCCTCGGGGCTACTGAGGGCTGGCGGAGCAATAAATTGCTAGAAGAGACGTTAGATCGATGAGTTTCGTTCGTGCTTCTGGCGTGCATGCTGTGGGGTACCTACGGTTAAAGTTTTTAGAAATGGTGCATTGAATCGTGTTGTGCTAGAATTATTTTTACAAAGGTAATTAGTTTTCCAAAAAGTGGCAAGATGACCTGGAAACCTACTGCGATGACTGGTTAGAGGTGGCACACGTAAAGAGTACCCTGGGAATATATGGAGGAGGCCCAGCTGTGGGACATTCATGGCTATTTTACATGTTTGTAAGTAGGGGGTAATCTTCCGAATTTCTGATCCAATTCCGCAAATTCATTCTTTATTGGGAAGCTACATTTTACCCAAGTATCACAGCCTATAATCGTAAACATTCCCGTGGGGTAATATCTGACCATAATGCGAGTGGAACCGAGGGCAAAAACTAGTATCTAATATTAATCGTACACCTACCGCAAAATCAAATATTCTGTTGCCGCTTCCAGTAAATTTACATCCCTCTAATCCATCTTGTGTTCACGTTTTTGCAGATTAAAAATATAATTAATTTTTTATAGCTTGCTCTATTGGCTCGTGCAAATGCTGTTATTTTTAGGTCGCAAATACCTCGGGAGACCAGGGTGAGGATTATACGGTTTACCCAGTTTCGTGGCATGATTAGTTTACTTTAGATTTTGGATTGACTAATACAGGGTGCAAAACACATCGGCGAATTTTTAGGTAGATCCCTACCTAACAATTCGCCGATGAATAGATCATAGTATAAATTCAGTAATGATAATGAGTGCACATGGCGAATAAGGTCCTGTTATTCATTCTATTTTACACTTTAGAGTACGAATAACTTCATAAAAAATATGTTATTACGATCCTAACTTGCTACTTAAAATTTTTGACTCATAATTAATCAGGAAAAGTTCAATCTGGACCACAATCGCAACACTATTCGACATCTGATACTGCCGAACACTTTACGCGAACGCCTTTAATAAAGTGTGGCATAAGATGCTGTGACGGAGCTCCACACTCGTATTGCGTTGGAGTCCGGTCTACTAAGCGCCATCTAACCAGATTAGATCTGAAGCGCTCAACATAAGGCCGCAGTCGGTACACACACAGTCAGTCGGTCGGTTTATTATTATTGTAATGAGTTGTTCCATACATTTTGGCCGTTCAGGTACCTATTGCACTCTTGTATGAAACAGCAGATATTTTTTTATCCAATTACAAATCTACACTTGTGGTCTACCTACCATCATGTGCTCAGTTCATGATTACAGTGTGTGTCAATGTGCTTATTAACATCGTATTTATTTTTATAGCTTACTAGCTTACTAGTTGACCCGACAGACTTTGTCTTGTCCTTTTCTTGATCTGAACAACAGCGTCACCTACTAACTGAAATGGTAAATCCGAAACTAAGAGGTATAACGAAAAATGCTCAACGGAGTCTCGAGCACGATTTCGATGAAAACTAAAACTGCATCATCGGATTTTTGAAAAATCAATATTCCGGGCCAGTAATCGAACCTGTTGATTTGAAAGAAAAATCACTATTTTTACCTCGACCATTCGATAGTGTCCCTAGAATGGATCAAATTATGGGAAGTTTATTTTTATTCAATTTCATTTTTATTATTTATTATTTCATTCATTGGCGGAAAGCCTCAATAAAAAAAAATGTAAACAATTGAAATTAGAACTTACAAGTGAGTTGGCGCCAATAGTGATCTTGTTCGAGGTTTCGTTGGATACTAATACGAAGTATTATAATATCTGTGCTAATACTAACTGTTTGCAGACTATTACGTATTTTGTCAAAAAATAACTCCTTCCTTTATTTTGTCATTGTCATTACTTCCCAGAATTTGATTCATAATGGCGACGTTATCGAATGGAGTTTTCTTTTTTCCAGAACCAACAGATTCGATTCCTAGCCAGGAATATTGATTTTTCAAAAATCCAATGATGCAGTTTTAGTTTTACTCCAAATCGGGGTCAAGACTCCTTTGAGCATTTTTCGTTATTCCTCGCAGTTTCGGATTTGGCCATCCACACCCACTTGAAAGTAGCAGTACTATATTAGTTACTTCGTGATAGCTAGCAACAATAATTCGACAACATAGATGATTCTTTTGAATAAGCAGTACATGTACACTTGTACAGCATCCTGAAATGAAGACTTGTAGCGCCATCTCGTGGTAGCACCAAGCAGTATTTAAGGATGTCAGGGCAACATCATTCTGTGGACTGTGGGACGAATCAGCAAACGTCATGAACTTTGTGGCGCTTGGAGGCGCCATCTAGTAAAGTTTTAATGTAGCATTTACGAACCTGCAGATTTTGACAATACAAAACAATGTCAGTTGTCACTTGGTTGTTACAGATTACTCAGAGAACCACAGAGCATCATATATATATACAGAGAACTTTATAAAATTAAATGGGCATTTTCATGACTTGACAGATTGAAGCTTTCTGTCGTAGTGTCATATTTTCCACACACCACAGAAATAAAATCAAAATAAATAATAATTTGTATCTGGAAACCCTACAAACAAAACTTTAGTTTATTATATCGTAACTGGTAACTTCACATACCACTGTGAAAATGCCAATGGCCGCTAGTCCTGTTGTGGTGACAAATTAAATGATTCCAAATTATTATTTGTTATTCAATCGTTGTTATTTAGATTTTTGAGAATATTTTTTTTTTGCCTGGTTATTCAAGATGTATTTCAAGTTAATTGTGCTTGTTTTTGCTACGACTTGTGCCGTTTTTGCGTCTGTAAGTATGGAAAATTATTTTCACTCGTAACGTCCTCAATTCTCTTTATTTTTTTGTCTGTCTTTGTTTTATCTTAAACATTATTGTATTCCCGGCGTTCAATGTAATAATACTCTAGGTTGTATTAGGTATTGATATTCTCCTTACGAGCGTCGAGTCGTTCTTCTGCGCAACTTATAATGCCTAGACATACCCCTCCTCCGAATAATTCCATTTAAATAGAACGAATCTCTTATAACTTTGTTTTTATTGCATACTGAGCGTTGTTATGACTTTCCTTTTATTTATCTGAAGTGGTTAAATCTCTCCACATCAATATGTCAACTTCATTTCATAGGGTGGAAGCGCCAGTAGTGCCAGGATAGCCCGCGAAATTAATTATTTTTTTTCTTGATGTTTTTTGCAATTTGCAGGTCAGTGTGTACAATTTATCTGACAAAACTAAAACATAAGACTATTTATTCGAACTGGCAGGTAAACTGTATTGTAAATTCAAACAAAAACTATGCTGGCCTTTTTCATTTAGGTCCATTGTGTAAAGAATGACTTATTACAAGTCCCTGGTTTGTTTGTCCCATTATACCAATGAGCACAGTGGTGGCAATGTCCCCAACTTACAACTTCCAGGTTATGCTGTCAAATCTGGCTTTAGCATAATACATCACGCCTGTAGTCCCCAAAGGATTAGACAGAAGTATACCTAGTAGACATTTCGCCAGTTTTGTAATAGGGGGTGAGCCTATTGCTATCATCGGGGCTCAAATCTGTGGCTGCTACTGAGAAATGCTTAATAAAAAACCCAATAACACTTTGACCTAGAATCGTCATGCTGCTGCAACAGAGTTAGGCAATGGCTATAATCATCTATGGTGATGCCTTTTGCTATCAACCAGGAGTAAATCCCATTAACAATATTATAATCACTGTATTACAGGGACATTCCTATGAAGATAACCGTTGCAAATGCGTCTGCCCGAGCCCAGCTGCTGTGCTGAACAACACCGCAGGTGCTGACAGAAGCCCCTTCATGAAGTCTGCCAATGTACCGCCAAATAAATGGTAAGTAATAGTACTGTATAGACTGGGACTGGGATAAGCTGCTTGGCTAGGTTGATATGTGGATGAATGACCATCCAATACATACCGAGTTTCCACCGTGCCTCGGAAAGCAAGTTAAGCAGTTTATCCCAACAGTCATTTTTAGATCTTCAACAGTCGATACAGGTAGTCAGTGGCCCGAAAGACGTACAGAGGGGTATTGTATTACCCAGTATTAACTGCTGTTTTTATTATGGTTGTTTATATTCTAGATTTCTAGCTTAAATATTTCTTGTTTTACTTATTAATATTTATGATAAAAATGAGCTGTTTATAAAATGACAATGCCACAAAGCAAAGCTCTGATGGGCTTAGATTAAATTCACCTCAATACTTCAATAGTTTGATGACTGAGAACATCTCTCAATCTGCAATGCACAAACTAAGCCATTGTAGTTTTCCATTGTAGCATTTATTCAATTTGTCTGAATGTAGATGCAATTTGCCATTGTGTTCTCATTTATTGCATTCTGTTGCTTTGTTATGCATTTGAGTTGCATGAAAGATATTACATTACTTTGCTAAGGTAACAACATAAAATCCGGAGACTGCTATCTGTTTTACTAATACTTTGTGCGGCACACATTGCTAAGCGCGTTGTGCCTTCAATAGCATAAAGATAAGTCTGTGAGTGTCGTAGAAAGCGATAAAATTACAGTAACATCCTTGAGTATAACAACGGACTTTGATGTTTTTCCTTGAAAACAGCCATCCAAGTTGACCATTTGTGATAATGACAAGATTCATAACTAGTAGAAGGCTTTATTGACCACTAGACACGCTTATTCAACTCATCAGTGGCAACTCCTTTAGCTAGGCGAAACAAGTCATTTTTTAATATTGTGTGCTATATTCGAAGATGTGTGGTGGATTATAGCCCATTCCCTCTCATACAGAGGAGGCCTGTTTGCAAGCATTGGGAACATTGTAGGCTGATTATGCTGTGCGATATTCGAAGAAGAAGACACTTGTGACTTCCACCACCAACGCGCACTAGGCCCGCATGGTGGATCAAGGTCAAGTCCCTCTCACAAAGAGTAGGCCTGAGTCCCAGCAAGTTAAATGTTACAGGCTGAATGTGCTGATGCCAATATGTTAGAAATTTCTGGTCTATGATTATGTGTAGCAGCTGAGTGAACTGAGGGTTGAGTTAAATCGCATTTTTAATGTAATTGGAGTGGCCTATGCCCAGCTGTGGAATACTATTTAAAACTAATGACGGCTGATCAATACAACTAAATACATTGCGCTGGATCACTGCTAGTTCAAAAGAATGTAATAAAAATCAGTATGAAACGTAAATTTTCTAACCAAGTAGTTTCGAATTGAGTGCAACTCGGCGGATGTCGACGGCTATAGCGTGTAGTGGACGGATTTAGTCTCGGATGTAATTTTATTTGCTCGATTTATGCATTTTTTATTTATTTTGTGCTGTGCTTTGTTTTGCTGTGCAATGGGCTTTAGCAATTTCTTTTAAATTATAACAGAGATTGAAACATTTTTTTTTTTTAATGTTTAATTACCCTTTGGGTAAGGCTTTATATCCGGCTGTATTATAGATGATATGGATACCTATTCGGGTTCTAAAAAAAAGTGGTATGTTGTATCAACCACATTATTATTCGAAAACCAATGTTTAATTATGCTAAACGTTTCCGTTAATTTAAAAAACATAAGTACTATTATCGCATGAATATGCATATAATATCTTCGTAAAACGCGCGAAAAGCTCCAAAATGAAATGGGCGTTTACCAGTCGAGAGCTCTGCGCTCCATTGAATTGATTTAAAAATAAAACATAAAGCTTCTATAAATGGAATGACCAACCCTCACTGGTCTAAAATTACGGCCAACGCCCTCTCACATAGACGAGGCTTCTGTACCAGCAGTGGGAAATATATTATGGTGGCTATAATCTCTGAAGTCGGTTGCCATTATATTAAGATATCATGATACTGATTCATGAGGAGCTCACAGTCGCTCGGGTCGATCTTTAGGTTAAGCCGTGCTTGCCTAGGTTGATCTGTGGATGGTTGACCGTCATTCCGAGTTTCCTCCGTGCCTCGGAAATCACGTTAAGCCGTTAGTCCCGGCTGTCACCTGTAGATCTTTGGCAGTCGTTACAGGTAGCCATTGGCCCAAAAAGACTGACAACCAGTTACCAAGGAGTATCGTATTACCTAGTACTAACTGGGTTGTGGAGGTCAGATAGGCAGTCGCTCAATGTAAAATACTGGTATTTAACTGCAACCGGTTAGACTGGAAGCCGACCCTAACCAAGTTGGGAAAAGGCTAGGCAGATGATGATTCATGTAACTTATAAAATTACATGAATCATCATCATCTGTACAAGTGTACAGTGTACCTTGTAAATAATCAGGAGATGAAGTACAAAGGACCAGTATTTTCCTGTGTTTACAAAAAAATGTATGGCCTGGCGTCTGGCGTAAAACCTATCAATACATTATTACAAAGGCTATTGTATCATGATTATAATTTGTAGGCGACCGTTTTAGATTCACTGCTACTGCCTTGGCTTTGTCATTTTATTTTAACTTTAATTTTGCAGTGCAATAACCTTTATTGTCGTTGTTTTAAAATTCATGTTAGAGGTTAAATAACTGAAAATACTGAAAGGCCCGCTTGGACTACAAACGCATTTTAAGCTAAACTAATTTAAAGCAAATTTTTATCGTTATCAATTCAAACGATTGACAAAGCTAGAACTATGTTTTGAACACGTTTTTCACCTAAAAATTTTCCCACTAAAGTTTATATTTGCATGTGTTTCTCGTTTTTAGATATAGATTGTTGCTATGCAATGGAAAAACATCTGTATTTATATACCGATTTTTTTCTGTATTTTCCTGTTTTTCTTTTTTATCTGTTTTTATTGCTTGCGCTGTTAAAATACGAATTCATGTGAATTCCATTTGTTCTTGACCAGCAACTGTGAGTCGGTGATACTACCGCGCGTGGCAGACCAGATCAAGGGCCGGGAGCAGGAGTTCTGTCCCCGATGCGAATGCAAGTACGAGAACAGGAACACTACCATTATCAAGGTACGTTGCATGATATCCTGCACCTAATTGAATATAACTGTTGGCAATTTTCTGCTATGTAACTGCGTTCTCACTGGCGTATCATTCGCAAAAAATATGTTAAAACAAAAAACTGGCGGCCCAGTAGCAACTGCCTCAACTGATCGGTAGGTCTTAGATTTCGAAACAAGGTATTCGCGTTACTTGTGTAATGTATTTCATCACCACTACTCTCATAACAGCATAGGAAGACGTGAGGAAATCGTCATGTTCCGAGAACCAGAACTTCGAATATAATTATGTCATTATTTACATCTACATACCCGCACTGGGCGTGTAGATTACAGCCTATTTCCTCTCATAACGAAGGTCCCTGTCCCATCAGTGGGAACATTAAAGGCTGGTTATGCTTTCGTTGAAATCTTTTATCTGATCATACTACTTTTTTTTATGTTTCACCAGTGGGAACGCACAGTAAGAAACAATAAATCTTTATTATGGTTCCGTAGCCGAATGGCAAAAAACGGTACCCTTATAGATTCGCCATGTCTGTCTGTGTGTCCGTGTATGTCACAGCCTCTTTATTCCGAAACTAGTATTCTGTGAACCGTTTTACGATTTTTATACAAAAATAAAAACATAAAAGATTAAGGTGGAGCTGCATCAAAACTATACGTGCGGGGTGTCTATAGATAGGTATTTAAAAATGATATGGAGGTTCCTCAAACCATTTTTTCTCAAAGTCAATCGTTTGAAAGATAGACACTTCCAAACTGGTAAAAATGTGTGTGTTTCAAATTTCTAAAGTAAGAGGAAGAAAATTCTGAAAAAATGTACGATTGTCGTACGTAAATAAAACTTTCAACCAAAATTGGTTTGAATAAGGTTTGATGTTTAGTTTTTGACTTTTTCATCAAACTGCAACAGTAACTTTGTTTTTCATTATCATAATATGAAAAACAAATTTAGTTTTGCAGTTGAATGTAAAACAATATTAATGAGCCTTCAAAATATTTTGATTATATTGTTTGGTGCCACGGAACCCTGATTGCGTGTGAGTACTTTGTCGGTTTTATACACAATAGGGACGTTGTAAACAGCCCTAAAATCTTGAGGCGCTATCTCCGGAACATTCGTTGTAATGCAACAGTACAAGATTCGATTTTGAGTATTACGTTACAAGTAGACGCTCCCTTGTCCAGAATATTGGAACAAACGTAACAAATTGTAGTATACAGGTTGCGCAGTGTAATGTTTCCACATAGTTATATTAACGTATGCATAAAATTGAGAAAACTGCTTGAAAATCAAATAAAACAACATAATGCAGTACCGAAAATGGACCAATATTCAAAGAAAGAAGATATGTCGATATGTACTGATTTATATAAAGGTAATTTTTT
Source organism: Eugnorisma glareosa (assembly GCA_947578425.1). NCBI lineage: Eukaryota > Metazoa > Arthropoda > Insecta > Lepidoptera > Noctuidae > Eugnorisma > Eugnorisma glareosa. The sequence goes on from OX387957.1 coordinate 43,715,537, forward strand.
TAAATGGCGTTACCCTAATTCCAGGTGGTGGTGATCATCGTGATCTGGGTCATCATGTTGCTGGTGGTGTACATGGGCTTCCTCATCTGCCTAGACCCGCTCATCAACAAGCGAGCAAAGGCATCGTACCAGGAGCACACTAATGAAGATGTAAGTATACTGATACTCTTTATTTAGAGACGGACTGGGTCAATGAAGCCCTCCACTTTTTGGATATTAACACACGTCATATTGACTTCGTTCGCATACAATTAACCCATGTCAAACAAACCATAATAACGAATCGATTGATACATCTTTCATCAAATTCTGCTTGTGGTTTAGGCGTCACGGTGAGACATAAAAGTGTTACACACACACACTCATACAGACTGTAAAAACTCATATACCCTGTTTTATAGCGTTGCCGTAATCGGATATACCAGCAGTGAAAAGTCAACCCTGCAAATTATTATGTTAGGGCATATGCCCTGTATCGGCAAATCAAGCAGCAGATTCGGTTACTAATGTTGGGTATTATTCAGCGTGGAAGGGACACCAACACACAGACGGTTACCACGTATTCAGGGTTCAAGGGGGTCGGTGTGGGATTCTCAGGTAGCAAAACTTGGTCATAACCTATCCTAAGACCATATTTTTGTGACTATTTTAGTACAGTAGCAAGCGTTGATAAGTGTGGAATTGGGCGCACTTTGTGTAAGAGCGTTTGCCCTTACCGTTATTGTATTAAGGTCTATTATAGTCTTTTCAATCTTAGAGTGGTCTGCCTTATGCTGTTCTAAAAGCAAATAGTCTTACAAGTGTCTTACACTAGCATGGCGTAAGGGTAAAATGCCGTTGTGTAGCCTTACTAACTAGTGTGGCCTTAGTGCCGTTCTAATGTGAGTTAACCAAGATTATGTCTGGACTTTAAAAGAGACATGACCTCTGAGTTTGTTTCGGCTGTTTCTTCTCAGAGTAGTCAGGTAGGAAACATCGGGCCCATCTAGTTTAAAAAAAATTGCAAAATAAACATCATTTAACATTTAAGTGCGATTCGCCTTATTTTCCTCTTAGTGATTTCATTATAAGAGTATTTTTAAGCGTGCCGAAAATCACAACAAACCGTTGTGCGCACGCAGTGAATTTAATAAATGTTGTATATTATTTACTTTATACTTTAATGCTAATACATTTTATTATAAATAACAACAAAATCTTGGGCCATTTCTGAGATGTGTTTTTGAATAATATTATTGATTTACTAAAATGTGAAATAATACAGAATTTGACCAATTTTCCATTATTTACAATTTTACTTATAGAAAAAGAGAAATTCTATTCTATTCTTTAGTGTACTTTTTATCAGGCTAGGTTATTTTAAAGCTTAGTCGTTCTTAGTTAAATGAACTGTCTAGTCTAGTCTAGTCTCTATCTAGTCTGACTAGATATTCTACCATTGTGAGGATCGACCGAAGGACACGGTGGAGGTCTGCCCCGCGTCCTCCCGTGTCCTCGTAGCGGCGATCGGCGGCGGCGACCTCTCGCGTCCGGCCTTGGTTCATTCCATGGTCCGGAGCGAGAACGTGAGAGGGAGAGAACCTCACGTCCCAGCCGCCGCGGGGGGGGGGGGGGTGGCCCCCGGCCACTGTAGGCGCGGGCTTGTGGACGGTGAGCTAAGGGCTAGCTCGCCGTCCGTCCGTCTTATGACGACAGGCCGTGTTTACGGCGCGTTCGTGTTCCACGCACGCCTCAAAGAAATGTCAACAAACGGGAACGGGGCCGAAAGGACCGATGCCTGCCAGGGCTGCGGGACTGATCGAAAGATATACCGCGGCCCTGGAACTCAAAGGGTAAAAGAAGGAACATGTATGGGTTTTAGTCAGTACAAGTCTAATACTCCCTTCCGCTCCGCTCAGAATGGGGGATTTGATGATTTCCCATCAGAAAAAAGAAAAAAAGACTAAAAGACCATTGTTCCTATTAAACACTAGCCTAAAATAATTATCGATGGCCATTGTTCATAATGTTAGGGTTCCTTAAACAATGGAAGAATCAAAAATCACACCTAATAATTTTAACTTATATTGTAAATATGCTTTAACATGCAGTTTGAATGTTAATTGTTTGTTCTAGCATAGGAACTGCTGTATTCAAACAATTATGGTTATTATGGATGTCGATTGTTTTCTAATCCGTTTTCACCTATTTAAATTCATTATAAAACACGGTACATTATACCCATTACAAATCGCAGAGTAGAATACTCATAAATAAATGAGATCGGTAATATACTTAATAAAGCATGCTCTTTAATGAATACTCTTTATTATGATTTAGCTAAGACAAGTTAAGGTCTATCCACATATATCAGGGCCGTGCCCGGCACGTCGATGGACCGTGCCCTCAAAAAAATATTGGTGTGTCCATTTATATAAACTTGTTCACACACGTCCGTGCCGACCCATTCAGCCACGGCCCTGTCTTGTACCGGCCACGGCACTGTTATTTGTGGGTAGACCTATAAACTTATAATTTTTTGGTTATTGAAAGTGTTTTTTTTTTCTTCAAAATAAACGTGTTCTGTACCTGGCTAGGGATATTGATTTACCAAAAAACCAATAATGCAGTTTTAGTTTTCATCAAAATCGGGCTCGAGATTCCTTTGAGTACTTTTTGCTATTTCTCATAATTGCGGACTTGGCCATCTACGCCAACTTGAAAAATTCAACCAGTAGGTATTCGTTTTGCAATGTATTTCATATTTTAATGTGTGCAATTAATGTGTATACTAAGTTTGGTCGTCGGTTTTACCCGAATTATTGAATAATTAAATAAAGTAATTTGTAACTGGACGTTTGCAATTTTTTTTTTACCAATAATGAAAGTTAAGGAACTTAAAAAACAATACGTCATAGAAATAAAGGACATTATGTGTTGTTATTAAGCGCACGTATATTCTTATGAAAACATAGCGTACCATTTTTTGACTATCTACTATGACGACATAAGCACTATTTAGTCTATTATTTTACAATTTACTATAATAGTACATTATGGTACAAGTGTGTAATGTTGGTGATTACCGCTGAAGCGCTATCGAGACCCGAGCCATTAGGTGAGGGTCTTAAGAGAGCCGAGGTCGGTAATCATCAATACACACGTGTATCATACGACGATTTCAACACACTTGTAAAGAAAATAATACTAAAAAATCATTTTCTTCATAACTAGTACTTGTAGACATTTAAATTAATAAATAAATAACTATAATTTCAACAGTGAAAACGAGTTGTGAATTTTTTTCGTAATGGCGGGAAAAATTAATCAGTTTTCCTATACGCGCGCATCTAACAATGGCGATCGGCCATAGACTAAATAGAATGATGTTTCTTCTTTTTTGGCTTTCCGCGGATAGCATTTTAGCCACGTACAATATGGGGAATCCAAAGTTTTCTTTATTACAGAGAAAACAAAAGTTATATTTGAGTGAAATTTTCATTTATTAAAAACGTAAAGTTGAAATTATCTATTTAATACGAAGTTGCATGAAATGAGCAAGCAATAGATACATTCATTTATTTGTACTATTGAACACGATTTTTTTTGTATCGAAACTTTTTTATGAACAATGAAACTCAACCAATAAAATAAAATAAAAACCCTATAACTCACTTGTGAATAATAGCAATGAAAAACTCACAGTTTGATTACAGGTGTCATTCTGTGCCTAATTGCGGTGAAATTAGAGCCATTTTATGAGCAATTGTGTTGAAAAAACAAGTTACTATACAAAAACGACTACGTTTTGTTCTTTAAATATCTAGAATTAAGTTCTTGAGTTGTAATGTTGTTGTTTTAACAAATTAGCGTGCTGCGAGAGTAGCTATACGTTAAGGGCATTACATTGCCCAATGACCTTGAGCATGATGTGTTTAAAGAAGTTTGTAGATGAATCCTTTTGTGCGTTTTCAATATAAAAAATATATGTTAAAGTAAAGGTCATCACAAATACATTGTATTGTTTAAAATTTTAATAAACTAACTCAAATTTTATCGAAAAATCGTAACAAATAGGTCCTTTTTCAACCTAAATTGAAAATTTTCTCTCTATCGGCTCAATAACTCGGCATGAATTTTATACCAAAAAATACGTAATGACGTATTTAACAATGTGTATTGATTTTTTTCTCATATTTCTTTTAATATTTTAAAATATATTATAAAAATCGGAAATTTCGCGAAAAGCACTATGTCACTGCCGCACTCGTCCCTCTCTCTCTCGCCGTTTCGTCGTAAGTTAGTACGGGGCAGCATGCTCAAGGTCATTGGGCAATGTAATGCCCTTAAGCATAAAATGCTTTAAGCCGGGCAAGCGAAGTAGGTGCTCTTGCGTTATCTATGTATACTATTATCTGTGGTATCAATAAATACACAGGAACAATTTAAGTAGGCACTATTTTTTTTTTTTAATATTTGCATCGCAGCTCACAGTGTAATTATATCGAAAACCAACAGCAGTTTTGTGAAGTATGCTTCTTAAGTTAAGGTTTGGTTTTTAATATGTTTTTATTTTTGAGTTTTCTGTGGGAATAAACTACTACTATACATAAATAAGTTGATTATAAGTTATATTTATTTAAAAATTTGTTAATTATTCACTTGTACTCGTTAAGCAGGGTTGATTACGTATAACCGTGTATGTTATTCATAAAATTATTATCATAATTCAAATTTATAGTTAGTTTTGAAATAATACTTGTTATTATGTTAATAAAACTGAAGGTTTTACATAACCCTATGTTTTGGCAGACCTTTATGAACTCTAAAGTGCTCTAGTTTAACTACAATTTAACACTAAGAGAAAAGTAAAAATACGTAGTTAGTTTCCGTATATTTTAAATGTAAATGAGGCCGTTTCCTATCTTAGGCCTCGTTTATGGAGTCGCGGAGCTTATTGCGGCGCGTGAAGCGGACCGTTGAACGGATCGCGGCGCGGGTGATCCGGCTGTGCCGCGTCCGCCGCGGAGTGGGCGTGGTCTCCTGCGTACTCCGCTACGGAGCACGCAGCCGGAACCACAGCTGAGTCTGCCTGGTAATAAATATATGAGCGTCGCTTTGTCAAACGTCACAAGAGTATATACTACGTTACAATAAAAAAAGAAAAATCATTTTAGATAAGATAATTCTTATTTAAAATGCGAATGGTTATGAAAAAAGTAAACCGATATGCGCAGTAGCAAATTAACTACTCAGCCGTGTGCTCCGCTGTATATTATCCTGGCATATACGCTAAAGAATCGCTCGTACAGAACGTGTCTCTATAAAGGCCGGAGCAGACCAATCGGGGCTATCGCGTATGAATTCGCCGCTAGAGGCGCTAGTGTAGCGCGGGGGTACCGAAATGTCAGATGTCATTGATTGTTCGCGAGTTGCGTGCTGTTTTAACACGTATTTTTACTAATATTCACGATTGTTATCTAGATTGAGCCATTCCTGATTAATTATGACTTGAAGATTTTAAGTAGCAACTTAGAATCTTAATTTTCAGTACTTGGAGGTAAAACGATTTTTTAATGTTTCATGCTTGCTAATTTTATGGAAAATATTGTAAATATATGAACCTGAAGTTTATAGTATGTTGTTATACGTAATAAAATAAACGTTTTATGAAGTTATTGGTACTTTAAAGTATAAAATAGAACGGTTGACAGGACCTTAATCGATAGTGGCGCCATCTGGTGAGCTCAAAAGCGGTAGCGCTCATTGCGTGCCCGTTGCGTGTCAAAATCACAACAACAAGCTCCCCAGCGACATATTTACAATTAGCGGCATTACAATAAATTATTGTCACATATTAGCAACCACTAATAAAAAAAAATACTTTAATGTTGTAATGTTTAAAACTGTATGTATGTAAGAACTAGCGCTTACGTAGTGTACGCCTGACGACCCACGAACCTCCGGTCTTTAACGCGTATATACATTGTCATGCAGAATTATCCGCTTTACGCCCTGTGTTATTCTCCGCGACTCTATACAAAATCCCTTAGAGTGTATAACACAACATCGACGTATCGATTCTTTCCCGACGAAATACTGAATTAAATTGTTCCCTTTTTCTCACCTTACTTGAAATCTTTTGTTCGCCAGATGACATATTCTTATGTCATTTTTTCGCCAGTTCAACGCACAGTAATTACATAACACGAGTATGTTTAATCTGTCAGGACGATCTAAACATTTGTGTGTAGTACGCCTTACAGTGCCATATGACAAAATAAAGTCGAACCATGGATCTTTTGGCGCGTGGCCATAATCGGAACGAACGCCGCCATCTTACTTTTTCTTGTGTTGTATGTCATTTAAGCGCTAAAAGATCCAAGCACCACTTTAGCCGTGATTCGCGTTTTTCTATTTTGTCGATCTCTCTTTTAGAACACCAGTGTCTCAACAAGAACGTGTATGTTTACAGGACGAGAGCACCCTAGGTGGGCCATCACAGCAAATGGGAGCGCGTGGCAACGTTCTGAACAGAGTGACACACCAGCAGGACAAGTGGAAGCGCCAAGTTCGGGAGCAGCGTCGCAACATATACGATAGACACACGATGCTCAACTAGGACTCGCTTCATACCTCATCCGTGGCGTAGCTAGAGCTAAGGTAAAGGGCTATCGGGGCCCTGGTTTTTGAGTAGATAGTTTATGTAATGTAGTGGCTGTTGAAGTTTTGGAGCAACACTTGCAAAATGGATGAAGAGTTTTTCTTCTTCTGGCAGAAGATTTGTGTAAACACATTTAAAATACCTCTTTGACCCATACGATTTTATTTTTTATATAAATAATGTATCATACCTAGTTCTTCCCAACCAATACCATACGTGATCGTGACTGCCAAAGTGTACCAACCCTCATTAAAATTTTCTCCTATTTTTCGAAGTAATTGTAATGATTTAGAATATTGAACAATGATTATTTCTAAATCTGTTTTAAGCAAACGACATGGATGTGTATAAGACTGATTTTACTGAACAGTAATGTTTACCACATTTATAATTTAGGATAAGTTTGACGTATTTAACTAAAATAACAAGAAATTGTGGGTTGGCTCATAATGGCAGGACTACTACCAAGTATGGCAAACCAACAAACAAGAAATGTAATAAAACAGTAACTTACTCACAAACTAATATCGTCAAATGTAAGTGAGAATACAAAACTGTTGACATCATGCCTGTAAACCCTGATGGGCTAGGCAGAGGTGTATCCATAGATCTTCCACATTTCGTCAGTTATGATGGGGCTTCCTTACACTCGTAGAGAGCGCTAGCCTATTAGTAATATGTCGTCAAAGAATATTGCTCGATTCGATTTAATTTACATAATTAATTGTGCCATAGTGGTTGTTGTAAAGAAAATGTTGTAGAAAAGCAAATACGCCAAAGTCGCATACTTCTAAAAATAAATAATCGAAAATTTGGGCCCTTTACCGCTACGTCGCGTTTCGATGGAGGTAGAGAAACAGTTTTTATCGTTATTTGAGGCTTCGAGGACAGACAATTAGATAATAATTACCTAAATCATATAAAAAACAAGACATTGAGAGCCCGCGCAGACAGAAAGCGTTCAAGCGTTCCGAATTCCGCGTTCTGCGTTCCGCGTTCTTTGTAAGTAGTAGACCACTATAGCATCGCGCAGACACAGCAGCAGTCAGACAGCGCCGGTCAGTGTGGACGCTGGCGTTCTTGCGTTCTATTTTCAGAAATACAAAGAACTTGTAGAACGCCTCGCTCGCAAGATGGCTGACACCGAAAAATTAATTGATTTAATTGCATTCGCTGATAAACTGCTCCTGCTATTTGTTAGCTGGAATGATCTGAGGGTTTGAACATTTCTATTATTATTTGCTTATTAATTAACATGATGTAATCCTTTTTCTCTTAGATAGTTGTGCAAACAGTACGCAGCCTTAACGACATGCACCACAATGTCAACATCAAATTCAAAAGTTTTTAGTAAATACCTCAATTTTTGAGCCAAAATACCGAAGGTACTCTCAACTATGCGTATTGCACTACTAAGTCTTTGAATATAATTTTGTTTACTTTCATCGTGAACAGCAACATCAATAGGGAAAGGTCTCATCAAGAAACTTTCTAATTTGAAACCGCCTTCACCAATGGAAATATGAGGCATTGTTTGATGTCTATCGGGTAATGGCTTTGGTCCGGGAATGTTTAATTGGTTAATTACAAGCTTTTGATATAAAGAAGACCTTTGAAAAATTGTACTATCACTTTCTTTTCCATAGCTACCAACATCAATAAAATATATAGACATTCGGAAGTAAATAAAAAACGTTCTTCATCTTCAAGTAATTCAGGAAAAAGAGTATTGAACTATCCTGTTTCATCTCGCTCAGTGTTAATCGGATGCACGCAGTATCTTCCTTTCATACTAGACTCTTTCAAACAGCAACGCTTCGTCCTCTGAAGACGAAATTCAAGTTTGTTGGGAAAATGGAACGCAGCATTCTTGACCTCGTGCTGTGTGTGTTAGTACTCGTCCGGACGCCCGCTGGGTGAACGCTGAACGCTTTCCTGTCTGCGCGGGCTCTAAAAAACTAAGTTACGCTTAATAAAAACGCCTTATATTAATCAAAAGCAGAAAAAAAAAAAAAAAATGCATGGTTCTATTTTTAACGTCTCGTAGACATTTTGAAATCGTATACCATAATTATAATAAATATAATGATTATAGAATTTTTTATAAAATCTTACAACCAAAACTTTAGAACTCACTGGTAAATATTCAGTAGTGCTATTAATATATTTACATTTAAAAAGCCATGTTACTCGATAGATATATATTATGAAGATAGAGATAGATATTTACATCTTTCATCAATTTCAAAACACTATTGAGATTAGAAACTTATATTCTTCTTGATATTGTTCTATATGGTCTGATCCAAAAGTAATTCATGGAACTGTAAACAAATCCATCAGACAAGACATTTAACTTGTCAATTTGTAGTGCCACTTTCAAATTGAGTGCTTTGCGTCACCTTCACCATTCTGACAAATTGATACCTAATTTTTTCTCGATATTTCCTATTTAAACTTTATTAGCAACAAATTGTTGAGATATTATTGTTACTAATTGCCTTCAAAACGTATGCATTGCCCTTAAAAAGAAATAAATTTTCTTCAGATAAATTACACACATTTAGAATATCTAATAGAATCAAATCGTCTAAAATTTATCAAATAGTCAAACTGAATTAAATTTAACCACATAGAACCAAATTGAAGCCAGTTAATGATTGCGTAAACTAACATTAACCGATCTAGTGAGAACAAACGCCGTCGAACTACCGAGATATTTTTTTCTCATTTGTTCCACCGTTGAACTTATTTTAATTGAGAAACAAAAAAAAAGTAACACAATTTAAAAAGCGCTTGTGAAATTCTCACTACACACATCAAATGTAGAATTAGAATTCATCCTAAACAGCATTGGTTTACACTTTCATCAAATACTTTTAAATCAGACCAAGAAAGACTTATAACTTCCTTCTTTACCTATAAACTAGGTTCTTCTAATTAGCTAATTCTGCCCGTAGTGCAGTTTCTGTTACACCAACTTAGGTGGAAGCGCAAGGGCCCGCGAAATTCAAAATTTTCTTAATTAACCCCATTGAATGACTTTTTCATGTTATAGTTACAGAATAGGGCTAAATGAACTTTGAGGCTAGTATCGATAATTTTAATGATTATAATTCTGTAGCTACATAGACCAATAGCAATAAACGTCTATAAAATTTGAATTTCGCGGGCTCCCCTTGTGCTTCCACCTTAAATAATTTAGACTATTGCTATCTTTTTCTCTCATAAAAAGAGCAAGAGAAGAATGTCTCGTCCAAAAATACGCTGCATTTCAAAATGGTAACAATTTTGACAGTTCCAAAATTTCGAGACCGTCACTGTCCTTTTCCCACTATTTCTGTTAGATAAAGATAGCAATACTTTTATTGTGGATACCCGTAAGTGCGTGTAGTATGCGTTTCTAAGGTGAACTATACCTTTGTAAAGTTCACCTTAGAAACGCATACTATATTCCCTTTATTTAACTTTTTTACAAATTATTTACATTTTTAAATATTTCTTATAAAAACAATATAAAAACATTTAAAAATATAAAAAATTGTTGCCCACCGGTATCGGGAACAGGGTCCAAGCTACCGGCGGTCAGGGCTCCAGAGAGAGGAACCTCCTAACAATACGAGCCGTGTCCAGGAGTACCGCTTTCTGAATCAAGCCCTTGATCCAGCTGCCTAACGAGAGCCTCCTCAGGTATTCATCGAGGCTCTTGGCAATTAAGCCATGGGCTGATACGACTATCGGCACAATGATCGCTGAGTCCACATCCCACATGTCAACAACCTCGCGAGCCAAGTCAAGATACTTGATTTGCTTATCTTTCTCGGCTTTCACGAGGTTCCCATCATCTCGGCTTTCACGAGGTTCCCATCAAAACGCATACTATTATTATTATGGGTATTTACAAACAAAGGTCACACACACAACAATTAATTAGGTCAATTATGGGATACAGACAAAGGTATCCTGTATCCCATAATGGGATCTCAAAGAATGTCTCTCAGTTCAGTATGCCTCTTGGCATAACGCCTTCCACCGCTTCCTATCTCTAGCAACCCTTGTCCAGTTGGGACCGGCTGTGAGTTTTAGCTCATTCTCCGTTCTCCTCTCTTGCCCGTCTCTTTTCCGTTTATATCATCATAATTTCACACTTACTATTAACTCTTCGATCTAAAACATAATTCTTCGTATTGGTTCACAACCGTAGGTAAGATATAGACGTAAGGTTTACCAGCATTTAGCTTAATTAAACTAGCTTTGGTTAAGTTACGTGCGGTAATAAATACTAACAAATGAAAGACAAGATTTCTACTTAGTGAAAGTTATATCGTACTAATTAATTATATTAAAAGTGTATTAAAAATGTATGAATGTAAGATCTTTGGAATGCCAATGTTAGACTGCCTCGACCTGAAATTAATGTTATAAGTAGAGAAGAAATATCTTGAAAAGACTCACAGAATTGAAACCAACTATACCTATGATTAAATTTAAAAAATGTTAGTTGAAAATAATAAGTAATTTATTTTCAATTTTCGAAGGTGAATATCGTAGTGCATTATGTTTACTTGTCTATTTTGATCAGCAAATGTTACATACATACCAAAGACAATTTGATAGTGTTGGGAAGACATGACTCAATCGGAATATGTATTTAAATGGTATTCTTTTAATATATTTATCAATTTATTGTGCACTGAAATATAAACCTTAATTGTGTTAAAGTGTACCTACAGGGTGTTGGTAATGCTGTACATACAACTAGTCAGTAATAGCCGTGGTTTTCTGGTCATTCACTTGCTAAAAGTGGGCACTGTGGTACCATTTTACCAAGCTCTTGATACAAAGAAGTCGTTCTTGTAATTGGCACGACTATGTCATGCATTTATTTTGAGACAACTCGCAAAACAAGGAAAATTACAGAACCTGACCTTAATGCCGCTTAATTTCTAAAGGTACTTTTTTGACAAATTGGTTTTCGAAGGATTCATTCGTTCATAAGCTATAAGACAAGTATCAGTTCAACAGCGTAGATTTCTCACAATTAGCTGGTTTATGGTGAAGAGGGGGTGAATTTCCAAAAAAAAAAACATTAGAAGTTCGATTTTTCCTAAACAACTCAGTTTGGACCCCAAGTTATTATAGCTCGCCGTCTGTCTGTCTTATGACGACAGGCCGTGTCGACGGCGCGTTCGGGTTCCACGCGCGCCTCAAAGAGATGTCAGCAAACAGGAAGGGGTCCCAAAGGACCGATGCCTACCAGAGTTGCGGGACTGTTCGAAAGAGATACCGCGGTTATCGTTGCTAAAATTGTTGCAAATTAGGTCTAATATCGCCCATTTCAAGGAATGCACCCAATTACCAATAACCCTGTATACAGCGGAAACAATGGTCGTTGAAAAGTGGATGAGAGGCAGTTTTGACAGTTCGTATGTTTGAAGACCATCATCCACGAAGGAATCGTTTAGTATAAATCAGACATTCAGTAATTCATTTCAAAACAAAATATTATTATTATAGTGTTCGTGCACGTTTAATTAATAATAACTCGCATTACATAAAACAACGACAGTAGGTTACGCAGTTTATTGTTAAAAACAATCGATCTGTCCTCGAAGCTAATATAAATAGACATATTTAGAATAAGTGACACCTCTATAGTGATACTTGTGTGTCGTCATTTATCTTTTCGATGTATAACACATTCTGATAAGTTTCAACTAAGTCGCGAACACACTTCAAGCGGCTGCAAGACTTCCTACATTCGAGGACAGTCGACGGTCTAATGTATTCGTGAGCTGCTAAGAATCGTAAATTCAACATGCCGGCTCTTTCTTTTAAATCAAAACTCCTTAAAGCTAAAGTCTGGACCGACTCAATGTAGCCACTCTAAGAAGTATAAGAAGCTCCTTATCTATAAAATCTGGTTTTCATTGATAAAGTAATATTCTACATGTGACAAAATTTTAACACCTCACCACGTATTTAAGAATTTCATAACATAATTTTTAGAATTGCACTGTTTATTAATATAGAATTTTAGAATTGCACTGTTAATTCATATAGATTTTTAAATGAACTGAAATTGTAGGCAGCTTTTTGCAGTTATTCAAAAACAAATACCTATTGTAATTTAAGTCAAAGTTAAATTCGTAATAATGTTTTCATGATATACAGTGAAATGATGCACCGCTTACTCCATATTGCATATATTCGAATAATAATACAAATGATTGCTAAAAAAGGTTCTTGCTATATTATACAAGCTCTTACACATAGGATTAATATTAGTATTTATTTATATAAAGTTTAAAATATTATGATAAAGTTGTATTAATAGATATTTTTGACAATTATTGGAAGTAAAAGCATTAAAGACTATGAAACAAGTAAAAACTTTTGGTAAAGACAAATGTAAAGGTATATGGGTATAGCAAAAGACAAGATTATCGTATTCTTTATAATGCACGCTTTAGTAGAGCGATATTAGATAGAAAATATTCACCTATAATATATTGAAATTAATTTGGTAGGTCTGCAAATCAAATAAATAGGCAGTAAGTATCTAGTTGATGTTTAAAATTACTTGTTTCTTTCTGAGTCCTTTCATTACTTTAAACCTAGCAATTTCTGTATAAACTGTACTAATAATTTTGCTAGAATAAAGTGTAATTCTTGGCTAATTATTAAGACATTATAAATCCTTATGACATCTAATTGAATGCCTATTGTGTTTAAGGTCATTTATTCATTATTATCTTTATTATAATCTCGTCTCTTCTCTGATTCTATAAAACAAATAATTATATAAATAATAATAAGTAAAGGTTTAGTTAGATATTGTAAGTTCGAGTCGAGAAATCAATACGCGCGATATTATTATAATCTAAATTTATTTAATATTATTATTATATGAAGAGATTGTTTGTGAAATGTAGTATAAGACATACAGTTGCCTTCAAACGTTCGTTAAAATTTTTCACTTCAGATGTTACGTGTCGGATCATTATCGTCTAAAATCCCGGTGTCTATAGTTTGAGCTGCACACTATGTCGTTGTTACTAGCTAATCGAATTATCTTTAGTAAGAGATTTCCTGAAATCTTCTTTGTTTATTTAACAACCTGTGTTTAATTGAAAAATATACGCAATATAAGCCGCCAAAAAAAGTTGAAATTTCTGCGGACTTACCAAATTTCATGACACCTAAAAAAGCGGGGTCTTATTTTTTTTTAAATAAACAATTTGACAACTAATATACGAGTTTACGTGGCGCCAGAAAAACCTAAGTTAACACATAGTCCATAGGAGGCCCAAATTAGTTTTTGCAGCCATCTTTTTGAAGTCTGTAAAAAATCAAATACCTGTAAACACCTTATAGCTGCCAGTTAATTCTTATTCAATAAAATCTATATTACTTATAGTATCTATGCAGTTTAAACTTGAGAAACTGGAAATTTAAATGATAATGTGACCTTACAATAGAAATGAAACAAAATTCAATAATTTTTTGAGGCAATTGTATTTGTGTACATAATGTTAATCATATCGTTAGTGCTGGGGGATGATAAGATAGTCATAAATAGTTTAATCATCAACATCAGTATAACTTGCACTCAATTTGAATACTAACTATATTAACCACTTCATATATTTACTGTGTGGTAGATATTTAAGTCATACATTTAAATGTTAAGAACATGGTTAGTCTGACCATATACAGCGTGGAGTGTTAAAGCTGGACCTCAAGGGGAACCTTACGATTAAATGCGGTATTTGAAGAAACTATCGCTTTAAGTCCTTACCTCTTCTTGTTGATCATGGACGCTCTGACGTCGGACATACAGGAAGAGGCACCCTGGTGCATGCTGTTTGCCGACGACATTGTTCTTGTCGGTGAAGATGGACCTGAGATCCAGAGCAGATTGGAGAAATGGCAACAGAAACTGGAGAATGTTGGCTTGAAAATCAGCAGAAGCAAAGACTGAGTACATGTTCTGCGATTTCGGCGGTCTCTCCAGTTCTGCAGCCATAGCGCTAGATGGCGCGCTCCTTCCAGTCTGCTCCGACTTTCGGTATCTCGGTTCACTCATGCAATGCGATGGCGAAATAGATCGGAGTGTTAAGCACAGAATTAACGCTGGATGGATGAAATGGCGGCAGGTCACGGGAACAATATGCGACTCCCGCATTCCCCTTAAACTCAAGGGAAAGATTTATAAAACCATGATTAGACCTGCTGTCTTGTATGGATCAGAATGTTGGGCCACAAAAGGGATGAATGAAAGGTATTCGCATGTGGCTGAGATGAGAATGCTAAGGGGGATGTGTGGTGTAACGCGAATGGATAAAATAAGGAATGAGTACATCAGAGGGAGTCTGAAAGTGGCGCCGGTGACTGAAAAATTGTGTGGTAATCGGTTATCGTGGTATGGACATGTGATGCGGAGGAATGAGGAGAATGTATTGAGGAAAATGTTGAGTATGAATGTAGATGGCTATAAGAGTAGAGGAAGACCAAAGAAACGATGGATGGACTGTGTGAAGGATGATATGGCTAGAAAGGAAGTGACTGCTGAGATGACGGATAATAGAGAAGTATGGAAGAAGAAGACATGCTGCGCCGACCCCAAGTAAGTTGGGATAAGGGCAGGAGAATGATGATGATTTGAAGAAACTATCGCTGTCGTTCTACGGGCGTGATTTGGACATTGGTGCGATAAGGACAACTACAGGTCCGACAAGTAAAAAGCCATAATTCGAGGTTTGGCTCTCGACTATTTCGACCAATTTAAAAGATATTTCATAAACTTAATATGACACATATATACTGTGTCCGTATGTTTTTCTTTTTTCATTAATAGTTGTCAAATTTGTACACTAGGCCTCTGTTGACAGCGGTCCAAATAGGTTATTTTGAACATTTTGTAAAGATTCTAGTGCTGATACAGATTATGTATCATCAAAAAGGAAAAATAGAGACATAGAAAAGGTTGATATTTATTGAACATAAACCAGAAAGAAAACAGGAGAGTGCGTTTGTATGGTGAAAAGACCGGGTGGTCTTTTCCTCGTCAATACTAATATTCTAATAACTGTCTAAGGGAACATTTGGTTTGTATTGTTTCCAAACGTTATTGAAAGTTCTCGGGCCTTAATTGGGTATCAAAACAAAACATACGAAAAAATAACATTGTGTAAATAACTATTATAAAAATTCCCACAGCCCGCTAAACATAGCAACTTGAACTTCGATCAGTAGTTTTACTTAATCACGGAGGGGTGTACTGTGAAGGGATTTTGTGAAAATTAACCTTTAAGGTGGTGAAAACAGGGAGAAAAAAGTTTGTAAGAAAAATCGGGTTTACAAACTTGAAAGAGGATTTTATTACTTACTTTGACTAACTCGAAAATCTATAAACGGTCAATGTTTCCGGAGGAATAATTGGTTGCATCAACTTCAAAGGAATTTCCGTCCGGGGTCCTCGCTTTGAACTCCAACCTGTATATTCATCCATACAGATTGAGTTTTTAACAATGGGGTTCTCTTATCATTGTTGGTGGTTTAAAAGATAGAATAGCAACGGTTGGTAATCCATTTTGGAGCCGTCAAAGTAGCTACTCTTTCTATCGCTACATGATCCTTGTTCAAAAACTCTTTCTGTTATCATATTATTGTTAGCTCTTATAAATATTGGGCATCTATCTATACCATATGTGTTTTATTATATTCTTTCGAAACCACGGAGTAATTGTATGTACATCATACAAACAATTATAAAATGTTAATTATATGCTTGTAATCATCATATTTCGATTTTACGATAAATACTATATTTTCACTTTGTAATTTCTACAATTGTGTATCAAAGATGTATTTTTAATCCAATATTATATAGTTACAAATCTAGCGAGTTCTGTAATTGAACATGGGTATATCAACGATAAGGATAACTTGTAACACATAACTTAGTACCTTGAAAAAGCTTCCATTTCCAAAAGATTCCAATCATAATCTTACTTCAGTGTGGGAAAGGGACGTCGTGGATAGCTCCATCCCTTTCACACACTGAAGTGACATTAAGGGAGAAGCACCAGGGTAGGCCGATGATTTTTCTTATAGTTTTTTTGCAGTTGGCGGGTCAGTGTGTGCGGCTTTATTATTCGCGACCGTAAATGTATGTATTTACAGAATTATAACCATTAAAAACATCACTACGACCCTCTAAAGTCCATTTAATTCCTTTGAATGACTATTTCATGAAAAAGGGTTTGTTTTTTAAAATCAAATGTAACTTTAGTATCTTAGTTACGATTATAACTCTGAAAGCCATATTTATTACGCTCGTGAATCATATTTTAATCAACATACAGCCAGACACTGACCTGCAAATTGCAAAAAACGCAACAAAATTTTAATTTCGAAGGCTACCTTATCGTACCAACCTAACAGTAATACTAAAAAAGGTGGTGGAACAGCTGCTGATATATTCATGTTATAAAATCACGATTAGTACCGCTAAGTGTAAATCGGTTTATAAGTGTATAGTTTAATAGCATTTAGCTTAATTTGATCAGCATCACCGACAGGCCTTAGATGTAGAACTTATATATTCAAGCCTTTACTAATAATTTATACATAATATATTGGATTTAAACCAATTTGACGGATCATGACGCTCTGGTTATTTAGAGCTCAATACGCTTATACATACCAGGTGGCTTACCATGAGCTTTTATAGCAGTTATGTTGATAATACTTCTGTGTGGGAAAGATATGGAGCTAGCCCCATCCCTTTACCATATTCAAGTGGCATACAAGTAATACTTCTCTATGAGGTGGGGTTACGGGCCCTGACGCTCTACAACGAATAATTATAATATAAATAAATGTTTGGTGTATCGAATGTATAGCTGTCTATATTATATTCAAAACAAGTTATTAGAAGAAGTATATTGTGATTGGTATCAGAGCCCCAAAATGTAAATCAGATCTTGAACTTTACGGAAATCTATACAACCACACTCGCTCAGACTAATTTTATAGCCATTTTATTTGCATCTAGGCAAATATTTTCCAGAAATGTACATAGTCAGTTTTCCGTCAAAATGGTCTAAATTCGTGTAAAAGTTGAGTATATTGCAGATATTAAGATAAACATAGGTATAACATAATAATATATCAAAGGAACCTGTGCAGCAATCAATAGTAAAATGTATTGCCCGTGCAACTAAGTATAAATTACGTTAGCAAGAGCGTATAAATATTTGTATGTTCTATGTGTTATCATCTCATAATTATTTAAATAAATGTGATTCCAAAAATATGTTTAGTCTTTTGAGTGTCCCAATGCAAAATACATAATTATTTATTTCACTACTCGTTCAAATCAGCAAAGATTTAAATGGTTAGATTCGACCTATAGCCGCTCCCTCACCGTGAGCCATCGCCTGTTATAGAAGGGGAGCCCAGGAGGCTAAATAGGCGTTTACTCGAGCGTCTTGGGGACCTATTGTATTTTGAAGGTTAGATGCTAAAAAGAAAAAAAGTTATATGATGTATAAGTGGAACTGTGTAGGTACAGGATTTGAAAACTGTAAAAAAGGTCACAAAGAAATACTCGAGCGCTTCAGATATTATAATAGTGTATGCGCCCCACGTGTTTCTGATAACGGAAAAATTAAATTAATCTGCCGGTTTGCATGGTGGGGGTGGCCGTACGAAGAGGTAGAAAATAAATATTCGAGTGCGTCAGATATTGAGAAGGGAAGTTAAGTGAATCTTCAAGTGTGAGTTCAGTCAAAGACTCACGATTTGGACGCGACCAAAGGCATGACCGATTTTTATAAATGCAAAAAAAAAATCGTGACCTTGAAATACTTGAGCGCGTCATATTGTTCCATGGTTCCATATCCATTTGTATACAATTTTAAGGACTAATATAACTTGGCATAGTTTTGTTTATCCTAATTATATTTTCACATAACATTATTTACGCATAACAACAGTTTACATAATTTCTAAAACATAATTTGTATAGGCATACCAAATACGCATAATAATAATGAACTCCTAAAATGTCAGACACTAACACATCTATACTAATATTATAAAGCTGAAGAGTTTGTTTGTTTGTTTGGTTGAACGCGCTAATCTCAGAAACTACTGGTTCGAATTGAAAAATAATTTTGGTGTTGAATAGCTCATTTATCGAGAGAGGCTCTAGGCTATTTATCATTACGCTACAACTAATAGGAGAGGAGCATCAATGAAAAATGTTGCAAAAACGGGGAAAATTTATTATTTTTGAGAGTTAGTTAAAGTTGCACAAAAATAATGTATGGGGGAATTATTGCTCTTAAAAATAGTCTGCAACAGCTCATGCCTATCTTTTAAGGTTGACCAACAATAACCATTTTTATGATTTTAAAATTTGGTCAAAAATAATGCTTGACATAGTATGATTTTTTACCAAAATAAATATATTAGTCATCTTTAGCGTTCAATTGTGACCAAAATTGCCCTTTACACCATTTAATTTAGATGCATATCTTAGGAAAAATCACAGTTCTAAAATAACTACCCGCGCGCGCTTCGAGGCGCCCCGGTCATGTTGGGAAAACCAACGTGATTAGATTCAGTGCACAAATATTGCGCGTAACTTGGAGAAGATTTGGATTTTTGTTTCATTGTAATCAGTACTCTCTCTCAAAAGATTTATGAATTTAAAGTGTTCAAGAAGATCTTATCATCATTGTGTAAGAAACTTGCAACGACATCTATTGCACCAAAATGGTACTACTTAATAAAAATGTGCTCACAAGATAACTTTTAAATCGGCTGACTGGCTTTACAAAAAAGTTCTGGTAGCAAAAAGTACTCTAGATTAGTCTACATGACGCTATAAACCTGTAGGTGGAGTGTGTGTTCGATCGCTTTACATGCATTATATTTTAGAGGTTTAACTTCGTGTTGGATAGATGGCGCTATTCATTTTACTCCGTTTTCTGAATCGCGGTGTTAAGTTTTTCGTGAAAGAATGACCCTCGCCCATGTCAAATGTCTGAAGCTTGGTTTTTTAACCGAAGAAACAAAAAGAGGAGGTTCTCAATTCGACGCGTCTATATTTTTTTATTTTGTGTATGACCTGACCACGCATAACTTTTTACAGGGAAGTCCGATATGCATGATCCTTTTTAGTTAAATTGAGAAATCGTGTTTGGGCTCATTTCCTGCACCTTGACGAGAACTTTAGATCTAGCTGGAGTATGACGTCATCGAAGGTCTGACGATGGAGACGGAAGGCAGTTGCAAGAGGTCCTCAAGAGTTTGCAGCAAGAATAACGTGTTTGGGCTCATTTCATGCACCTTGATGAGAACTTTAGGCCTTGCTGAAGTATGACTGCCATCGAAGGTCTGACGGTGGAGACGGAAGGCAGTTGCAAGAGGTCCGCAAAGTTTACAGCAGTTTTATCGTGTCTTGGCTCATTTCAAGAACTTTGATGAGAACTTTCGTCCTAGCTGGTGTATGACTGTCATCGAGTGTCTAAAGATGAAGACGTAAGGCTGTTGAGGGTCGCGGGCCTGTGAACGGTGAGTAATGGGCTAGGTCGCCATTCGTCCGCCTTATGACGGCAGGCCGTGTTGATGGCGCGTTCGTATTCCACGTGCGCCTTCAAAGAGATATCTGCAAACGGGAAGGGGTCCGAGAGGACCGAGGCCTGCCAGGGTTACGGGACTGTTCGAAAGAGGCCCTGGAACGCAAAGGGCAAAAGAAGAAACGTGGATGGCTTTTACTCAGTACAAGTCTAACACTCCCGTCCGCTCCGCCCATAGTGGGAAGGGTCATTTGATGATTTCCAATCCGTAAAAAAAGGCTGTCGAGAGAATTCCTTATTTGGAAAAACATAAGTAGAATATTTTTGCGATTAAACAAATATTTCCGAGAAATTAAATTGTTAACTACTTGAATCTATACTAATATTACAAAGCTGAAGAGTTTGTTTGTTTGGTTGATTGAACGCGCTAATTTCAGGAACTACTGTTTCGAAATGAAAAATTAGTTTAGTGTTGGATAGCCCATTTATTATTATTAGCCATTATCGAGGAGCGGAGCATCAATAAAAAATGTTTCAAAAACAGGGATTTATTCCTTTTGAGAGCTTCCGTTGTGCGTAAACGGTTAAAGTTACGCAATTATCATGTATGTCGGAATTGTTCCTCTTAAAAATCTCTAAAAAAGGGTCCGCAATGGCATATGTCTAACTTTTAAGGTTAACACAAACTCTCTCTTACCCTCTTTCTTTTATGTGTGCACGCACGCAGACGAAGTTGCGCGGGTCAGCTAGTATTTTTATAAAGTAAAACCATCATAGCGCAGAAAGTTCACAGTCAGAATCGTCTTTTGGTAAACATTAACACATTTAGTGCTGGGAACCCACCTGGTGGACTCATTTTAAATGTAGGTTTTTCTTAGCGAATACAGCATCAATTAACGTAAAAATAAAAATATTTGTTTATTTTAACAAGATTAATAAGAATGCGCCATGGTTTCAGATTAAGTACAAGCATCTTTATTTTCATTAAATTTTCGACAGGGGTGAAAAACCATACTTAGGCACGATTTTAAATCTTTTCTAAAAATAATTATTTTTACATTTTAGGACACGAAAATGAGTTCCAAATCGAGGTTTTTTAGTGTTCGATTTCAAAATAGACAAAAACTAATACTTATTACTGTGCGATTTAGTCCACCTGCCCGTTTATCTCACACAAGCACTCACAGCTACATATTTCAGAAAGTATTATCGCTACAGACTTGACATTTGGAATAAATAATGCTTAGCATTTTTAATTAAATTGCCTAGACTATGATCCCGCCATCTCCTTCGTGTTAGGTTTCTTTAAATCTCAATCATGCAAAATATCGATGAAACAAGCAAATGCACCGACTTCCGACTTTTTTGTTTTGTTTTTAATTAGTTTTTTTTTTGCATATTTTTTTTTGTATGTCGTGTTTGTAAACCTAAAAGTTTAAACGAGCGAGCTCATCTCAGTGTGAACACGTTCGCGCGAAGTATGGCAAGGGCACATCTATGATTTAAATCGTTGTTATATTTAAAATAACTGTACTACTTGTGGTCGTTAACCTTACAAAATGTCATCAAATCCGTTTTCTGTTTGGTTATTATGTTAAGATTTTTTTTTTTTTTTTTTTTATTTTTAAAAAACGTTGCCCCACACTAGGAATTTCTCCTGTATCGTGGGTGCACTTACAAACATTTAAACTCACACACACAAACAGCCAGACCCGGAACAACTATCTGTAGGCCATACAAATATTTCTTCCGTGCGGGGATCGAACCCGCGACACGCAGCACAGCAGCCACTCGCTCACCCATTGCGCCAACCGTGTCGTCAAAGATATCGATATCCATCACAGCTGCGGAGTATCGCTAACTAATTTAATTTAAACCAGTATTACAAGGAATAGAATATGTAATTAATAGAGTTACTGGGTGGTTCACAGAAAACTGTCAAAGAAACTACCTACAAATGCAAATGCAACGTTTGTAATCATTCAAAAGTTCTAAAATGTTATTTATTAAAATCTAAAAGAAACAATCATTGCGATTAGGTAAATTTTTTTTTTTATTGCATGAATATCTCACAAAAGGTTGAACACTCCTGTCACGGGATCAGAGCGGGCTATTTTACTTTTTTTTTTTGTATTTCTTGATTACTGCACTTCCCCTACCCTACTAGGGCATGAAAATACCCCCATAGATAGCAAATATAGCGATAATACCCCCTGAAAACTATTTTAGCACTTATTTTAGGGTTTTAAATCTTATTCTCAAACCTAATGCCGAGGGCCCTCCAGGTGGGTTTACTTTTGCGCAAACGTAATGCCACGGACCCACCTGCAGGGTTCACTTGCAATATGTATGGTGGAATGGCACATGCGCACTATGAAACGGGGGTGGACTCGAATGTGTTAAATATCGATAGTCATAAACGGTAGAAAATCAATCAATCAAAACATCAATAATTGTAAAACAGTTGATTGTGAACATAAGTATTACTATGTGGTTTTTATTTCCCTGTAAGAAGCAAACAACAAGCATGCAGCATGCAAGCAAGCATGTAGCCTGCTAGCAAGCATGTAGCATGCAAGCAACCATGCAGCATCCAAGCAAGCATACAGCATGTAAGCAAGCAAGCATGCAGCAGGCATGGTTTCTGTTATGGCTCCGGCGGTTCCAGGCAGGCTTATCGTCGCAGATGATTTGACGCTCACTACTGCAGCTTCGGCTTGCTTGGCCGGCGACCCGCAGTGGCGTGTGTTGAAACCACCTGCCCCTCAGCTCGCGGGCCGCCTCGCCTCTCCGCGCCTACGCGGGCTTAAATTACACTCTAAGAGTAGGGCAGACAAGACTACGTGGAGTCGGTTTTGCAGTAATTCGTTTCTAGCACTAACTTTTGTAGCACACCATATTGAATTATTAAGATAATATTTTAATTTAAATACGGTAGATAAATAAAAAAATCTGATTAGTCCGATAGATTTCCAAAAAATATTGGATTAGTTTTTAATTTTTTTCACGTGAACAAAAAATGAAGATGATACAGTGCGTCGAAAACTCGCGTGACGTCACGTGTGTGTACACTTTTTACGTACAAGTGGCGTTACAAGCCCCCACTTCGATTATTTGATGCGTTTTATCTTCGAAATTTTTTATTGATTTGATAAAATAAAAAATACGTATCCAATATTTTTCGATAATCTAACTGACGGACTAAATAGTTTCATATTCTTTTTACTCGGGAATAATATCCTCCATCTTTAGACACGTAATCGACCGCATCAACCGACCGCCGCTGCGTTAACGCAGCTGCTGCAGGTCAATCGTTTCCGCGGGAATCGAGACATACAGGTGACTCCGGGGTCCATCCGCTAACGCGACCTGGAGCTCCAGAAGACTCATAACCAGGGTTTCATCCAAACGCCAGCCACGGCATCGAAGCACGCTCGCTCCGTCTACATCCACGTGGCCCAGGAACAGAGGTAGGTGGGTGACGCTTATTTCCTTTTCCCCTTATTAATTTTGTCGCCTGTTCGTCATTTTGATTCCCCAAGACCATTACCAGAAACCTTAATACAGTCCACTTTCCATTTTTTTCATTCCAGTTTTTTCAATCGTCTTTTAAATTGGTGATTTTAAGCACCATACTTTTGGTGGATATGTATAATACGTATTTATTTTGAATTTTCATGCAATAGGGATGCCTATTGCATGAAAATTCAAAATAAATACGTAAAATTAACTCGAATTCGTTTCCGTTAATCCTATTAATTTTATGCCATAATAATACTATCCCAAGTAACACAGAAAGCATTCTAACAAACGAATAGCAAACTTGTGTAGAACTTAAGTTCCTTATAAACTCATAAATAAGTTCACCGAGGATTTATGTAGGAAATAGCATTGTTGTAGTAATATAAAGCCTCAAGTTCGTACAAGATGAAAAACTCGGCAAGTCAGTGTGGACAAGTTTGTGCAAGATAATGAGTTCGAGCGTACGTCTTTCAGGCGCGTTTTGACTTGCTCTCTATTTGACGCTTGCGCGATTTAACACGAACGAATTCATGATCAAGTTGCAAGTCCAAACATGTTCCTGATATTTTACTATTTAACGAGGTTGCACTTAGGTTGAAAGTTCATTTGCGTTTTGAAATTCGTTGGAGCTTGAACGATAATAACTCATATAAGTACTCATTTATTTCAAGAGATTACAAAGTTATTACATAGCTAAATTAAGTGATGTAAAGTGACTGAAAAAGAATTTACAAAATGCTGAGCTCCCTACGCGAGTTAATAGCGTAACCACACAATATCTGCAGTTTATGAAAAATTAACAGGGTAAGTACCAAACAGTTTTTATCCGGCACAGCGCATCAGCATTGCCCCACTGCACACTGTGTGATAGTGATCAGTTGAGCTATCTGTAGATTGTTTGCAACAGTTTGCAGTTGCCTCAGTTGTTTCAATTGTAAAAATTTACCAGTAAATTTAACAGTTTATTAGGTATTGTTTTTAATTTAGGTACTTAGTTTCTTATTTTTTTATTTGCAGGATTACTGAGAGTTTTATGATGGCGGACACGAAAAAAAAATGCAGACAATACAGTTTGGACTACTTGAAGTTCGGATTTATTGCATCTCCATCAAATCAACACTTGCCGATGTGTCTCATATGTGAAAAAGTATTCAGTAACGATGCCATGAAGCCTTCAAAAATGGATGACCACTTATCGAGAGTACATGCTGACAAAAAAAGTAAGCCCTTGACATTTTTTCAAGCACTTAAAGAAAAACTAGACAAAAGGCCATCCATAAGATCGATGTTTGCGTCATCATCTATTAAAGACGATGATGGTTTACGAGCGTCCTATAATATATCTTTACTAATAGCGAAGTCGGGGAAACCCCACACAATTGGAGAGCAGCTTATCTTACCAGCCATTGCGGAGGTCCTTAACAATGTATTGCACAAACCCGCACATGATATTTTAAAGAGAATACCTTTGAGCAATAA
Source organism: Eugnorisma glareosa (assembly GCA_947578425.1). Classification (NCBI taxonomy): domain Eukaryota; kingdom Metazoa; phylum Arthropoda; class Insecta; order Lepidoptera; family Noctuidae; genus Eugnorisma; species Eugnorisma glareosa. The sequence goes on from OX387957.1 coordinate 43,740,776, forward strand.
CACCGTTCAGAGACGCATAGACGAGATGGGACGCGATGTGGAAAACATTTTATGCAAGTTCTTACAGACCAACAGATTCTCTCTCCAGTTGGACGAGTCTACATTACCCGGCAATGAAGCTCTGTTGTTAGGATATGTTCGATATATCAAAGATGAAAATATGTGCCAAGAACTGCTTTTTGCTACATATTTAGAGACTGATACCAGAGGAGAATCAATTTTTCAGGCCGTGGAACATTTTTTTACTGACAAAGCTATTCCATGGAAGAACATTGTTTCTGTTGCGACTGATGGTGCACCGTCTATGGTTGGTCGTCATCGTGGTTTTATAGCTCACTTAAAGCGACAACTGCCTGATGTACTGGTCATTCACTGCGTGATTCACAGGCAGCATGTAGTAGCAAAAAAGCTGAGTCCTAGATTGCATAAGTCTTTACAATATGTAATAAATGCTATCAACAAGATTCGAAGCAATTCTTTGAACTCTCGGTTATTTGCTCAGCTATGTGAGGAAAACGACGAAATCTTTACTCGATTACTTCTTCACACTGAAGTTCGCTGGCTATCAAGAGGCTCTTGCTTAGAAAGATTTTCAGCCGTTTTTGAATCTGTGTTGGAGTTTTTACAAGAAAAAGATCCGAATTTGAAAGAAAATCTGAACAATTGTAAAACAGATATTTATTACTTGACTGATATCTTTGGAATGTTCAACAAAGTTAATTTGCAGCTGCAGGGTGACGATCTTAACTTGATTAAAACAAAATCAATAATATCGGCCTTCGTGGGTAAACTAATCCTTTATAAACAAAATTTAGGCAGAAAAGAATATTCGCAGTTTCTGCATTTGTCAAAATTACCAGAAACGCTTCAAGATGATGACATTTTATTGTATGTCACTCACTTGGACGCATTACACAAGGATTTTACGGAGAGGTTTGAGGATCTTTTAAATTTACAAATTCCTCAATGGATAATAAATCCGTACAATACCACAGCCATAGAAGAAGCCAATGTGATAATGCAAGAAGAGTTGATTACCATCAGCACAGACGAAGAGCTTAAGCAGAAGTTCAACCAAGGCTATCAGAAGTTCTGGTTGCAACGCAACATTGAAACACAGTATCCTACATTGTGGAACATTGCTGAAAAATACCTTATCGCTTTTCCATCATCATACCTAGTTGAAAAAAGATTCAGTGTGGTAACAAACATTTTGACGAAACAAAGAAACCGTTTGAAAATCAACGAACGTGGAGATTTAAGGCTGCAACTCACCAATATTGAACCGGATGTAGCTAGATTGGTAGATAGTCACCAGGTTCATCCATCACACTGAATGTTTTATTTTCTCTTTGCGAATTAATACTTTTTTAAATATAATTTCCTACCTACTTAAAATTCTTTAAGTACCTAATTTGTAATAATTGTTATAAATTAAACTTGATATTTACTGAATTGTATGTCTTTTTATTTTGTTAAATTTTGATACGAAAATGAAGTCAATTTTACTCACTTAACCAAGTGCAAAGTTTTCCAATTGGTACCTTAGTACCTAGGTATTTTGTGTCAATAGGAAAAAACTAAAGATAGGCCCCCTTATTCATAATAGTCTGCTAACTTAAAGCATTGCTAATTCTCACTCTGTCTTCTTCTATTGACCTAAGTCAGAATGAAAAATAACACACTGTAGCAGCTGTTTTAAGTTAGCGGACCATTATGAATAAGGGGGTTGATCTTAAAAGTAGGTAATTTGGCCATGGGGGTCTGAGGTAACAGTTCATTTTGGAAAAGGGGTCACTTGTCCAAAATAGTTTGGGGATCCCTGCTTTACACTGTATAGCGGTTGGATAATAGCATATCAAAATGCTTTTGTAAACCCTTTAGTTTTAGTGCAGCAAACCACAATGCAGCTGAACGGCTTTCAGCAGTTTTTAGTGCATTTGGAATTACAATAGCATTTTAAGTAGTAAATAAATGCTTAATGCCGTTTAACAGCACAAATATGAACCATTATAATGCCACGTAAACCCGCTATACAACTTTCAGCTGTTTTTAGTGCCTTAGGTTCTACAATAGCATTTTTAAGTAGTAAGATAATGCCTAATGCTGTTTAAAAGCTTAAACTTTTACCGTTATAATGCTCCGTAAAACCGTTATACAGCTTTGAGCTGTCTTAAGTGCCCTTTGTTGTGTAATAGCACTTTTGAGTGGTAAGTAAAAGCCTAGTATTGTTGAACAGCATAAACGTGAATCAATGTAATGCTTGCGTTTTTTAAGATCAACTTAGCTGTGTGGTACAGCTAGCAGCTCTTTAATCAAATATACGTGAGTTATTGTAATGCGTAAAACTTTTTATACATTCATTTTACTGTAATCGTAGAACCTTTTGTCGGACATATTGGGGAAAAGCACATATTAAATTATCAATAAAACAACAATTTTTATGGTTGATTTTTATTTTCATTACTTCTTGATTTTGAACTATTGTCGTCCAGGGTGCAAACGTGCCTGTGTCATTCGCGTCTGTGTCTGAATGTTCTTCCATGATTGATAATTCAGCTTCGGCAAGCTCATATGTTCAAATATTGTTCATTTTAAAATAGCACTCCTATAGTGTCCATTCTTTTTATCGGGCTTGGATTGCTCATCTTTCATTAATTTGTACTGTGTCTTTTTAGGCGGCCACCACAATGTACCATTTTCTTCCCACAAAGACTACCTCGTATTGTTTTTCCTTTCTCTCTATCGTCTGTTCCATTTTGTACGGCATTGTATGGTTGGTATAAAAATCACTGAAAATAAAAAAAACAATATTTTTTAAAAGCATCACCCATAAAAAATATATTATTGCGTTTTCTGAAAAGTTTGGCCATTTTAAAGTGTACAGGTATATTTGATGGCTACTGTACCTGACTACGTACTACACTACACCGGGTATGAAATAAATAACGGTCCTTTCTATAAAATACACACATCAAAAGTGTCTAGGGATCAAGCATTTTTATGTGGATTTCTTGAGATTGAGATGTGGCTTTGTAATAAATTTATGATTTTATAAATTTATATGGATCCTTTTTGGTGCATTTCATAATTTGAATCAGGAACTGTGAATCAAATTCGAGTAAAAGATGAAAATCAGCGGTCAATATTTTCCCTATAAAAACATACAACGCATTGAAGACATTATTAGTGCTACTGTTTCCCTACTACTGATTAAAACCAACGTTATTATGGAGCGGCGACGTCATTTAAGCAGGGAAGAAATGCTCAGAGCCGTGGGAATGATAGAAGCTGGTTCCCGGCAACGTACTGTGGCTTTAGCTCTGAATACAAGTCAGAGTGTTATCAGTCGACTTTGGACACGTTACCGAAGCACTGGTACCGTGGCTGAGCGCCATGGAGGACGGTATCGCTGCACCACACGGAGACAAGACCGATACATTCAAATCTTAACTCGAAGAGCTCCAACAATAACCGCCATGATGTTAGCCGTGTGGCTTCATCACTCTTCAGGGAACTTAATTAGCGACCAAACAGTCAGAAACCGCTTGCATGAAGTGAACCTTCATTCCCGAAGACCGCTACGGGTACCACCTATAGCAATGCACAATCGTAGGATACGATATCAATGGGCTCTTGAACACAGAAATTGGGCAGAAGAACAATGGCGTTTCGTGTGCTTTTCTGATGAGTCTCGTTTTGGTATGAGACCGGATACAAGACGTATACGACACTGGAGAACCCCTGGACGCCAACAGCGATTAAAATCCTGCCAGGAAGTCCATCCTTATAGTGGTGGAACCATCATGGTATGGGCGGGTATTTGGATCGGCGGAAGAACTGAGTTGATTTGGATCAGAGGCAACCTCAACGCTCAAATTTATGCTGAGACGATTGTATCAGACGTCATCGTTCCTCTACAAGTGCAAATCGGTCCCTTATTTCAGTTAATGCATGATAATGCACGACCGCACACCGCAAGAGTTGTAAGACAGACTCTCGCCGCAGCTAACATCAATGTCCTGCCCTGGCCTGCTCAGTCGCCAGACTTGAATCCGATTGAGCATGCATGGGATATGCTACAGAGAAGAGCTCTGCCGAATATGGAGGGTATCCAGTCGCAAGAAGACCTTTTTTTGTTGTTGCAACGAACATGGGCGGCCATTCCACAGCGTGATTTGGATGAACTCATTTTGAGTATGCCAAACCGATGTTCTTGTGTTGTTAGTGTTCGCGGTAGAAACACGGATTATTAATTGTTTAAGTTACCCAATAAAATTTTAAAGAAAACTGTTATTTCAGTCTTTTTTTCGAACTTTTGTGTTAGTGGTTCAAATGTCAAAAATCCCTTTATTAGGAAAATGGCAAATTTCTTTATTAATGCAAAGGTGACTTGGTTTATCGTTACTGTGACAAACGAAAACACTTTATTTGATGAATCCTTAAAGAAAATTTTAATTAATATCAATCAGGAGAAAAGTTATTGCAAAAATATATGTTGATCCCTAGACACTTTTGATGTGTGTAGTTACGGAAAAATATCTTAATGACGCCTTTTTATCAACTTGGCAAACGAATCAAATTGATATGAGTTTTATTGTTTTGCTCAAGGATCCCCAAAATTGCGTTCAAGTAATGGCACTACTTCAGTCTACATCAAAACTACTGGTATACCGGTGAACCCATATAGACCTACTTTATAGACAATGTCACTACAGTGGTTCATCAAAAGCCTTCTCTCTTGCCTCTGGCTTAATAATGGTTCACGTGTGAGTATTTATACAGCTGGCAGCATTAATTAGCCTTGTTAAAGGCTCACCGGCCTGCTATACCCCGACACCATTTTGTAAATATTTTATAACCAAAAAAATTATCATTCGGACCTATTTATGAAAGCAAAAGATCTTTAACATAATGATATAACTTGATTTAATACTGCCCAACCAATACTATTATTTTAATTAAGCAAAATTCGTTCTATACTAGGAATACACAATTGTTTTGATGATTTCACACATATTTTAATATGACATTTTCTATCAAAATCACAAAATATCGAAGGCGCGTGAAAATTTTCAATGAAACTTATATAGACATTTACAGTAAACTACATTGCGAATAATATTTGAAGGCATGAAGTAACAAAAGAGTCAAAAACTTACCCAGTAAATTTGTTTTGATGCAAACAAATATGGTGGCACTCACTCAGTTTTGAGTCTTCGTCCATATTATATTCCACGTTAATTGTATTATGACATTTGTGCCGTGGTATTAGAGATGTTTTTGCAATGATGTAGGGTTTATTTAAGTTCTAACTGTGAACACTTAAAAAGCTCCAATCATTCTTTTACTACATTCAAATGCTAGTCTAATGCTTTTGTAATGCAAACAACATCTTCATTATCAATAATATTGCTAGTATAATGCTTCTGTAATGCCATTGGTACGTTCTTTGACCACAATAATGCTAATATAATGCGCCTGTAATGCAACTAAACAACTATTGTGAACATATTTAGGATTTAAAGCCGTATAATTTGTGCCCAAATAAGCATTACCGTAGCCGTATAAACGTTTGTAATGCTACTATAGAACTAACTCAAAATGCGAAAACGATACAGAAATGCTGTAAGTCGGCCGTTATACTGCTTTGATGTGTTACTTGGGATGCTATTTGTCATTATGCCTAGTAATATTATGCGAATTCAATTTATGCCAAAACAAATTAGCCTACAAGATAAGTACCTATACCAAAATAAATTATTTTATTTTATTTATTCAGGGACAATAAACAGCTACAATATGTGTTGGAACAGAGGAATGATAATACAAAACATTAACAATATTGCAGCCCCACTACATTATCCGCATATTAACAAAAGAAAATATGATAATGAGTGCCACTATTCGATTCAACCATTCGACGGATAGGGCAGCGCAAACCAGAATTAGTTCGACAGGCATTGACAGCAAATAGGGTACCAGCACGTGTACTACGTACATTAACGGTGCGTGGGTCTACATAACATAGTTTGCTCGTGAGATCGATACAATCGAAATTATCATGAACCAAACAGTACAGAAGCCTCTAAATACTTACGTCTACATTCTAGGTTGACCTGCCCATATTTATCTAGTAATTGTGAGTACGACAAATACGTTTTATGGCATCTATAATGCATGGCTCGTAGACACTTACGCTGGACTTTTTCAATCTCGTCTATGTATTTCTGGTAAAACGGGTTCCAGATAGGGACGGCGTATTCCAATAGTGATCGTACAAGAGTCTTATATAGGTAAAGGTATGTGGAGACCCGCTTGAACTCAGTGGACGATCTCATAACGAAACCATACATCCTAAATGCTTTATTTACAATTTTTCTACATATTGGTTTAGGGATAACTTATCATCAATTAGCACACCAAGATCTTTCACAGTAGATACATTACTGAGTGCTGTATCGTGCAATGAGTATTTAAAGTTAATAACTATTTTATTCTTTGTGAAATTTATACAATTGCACTTGGAGAGACTAAGGTGTAGTTTATTGTTTAGACAGTAGTCAGTGAGTCTGTCCAGATCCTCTTGGAACAGTCGACAATCCTATATAGTTTGTATAGTCCTATAAGCTTTTAGGTCATCAGCGTACACAAGAAACTTAGAATTTTTTATACATTTGTCTTTGTCATTAATATATAAAATAAACAATAGTAGTCCCAAGATTGAACCTTGTGGAACACCCGAGGTTATATGCACTGCATCAGACTCAGTGGCGTGCAGTGGTTCTCCGCGGAAGGTAGGCTAGCCACGCTAAGATGACCCTCAAAGTACTCACATCTATTGATATATTCACTTATGAGAAACAACGCCATCTAGCGTAAATATCAGGAATTTCAATGGAATTCTGTCAATACAAACAAAAAATTCTAAAAAATAAAACAGAGTGCGCTGTAAACAAAAAAAAAGGTAGAGTTTTCTGACCGGAATATTTGAGAAACAAACCTTTAAAATAAGCCTATTAAAACCAAAGTTATAAATACAAGAACTCCGCATTAATCAAGGTTCAAATCACGATTTACTGACAATGCAAACAGAAGAAAGATTAATTTGAAATGACGATGAATTTTAGGTTAATTCTCGTAATTCGGGTACCTACACATCTTTCTTTGGACACAACTTGAATCTTATCATTAAACGATTGTGAATACTTACTGTTTTTAACTTTTAACAAACACACTAACAGCGCAAACTTCACAACAGAACACCATTTCTAAGTTAATAAACAAATACAACAAATAATATTTACACTACTATACGTTTCAAAACGAATTACAAACGTCAGATATTATAAAAATCAAAACACTGAAGATCGCGAAATAAATTTTGCTAGTCACATGAAACAAATATGGCTTCTAAGAAAAATACAATTGTTATTTTGTCGATAAAAAAACACTACCAAATATAATTGCATCACTGCATACCGTTTTAGCCGGATAATACTTTGTGGGGCAGCCAATCAGTGGCCAGCTAGCCAGCTACACTTGCAGGAGTTTACGCCCCTATTTACTATGTGTGCCGTTCATATACACGAAAATAACGATCAGTGTGCGTAAATTTATCAATGGAAATTAGGCCGGCTGCGGCCTTGCCTAGACGGCCGGGAGCGAGCGTCGTAGTATTTATCAGTTACGTCACACGGCTGCGACAAGTTGCTATAAGTATTATAACAGGAGTTTTTTATTTTTTATTAATATAGTTATAATAAATGCATTTGTTGCGTTGTTGGTAGGAATGGTAGGGTAGGCTAGGCCTAATTGCCTCTATGGACGGCACGCCCCTGATCAGACTGACGACCATTCACGACAATCCTTTGTGTTCTATTTTTAATATAGGATGAGAACCAGCGAAGCAAATTTCCGCGAATACTATTAAGCGCAATCTTATTCAGTAGGATTACATGGTCGACCTTGTCAAAAGCTTTTTTGAAATCTGTATAAACAGCGGCAACTTGTAATCGCGTGTCCATGTTCTCAAAAAGGTAATTGGAAAAAACTAATAAATGAAACAGTCGAACGTCGCTGAACAAACCCATGTTGCTCTGGGATGATAACGCTGTGTAAGATTGGATAGATTTCATTGTGTACGAGTTTCTCAAAAAGTTTTGACAAGGTCGACAGAATCGAGATAGGCCGGTATTGCTCCACGTCATGTTTTGAGCCATTCTTGTGTACAGGCATGATGTTAGCCTGTTTCCACTCAACCGGAACACCCTCGCATAAACATTTAATTATATGCCAAAAAAACTAGGGCAATGTATTATTATGCCAAAAAATAATATACCAAAATAGTTATGCCAAGGTATACGAAAAAAAAACATTATGCGAAAAGAAGGAATCCCGATTATTAGGGTCTACCCTTTATAGCAGAACTTTTTATGTCATATTAATATTTTGCATAACAACGGATAGAATAAACTTCAATTCGGAGAAAATCGTTTGGCAGACACTCATTTAATTAACGTTAATTAATCGTTTTCGTTAATTTTTTTTAATTATTTTTTTTTAATTTCTTTTCATTAAGTTAAGTATTAATTAAAGCGCATTTACCGCATTGGTTAGCTGTAATGGTAGATGTATGTTGATAAATAAATAAATAATTTATCATACATTCAAAACTCATAATTTTGTAAGTCAGAATCGTCTTTAGGCATATATTTCGTATCCATAAGAATTAAAAAGTAGAACCATCACATCGCAGAAAGTTCACAGTCAGAATCGTCTTTGGCATACATTTCATATCGATATTCATTAAAAGGCAGAACTATCATATCTACGCGCGGCGTAGGCGCGGGCCTGTGGACTGTGAGCTATGGGCAAGCTCGCCGTCCGTCCGTCTTGTGACGACAGGCCGTGTCGACGGCGCGTTCGTGTTCCACGCGCGCCTCAAAGAGAGTCAGCAAACAGGAAGGGGTCCGAAAGGACCGATGCCTGCCAGGGTTGCGGGACTGTTCGAAAGAGATACCGCGGCCCTGGAAAACAAAGGGCAAAGGTCTGACAGTCTGTCAGTAAAAGTCTGACACTCCCTCCTGCTCAGCCCAGAGCGGGAGGGGATATTTGATGATATCCCATCCGAAAAAATTATAAAAAAAGGGGTAGGGCAGACAAGACTACGTGGAGTTTTCTGCGTGAACTTTTGTAGCACAACATATTGACTTTTAAAGTCGATATTTTTATTTATACTTTATGTTAAAAATGCTTATTTATAGAAACGACATTAAGTCTAATAAAATTATTCCAAATTAAATTCTGCCATCTTCATAGTATGCCAAATGTAATTCTACCAAATAATCGTCGCTCTAAATAAACGTTTTGCCAAAAGAACTTATGCCAACATCCGGCCAAAAAATAATTATAATAAATAATTTTTATGCCTTAATAATATTCGTCTAAATAAGATTATGCCAAGTGTGTTATGCCAAATTCATTTCGGAGCATCAAGATTCTGCCAGATTGAGGGAACCCCGATTGTTATCAATCGATCAAAAATCTTTTATTTATTTCATGATATAATAAAGTATTGAAAAAAAAAACACCTGAATTTAGATTAGGTATCCCCTAGAATATCAGGTGTTATGACGACATCATCATATGCTTCAGTTAGGTAGTACTTCATGCTCTACACTTTATTGATGATTTTAGCTACTTCGGCTTGTGGAAATCGGCAGATTATGTTTCCGTGATCCGTGACTAATTTACTTCAAAATAATAAAAAAATAAACCGCGCTCGAGAATGTCCAGGTGACGTTTTTTTTGCAACTTTGTTACTCTGACACTCCCATTTCCATATGTCACGCTCAAATTGTCAGATTATTGAAATGCACACTTTGCTGCATGTAATTAACTTACCTTGCCATATTCTGACGCGCACGAGTTTTTCCTCGAGTCGAGTAGTTTTTTTTTTATCACGAGTCAGCTGAGGTCCCGCCATCTCCCGGATCCGGAGCTTCCTTTGTTGTCCTCCGTAGTCGGCTTCTTCATCCGTCCCAGCCATTACACAATGCACGCAGTAGGTCAAATTTCGTAGTGCTGTATCTGAGGTTTTATTGGACCTACAGAGCTACGGTTGTGCTCAAAATGTAGCACCTTTTTGTAATAGTACGGAACGGGAGTGATTATTCCAATGCAGTTTTTATAAGTTACTAGCTGTGCCCGCGACTTCGTCCGCGTGAACTTAGATCTTTCTCAGCCTGTTACTTGCACAGGGACATTGTTACGGGTCTATTTGAAATAAATGTTTTGTGTTTATAACACAGTTAGTTTTATAATATGTAATGATGATAGTGAGGCAGAAAAAGAGTCTAAAGGTTTGTATTAAGATATTCTTTGATATACTACAGTAATGACTTCTTCAGGATAAGAACCTAACTATTAAGTTTTGATATTAAACGTGCCAGAAACGTTCAATTGGCTGTGAAAAATATTGAACAGTTAGGGCAATCCAGGCGACGCGACGTTCAATTTCTTGCAATGTGTCTGGAGTAATTTGAACTGAAAAGGTAAGTCCGCGGGTATTATTGGTAGTCGGGCTTTAAGTGATAGCGCATTGTGATGCAATAAAAAACGCGATCGATTTGCTCATTTCTTTGCGACGAAAGGCTTGTTCTGGACCAACTATGTGACTTCGTCGATGTGTTCTGTATAACCAATGTATTTGGAACCGTAAGATTTACTTTGCCATGTATTGTCCCACTTCTGAGCAAAGACCTCCCCTAATTCCTTCTAGGAACTCTTTTAATACCTCACTTCGAACCAGCCCTCGCGGTAACCGTCCAGGTCATCCAGATTGGCTTCATTTATTTCTGTCCCGCCGTTTAAAAATATTAAAACCCTTGAAATTTGTTACAAAAGGAAAGTAATATTTTTTAACAATAATTTCACCAATTTAAAGTGTTTTATTTTGTTTTGCACGAGCCTTAATTCTTATTAGCTTTAGTTAATCCTTATGACATCTGCTATCTGCAGTAAAAGTTCCGTCAAAATCGGTCTAGCTGTTTCGGAGATTAGCTGTTTGAAACGGATTTTGTTAAAATTTCAATGGATTTTTTTTTGCGCGGAAAAAAATAGTACATTTTGATATAAGTGGGGAAACTTTGTTATTGCATTCGAGCGCGGAATTAACACCCGAGCTGCAGGCGAGGGTGTTATGGAGCCGAGAACTGCAATAACAAATCCCCACGCGTATCAAACGACGTTTTTCAATACACTTTCGAAGAAATAAAATATTAAAACAGAAAGTATTTTTGGCGGGAATAATTATAAAACTATGATTTAATTTCGCGTTTTGCTTTCGTCAGGCTGAAGAAGAAGCAAAGGTATGATGCCGCTATACAGCCTGATATAAAAAGAAAAAAAAAACTAATATTTCTGCATTTAGAACACAAAGAAATGTTAATTTGTTTATAAAAGTAAATATTTGTTTTAAATAATCATGTATATCTATGATATTCTATTTATAAACTCAATTTAAATACTAAAAAAATATTTACACCGTATAGACGCATATCTCTTTGCCGAGATTTAAAAAAAACAATCACCACCGATTAAAGCTATAGTCATTGAACCCATTTGGACTTATCTGTGGAATGTTTTATTTCCGCACATGTGCAGAAAAATATTAAAAAATCCACGCGTGTGAAATACATTGCATCTCGGCAAAGAGATATGCGTCTATACGGTGTAAATATTTTTTTAGTATTTAAATTGTGTTTATAAATAGAATATCATAGATAAACATGATTATTCAAAACAAATATTTACATGTAAGAAGAAATTAACATTTATTTGTGTTCTAAATTAAAAAAATATTTGAATTTTCTTTTTTTCATATTAGGCTGAATAGCTTATCATACCTTTGTTTCTTCTACAACCTGGCGAAAACAAAGCGCGGTAAAATAGCAAATTAATCATAGTTTCCTAATAATTCTTGACAAAAATACTTTCCGTTCTAATATTTTATTTCTTCGAAAGTGTATTGAAAAACGTCGTTTGATACGCGTGGGGATTTGTTACTGTAGTTCTCGGCTCCATAACACCCTCGCCTACAGCTCGGGTGTTAATTCCGCGCTCGAATGCAATAACAAAGTTTCCCCACTTATATCAAAATGTACTATTTTGTTATAAGTACCGTATATACTTTCAAATGCATTCAGTAAAAAGCTGTTATTTTGGTATTACAAACAGATAAGTACTTCAATTTTATATAATTGTATAGATAACGTAAAAACTGAAAACCAAGCACGGCCTAAAATGGAAGCTGTATCAGAATCATAATATGAATCACGTTAAAAATTTAAAATTATTAAAATGGTCTTTATGGTTATGACGACAAAGTCCATTTTAAGAGTTTTAAATTTATAACGTGATTCGTATTATGATTCTGATAAAGCAGCCATTTTAGGCCCCCTGATAATATCCCAAGTCTTTCGAAGCTTCAAACTTGGTTTTACAGTATAAGTTGGGATGTTGAGGATATCTATCTCAGAAAAAATACCTAGCCAGCACATGCCCCTTTAATCATAAAACGAAACAACTCAAAATTTTCGTTTATCGATTTTTTATCATAAAGTGAATTAACTTCACACGGAGAATACGTACAGTCCAACAGCCAACTCGATACGATGAAAATGAAAGAGATAGAAGACAGTCGTTCTCTTTTTGATTAATGCACTCGAACAAGTTGGTACCGGTAAAGTGATTCGGTTCAGTGATGCACCGGCTTTGCTCAAGGTAGGTTCTTGGCAAAAAATTAAAAAAGCGGAGTAAAACGAAAAGAAATCAGTGTTTTGCTATCAGGTAATTATTTTATAAGCTTTTATTTATTCAAAAAGTGAATTTGTTTGAGTTATTTCTCTTTATTAGAAAAGTAGACGTAATTTGTTTCGATAGTATTTTGACTTAACCCATTTATGCCCGCTGTCCTCATTTGGGGACATTTGTTTAAGTACCCACATTTTTGAATTTGTTTGAGCTATGTTTTGTTTGAAGGCAAATTTGTAGTGTAAAGAAGTGTGGCTTTCTAATAAAAGTTGCAGTTTTGTGAGTTTATGGATAAACTTGCCCAAAATAGTGATTTTAATTACTTTACTTAGTAAATTAGTGTTCAACCATAGGTAAGTCATCATATTTTTTACTTATATTGAGTTTTATTATACATTTCCCAAATTTTTCATTTGGCCATGGTTTTTACTAGTAATAAATCACATTTTGTTGAGTATTTTCTAATATTTGACAACGAGTATAAGTAATTTAGTATGGTGTCCCCAAATGGGTCCAATGGGCTTATGGGTAACTTTTCTTTGTTATTTTTTTGCAGTTTAGTTTTGGCGTAAACAATGACTAAAAGATCTTTTGATGTCGCAAATGAGTATCTAGGGTTGGAGGAAGCTATCGAAAATATTTTGATTGAAGAGGATGATCCCGATGTCAGTTACGATATAGTGGCCACCCCTCCCGACCCGAATGTTCTGACGGATGAAGAAGAAGGCGATGATGATGATGTCCAGCAAAATATCTTCCACGTGATATTCCCGGTCGAGTTGAAGTGTTTGAGGTCCGGAACAACGATGAATGGGAAAGCAGCGATGATGAACCGTGATACAGAAGAGTTGAAGTTGAAACCCAGGAGCCACGTTGGCGTAAATGTGTCCCGTCCTGTATTGACATGCCCTCTGCAGAAAATAATGTCCAGAAACGAAGGGAACACCTTTTAAATGAGCTCAAAGATCAAACGCCTGTCATTATTTTGCAAGGGCACTTCCGCTAGAGCATATCGTATATTTTGATAACTTTTTCACCAGCTACTCATTGCTGCGAGGTCTACCGTGCCATTGGTACTGTGAGGGAAAATATAACGAAGAAATGCCCATTGATATCTGTCAAGGACATGAAGAAGAAAAAGAGAGCAGAATTTGATTACCGATTCGATATGGTGAATAAGATTTCGTGCGATGGCTTGACAATAGTGTTCCATGGGTACAAACTATGACTTTGTTCATCCCTTGGGGAAGGTAAAAAGATGAAGCTCTGTGGAAGGAAGGAAGGTAGACGTGGACATCCCTTTTGTGTTCCAGAACTATAATAAAGGCATGGGTGGAGTTGATCAAGCTGATCAATCGCAGTATATAGGACAGCTATACGAGGAAAAAAATGGTGGTGGGATCTTTTTACCTACATGCTTGATTTAGCTATGGCTAATGCTTGGTGTCTCCACGTCCTGGCCGCTGAAGATAAAATAGATAGCTCCAATTTCGCCGAAGTGTTGCCCGATTTTATTTGAGGAATGTAACCACAGAGAGACCTGATGGAAGACGCCGTAAACCTTCATCGATGGTGCCAAGTATGAGTCAAGACGGGGTCGGTCACTTCCCTCAGAAACTGACAAGCCAACTAAGATGCGTAGTATGCCACATGAAAGCTCGTTGGCAATGTAAAAAATGCATTAAATCATTGTGCATCGAAAAATAGTGTTTTGAAAAATACCACCCATAAGCCCATTGGCCCCATTTGAGGACAGTGTTTTTTTATATATAAGGAAGTTTTCTTTTTTTTGTTTTTTTCTAATATGATGTCTTACTAACCTTAATAGTTACGCAAGTAAAGATATTTTCATTTTTTTTTTGTTATTTTGTATTTGGGTCTAAATGGGTTAATTCAGTTTTGTATTAATTTTATCATACCTTATTACGACACATTTCAATTTGATGCAGTTTAATAATAAAATGCATAAGCAAACCTAAAGTGAATTAAGTATTATTCCAGTATTGTGCTATAATTTAACAAAAATTTAGGAATTTTTTTGTTTGTTCCTGTTTACTGTTAATTTGTCAGGTATGATTTTGTTTTCATTTCGAGTTATTTTACTATTTTATTAAAATAATGAGTGTCGTTAGTAAATTTAAACAAGGTCATAATTATTTTCTTGAGAGACAGGTGGAGGACTTGAAAGGAGTTTAATAGAAACGAGTACCTATTCTTTGTCTTGTTTTAGAATGTCTTCAAGGGCACGAAGAATTTTGGGTTTACTGGTGGAAAATACAGTACCGGATTGTGAAATTACTTCACCGGACTTTGGGTTAGAATATGAGAAAAGCAATAATAGCAATAAGGATTCCAACCACGAGGTGAGTACCTAATTAATAATTACTATTATTTCAGATTAAGTTTACGATATACATTCAAGTGGCTAATTTATAAAACTGCGATTTGTCTACCTATAACTCCACTACATAAACAGACCTATGCGTATACGCGCATGACTTGTGTGCGTTAAGAGTTCTCCGAAATTTCTTACGATTATTCTTCGAACTCGCGGGTGATGCACGTGAGTGGCATGGTGAGGTGGGGTGTGGGGTGCGTTACCAGCGTTACGTAGAGCGCGGTTAGGTATAGGTAATTTATAAATTTTATAATAGTCTGAAGTCTCTGGTCGGATTCCCGATTTGCACAACTGCCCAGCATGCACTTAAGACTTTATTCTTAGTACATCATAAACCACGTTATTAATTTGTTATTATTACCTAACACTCTAATTTTGTTCTGTTATTTTAGGTACAAAATGAACATAATATCCCTGTTGAAACGGAGGATAAAAAAATAGCGGAGTCAATAGAACACCTCGATAAAACAAATGAAGTAGCTTTACCAGTAAGTAGAAATTGATGATGATTGAATTATTAACATAAATGTTGTCTTAAAGTTTAGTAAACTAATTTTAGTTTAGAATTTTTATTCCTGGAAAAATATTTAGTAAGTAGGTAGGTACTAAACTGTACATTTATTAATTACAGAAAACTCAGTTTCAACACGCCAAATCGAATAAATGTCATCTAGTACCTTATTCTGATAGTGACATTAGCTTGTCTGACCATGAAGATACACGATACACAACTACTGAAGCAGAAAACAAAAATGAAGAAAATACTGTTCGTCAATCTTCATCATCTTCAACTTCGTCCTCGAGCTCATCGTCCTCAAGTTCAGACTCGGATAGTTCGTTCAAAAATTGCCTTACATTTAAATTTTAATGTTAATGTTTCTTTCAGGAAAAAAATCGTCATCCCAGGGAGTTACAGAATTCTACCAGTTATTATTCATCTCCAATTTACACCGACGAAAGTGATATAGACCTCAGTGATACAGATCCGACCTTTACAAACGTGGAAAACAGAAGAAAGAGGAACTATATTTTTTACGACTCCAGCGCTTCTTCTACTAGTTCATCTAATTCGTGTGTAACTCCAAAAAAGGGACGTAAACGTTCAAAAAATCCATCTCAATGGAAACAAAATAAAGTCAAACGTTTGCGTAATAAGGGCAAAACGTATATTTCCATGTCCAAAACTCAGAAGAGTGTTCCAGCCCGGTGTCTCAAAGACCCTTGCTCAGAAAAATGCAGGCTTAAATGCACCACAAAAATAAACACAGACAGTAGATACGAACTCTTTCGGAAGTTTTGGGATTTGGGAGATTTGGCGAAACAAAAATCATTCATAAATGTGCAAGCATGATTGACGTCCAGCCAAAATACAAGTACACAAACTCAGAGCGGCCCAGACATAATAACAAAGCCTTCCACTTTACAGTCGACAACACTATGATTAGGGTCTGCAAAACTTTTTATAAAGCCACATTAGACATCTCGAACCGTATGATATTGACAACACAGAATAAAATAAAGGATAATGATTTTTCACTCAATGATTTTAGAGGAAGACATCAAAATCATAAGAAAAATGATCCCGAATTACGAGCTGCGATCGTGCAGCACATAAATTCTATCCCTAAAATTGAATCTCATTATGTACGAGCTTCTTCAACAAAAGAATACATAGATGGCAGCAAAACTATTATAGATTTATACAACGATTTTAAAGAAAACCAACAACAGAACAATAAAGATGCAGGTACATACATAACATATTATAAAATATTTACGTCTGAATTTAATCTCTCTTTTTTCCAACCTAAGAAGGATCTTTGTGATCTTTGCAACTCATACTATAATTCTAATGCTGATCAAAAGAAAGACATAGAAGAAAAATATAACACTCATTTGGAAGAGAAGAATTGTAGTAGGCTCGAGAAGACGAATGATCGCATGAAAGTCAACAAAAACTTCAGAGTAGCTGTATATGATTTAGAGGCAGTATTGCAGTGTCCAAAAGGTGATACTTCCTCTTTTTATTATAAGTCTAAACTTAATTGTTATAATTTAACCGTGACGGAGCTAACTGGAAAAGACTGTAATAAAGCATATAAAAATGTGCATTGTTATTTCTGGTCGGAGAGTGACGCAAAACGTGGCGCCATTGAGATCGGCTCATGTGTATGGGCATATTTGAAAGCATTAAGTGATGAAGACGATGATGAAAAGGAAGTTATATTTTATTCCGACAACTGCTGTGGGCAGAACAAAAATAAATATATTACTTCACTGTATTTATATGCAGTTCAAACATTGAACATAAAAAGTATAACGCATAAATTTCTTATACGGGGTCACACACAAAACGAGGCTGATAGCGTCCATAGCCTCATCGAGAGGGAGGTGAAGAAGAATTTAAAATCTGGTCCTATTTATACACCCGACCAGTACATACCTCTTATTAAGAATGCAAAAAAAACGAAACCTCCATTGATGGTGCATGAAATGAATTACGAATCATTTTATGATTTTAAAATTTTACAGGAAGAATGGGGGTATAACTTTACAACAAATAGTGATAGACAGAATGTCACCTGGAACGAAATAAAAATTTAAAAAATTTGTAAACAAAACCCTACCGTATTTTTCTATAAAACATCTTACAAGCAAGTGAACTACCAGGAAGTTGATGTTAGAAATAAAAGAAAAAAATGAAAGCACTAACAGACATATCACTACAGCAAGCATATTCCAAGAAACAGGAGATTAGTGCGAATAAAAAAAAAGATTTAAAAGAGCTCATCTCAAAAGCTCTGATCCCTTCTTTTTATGCAGGATTTTATAATTCAATATTTTAAGTTAATAATTATTATTATGTTGCTTTGATTAAGATTTGATCTCATTTTTAGTTGATTTTTTCATTTTTGTGATAATAACACCAAAAGAATTATTATGTCTGATTATTAATAGAATACACTGTTTTTTTAATTTTTAAATATTTTATATTTTGTTAATTTCATAAAAGAACATTTTATATAATAGAGTTTTGTTTGGTTTTGACTTATGACTTAGACTATTGTTATTTTGTGTATTGTTTGCAATAAGTACATTACAATTTCACATTTTTTGTAATAAATTTAGATAAAAAGAAGAAACATGTCTTTTTTTTTACTAAGAAATCCATACATTTTATTTGTAAATTAAAACTAACATAGAAACAATTAGGAATATTTCTCAGACAGTTAATGCTTCTTAGTTAAACAATGCACTAAATCGAAATACTTTGTCTACTTGCAAGATTATTTTAATGTAAAACTGCAACACTTACAGTTACTCCGACTGTATGATAATTATTTGATTACATATTTTATTGAAAAGTGAATTAACTACGAACTTATTTTTGCATTCTTGATTTAAGTGTCTTCCTGATACATTATGTGTTTTTTTTTCGTTTATCTTGTAGTTTATTAATTAGGCTAACTATATCTACTTTTGAAATTGACCTAAACCATTTCTTTATTTTTTTATCATTAATTAAATCTATAATGGTAAACATGTCAAACTTTAAACGAGTTTTCCCAAAAAAATGAAATTTTGAGTTGTTTCGTTTTATAATTAAAGGGGCGGTGACGTGACGTGTCGTGCCGCATCAACTCGCTGCGCTGCGCCGACAACGTCGAGGAAGGCGTCCACTTCGGAGCCTCAAGCAACTTGCACAGCAACTACTTGAACGTTATACACACTTACACAGTTTCCAATTTATGGCACTTCGGAAGAAATACTGTAACCGCTCGCTGGCTATGCGTCATCGTGACAACTTTTCAAATCGCCAGATTCGCACCTGGGGGCCTTAAATGGCAGCTTTAGCAGAAACAATCAGATAATGGTAGGAATTACGTTTTGATTGTGCTAAAACGGCCGTTTTAGGCCCCCTCTTCTAAAAATAATTACGTTTCTGTTTGTTTCGAAAACATAAGCATACTCAAAATATTATTGACTCGGTTATTCGTACTGAAAATTAGATCTATCGTACCATGCTTCTTAGTGCAAAGACTTTTCCGTTCGTCTAAGCTGACCTCTGCGTCCTGGGTTCGATTCCCAGGGATATTGGGCTGTTTACATCAGGAATTTCTCAGTAGTAGCCACGGAGTCTGGATATGTTTCCGGTTGATAGCATTAGGCTCGCTCCCTATTACATTACAAGGGACTTAAAACATAACTGGCAAAATATGGGTGGACTATTAGGTATACCTCTGCTTAACCACTCGAGGATTGTAGTCGTGATATTATGTTATTCTACAGTCTCTTGAAAATATCCACGTAAACACACTTTTCAATCATAGCTCCTAGAAAACTTAAATGTGGATGACGAGGTATCAATATCTTTGGCGATTCTTCCTCGCGACACTACAGGACTACTCATTAGAAGGACTATCTGGTCCTCGAACAGCTGGAGAACAAGGTCGTGGCCAACGTGGAGAAAGGAAACGCGCCCTTCCGTGCGAGCTACTCGCTTGGCAACAAGTTCGCGCTCTGTAATGGCAATGGGGAAGGCAACTGTAAATCTAATGGCGCTAGCATAGCTTGTACCGAGCATCGTCATTGGTCGAACATCTGTCAATGTCATTTTATAGTTCAAAATAGCTTGACTTCATTGGCTAGATTGGGACTAAGCTATGGACACGCCATCTACAGTCAGCTTTGACCGGCCTTCCCCATTGACACTGGCATGGTATACCTTCACCCCTATTGCGTAACACGTGATAAACACTACTGCATTCAAGCATGAAACAGGTGGCTCGTTGGTCTAGTTGCCGCCGTCACGACTGCTGTGCCTCGAGCCTGCTCGGTCTTGGGTTCGATTCCCAAGTCTGGCAAACTGTTATTGGGGTTTTCCATCAAGAATTCCTCAGTAGCAGTGACGAAGTCTGGATTTGTGCCTTGTTGGTGGTAATAGGCTCGCTCCCTTTACATGGGAATGGGATGTAACTTGCGAAATGTGTGTAGGTACTATGAGGTACCTTCACCTCTGCCTCACCCTTTGGGAATTACAGGCGTGAATTTATGTAATTAGAAGAAAGAGACAATAGTAGTGCGCAGTGCACACTTTCGGCAACACTTATTTTATAACTTGTACCTACTGTTATAAAGTGTAATACCTATGTCTGGTTAAGTGCGTTTTGATGTTTCAGGTAGGAAGAAATAAAAGTCTAGAAGTAATAGCCGAAAATACATTTAATATCGAAATTGGATTTTTTATCAAAAACAGTAGGTATTCATTAAATTATTTTGTATTGTAGCTTAAAAATATAAAGGGTGTAACAAGACCCTTAACGAAGCCGAAAGGCACTAATTGTTCTCCCCATCATTGAGTTTTTTTTTTGTTCTAGACCGTACCTGTGAACCTTCTAGATAAGTTACGGAGATATTGGGAGTCAAGTATTTTTACTTTAAACACCTCCACGACCCCCGTGCTATTCAATCCATACAAAAGCACAATGTTTTGAGTGCGTTACATTGAGTTCTACCATAAGATTTTTCACCCCAAAAAAAAATCGTTTCCCAGCAATAATTTTGCGTAAAGTTACTTAGTTTGATGAACAAAATGCTTGCGTAACTTGGCTTCGTGAAAAGTTCGTTTACACCCTGTATTATAACTGTAACGGTTCTACCAACAGGATAATACAAAATTAAAGTACACAC
Source organism: Eugnorisma glareosa (assembly GCA_947578425.1). Classification (NCBI taxonomy): domain Eukaryota; kingdom Metazoa; phylum Arthropoda; class Insecta; order Lepidoptera; family Noctuidae; genus Eugnorisma; species Eugnorisma glareosa. The sequence continues at coordinate 43,761,681 of OX387957.1, forward strand.
GTCATTTCTTATCATTAAACTTGAAACACGTAAGTCAGAAACAATAAGTCGAATGTAAAAAATAAAATAAAAATAAATAAATATTGCTGGACATTACACACAGCGTCATCTAGGTGCCACACTAAGCAATGAGGCTTGTGTCGTGGACACCAGATAGTTGATAGTACTACATAGATACTTTTTGTTTTGTAAACACATACTTATTGTACTATATAAAGCTCGATTTTATACATATAAACATCCTTGACTCGGAAACAAATGTCCAAGCTCATCACACAAATATTTGCTCCTACCGGGATTCGAACCCGGGACCCTAAGAACGTAAGGCAGCCTCACTACCGCTGCGCCATTCGGGTCGTCAGCAGTATGTTTTGTTAATACTCAAAAACATTAACTGGTTAAAAGTAAACAAAAATAGAACGATGTCATTTTATCAACGTACAAATCAATCAAAATATAATTTATGAAAATATAAAAATGGCTGACACCAACAATGGCAGGTTCTTGGGCCTACATCCTGATAGTCATTTAACATGGAAATCACACATAGAAATTATCTGTAAAAGACTTAACCAATACACATAAGCTCATTATAACTTAAGAAAAATAGTAACTGAATCCGTCGTCTCAGTAGCTTACAACGCTTACGTAATATCCACTTTACGTTACGGAGTACAGACCCAGCACACCAGCACATCAAGCTACTACAATCTGACAAATTTCTCTAATAGATTTTCAACTTTATTGCTAAAGAAAGGTTCAAGTTTGATTGGGGAAATTTAACTTGTTAACGCTTAACTTGATATGCTGGCGTTTGTACTTTACTGGGGAAATTCTACAGATAAAATCGCATTCAAAGCTCAGAAATCTGTTTTCAAGCTGACATCAACTGATAGTTGCCATTATTCAAAACGTCAATGAAGTAACATAGACTTTTTGAATAATGGCAAGCAAATCCTGCCGTATACGCGTATTTATGAAACAGCAGTGTTCGTAAAATGTAACTTACATTAATTTAAAACATTGAAGTCGAAACGCCGGAATAATGAGATTTGTGCCAATGCACAAAATAGCTTTTACAAAAAGTTTTCTAAGCCCAGAATTTACAACAAAATTCCGAAATTTCTATGAGAAAACATGAGTTAAATAATTTTACAAAGTCCTTAAATAAATATTTAACAAAAAAGGCATAGGACTACTCTTCTAAAGAATACCTACATAATAATGTTATTTTTTTATAATAAGAAATGTGTTGTAAATCTTTCTAACAATTTATATGTTTAAAACCCTATTTTCCCTGAAATAATTTTAGTTAACATAGTTTTAAAGAATATCTATAATTACAATTTAATACCTAGAAACTTACCTAAAAATAAAGAATATTATTTAGAAATTTAAATAATGTACATAGATAGCTGATATCACCTTTTAACAAAATTTGATCTGTTAATTTTGTTTAATATTTGTACGCCGTTAACGGCAAAAGAAAGAGATCTCTTAATTTTTTATTTTCACCTGTTTACACCTATGTTAAACAAATAAAAACTTTGACTTTAACAAGACAAAAACACACAAAACAAACAAAATTTGAGAAGTAGTCATTCGACACGAAAAGAGGCACAATAATAAGTCAGCCGGGTTACTCAAGATTACACCATTTTCAAATATTTATCTCTTACTTAAGAAATTGTGAATGTTTCAGTAGTAAAATCCCTGTACGTGGTGTCGGTGGGTGTGGACGGGCACTTCTCGAAGCCCGGGCTAGGCGCGTACTCGTCCACGGACACTCGCTCGGCGCTGTACATCGGCGGCCACGAGCGCCCGCTGCACAAGGTCCGCGGCGTGCGCTCGCGGCGCGGGTTCACCGGCTGTGTAAAAAACATCATCATTAGATAATCACGTGTTGAAATTATATCTCAGCAATATCACTTTCGAAGATTTTGACCTTTGTTTAGATTTATATTAGATCATTACAACGATGCACGATGGCGAGATATTAACGTCGCACTGGTAGTGTGAAAGTGGACCAGAGCGGCCCAAGAAAAGTATACTTATCAAATGGAATGGATGGAAACAGATGGAAGAGGGCTTCATCGATAGATGGATGACCCCTTAACAGTTTAAGTTAAAAAATATAAAATTGGAAATTATAGGGATATCTTATGTTACTTCACTATTGTTTTTTTTCCAAATTTCGAAAAAATAAAGCATACACAATTAATATTATGTTGTTTGTCTCAATAGTCATAAACTTATATCCAAGATAATATTTACATATTTACCATTCAAAGTTGTTTCTTATTTTCTCGTCATTCCTTTTGATAAGTACCATCACCCTAAGATGAATCTACACACTTTTAAAACGAAATCCCGTGCACACGATATCTACATCTGTTTACCACTCTAACTACTATTGGTCAGCACAAAGAGAGTGCGGACCAATAGTAGAAAAACAAAAAAAAATGGGACCTTTTTACACTATTTTTTGTTTTACAAAAATTCTCAGGCTCTGTTAATGATCACAGATACCACCCTGTTTTGACTAATAGGAATAACACAAAAAAAGAACCAAGGAGGAGAAAGTTTTTAACTAAGCGCTTCTATAGCGGCCGGATGCTGCAAGCAAAAGTAGTCCGTAAGGTGATCAGATTCATCTTGGGCTGATTGTATATTGGTATCCAACATCAGCATACACATCCTTTTGAATTTGCTCCATCACATCTCGGCATTCGTCACTTAGGAGCAGCGCAATCACGTCTAGAGAGAAAGAAAAATCTGTTAATTTGGAACAGAAAAAGGAACACAATTATAAACAAATAATAATAAACAGTCATATACCGTAAAATAATGAATGATGTGTGCCACAACATCATTATGTAATTAAGCCGGTATACCGGTCGGGCCTGTGGCCGGTGAGCTATGGGCTGGCTCGCCGTCTGTCCGTCTTATGACGACAGGCCGTGTCGACGGCGCGTTCGTATTCCACGTGCGCCTCAAAGAGAGTCAGCAAACAGGAAGGGGTCCGTAAGGACCGATGCCTGCCAGGGTTGCAGGACTGTTCGAAAGAGATACCGTGGCCCTGGAACACAAAGGGCAAAGGAAGGAACATGGATGGGTTTTAGTCAGTAAAAGTCTGACACTCCCTCCTGCTCAGCCCCGAGCGGGAGGGGTTATTTGATGATTTCCCATCCGAAAAAAAAAAACGCCAGTATACCAGTGTATAAGCTCTTCTGTCATATAGATCCGTGCGGAGAGGCCCTGTAAATTAGTTTTAAATTATTTATTTTCAAAGTGTATTCTTTTTTCTGTGCGTAATAAACACGACTTTCTTGCGCTCCAGATATAATGGTGCCGCGCATAAGTGACATATGTGATATTGTGACTGTTCCTAAATAACCCCAGGCTGATAAAATTTTCGTTTTTCCTAAATAAATATTAATAAGAAGGTCGGTTTCCCCCGAAGGGGAAAAGGCCGCGCCCCGCCTTCCGCACGGCCCTGTAAGGTTCGTCCCTGACTGGTCGCCTTCCCACCGACTAAGAAAACTGAATTCCTTAACATGAAGAAGTCCAATGCCTCGTATCATTATTAGAACAAGGAAAGGATTGAAAGACATAGTAAATCAGATTATGGAATTCATAGTTATTGAAATATATTGAAAGTGGTTTCAAAAGGGTAAAACATAACTGGGAGATGCAAAGTATATTTACATGCAACCAATAGTTTTTGTAAATAACCCTTACGCTAGCGTAATAGGTAATTGGTCAGTCGTGACTACACGATACTTCACATCTACACCTGGTGCACTCAGAGCAACACTTCCATAAGTGACGTAGGCGGCTTTTCAGCGGCAATGCGTCGACATCATGCTCCTAGTGAGCATTGTCCCTAGCAGTCCTTTCGAACTGGTGAACGTGACAAGGGCGGCTTTTCAGCGGCAGAACGTCAATCATCATGCTAATCAGAAGTCATGGTCCCTAACAGTCTTTCGACTGGGTATATAATAGTTGTGGTATCAGACCATTCCAATCCCACCCCATGGATCAGGTGCTCTTTCTGTACAACTAGCGCATCTGCAAGTCACGTGCTTGTGTCAGCCTGACCGAATCATTTGTCAAAGATATAGAACATATTATTCTTGAATCACTACATGGTTGATCATAATTGGGTTGAGACTCGAAACTCAAAAGGCAAATTGGCTGAATTGTTGGTCGGAGCTAATGAATACATATAATTCAAGACTTAACAGATAATAGAGTTGATAATCAAAACTCAATAACCATTTTGCAATAGAGTTGGGGATCAACTCTATTGAAACCCTATAGACAGCCCCAAAAGCGCCCACCCTTCACCACTTCCTAGTGTTGGAGCTGAGGAGAAGAAGTGGCGCAACAAACTCCTCAGCAATACGTTTCTGTCTGTGTAGTTTTAAGAACTTTAATCACAACATCAGCCTAGGATAATTATTGGAAGAAAGGACTCACCCAGTCGCTCACCAACAAACACACACACACACAGGGCTTCTAACCCAACTATATTTAACTTATTCGACAATTATCGCACTCTTGCGACATCCCACTTGGTCATAGACTCTCGGTATTCACCAAGTCTCCTAACTTAACTAAAATAGCCTATATCGTCCGGACCCTATAGCGGTGTAAGACCGACTACCCCCTTCACCACACTTCCTCCGGCCTCAGCCTCTCTAAAAACACCACGCATTTCTTCCCAGAAATGCTAATATTACAACCAGATGTTGTTCGGCTATTGTGAGCTGCGCGTAGAAATCGGGTCTTTTAAGAGTTTCTTAAAATATTACATTTGGCCTGTCAGCCGACTATTGGATTTGTGCGTTCCCAAGAAATCCAATATTGTTTTACAATTCAAAGGGAGAAAGGCGTTTCACCATTCATTACGATATCTTGTCAAGTCATAAAATAGAGGTTTAATGTTTTGCACGTGCCCGACATCGTGTGGTGATTTTTGAAATAACATTCAAGACTAAGATATTTGCTTATTAAATAGGAGTACGTGGCAGACAGTCACAATATCATATAGGTCACTTCGGACAGGCGCCAGTACAAACAGAGTTAGAGAAATCCATGTTTATTTGGCACAGAAAAAGGCCACATTCTGATAGGAATAAAATTAAAAAATAACTATAGTATAATAATGGATTGTGTTGTGTGCTTCATGGTCGCGCCAAAAACGTTAATTTCATCGTAGGTCACTGTAAAGACGATATCACATCTCAACGTAGGTGACTTTGGAGTGGCACCATTACATCTAGAAATAAACAAAACAATGTTAATTTCGCACAAAAAAGAAACTCATTTGAAAATGAAATAATTGAAACGTGTCATACCTACCTTATAATGATCGATGATGTGTGATCATCTCCACATACGTGGTTTTGGAGAGTACTTATGTACCTTCTGTTGGCCACTTTAGACGGGTACTGTAAATTAGTTTTAAATTAATTCATCTTTTTAAAATGGGTTCCTTTAGCTGCGAGTAATAAACATGATTTTCTTTCCACTCTCGATGGAATGGTGCTGCCCGTAAGAGAAGTTTGTGATATCATAATATGTAGGTCTTTTTAGAGGAGCGCTAGTGCATCAAGAGAAAGAGAAAGCCATGTTTTAACTAAGCTACAAGTGCCCACCTAGTCTTCCGGGACATCGCCAAGTGGTTGGCTGAATCTTCCTGTCATCAGAGGGCGGGCCTATTTTTTGGTCAAAGCATCAGAATTGCCATCCAACGTGCCAATGCTGCCAGCCTTCTGCCTTCTTCAACAGTGCCCACCGTTCCCGTTGACAGCGATGCCTACGAATTTTTTGTCACCTTCTTTTTTCTTATTCTGTATGATAAATGATAGATGATAAATAAGATATTATGTAACAACGTTGGTAATATCGCATACGCGCGCCGCCGCGCTGCCGCTCCAAACTTACTTCTTTTTTTAAATCTTTATTTGGGGTTTTTAATGTCACCCCCTTAACAACTACAATAGACACCTTAATACTAAACAGTGGGTAATACACAGTTGTTATTATAATTAAGACCTCTTATGACCCTATTCGTTCTGGTACATAACCAACAGCCGGCACAACATCCTAGCCTCCTCCGACAAAGGGGACGCTACAATGCTGTTACATACCCTCACTTCAAATCCCACACCAGGTGAATATTGTCTTTCGTGTATATTCCGGTCACATTCCATCAACTCGTGATATCCTAAATATCCTCAATCACCCCACAATCTTTGCAGTTTGGTGAGGAACTTTTATATTTTAAATATTTAAATTTATTGGATGGGATGTGGCCTGAACGCATCGTGAACAGAGCTAATAGACACATTAGACTTACTTCGTCCATATGTCGCTCGAACAAGAAAGCTCCCGGCTGCCGGGCGCTGCCCGCGTTGAGCCGCGTCCTCACTTCCTCAGTCGGACTATCTCGTTGCGAGAGAGTGCGCACGCTCAACTGCGTGGCTCCATATACCTAAATATGAACTGTTCTGCGAGCCCCATATCGCGTTCGGTAGTTTTTAAGATATACTTACTGTACAACCATTTGAACGTCCCGGCTCCAAGCGATGCCTGCACATTTGGAAGCTTCGCGTCCCGGCTTCGATCGACGCCCGACCAAAACCCGTCAAACAAAATTCCATAACTTTGTCTACAGTTGTAACCTCTATGATCTGTTTGGTAATCTGTGGACGTGTTTAAATTACGCGTCTGTTAACACCAAAACTTGTGTCACTTCACGTCACAATTTGACACAACAAAAATATAAACGTCAGTGTCCGCACTCGCCGAAAAAAGTTGTAATTTATCTGTATAGTTTCAGCTATACACACGTATTTTTTATTTTGATGTAGCTGCAGTAGTTTACGAATATTAGTTCATTGGTGGAGTAATATAAGTCATAACCCCAAGAAAATATTTTAAAAAAATCTTGCGAAAACGTAACTTTGGCCTCCAATATTTCCATAACTAGAGGGTTCCTAGGTATGGTCCAGAACGAAAAAGTTATCGCAATGACGGGGAGAACAAGTGCCTTTCGCTTGGTTAAGGGTATTGTAATTCCCACTATACCTTGCAACTGCTAAGTACTACTAATTTGAGAGCAGTTTAGTATATTAATTATAAATAAGTTTTACAATCGCCAGTCATGCAAATTTAGTAAAAAATCGGTGGTAGTGGTAGCAGTGGTGGTGGTAAAAATCGGTGGTTTTTAAGCAATGCTTTTATAAATTAAATTATTGCAAAAATGTCAAATCAATTGCGGGAGCAGAATCAGCACCTTCGAGCAACAAACATTCGCCTCCCATTCCCTTCAATACTTACAGGTGATGAGCATTGCAGGACATTACCCACCGTACGCCCTTACCTTGCACCTCCGACTTACCGGTGTATTGTATTGTATGGCGGGCTGGTGTCCGCAACTCCACGTCTAAGCGCGTATTTTGCGTGCGGGTGGGAAATTTATTCGATCCACCCCAGCTCCCCGAGAAAGGCCAGCAGCGCCTTGATGTTGCTGACGATCTCGCGGAGAGTACCTGGGTTACCGAAGTACTTTGCCCTGTATGTTGCAACCTCTGGACGGAAGCACGTGGGCTGCTGTCTCGTCTTCCTCCATGCAGGCTCGGCACAGGTGGCTGCCTGTGACTCCTATGACAAAGAGGTGTTTATTAAAAGAGCCGTGTCCAGTGATGGCGGCTGTAATTGTGCGCAGCTGTAGTTTGGTCTGCCGAAGCGCTCGTTTGGTGAAGCGACCATCGATAGCAGGAAGTGCTACCTTGGCCAGTCTGCACTCACCATTGTCCTGCCATAGCTTGTAGTGTTGTTCACTAGTTCGTTTCCTTACCAGTGTGCGTAGGTACCCGAAAGGGAGTGGCACGATGGGTTCAGGTCCCACTGCTGCCATGCTCGATCCCCTTCTAGCGAGTTCGTCCGCTGCATCATTACCTCGGGAATCGCTGTGTCTTTTAATCCATTGGATGGTTATATTATTGAGATTACCAACCTGGTTCAGGCGTTGATGACACTCGTGTATTAACCCGGAGTTAACTACGTGGTTGTTTAGAGCTAGCAGTACCGCCATGCTGTCTGAGAGTATGCGAATAGAGTGGTCCACAACCTCCCGGGCTAAGATGGCTGATGCCGCCAGGGAAATGCCCATGCATTCTGCCTGAAATACCGTGTTGTGGGCCCCCAGTGGTGTGGCAATGTGGATGTTGAGATCCTCCGAGAAGACTCCAGCTCCGGTGCCAGTACCTGTTTTAGATCCATCCGTGAAGATCCGTATGTGCGCGTACTTTTGTAATCGTTTCAACCTTATTGCGATTTATCCATCCAAATTAAAGTTTGTTGACTTGAGTCCATAAAATCTAACTTGATTACAAATGCATGCATGAGTAATAAAAACACAGTAAGGGTAATGGTTTCAGTAAGAATTCAGTATGTACTATCCTGACAGCTCTGATTTTAATAAAGTATTAGCACACTAAAAGAACACAGTAAAAAACGAAATAGGTAATTATAAAACCGGCCAAGTGCGAGTCGTACTCACACGCACATACGGTTCCGTAGCACCAAACAATATAATAAAAATATTTTGAAGGCGTTCGTTCATATTTTGTATTGTTTTACATTCATCAACAAAACTAAATTTGTTTTTCTTATTATGTTAATGAAAAACAAAGTTGTTGCTGCAGTTTGATGAAAATGTCCCATATCTCAAAAAATAAACATCAAATCTTATTCAAACCAATTTTGGTTGAAGGTTTTTTTACGTTCTATAATCCCATATTTTTTTCAGAATTTTTCTCCTCTTACTTTAGACATTAGAGGGGGGGACACACATTTTACCACTTTGGAAGTGTTTATCTTTCAAACGATTGACTTTGAGAAAAAATGGTTTTAGGAACCACAATGTCATTTTTAAAGACCTATAGACACCCCGCACGTATAGGTTTGATGAAAAAGTATTTTTTAGTTTCAGTTCTATGTATGGGGAGACCCCCCTTAATCTTATATTTTATTTTTGAATAAAAACCTTATAGCGGTTCACAGAATACATCTACCTACTAAGTTTCAACTGTGAAGCCCTAATAGTTTTTGAGTAAATTGGCTGTGATATACACGGAAAGACAGACAGACTTGGTGAATCTATAAGGGTTCCGTTCTTTTGCCATTCGGCTACGGAACTATCGCTTCCAGATCCCATGGCGGCAAGGAGGCTCGCCGCCTCGCCGGAGATCGTGCGGTGTCCCCGGACCAGCCTTACAGCTACCACCTTTTGGGGCGCGTTCAGGTAGTGGGCGGCTCGCCGCCTCAAAGAACGCGCCCACACCGGGGCCCCGTAAAGGGCCATAGACCGCACGACCCCGCGTAGAGCCTCCGGCAGGAGGCGTTTGGACCCCCCAGGTTGGGCAAGAGCCGCTTGAAGGCAGCCCCGGCCCGTTCCAGTTTGGGAGCCAAACGTCGGAAATGCTCCACGAAGTTCCACCGGCTGTCGAGGACGAGACCTAGGTACTTCAACGTCGGCTCGACGCCGATGGCAACCCCTCCTACCGTCAGCATGGATCCCGACGGTGGCGCATTCCGAGGCCCATGAAAGCACATGGCCTCGGACTTGTGCAATGCCATCTCGAGACCCAATTGCCGGATCCTCTCCACGACCATCGCAACCCCGCGTGTCATTAGCTCGGCCACCGCCTCGTGCGACCTCCCCTGTGCCAGCACCAGCGTGTCGTCGGCGTAGCAAACTACGCTGACGCCGTCAAGGAGGTCGGCGCGCAGCACCCAGTCGTAACCGATACGACATGTGAACATTTTATATTGTGCCATATGCCGAAAAAGGTACACATTCTAAAGAAAAAATTAAAAACTAACTTACAGTAAAATAATGGATTGTACTGTGTGCTTCATGGTCGCACCAAAAAGGTCCATTTCATCGTAGGTCACTGAAAAGGCGATATCACATCTCAACGTAGGTGATTGTGGAGCGGCACAATCACATCTAGAAATAAACAAAACAACGTTAATTTCGCACAAAAAAGAACACATTGGAAAATGAAATAATTAAAAACTGTCATACCACAAAATAATGAATGATGTACGCACAAAAGGAACATTAGAAATTGAAATAAATAAGTAACAATTGTCATACCGTAAAATGATGAATGTGTGTGCGCCGATATTCTTCTTCGTCGTCACACTCTTGGCAGAGTGGTCGTGGTTGTCACATCAGTGGTGGTGGCAAGCTTCACAATCCGTAAATTCCTCCCGTACTGTAGTTTTTCTGGAGAAACACACATCATCTTCACAAGCGTGGAGTGGACCATTAAGTGCAGTTTTGACGATCGGTCAAACGCATTGGTGACCTGCCGCGCGCTCTTGTACCTTCAACCACAATAACAGTCACTACACAACACTACAAGTCGCTCCACAGATGTGTGTTCTTGACGTGTGATATGTCCAAAGAAAGTGAGAATACGACATTGGACGATGGAAAAAAGACGAGAAGTTCTTGGAGGATTGAGACTTTGGTTCGGAACTGTGGAGTCTATTTTTCGGTATAGCTGTCATCATTATCATCATTTCAGCCGAAAGACGTCCACTGCTGAACATAGGCCTCCCCCAAGTGTCGCCACATTGACCGGTCCCGTGCGACTCGCATCCAGCGAATCCCCGCAATCTTCACCAGGCCATCGGTCCACCTAGTGGGAGGCCTTCCAACGCAACGTCTTCCGGTTCGCGGTCGCCACTCTAGAACTTTTCGGCCCCATCGGCCATCCGTTCTGCGAGCAATGTTATAGCAATGCGTTATAGCTGTATGATATTTAAATTGATCGGTTTTTACCTTAATACTCAGCAGTCGATCGCTTCATCGCTTGAGGTTCATATCCTATCAAGCAGTTACTATTTTTTTTTTCGGCAAGGTTAGTTATACTCCTTTTCTGCTGTTATCATCGTTTCCAGAAAAGTAGACAATGTGTGATTCGGTGTCAAAATGACCACTGCCCTTCCAATGCGTCTCGCTTAGATCGCCGACGCTTATTCCACATCGTTCCATTTCCTTCTACAGAATGTCAAGTTTGCCTGGTTGAAGCATTCCGCGCGTATTCCACTTACTAATAGTCTATTGGACACTCACCACATACGCATCTTCTTTGCGAAAGAGATTCCGGTATTCCGACAGACGATGCCTGGTTTCCTACACCATTCTGGCCGGTTGTCCATTTCCCACCTTTTGCCCCGGATGCACAGCGGCGCCGGTTGCTAAGCGGATCACCTTTGTATCTTATTATGTACCTATCTTCATGAGGATTTTCTATTGGTACATAGTGTAGTAGTTTCCCCTGGCTTTATGCACCAGACATTTTAGAGGTTATTTGAACCTCAAGGCCGGAGTAGCCTCTTCCGACCGGTTGCCCGGTCGCGAGTATGGTTATACCGCCATGTCTCGGTCGTCAGAGCCTCGTCCGTTATCTAGCAGGGAGCACCGCGAAAGTTTGTACACGAAAGTTTGTAACCTTCGCCGTCGGCTATTCATACGAACTACCGACGCGAGCAGGTGAGGTTGACTTGGGCCGGGTAAGCTGTTATTACCGTTCTCCCCTTACTCCCCTTGTGTGCCGGTATATCTCCCCTTGTGTGCCGGTATATCTCCCCTTGTGTGCCGTATATCTCTGCTTATGTCATTTTGGACGAGTGTCAGTTTCTGGTTTACTGGGAATTGCTGTCAAAAGTTGTAAAGCAATTACAAAGTCGACATTTGTTCTACAACATTATTTACATATAATTTAAGGTGAAATTATAGAAATATTATGGCTTTACAGTATATTTTTAACTCTATCATTATTTATGTTAATTGTACCAAATATCTGAATACTGGCTTCAATAATTTCAAACTCGCAAACATTGCTAAATTGATACTTCTATCGACTTGAATTTCGATCGAATGTCGACTTGTCGAGTTAAATTCTAGCATTTACAGTATTTTTCAGTAACGGGGCTTTTGCATATTCTTACTTTTGATTTCCATCGGTTGATTAAGCTCTCAAAAATTAATTTGATTTTTTTTTTAAATACTACGCTTCTGGGCCTATGATAGATCATGAATTGCAACTATTTGCTTTGTTCACAAACTTCTTAGCGTGTCGATGGAAATCTAAATTAATTCCCTCCAGTAATTGACTACGAGTTCGTTTAGTACTAACAAAGATGTACCAACAGGTTTTAGTTTAAATTAACAGTAAGTCATTTTATTAGTAAGTAGTACATTTTTTGGAGAGGACGTTTCGAATATATGTACTACAACTTCACGTTCCCATGTAATGTTTCTGATAATGCCAAAAGCATACGTGCTATTAGTTTATGTTATTTCACTGCCAGTTTATAGTTTATTCACAAGTGGCGACTCCGGCGCAGTCAAGGTGAGAGGCACACTATTGCACACAATACTGTATTTCTTCTTTAGATTAGTTTTTCTCGATAAGAATTGTGTGCGCTTCTGGCGTGTGCCAAATAAAATGGCTAGTAACAAATCAACATGTATCTGAGGAACTGATGTTAGTTATTCAGTAGTAGAGGTACATGTAATCTTTAGTGTTTCATTTATTTTTAACATTAAGAACTTATGTGCAAAAAAATCGGCCCAACCCTTTATTTTGTATTTGAGAGACGATGTTTCAAAAATTTTCAATAATGTAATTATTTTATAGTAAGTGAAGGTGTGCAGAAAGTGTCCCGTACAGAGGGAGAGCGATTTGCGCTAGCTTGCAGAAATAGCTTGCTGAAAGAGTAGCAATTGGAGGAGGTTCAATATGGGTATAAACGAGGGTCAGGGCTAGAACTCATACTGCAGAAACCCTCCAGGAACTCAAAGAGGCTATCCAAGAGGTGTGGGAAGGTATCCCTCAGGAATTCGTCGTAAAATTGATAAGGTCTATGAAAAACCGTAAGGAAGCTACAATTACGACAACGGGTGGCAATGCGAGCTATTGAAAGGTGAAAAAAGCGCTGGTTACGCGATTGGTGGCAGCGCTAGGCACGCATTTGGTAGCAGCGCTGGGCACGCGGTTGGAAACAGGGTTGGGCACGCGTTTGGTGGCAGCGCTACGCACGCGTTTTGTGACAGCATCTGTGTCGTGTCTAATCTAGTTTGGAAAAACTATTGTAAGCGGCCCTGAAGAAATTTAAGGAGTTGTTTAAAATTATATTCAGTAGATAATCGCGACGAAATATTAAAAAAAAAACTACCGTTCAAAAGACCTGCAACTATTTTCATTACGCGTAAATAATTTAATATCCATTTGTCGCTAGAGAGTGCTGCAACTTGTTTACTTTTTGCATCGCTTCGTTTTAAATAATTGAATAAAATAGTACAAGTGAAAAATACTAGAATTTCATGGCTTTTACAGCTTTTAAAGCTTAGACGTTGTTGGGTGTAATATACAGGGTGAATTTTTCAAGTTTGCGAGAATGGCCAAATCCGAAACTATGAGGAATAGCGAAAAATACTCAAACGGAGACTAGCCCGATTTTAAAGAAAACTAAAACTGCATCAAAGATTTCGTCAAAATCCTCCAATTACCTAGTTTTCGATATGTATCTCAATTGGGACTCACGCTAACAATGACAAAGTCGTTCGACGCTATATTAAGTACTCAAAAAAAAACAAACTTACAGAAAAAAAAGTGATTAAAGTTGTTAGCAAACATAAACTTATACTGTCACTTACGGCATAACTTCCGTGATTGTTCATTCTTTTGAGCTCCCGATATTTCGACGCTGTTGCAAGCGCCGTGATCGTGGGTTATGCCGTAAATGACAGTAGGTATAAGTTTAGTTGTTAACCGTGAAAGCTTATTATTGTGTTTAATAGAAAACATTTTATATACATTATCTTAAACCTACACTTAGTATACTAAAAACAAAGTTGCATAACTATAAAGTAGTTAAAAACGTATCATTCACATCTAACAAAGCTAGGTATACATACATTGTTAATGTTTTAAGGTGGTCATAATTAGTGAGCAGGACTTTAACAAATACAGAATGTACTGGCGTGAATACATGATCGTTACCCCCGTTGGGTCTTGTCTCTAATACACAGGTTTACACTCAATAAGAGCCCTGCCCTCGACCACTGCCAAATCGTGTAGATACAGACAGATACATATACAGATTCTCTCGACTTGAATGTGTCCTGGCGGTTGAGAGTATTTCATGCTCACTCAATGTCTCGCTGATGGTGGCGCGTGTGTCGGATCATTAAGTTCCCTTCAAAATGGTTGAGTTGAATGGTGCTGATCCATGCGTCATGTTCGTGAACGGGCGCTGTCAGTTGTGACTGGTCATCTCTTAATTGCCACGGATTATTTGAATTAATTTTTTTTTTTTTTTTTAATTGTCTTTTTTGTTTTTACTGTGGACACTTTTAACGTGCACATCTTGCTACATCGTTCTCAGATAATGTACCATCTCAATATGAATGATGTAACCAAGGTTTTGCAACAATATGCTGATTTAAAAGAGTGTCCATGGAGTTTCTTGCCCGTTCTTCTCCATAGAGATCTACGATAGGGAATGGGCAACTACAGTACTTTCACAGTTTTTATGCCTTGTGACTGGGACTCTAGCTCCATTTCATTATTATCTTTGTTTGGACAGTTCACAAGTGCCTGTAACTGGCCTACTTGAAATAAATGCTTTTACCTATTTTGATTCTGACTAAAGATAATATGGTATTATTTTTTATTACCTAAGTGCTTAATATCTATTCCCTTAAATATTATTATCTTCGGGGTATTCATACTACACTATAATCAATCATTTACTGGGTCATCATTCACTCAATTGTTGTCAAAAGGCGGGCGCGACCGATGCGAGCTCGTCGGGCATAGCGCCCAGCGCGCCGGCGGGATGTGGTGGGATCGTGGCCACCACGGCCGATATCTATACGGGAGTCGCAGCACAGAAGGCACTCCTGCAGCTCCCGTAGAGATACCGACCGCGGCCCATCCGGGTCAGAGGAGACGGGGCTTTGGCCATCATCATCACATTGAATCCATCTAGTTGGTATACTAAACTGTCGTAGCTCAGCCAAGTGCTGTCGCAGACCTATAAATAAAAATCATAACTTAATATTGCCTGTGACTAAGGTAATTTAAATAAAAACGATTAATATTATGCGTATATATGAGAAATGTAATGTGTGTGTCTATCATTATTCAAATAGTATTATTACGTTTGTTACAGCTTTCTATCGAAAAACGAAAATAAACAAAATGGTTCACACAAGATCCATCGCACCGCCGACTGCGGAAGCTTCACCGCGTCATAAACTACGCAAGCTCCACCGCACCGCCGCCGAATGTAGGAGCTTCTCCGCACTGATTACGCAAGTTCCACCGCAAACCAACTGCGGAAGCTTCGACGCACCATAAACTACGCAAGCTCCACCGCGCCGCCCGCCGAATGCGGGAGCTTCACCGCGCCACTGACTACGCGATCTCCACCGCACCGCCGAATGCAGGAGCTTCTCCGCACTGATTTCGCAACTTCCACCGCACCGCCGACTCCGGAAGCTTCACCGCGCCATAAACTACGCAAGCTCCACCGCGCCACCCGCCGAATGCGGGAGCTTCTCCGCGCCACTGACTACGCAAGTTCCACCGTACCGCCGACTACGGAAGCTCCACCGCGCCGCCCGCCGAATGCGGGAGCTTCACCGCGCCACTGACTACGCGATCTCCACTGCACCGCCGAATGCGGGAGCTTCACTGCGCCACTGACTACGCGATATAAGCACTCTGTACGACCTTCGGCGAAGAGGATTGGTAAGGAGTTCCACCTATAAATAAAGCAATTCTTTAATGTGAGTCAATACGTTTATACCAATAGAAATCATTCTTACCTGGACTCCGTGTTAGCAGAAAAGGTGAACATGGATAGTGAGCAATAAAAGCAATAATCAGTCTGAATAAAGTAGTGTATAATACATCATTCACTTATAACACGATACTTTTCATCGACAATTTTAATCGTGCCCAAATTTTTAAAAGCTATAAATATTTTTGAACATTCCGCCAATTTTCTGGACTTCCTTTCGCTGGGTCGAGTAGGAAATTTTATTGGGTTTCAAATAAGTTCCCTATCTCTATGTGAACTAATTAGGAAAGTTGAATAAAATGAGTAGGTAACAAGGAGATGCAAATAGCCTCATAAATAGATTATGAGGAGATAACATAAAATATATTTACCTACAACAATACATCATTATTCGATTTGTAAACAATGATGCACTCGTTGGTTAGTTAAAGCGGCCGTTTGGGTTCTGACTAGGCAGACGTAGATGACTCTCTGTAAATAGAATATGAATTTGTACTCAGTCTCAGCAGTTGAGAGACACATAAGACCTACCTGCAATGCGGGAGCTCCACCGCGCCACTGACTACGCGATCTCCACCGCACCGCCGAATGCAGGAGCTTCTCAGCACTGATTACGCAACTTCCACCGCACCGCCGACTGCGGAAGCTTCACTGCGCCATAAACTACGCAAGCTCCACCGCGCCGCCCGCCGAATGCGGGAGCTTCACCGCGCCACTGACTACGCGATCTCCACCGCACCGCCGAATGCAGGAGTTTCTCCGCACTGATTACGCAAGTTCCACCGCACCGCCGACTGTGGAAGCTTTACCGCGCCATAAACTACGCAAGCTCCACCGCACCGCCCGCCGAATGCGGGAGCTTAACCGCGCCACTGACTACGCGATCTCCAATGCACCGCCGAATGCAGGAGCTTCTCCGCACTGATTACGCAACTTCCACCGCACCGCCGACTGCGGAAGCTTCACTGCGCCATAAACGACGCAAGCTCCATTGCGCCGCCCGCCGAATGCGGGAGCTTCACCGCGCCACTGACTACGCGATCTCCACTGCACCGCCGAATGCGGGAGCTTCACTGCGCCACTGACTACGCGATATAAGCACTCTGTACGACCTTCGGCGAAGAGGATTGGTAAGGAGTTCCGCCTATAAATAAAGCAATTCTTTAATGTGAGTCAATACGTTTATACCAATAGAAATCATTCTTACCTGGACTCCGTGTTAGCAGAAAAGGTGAACATGGATAGTGAGCAATAAAAGCAATAATCAGTCTGAATAAAGTAGTGTATAATACATCATTCACTTATAACACGATACTTTTCATCGACAATTTTAATCGTGCCCAAATTTTTAAAAGCTATAAATATTTTTGAACATCCCGCCAATTTTCTGGACTTCCTTTCGTTGGGTCGAGTAGGACATTTTATTGGGTTTCA
This sequence comes from Eugnorisma glareosa, assembly GCA_947578425.1. Lineage (NCBI taxonomy): Eukaryota > Metazoa > Arthropoda > Insecta > Lepidoptera > Noctuidae > Eugnorisma > Eugnorisma glareosa. Next base: position 43,779,021 of record OX387957.1, read on the forward strand.
AATAAGTTCTCTCTCTCTCTGTGAACAAATTAGGAAAGTTGAGTAAAATGAGTAGGTAACAAGGAGATGCAAATAGCCTCATAAATAGATTATGAGGAGATAACATAAGGTATATTTACCTACAACACTGTAGATCATTATTCGATTTGTAAACAATGATGCACTCGTTGGTTAGTTAAAGCAGCCGTTTGGGTACTGGCTAGGCAGACGTAGATGATTCTCTGTAAATAGAATATGAATTTGTACTCAGTCTCAGCAGTTGAGAGACACATAAGACCTACCTGCAATGCGGGAGCTTCATCGCGCCACTGACTACACGATCTCCACCGCACCGCCGAATGCAGAAGCTTCTCCGCACTGATTACGCAACCTCCACCGCACCGCCAACTGTGGAAACTTCACCGCGCCATAAACTACGCAAGCTCCACCGCGCCACCCGCCAAATGCGGGAGCTTCACCGCGCCAGTGACTACGCGATCTCCACCGCACCGCCGAACGCAGGAGCTTCTTCGAACTGATTACGCGAGTTCTACCGCACCGCCGACTGCGGAAGCTTCACCGCGCCATAAACTACGCAAGCTCCACCGCACCGACCGCCGAATGCGGGAGCTTCACCGCGCCACTGACTACGCGATCTCCACCGCACCGTCGAATGCAGGAGCTTCTCCGCACTGATTACGCAAGTTCCACCGCACCACCGACTGCGGTAGCTTCACCGCGCCATAAACTACGCAAGCTCCACCGCACCGACCGCCGAATGCGGAAGCTTCACCGCGCCACTGACTACGCGATCTCCACCGCATCGCCGCATGCAGGAGACTCCGCACTGATTACGCAAGTTCTACCGCACCGCCGACTACGGAAGCTCCACCTCGCCGCCCGCCGAATGTGGGAGCTTCACCGCGCCACTGACTACGCGATCTCCACCGCACCGTCGAATGCAGGAGCTTCTCTGCACTGATTACGCAAGTTCCACCGCACCGCCAACTGCGGAAGCTTCACCGCGCCATAAACTACGCAAGCTCCACCGCGCCGCCCGCCGAATGCGGAAGCTTCACCGCGCCACTGACTATGCGATCTCTACCGCACCGCCGAATGCAGGCGCTTCTCCGCACTGGTTACGCAAGTTCTACCACACCGCTGACTGCGGAAGCTTCACCGCGCCATAAACTACGCAAGCTCCACCGCACCGCCGACTGCGGAAGCTTCACCGCGCCATAAACTACGCAAGCTCCACCGCGCCGCCCGCCGAATGCGGGAGCTTCACCGCGCCACTGACTACGCGATCTCCACCGCACCGCCGAATGTAGGAGCTTCTCCGCCTTGATAACGCAAGTTCTACCGCACCGCCGACTACGGAAGCTCCACCGCGCCGCCCGCCGAATGTGGCAGCTTCACCGCGCCACTGACTACGCGACCCCGCCGCACCGCCGAATGTAGGAGCTTCTCTGCACTGATTACGCTAGTTCCACCGCAACGCCGACTGCGGAAGCTTCACCGCGCTATAAACTACGCAAGCTCCATCGCGCCGCTGCCGAATGCGGGAACTTCACCGCGCCACTGACTACGCGATCTACACCTCACCGCCGAATGCAGAAGCTTCTCCGCACTGATTACGCAAGTTCCACCACACCACTGACTGCGGAAGCTTCACCACGCCATAAACTACGCAAGCTCCTTCGCGCCGCCCGCCGAATGCGGGGGCTTGAGAGTGCCACTGGCTACGCGATCTCCACCGCACCGCCGAATGCAGGAGCTTCTCCGCACTGATTACGCAAGTTCCACCGCACCGCCAACTGCGGCAGCTTCACCGTTTCATAAACTACGCAAGCTCTACTGCGCCGCCCGCCGAATGCGGGAGCTTCACCGCGCCACTGACTACGCGATCTCCACTGCACCGCCGACAGGAGCTTCTCCGCACCGATTACGCAAGTTCCACCGCACCGCCGACTACGGAAGCTCCATCACGCCGCCAGCCGAATCCGGGAGCTTCACCGCGCCACTGACTACGCGATCTCCACCGCACCGCCGAATGCGGGAGCTTCACCGCGCCACTGACTACGCGATATTAGCACTTTGTACGACCTTCGGCGAAGAGGATTGGTAAGGAGTTCCACCTATAAATAAAGCAATTCTTTAATGTGAGTCAATACGTTTATACCAATAGAAATCATTCTTACCTGGAGTCCGTGTTAGCAGAAAAGGTGAACATGGATAGTGAGCAATAAAAGCAATAATCAGTCTGAATAAAGTAGTGTATAATACATCATTCACTAATAGCACGATACATTTCATCGACAATTTGAATCGTGCCTAAAGTTTTAAAAGCTATAAATATTTTTGAAAATTCCGCCAATTTTCTGGCCTTACTTGCGCTGGGTCGAGTAGGACATTTTATTGGGTTTCAAATAAGTTCCCTCTCTCTCTGTGAACAAATTAGGAAAGTTGAGTAAAATGAGTAGGTAACAAGGAGATGCAAATAGCCTTTTTTTTTTTTTTTTTTTTTTTTATCGTTGGGAAATCGTCAAATGACCCCTCCGGCTCTGGGCTGAGCAGGAGGGAGTGTCAGACTTGTACTGACTAAAACCCATCCATGTTCCTTCCTTTGCCCTTTGTGTTCCAGGGCCGCGGTATCTCTTTCGAACAGTCCCGCAACCCTGGCAGGCGTCGGCCCTTACGGACCCCTTCCTGTTTGCTGACTCTCTTTGAGGCGCGCGTGGAACACGAACGCGCCGTCGACACGGCCTGTCGTCATAAGACGGACGGACGGCGAGCTAGCCCATAGCTCACCGTCCACAGGCCCGCGTCTACGGTGGCCGGGGGCCACCACGTGGCCCCCGATGCCCGGTGCGTCTCCCGCGGCGGCTGGGACGTGAGGTTCTCTCCCTCTCACGTCCCGCCACCTCCTTCGCTAGCATGACTGCTTCGCAGAAGGAGGTGACGGCGTCCCATTCCGTCTCGCTCCGGACCATGGATTGAACCAGGGCCGGACGCGAGAAGTCGCCGCCGCCGATCGCCGCTACGAGGACACGGCGTTGCTCCGCCCAAGCGGAGCAGACCTGCACAGTGTGCTCCACCGTGTCCTCCGGTCGATCCTCGCAGTGGTGACACCCGGGCGTTTCCTCCCGCCCGATTAGGTGCAGGAACCTCCCGAAACAACCATGTCCGGTGAGGACCTGCGTCAGGCGGAAGGTGAGGGCGCCGTGGCGCCTCTCCAGCCAATGCAAATAGCCTCATAAATAGATTATGAGGAGATTATAAGGTATATTTACCTACAACACTGTAGATCATTATTCGATTTGTAAACAATGATGCACTCGTTGGTTAGTTAAAGCAGCCGTTTGGGTACTGGCTCGGCAGACGTATATGACTCTCCGTAAATAGAATATGAATTTGTACTCAGTCTCAGCAGTTGAGAGACACATAAGACCTACCTGCAATGCCAGAGCTTCATCGCGCCACTGACTACACGATCTCCACCGCACCGCCGCCGCCGAATGCAGAAGCTTCTCCACACTGATTACGCAACTTCTACCGCACCGCCAACTGCGGAAGCTTCACCGCGCCAAAAACTACGCAAGCTCCACCGCGCCACCCGCCGAATGCGGGAGCTTCACCGCGCCAGTGACTACGCGATCTCGACCGCACCGCCGAATGCAGGAGCTTCTTCGCACTGATTACGCGAGTTCTACCGCACCGCCGACTGCGGAAGCTTCACCGCGCCATAAACTACGCAAGCTCCACCGCACCGACCGCCGAATGCGGGAGCTTCACCGCGCCACTGACTACGCGATCTCCACCGCACCGCCGAATGCAGGAGCTTCTCCGCACTGATTACGCGAGTTCCACCACACCGTCGACTGCGGAAGCTTCACCGTTTCATAAACTACGCACGCTCCACCGCGCCGCCCGCCGAATGCGGTAGCTTCACCGCGCCACTGACTACGCGATCTTCACTGCACCGCCGATAGGAGCTTCTCCGCACCGATTACACAAGTTCCACCGCACCGCCGACTACGGAAGCTCCATCACGCCGCCCGCCGAATCCGGGAGCTTCACCGCGCCACTGACTACGCGATCTCCACCGCACCGCCGAATGCGGGAGCTTCACCGCGCCACTGACTACGCGATATTAGCACTTTGTACGACCTTCGGCGAAGAGGATTGGTAAGGAGTTCCACCTATAAATAAAGCAATTCTTTAATGTGAGTCAATACGTTTATACCAATAGAAATCATTCTTACCTGGAGTCCGTGTTAGCAGAAAAGGTGAACATGGATAGTGAGCAATAAAAGCAATAATCAGTCTGAATAAAGTAGTGTATAATACATCATTCACTAATAGCACGATACATTTCATCGACAATTTTAATCGTGCCTAAAGTTTTAAAAGCTATAAATATTTTTGAAAATTCCGCCAATTTTCTGGCCTTCCTTGCGCTGGGTCGAGTAGGACATTTTATTGGGTTTCAAATAAGTTCCCTCTCTCTCTGTGAACAAATTAGGAAAGTTGAGTAAAGTGAATAGGTAAAAAGGAGATGCAGATAGCCTCATAAATAGATTATGAGGAGATTACATAAGGTATATTTACCTGCAACACTGTAGATCATTATTCGATTTGTTAACAATGATGCACTCGTTGGTTAGTTAAAGCAGCCGTTTGGGTACTGGCTAGGCAGACGTTGATGACTCTCTGTAAATAGAATATGAATTTATACTTAATCTCAGCAGTTGAGTGACACATAAGACCTACCTACATTAGTTAATAAATATGCGTTTGCTTACCTGCCGCACTATAGTTCATCAATCATCATGATCTCTCTTTACCACGCGCCGTCGCGTCGGCCGCCTGAGGTCCACCGCGCCACCAACCGCGCAACCGACCGCGCAACCGACTGCGCCGCCGCACGCCGACCGACCGCACCGTGGATTGCACCGACGAATGCGCCACCGACCGTCTGAGCTTTACCGCGCTGATGACTACGCCAACTGTCACCGCTCCCTCCAACTGCACTGGTTTATGAACACTGGCGTAACTGCAACAGTACAAGCAAAAATGGTGCAGAACCTCGAACGTGATTCAGCAAGAGTGGCTTATCCTCCCTGTATCACGGTAGGATCGGCTCGGCCATATTTAATATACATACCTTGTTGGTCACGTGATCGCGAGAGTCGCTTCAAGGAAACAGTCGTTGGGGTTTTCCATTCGAAAGTTGTTCTATGATAATATTATATTCTTTAATGTACAGTTAAAGGACGACGAACAGGATTTTACACGTATTCACGATTCAAATGTACATTTACAATTTTTCCGAAGGAAAGTTAACACGGAATATTTTCACTAAATACCTTTGAAACAATACACTTACTAGATTAAATAACTCTTAATGCGTGTTAGGACATCCAGGAAAAAGTGGTGGAATTAGTAACTTACGTACATCTAATATACATAATTATGCGCATCTCCCGCGTCTCCACAATAATTCCTACGTCTAAGCACCTACAAGAAATGACGCTGATACACATACATGAATTATCTACATACTTTAGACTTTAAACTAACAACAATTACAATAGTGTATGTATCTAGTGCCTGTTTTTCAACATCTTCAAACCAATAAATAAATCTCGCTGGCGAATTGCAACATCTATAATTTTCCCACCGAAGTTCTAACAACATGATTTATACAATAATTAATTTATGTAACATTAGATGTAATTCTATTTTTTTTCTATTTTCTTTACATGATATCTTATTATTTTATTACCTTTTTTATATTATTTTTATCTTTCTTTTATCTTTTTTTCTTTATTTTTCTCTTCGAGAATTGTTTTTTTCGTGATAGTTGTCGTGTCCTACAAAAGGTTATTAATTAACACGATCACCATGTCATCATCCATCTGTATCTCTCATCTATTGTGGATTCTGAAAAATACAAGCAAACGTTAACAAAAATGACGTAATAAAATACTTAAGTAAAAACTAAGTTGAGGTCTTCTACTTGCACTTAACTTAGATATAATGATATACTTAAGTAATTCCTGCTAAAAGTTGTCTTATTACAGTCATTCTTAGACCTTACCTGACCCTTCTTGCAAAAAGAAGAAAACAAAGGACCAGCACTAACTGTACCTAACTGTACCTACACCGATGACGTCGCCCGAACCTCCCTCGTAGCTACGTTGAGGAGCAAAACCTGATGATTGCCACTTACCACTTTTACTTGTAACTAAATACATACTATTAAATAACAGTACTATGCAATACCATCATGTAAGCCGATGACAAGCAATGTACTAATGTTTTAACATTGTACCATTTTCCTAACAATATTTGAATCGGCTTCAGTCTAGTCGGATACATACAACTGAATAGGAAACATTGCACATTATACAGTTTACACATTAACCACATAATATGTACATTCTCTAAATGACGGCGGAACCCATATCGAAATCCATGGTAATAACTCTCTAAGCAAAAGTAAGCGACCGCACAGACAGACATAATTTCGGTACATCATAATTTTGGACGATTAGATAATAACATTTTCCTCATCCCGAGGGTACCTAATTGTGAAATTTTATGACGTCAATCAGACCATCAAATTTGTTTTTTTTTCATATAGCGATATCCTTTACAAATGTTTCACTGCGTATGTGTGTATGTGTGATTGATTGCGTCATTTCACTGCTGAGCAAAGGCCCTCTCTCAGCCGTTTTCTTTCGATGAACGTCCAGTGATCCACATCAGCCCTGCATCGAAGAACTTCCAGTTATTCGATGAAGCGCTGATGTGGACCACTGGTCGGTGGGTTTTGTCCAACTCGCTGCTCGTCCCGCAATCTTCTACGAGGTCTGCCGCGACGCCTGCTGACTGCATCAGGCTCCAGAAACTGGGTATTTTATCTTTCACCGCTTAAATCTTCCACTGCTTCCCTAAAAAAAATACATTTAAATAAAATATTTTGCTAAATCTGGAACAGTCAAGTAAGTTTTTTTTTCATAGCCTACTCTGGGCAAAGGCCTTCCTCCCTTCACTGCTTCCACTTATCGCGGCCACGTGTGTCCTTCTCCAAGTGCTTATTAAAAATAGTTTCAATTTACATTATACAATACTTAGCTTTTCTGTATTTGATTGCTTGTCTGCTCACACACTTGCGTGCTATATAGTATTTCCTATATCGGTGGCCAGTCTTCGCTGAGGTTGGCCGCCCTGGCCGAAATTGGTCAGGGCACTTATTATATTGTAATATAATTACTTTATTTAAATTCAGTGTTCATTTTTAGATTATTTTAAATGTCATTTTCAGGAGATATTAATATTTTTGTTAAGTTTGTGATTTATTTACCGAGAGCTCATATATTTAGTACGCACGTTTTCAATTCATTAAATAATATGTTTAAATAGCAAAATTGCATACAATACAAACACCGTCGAACAAATAAAAAAGTGGACTCAAGGCCCCAGCCTAGTATTCTATGATCTACTTACCTACGAATTACAGCCGCTGTCTTGCGAAAGTTCTAGTAAAAACCAGTGCAGCATGAAAATACCAAGAAAAAACACATTACAAGGTACCTACACAACAAGATAAACGGCATCATTATTTACAAGAAGGAATAATATAATTAGGAACAACGCACCATATATAAGCCATATAAAAGAAACAAAGTCCCGTAAATAAGATACTACGAGAAAAACTGTACAAATCACAAAGTTATTGCAGAAACATGCAGGATATCTGCGGAAGGAGAAATGTGTGTTAGAACAGGATAATAAAACACTTTCTTTTGGTACCTATATTATCTCAATGACCATGACTGTGACCTATAAAAATATGGATTATATTTTCTTAAAATTTTGATTCGCAACACTAGTCAGATAAGAATCAACAAATCAGTATATACTAATGGAGACTCACGCTCCTGTCATTACTTTATCAAATACTATCAACCCGCCATAAACCTTTCTCTTCAATCACTCTATCTATTGCTGAAAACTGGATTAAAATCCGTTTCAAAGTTTAAAAGAAAGAAAGAAAAAGTATATAGGTAATAGACTCACACAAGACAATAAAGAAAAAAAAATGGTTGAAATAACATCATGGTATTCATGGTACATCATCATGGTTAAAAGATCTAAGCGTACAAACAGCGGGAGCGACTTTGCTTTAAACTATGTACAGATTTCATATAACGACTCGTTTATTTGCATAATCAATCTGTTACAAAGAGTCGAGCGTCCTACTTGTTGTCTGTTTCACGAATGCGTGACTGTAGCGCGACTCGATGTGTGCTCTAGTCTAGTATATCTAGAGTCCAGATAGACTAGACTATTGCAAAACATCGAGTCATCGTTGTGAAGATATGTATGTACTAAGATTAGTCTAGATTCTAGACTAAACTTAGTACATACATATCTTCACAATGTTAAAATTACATCAATTTAACTTATTTTTGGGATATGGCACTTACTGCCAAATGTTTTTTTTTTTTATATATATGGTGCGTAGTTACCTATGAATGAACAGACTTGGTTAGGTACTTAAAATATAAAACCTCAACAAACATACAGACAAGGACAGTTCATTCCAAAATCTATATCGGTGCTTCATAAGTAAGGATCCTGTGGGTTCCTATCATATAATGAACAGGTAAATATTCTGAGGGAGCTTTAGGACTCGGGGCAGACATTCAAATATACGTCACCATCCTCGCATACATCTTTGTCAAGTTATAAGTCATCATCCGTTATAAGGTATTGTGGCTCGTAGTCATTGTCTCCCGCTGGGTCTTGAAGGTCCAAGGTAGAGAACCTTCCAGAAAGTTCTAAAAAAAGGAAATGACAACCCTCTAACTTAATTTAACCCCATTGAATGACTTTTTCATGAAATAGTTACAGAATAGAATTATATGAACTTAGAGGGCTGTATTGATGATTTTAATTATTATAATTCTATAACTACATACGTGTTACTGGTGCGACTCATTTTTCATCAACATACAACCTGACACTGATCTGCAAATTGCAAAAAACGCAAGAAAATTTGAATTTCGCGGGCTGCGCTTGCGCTTGCACCTTAAACCATATAATTTCTACAGTTATACCAGTGTTCACAAATCAACCACCAAACTATAACCAATCAACCAAATACCAACCAAAAAAAAAAACATTGTTTCACCTACCTAACGTTAACTGCATCAGAAGGTCTTGCCTGTTGGTGCCTACCCTCGCCATGTATGTAGTCTTAATGATAGTGTTATTTGAAATAATAGATACAGACGTATACATTTTAATATAAGGATACTTAATACAAAATCTTCTTTAATCACTATCACTTTAATCATCATTTTCCGAATTTTCCTCGTCCATAATATCTCCGCTTTCATCTCCAGTTACTCCAGATTCCACAGGGCGCGGGCATTGCAGTTCAATAGTCAGTACAAAATGGTTGAGTTTTTTTTCTTGGTAATTTGCGTATGCAGGAAAGATAAGGATCCGGGCTTAAACGTAATCTGTTGATTAAGTCTTTATTGCAATATTCCCGTGAAAATTTGCGTGCAAATTCTAGCCGGTAGGACCTCAAATGTTTATTTCGGGCCTCTGCTGCTTCCTCAGAAAGTTGCCCGATTGGTAATAAAGTATGAGAAATTATCTCCGCACCATGCACTAAAATTTCGTGCATGGTTGGTGTCATCGGGTGCCAGTTATACAGTCTGACATATAACTGAGCCGTTTGGTAGGCAAAACTCTCAAATTTAGCGACATAAATCTCATGTCCGCTTGGAATGGCCTCCAAAATTACCTTTAATCGATATATCAATGTTTCATCCACCCCGGCTAACTCACTTGATAATTTTGTATCCGCAAAAAATCCGCGAGCTGAGTTAGCATCGTTGGTGTTTCCGAATCCTGCTTTTGGTATATTAATCAAGAGCCCCATCACGTCTTTGAATTTCTGCTGTATTCTTTTCTTGGTTTCTGCTACAATGTTTTTATCCTCATGAGATCTAACTTGCCATTTTCGAAAGGGATCATATAGGGTAAGTGAAGAATAGTTTCAAACAATCTTATTTTAGCATGAAGCACGGAAAGCCCTAAACTGTAGTATAATGTCGTACAATTCTTTTTTTGTGAATATTTTATTTGATGCATCTGGAACAAAATGAATGTTGTTTTAAAATATACTCGTAGTAATTAATCGGTTGATTTTTAAAACTGTGGGTATACTTGACGAAAAAAATCATTAAAAAAACGCTCTGTTTCCGCAACATCTTTGTTCATTATTAACTTTCCAGATTATCACTGATTACGATTCTGTTACTTTTATTAAGCTAGTTCGATATTTTTTCATAATTTTTACAGTTTCTTTTTTAAGCCATGAAAAAGATTCAAAAGATATAAACATTAGTAAAACAATGTACAAAATAAGCTACATACCTCCATCACCAGAATCCATCATCAACACTTGTTAATAACACTCATTTTTTTATATCACCGCGTAAAGCTTGATTTTTTTAAGGCGCCGAGAACAGAACGTGCACCTTAAACAATAGCTGTGTTCCGACTGACGCTACTGATCAATTGCTAACTCTGGCGCATTAAGATGGCCGCCATAACGTGCACGATGTATTATACTATTCTACAAAATAATAATATTGTTATAATAGCAAACTTCAAAAAACTGATTATTGGCCATGTTTTAGTATCAAGTACCCGTATGCGCGGCGCAGAGAACGTCTGAAAAGTGGAAAGTGGCTTGCCCGGATATGGATTGGCCCGAGAACCCGTTTTCCCAGAGACAGTGGGGTGAGCCGTTCTGTAGGTTGGTACAGAATAAATTAATATGTCTACCAATACTGCTGAGCATGCCTCGGACACCATGGCCTTTCTGGCAGTAAGAGTGCAGGTCGGATTGTGCGGCACGCTAGCATTAATAATCTCATCCGTCGGTCTTAGAACCAACTGGCTTGGGAACTGGCTGGCTTTGGCTGGCTTGGCTTGGCGCGATGGGAAGAGACCAGATGACCAGTATGAACATAATGCCTTGGAAGTTGGGTAAGCCTTTGGTGTGGGATGCAACTTGCGTCGACACCCTTGCGCCATCCCATCTTCCTAGTGCAGTGGGCTTCGCTGGGGCGGCTGCTGCAAATGCTGAAAACCTCGAACGGCGCAAACACAATTTTTTTTTTTTTATAAGCTAAATTTTCCGTGCGGGGATCGAACCCGCAACAGGCTGCGCAGCAGCCAATCGCTCAGCCACTGCGCCAACCGTGCCGTCAAATAGAAATTGATAGTTGAATTGAATTGGTAGTTATGTGTTTGAGCCGTTTGGGGTAGACACAGAAAGCATGGACATAAAATAAATAGTAGAAGTACAGAAGAGGCACTTCGCGCAACAATTAATACAAATAGACACTTTTGCTACTAAGCAAAAAAGTGTAATTCAACTCGCAAATGCGCTCAGTGCCTAACGCGATATTCACCTAAACGTCGCCGCTCTCTTCTAACGCGTAACTCTGTCGTTCTCTGGCGCGGAGTGGCGTGATACCTGCGGCGCTAGCTAGGGTTGTCGGCTTGCCGCTGCTACTATAAAATTAATTGATAAAAATAAAATAAAAATACACGGTCAATTAGGTAGATAGACAACGAATATTAAAGTTTACGTTTAACGGTAAAATGGTCGACTCTTCACGTGACCAGAGGGTGGGCCTAATTTTTGGGCAAAGAATCAGCATTACCATCCAACGTGGCAATGCTGCCAGCCTTCTGGGCACTTTTCCTATTGACAGAACGAAGAATTTCGTCCGAAGAATTCGTCTACGACGAACTCTTGGCGCCCTGTAACCCTTTCGATACTTATTACCATACTTATTACTATTTTTATTACCTACTATTATAGAGTTGTAGTTTGCGTAGTATATAATATGTTTAAATAAATACCTACTTTATTTGTTCCAGTTTTTAGTCCCTATCGATTATCTTCAGGTATTGAGGACTATCCTGCAACAAGAAACTCTTATGAATTGATGTATTTCAGCAGCTTATACATATTTATAAGGAAATACATTGTTAATAGTTGAATATCTCACCTATAGTTGAAAATCTTGTGCGAAAGAATACTGAAGCTGAAGTCGTCTTGCTTTTTACGTACCTACTGCAACAAGAAATGCTTGTGATAAAAGAAAATGGTTTTCATACTGATATACATACTCGTACAAACAAATATTCTAGTAATTTTTCTTATAATCCTACCTTTATTTAGAGAATGAGCGCCGCCCTCCAGTCGTTTCTGGACTGCTGGGTTTGGAGGAGGCATGGCGACGAACCACCAGCCACCTGTAAGAAACCTTTACCTTAGATTACCTGTACCTATACCATAAAGTAAAAAGAATACCTTTAACCAATCGGAACATTCACCTTACATTTACCAATTATATTTTAATAGGTACTAGAACGTACCAAGAAATTGTGACATGGGGTTACTTAACAGTGTAAAAATAAAACTCAGAGACTACATACATGGTTGGTTGAGACCCCTTAACCTAACCCCGACTTTAAGACCTACTAACCTGAGCTCCCCATGTATGTAGCCTTAACGATATGAAATCAAATATTTTATTAACCTTTTTTTACCTTCCCAGACCCGATCGATATTCTCCCACCCTTTGCCCCCCACCCAAGTGATAATAATATATAATAATATTTATTTATAGGCGCGGGTTTTACAAAACAAGCAAATTATTCATGATTATCTACCTCATACATAAAATTATTGTTAGTTTACAGCAATACGAATACAGACCATAAAGAAAGAAACAATAAATTCGGGAATTCATTATTTGACTAGGATATATTATTAAACGCATGTTAATGAATTGATTCGAAGCCTTTACAAAGTTGTCAGTAGGCATTTCAAACATGTGTAGTTGATGTAAATAATCCATTATAGGTAATGTATTACTATTACGAAAGCAAGAATATTAAATACCAAATATAATTTGTAATCGTACAAGCTTGGGCGCACCTCTCGTCTTACAATAGTTCTTAGAATACAGTAATTATTAACACTATCAATTGTCTGTGCAGTCGCTGGACTTTAAACTCATCGTAAACTTTTCTGGTCTAACAATAATTTGAAGTGTTGTTAAATACATTTATCAGAAGATTTGAACCAAAAGATACCTTGATTTGAGAATGGTCGCTGTAATGCTGTAATGGGGTCTGTCGTCATCGCTAACATGATGCCAAAAGTTCATAACAAAAAGTTCGCTAACAAGGACGTGTTAGTTGTGTTATGAAATCTATATGGTGGTAATCTGGGAAATCTCGGAAATCTTGGTAATCTAAAAAAAGCAGAAAATGTTAATAATAACTCCATAATGTTTATGCATGACTAATCTCAACTTATAGGCGCTGCTCACCGGGAGCATTCTAAGATTCGATTTTCTACAGAAACAAGTAGATCCGAACTGTTCCCGAACAGTACTGGTGAATGCTCCCGGTGAGGAAACGCCATCAGGGCAAGGGATCGACCCTGCAATCGTATACTCTCCCACCCTTTTAATTTAATTCTGGATATGCTCAAGATTATTTGATATTTCAAGAATTACATAAATACACGGGACCGCAAAGAAAAAGGATCAGTTAGAAAATCTTTAATATCTTCAAAAGTACCTGACCTAGCTTTATTAAATAAATACATAATTACAGAATATTTAATGCCACATAAAATAATTTATACAAACCTTTTTATTTATTTTTGATAATTTTATAAAAAACTGAAAATGTTATGTTGTTTTTAATGTTGTGCTAAAAAATTCAAATCAGTTGTTGAAAAATTATAAATATGGTGTCTCTGCCTTATAAATTAAATTATTCTGAAACGTGAATTCCGTTAACTCCTGAAGAATGTACCAGGATCCTGACAATGCTTGAAGATGGGCACAGTCAGCGAGAATTGTAGGTGTGACTCTTTCTACAGTTCAGCGAGTACTCCAGCGTTTCCATGGAACTGGATCTAATCTTCGAAGACCAGGAACAGGTCGAACAAGGTGCACGACGCCGCGGGAGGATCGCTATATGGTGTAAACAATTTTGATAAATCGTTTTCTTATGGCTGTTGAAGTAAAGAATCATCATTTACGAGCTGGAGGAAACAACAATCTGAGTACGAATACAGTAAGGCGGCGTCTGACTGAAGCAAATTTAAAGTCAATAAAACCTGCACAAAACTAAAAAGATACCACAGAAACTCAAGGTTGAGTTGTGGTAGAAAACACGAGAATTGAACTCCGAATGACTGGTCAAAAGTTATGTTTTCAGATGAGGAAAAGAGTGAAAACCGACAGAAGACGGGGAGAGCGCTATAACCAAGCCTGTATAGAAGAAAAAATACTCTCACGTTCACGTGTGGGCTGGGATTTCTTCCGAAAGCCGCACTGAGTCAGAGGTGATACAAAATGGAACTTTAACTGCAGAAAGATGTCACTGAAATTCTGAATGACTGCGTTGGTCCATTATTAGTGGACATGGGCGAGAATGCCGTTTTTATGCAAGACAATGCGCACCCAAAATGCAAATACTATCTTTAAAATGCAAATAGTATTTGCCTATTTTCAAGAAGTAGGTATCACACACATGGAGTGGCCAGTACGCAGCCCCGACTTAAGCCCCATTGAGCATGCATGGGACGAACTGAGACGACGTGTACGTCAGCGGAATCCGCAGACAATCACGCTACGTTTAATTCAGACTTTATTTCATAAAGCTAGGTCTGTTACTTTTTTTTTTGAAAACGTTGCCTCACGCTAGGATTTTCTCCTGTATCGTGGATGCGTTTACAAACATTTAAACTCACACACACAAACAGCCAGACCCGGAACAACTACCGTGCCGGTGCAAATGCCATGCAGGGATCAAACCCGCGACACGCAGCGCAGGAACCAATCGCTCAGCTACTGGGCCAACCATGCCGTCGACTTTTGAAGATATTGAAGATTTTCTAACCGCCCCTTTTTCTTTGGGATCCAGTGTATGATATAAACTACATTTTATCTAGTTTTTCATACTCACGCGCGGCAGCGAACCAGCCTGCCCAGAGTTACGCAGCCACCTCCATTACTTGAACCATTCATGTGGTGCAGCTGCTTACCTTACTTTATCACAAAATGAGTGTGCGTGCGCTCCGGTTGGAGTCAGCTGAACTTCTCGAACTTCTCGAACCGAAAGATAACTCGATTTCACGAATCGTCGCTTTCATGGGCGTCGCTATCGTTGTCGCTAACATTTTGACTAATCAAAAGTCCATCCCCGCTATCGGTAAAAATATCGTGCTAATAGTATTGTCGCGGTAAGTAACAGAAATGAAAACTGTAAAAAAACCTATAAGTACGTTAGATACTACACCTCATTACAATAAAACTTAGGCTTTATAATAAGTTGGTGAATAATGATAAGTTCCTTCTCATCTTCTTCGTCACCATTGTCATTACGTACCCGTGACGATGAGCGAGAGTGGCGGTTATCTGGGAAATCTCCGTAACCTAAAAAAAGTCAGAAGAAACTAATGATAATTCAAGAATGTTTATGCATGACTCATCCTAACTTATACTAGATTTACTGCAAACTACGACGGACTACTAGGTATAACGTTTTTGGCTTCCCCTAAAGGCGCACCGGGAGCTTTCAACTATAATCTACGATTGATTTTCTACAGAAACAAGGAAATCCGAACGTTTCCGTTAAGAGGAACATGCGGGTCGTCTTTTCTGCATACAAATGCTCTCGCCTGTTTTCTTTCTGGTTTATGACTATAAAGTTATGATTTTTTGCCTACAGTTAAATTAATATCAACCTCTTTTAAGTCCCTGTTTTCCTTTTTTATGATACATAATCTGTATCAGCACTAGAACCTTTAAAAAATGTTCAAAATTCCCTATTTGGACCGATGTCAACAGAGGCCTAGTGTACAAATTAGAAAACTATTCATTAAAAAAGAAAAACATAAGGGCACAGTTTAGATCCTTCTTATTCAGTCTATGAAATATCTTTTAAATTGGACGAATATTGGAGGAGGAAACAGTCGAGAGCCAAACCTTGAACTATGTCTTTTTACTTGTCGGATCCGTAGTTTCTTTATTGCACTAATGTCGAAACAGCGCTCGTTGAGCGACAGCGATAGTTCCTTCTACCGCATTTCCTCTTAAAGTACCTACAGGCTCCCGGTGGGGTAACGCCATAAGGGCAAGGGATCGCGCTCCACCCTCGCACGACCCTGTAGAGTGCCGCCCTGCATTCGTTCATTTGTTCACTCTCCCACCAAATAGATCATACTTGTGCTTTTTGAGAAGAGCGCCGACAATCCTCAAAAGTTTCCTTATCCACTGCTGCGAAGCCATAACCCAGTGGCGACCACCAGAAAAGCGCCAAGGTAAGAAGCTCGACGAGTCCCGTAAAACCATATAACTGCAGAAAATAATTAGAGAAAACACAGGTCGTGGCGATGTTAGCAATAAATTCACCATCATCGCATTATTCAATGTTCCAAAAAGCAAAAAGCATTTTGGTATTACAAATAAATAAGACAAAAAACAGTTTAGTATTACATATAAATAAGACAAATAATTTAATTCTGATAAAAAATAAAAGCGCGTTACATTTTGACGGCAAGGAATAAAGAAGGTGTAACGCGCTTTTATTTTTTAACAGAAATAAATGATTTTTAACTTTATAGCTCTTTTTATTAACAAGTAATAAAAACTTGTTTTTAAAAACATTTTTTACCTACATTTTTATTTTAAACCATTTAATACAATGAGGTTATAATTGCCTTAAACCTAATACTTGACTAACAGAACTTGCGACGAGGTGACATTTGGAAATAAAGTTTGACAGGAAAATGACACTTTTCAAAGCACTTGCTTTGAAAAGTATCATTTGCCTGTCAAACTTTAGTTCTCTACCCTGACGTCTCAAGTAATGTCGGTCAAGCAATACGTACTTAAAACTAATACATCTTACGGCTAATTGGCTCCCCCACTCGGGGAAGGGGCCGCGCCCCGCCATCGCGCGGCCCTGTAGAGCGCCACCCTGCGACCAGCGCGCATTCACGGCTACAAAACCTCTTTTCCGTGCACTCTCCCACCCTCCTTGTACATATGACGAGCGTGTCCGGCAAAATGAATTTAAAAAAAATACTTAGTCTTAGTTACTTTTCTAGCTCTTACACGTTTGGAAATGAGTTCAGAAACTATACTCGAATGCATTATTATAACACGGTGGCCAGATCGAATTTGATGAAGGTACAGTCAAGACCAGAAAATGATCTAAAAGTCCTGCTACGAAAGCAGGGATATGGATTGTGTAGATCATTTTCTTCCTTCACTTGGCAGGATTGTTAGTTCTGCTGACTTACAGATTAATTAACCACCGCCTGTGACGCGGCGTGCAATCGCTCGTTTAGCACCACCCGGGGGACACGTGTAGGGTGAGCCTGGATGAGGCGGTAAACCTACGGACGCGAGCAACAATCATCCCCCACCTACGTCCCTAACTACGTTTCCATGATCAAAAAACGCTTCTAGAACTAACGACACCTTGCGAACCTTCTACTTTGGACGCTTTTCCTACATTGCTCTCACATATACACGCAATCTATCAGTTTTATTTGTTTTTTAGAGATTCTTGTGACTGGGACTATCGCACCATCTTTTTGCTTTTGATAAGATTTGGTTAGGAAATGGTTATGAAAGCAAAGGCCCTGTGGTTTAAATTGTTACAATGATTGACGTGACCTGTTAAAATTAACGAATAGATCCTGCAGCTCATATAAATTGTATCTACTCGATTCTGCGGTGTTAAAACACCGATGAATTCTTTATCGAAGAATTTGGTACATTATTTAATTAATTGACATTCAATAAGTGCTAATTTGCATGACTTTCAATTTTTATTACATTCATGACTGAAAATTCTACAGATAACGTTCTATTTCAGGCCAAACCTCCTTGTATGAATTCTGTGACTTAAGTGCGCTAAGGTTTGGCGAGAAACCAAACCTTCTCCAACAATTTTCCGAACAATCCGGCTCGAAGTTTTTGGAACAACTATAGGTTTCAACAAAGACCAAAATAGCACAACTGCTTGATTTCTACACTGTATGTTTGAAGAATGTTTTTTTTTTTTTATAAAAATGATCCAAAAAGGTATAAAAAATAAGCAGAAAAATTCATCTCAATCGACCTGAGTCTGACAATATCATAAAGATCAAATTCGACAATTTGTGATGTAATTGTCATTCCTAACCCAACAATTGACATTATAACAAAATATTTTGACCGAGCCATTCTTACAGACCTTACGAGGCAAAACATTTTTTAATATTCCAAAACACAATATGTATTTACTCTATCTATTTCGCCTGTTAACTCTCCGAAAATAAACAATAAAAATAATGAAATACCCAAAAAAAAAAGGTTTAGCGTTGCCATACAACGTGGCAACGCCGCCAGACTCTTGGGTACATTACCAGTTGACAGCGTTGAGGAGGAGTTTTTTGACGCCATTTTTTAAGTTTGTTGCTAGGTTATTTACTTTAGGTTATTTTAATTAATAAATATAACAATGTCTTCGAAAAAGTAATACCTACTGAAGTTCATGAAATACCCTAAACTAAATTAAAATAGCAACAATTCATTTAAACTATTTTTTTAGACCTTATATTATATCCGCGCCGTTCTATTTGACAGAACGATGCTTTTCAATAGACCAGGCAAAACGAACAAGATTAACCAAACTGGGTATGAAATAGGCGGAATAATGTAAACTTAAAAAAACCAGAATAATTCATTTTAATAGAGCTGACAATTTCACAATGAAAAATTCGACAATTTGAGATGTTATTCCTAACCCAACAAATTGACATTATAACCGAATATTTAGGCCGAGCCCTTATTCTTATTCTTTATTGCACACGAAATACAAAAATAGGACACACAAAATTACAATATATAACTTATGTACAACGGCGAGCTTAACCCAGAATTGGGTTTTCCCTTATTACCAGATAGAACAGAAGTAGAAAAACATTGTTTAATAATAATAATATTAATATATATATATGAAATATGTATTTACCCTATCTATTTATCCTTTTTACACTCCAACTATAAAGATACTATAACCAAAAAATAGACGAAATGATATAAAGTAACTAACAAAATAAGCAGAAGAATTCACTATAATAGAGCTGACAATATCACAATGACCAACTTCGACAATTAGTGGTGTAATTCTCATTCTTAACCCAACAATTTGACATATTTTTTTTAACCTTCAAAAAAACAATACGTGTTTACCCTTTTTACTCTCCAACCATTTATTTAAAAAGAAAAAAAAAATACCCTAAAGCAACATAAAACAGCAACAATTCACTTGAAATTACACTCGGTGACATGGAACGTGGCCCAAACATGAACAAACCGATAACAGGCGATTTGTTATCGCTTATCTGAATTTCGAGTCGCAGTTTTTCAGGACATTAGTTTTGGATTGTTTAAGAACTTTCATTTGTGATTTCGTTTTAATAAACGTTAGTTCCTTAATGAAAAACACAAAACGGGGGTGAGTTCACCCACATTTAATCTTTATTGTTTTCTTTTTAATTAATCGGTAGAGTCATTTATGCTTACGAATTGGATCATAATGCTCCTAACTTCAGTTCAAGTTGCTCAAACTGTTATGCTTCAGAGTCAAGGGCGAACGCAGCTAGAGATTGCACCTTATCAAGCACCTTAACAAGGACCGTACGAACAGACCACCGGACGAAAACCCCATAAAGCAGATCAACCCGACAATTACTGCGAGATATTTCCGCTATATTTACCGGGTAAGGGACGTAGGATGTGGCGTACTGTGGTCTCGCTACGCTATTGTTCTAGACATAGCAAAGGAAGTAACAGAGTATATTTAACTTTCGTTATTATTCCTAGTTAAGAAGAAATATTGTGATTTTGCACGTTAAACACGAGATTAAAGACTTAATTAATGTTGGTAACAAAGAAGTATATAGAGAGAGATCATTTTGTATCCCGCTCTAGTAAATTACGTGAATATCTGAAAATAGTGGCAAGACATCAAGAAATTGCATTTAACCAATGTAATCTTCATAGCATAAATACTACTAAGTTAAACAGTTTTTGTTCTACACTTCTAGCAGGATTTGCTTATTTAATAACGAAATTGAACAATTCGATGTTCGAATTTAAGGCCAGAATTGATTTCACCCATTAAGTCGCAAATATGAACTCTTTATTTACTTTTGAAATGTTGTTCATCTAGTAAACATTCTAGAGACAACAAACTCATTTATCGCTTTCTTGTTCCTATTATGTCAAACTTTTTAGAGAACAATGCAGGTGACATGCAGGCGGACATCGTAGAGTGATACGAAAAGGTTTTCTTCACATAACACAGTTACATGGTAGTTGAAGTTGAAGCACTTAACCTGAAGATTTAGCAGAAACATCCTGAAGTAGTGACAACCGAGCCGGCGAAAGTTAGAATAACCAGGCAACTCCGAAAGAGTGATACTTTCATAAGTACGAAATTAGGAATGCGACAGTCAGAAAGCATTCGAATGGATACTGAGTGAACATTTTATCTTTTTACCATGACAACCACCCCTTGTAGTTATTGATGGCAACATTAGGCCCGCTAAAAATGTATGTTTTGACAACTGTCAATATGAAAAGAGTTCTTGTTACTAACTTATGAATGACTCCTAAGATGTAACAACAATTAAGACCACATTTTGTGTAGTAAATTGCATTTTTTAAATATTATACATGTTGACCAAAGGAAACGTCATTGAAAATAAGAACGCTCTGTTTAAAATTGCCGCAAAAAAGTATTTTCAGTATTTCGATTCAGCCAGCAGACGGACCTCAACAAGAGAACCACCTCGTTGACAAGCACTATTTGCTTAGTGAACTTTTCACGAACAAGTCAGAAATAGTCTACGCCAGAATGACCCAAGAGACAGACATGGCCGAAGACTACAACTTGCTGAATTCATCATCGCTCAAATTCAACGATCGAAACATCAGCTAAAATACCAGCTGAAACACCACATGAGACACTAGAGGTACAGTTTGTTAAAGAAATTGAACCTCCATCAAGCCCAGAGCAGCTAAACCTGCTAATAGAAGCAAGTACTAGACTTAAACAAAAAATCTTTAATGTTTTGCCTTTTATAAAATACAGAAACTTCGAATCGAAGTAGGTACTATGAGTTACAGTTTACAGCATTGGAAATAGCGCCAGTTCTGTGTAATGGGTCAGATAAAAAAGAAGTGCCAAGAATATTTAGAACGCTGAGTTCGAAACATTTACCTTTGTGTTCGAAACCTTTACCTCTTTTTTTGCGAACGCAGCTAGAGATTGCTGAAACTTTAAATGAATTGCGTACATTTCTCATATGCACCTTAACAAGGACGGTACGACCAGACCACCAGATGACAAACACCATAAAGCAGATCAACCCGACAATTACTGCGAGATATTTCCGCTTCATTTTCCGGGTAAGGGGCGTAGGATGTGGCGTACTGTGGTTTCGCTACGCTATTGTTCTAGACATAGCAAAGGAAGTAACAGAGTATATTTAACTTTCGTTATTATTCCTAGTTAAGAAGAAATATTGTGATTTTGCATGTTAAACACGAGATTAAAGACTTAATTAATGTTGGTTACAAAGAAGTATATAGAGAGAGATCATTTTGTATCCCGCTCTAGTAAATTACGTGAATATCTTAAAATAGTGGCAAGACATCAAGAAATTGCATTTAACCAATGTTATCTTCATAGCATAAATACTACTAAGTTAAACAGTTTTTGTTCTACACTTCTAGCAGGATTTGCTTATTTAATAACGAAATCGAACAATTCGATGTTCGAATTTAAGGCCAGAATTGATTTTACCCATTAAGTCGCAAATATGAACTCTTTATTTACTTTTGAAATGTTGTTCATCTAGTAAACATTCTAGAGACAACAAACTCATTTATCGCTTTCTTGTTCCTATTATGTCAAACTTTTTAGAGAACAATGCAGGTGACATGCAGGCGGACATCGTAGAGTGATACGAAAAGGTTTTCTTCACATAACACAGTTACATGGTAGTTGAAGTTGAAGCACTTAACCTGAAGATTTAGCAGAAACATCCTGAAGTAGTGACAACCGAGCCGGCGAAAGTTAGAATAACCAGGCAACTCCGAAAGAGTGATACTTTCATAAGTACGAAATTAGGAATGCGACAGTCAGAAAGCATTCGAATGGATACTGAGTGAACATTTTATCTTTTTACCATGACAACCACCCCTTGTAGTTATTGATGGCAACATTAGGCCCGCTAAAAATGTATGTTTTGACAACTGTCAATATGAAAAGAGTTCTTGTTACTAACTTATGAATGACTCCTAAGATGTAACAACAATTAAGACCACATTTTGTGTAGTAAATTGCATTTTTTAAATATTATACATGTTGACCAAAGGAAACGTCATTGAAAATAAGAACGCTCTGTTTAAAATTGCCGCAAAAAAGTATTTTCAGTATTTCGATTCAGCCAGCAGACGGACCTCAACAAGAGAACCACCTCGTTGACAAGCACTATTTGCTTAGTGAACTTTTCACGAACAAGTCAGAAATAGTCTACGCCAGAATGACCCAAGAGACAGACATGGCCGAAGACTACAACTTGCTGAATTCATCATCGCTCAAATTCAACGATCGAAACATCAGCTAAAATACCAGCTGAAACACCACATGAGACACTAGAGGTACAGTTTGTTAAAGAAATTGAACCTCCATCAAGCCCAGAGCAGCTAAACCTGCTAATAGAAGCAAGTACTAGACTTAAACAAAAAATCTTTAATGTTTTGCCTTTTATAAAATACAGAAACTTCGAATCGAAGTAGGTACTATGAGTTACAGTTTACAGCATTGGAAATAGCGCCAGTTCTGTGTAATGGGTCAGATAAAAAAGAAGTGCCAAGAATATTTAGAACGCTGAGTTCGAAACATTTACCTTTGTGTTCGAAACCTTTACCTCTTTTTTTGCGAACGCAGCTAGAGATTGCTGAAACTTTAAATGAATTGCGTACATTTCTCATATGCACCTTAACAAGGACGGTACGACCAGACCACCAGATGACAAACACCATAAAGCAGATCAACCCGACAATTACTGCGAGATATTTCCGCTTCATTTTCCGGGTAAGGGGCGTAGGATGTGGCGTACTGTGGTTTCGCTACGCTATTGTTCTAGACATAGCAAAGGAAGTAACAGAGTATATTTAACTTTCGTTATTATTCCTAGTTAAGAAGAAATATTGTGATTTTGCATGTTAAACACGAGATTAAAGACTTAATTAATGTTGGTTACAAAGAAGTATATAGAGAGAGATCATTTTGTATCCCGCTCTAGTAAATTACGTGAATATCTTAAAATAGTGGCAAGACATCAAGAAATTGCATTTAACCAATGTTATCTTCATAGCATAAATACTACTAAGTTAAACAGTTTTTGTTCTACACTTCTAGCAGGATTTGCTTATTTAATAACGAAATCGAACAATTCGATGTTCGAATTTAAGGCCAGAATTGATTTTACCCATTAAGTCGCAAATATGAACTCTTTATTTACTTTTGAAATGTTGTTCATCTAGTAAACATTCTAGAGACAACAAACTCATTTATCGCTTTCTTGTTCCTATTATGTCAAACTTTTTAGAGAACAATGCAGGTGACATGCAGGCGGACATCGTAGAGTGATACGAAAAGGTTTTCTTCACATAACACAGTTACATGGTAGTTGAAGTTGAAGCACTTAACCTGAAGATTTAGCAGAAACATCCTGAAGTAGTGACAACCGAGCCGGCGAAAGTTAGAATAACCAGGCAACTCCGAAAGAGTGATACTTTCATAAGTACGAAATTAGGAATGCGACAGTCAGAAAGCATTCGAATGGATACTGAGTGAACATTTTATCTTTTTACCATGACAACCACCCCTTGTAGTTATTGATGGCAACATTAGGCCCGCTAAAAATGTATGTTTTGACAACTGTCAATATGAAAAGAGTTCTTGTTACTAACTTATGAATGACTCCTAAGATGTAACAACAATTAAGACCACATTTTGTGTAGTAAATTGCATTTTTTAAATATTATACATGTTGACCAAAGGAAACGTCATTGAAAATAAGAACGCTCTGTTTAAAATTGCCGCAAAAAAGTATTTTCAGTATTTCGATTCAGCCAGCAGACGGACCTCAACAAGAGAACCACCTCGTTGACAAGCACTATTTGCTTAGTGAACTTTTCACGAACAAGTCAGAAACAGTCTACGCCAGAATGACCCAAGAGACAGACATGGCCGAAGACTACAACTTGCTGAATTCATCATCGCTCAAATTCAACGAACGAAACATCAGCTAAAATACCAGCTGAAACACCACATGAGACACTAGAGGTACAGTTTGTTAAAGAAATTGAACCTCCATCGAGCCCAGAGCAGCTAAACCTGCTAATAGAGGCTAGTACTAGACTTAAACAAAAAATCTTTAATGTTTTGCCTTTTATAAAATATATCTTAATACTAACTTATGAATGACGCCAAAGTTGTAGCAACAATTGAGACCACATTTTGTGTAGTAAATTGCATTTTTTAAATATTATACATGTTGACCAAAGGAAACGTCATTGAAAATAAGAACGCTCTGTTTAAAATTGCCGCAAAAAAGTATTTTCAGTATTTCGATTCAGCCAGCAGATGGACCTCAACAAGAGAACCACCTCGTTGACAAGCACTATTTGCTTAGTGAACTTTTCACGAACAAGTCAGAAATAGTCTACGCCAGAATGACCCAAGAGACAGACATGGCCGAAGACTACAACTTGCTGAATTCATCATCGCTCAAATTCAACGATCGAAACATCAG
The DNA here is from genome assembly GCA_947578425.1 of Eugnorisma glareosa. Taxonomy (NCBI): domain Eukaryota; kingdom Metazoa; phylum Arthropoda; class Insecta; order Lepidoptera; family Noctuidae; genus Eugnorisma; species Eugnorisma glareosa. The sequence goes on from OX387957.1 coordinate 43,804,024, forward strand.
CTAAAATACCAGCTGAAACACCACATGAGACACTAGAGGTACAGTTTGTTAAAGAAATTGAACCTCCATCAAGCCCAGAGCAGCTAAACCTGCTAATAGAAGCAAGTACTAGACTTAAACAAAAAATCTTTAATGTTTTGCCTTTTATAAAATACAGAAACTTCGAATCGAAGTAGGTACTATGAGTTACAGTTTACAGCATTGGAAATAGCGCCAGTTCTGTGTAATGGGTCAGATAAAAAAGAAGTGCCAAGAATATTTAGAACGCTGAGTTCGAAACATTTACCTTTGTGTTCGAAACCTTTACCTCTTTTTTTGCGAACGCAGCTAGAGATTGCTAAAGAGTGATACTTTCATAAGTACGAAATCAGGAATGCGACAGTCAGACAGCATTCGGATGGATATTGAGTGAACATTTTATCTGTTTACCATGACAACCACCCCTTGCAGTATATTGATGGCAACATTTGGCCCGCTAAAAATGTATGTTTTGACAACTGTCAGTATGAAAAGGGTTCTTGATACTAACTTATGAATGACGCCAAAGTTGTAGCAACAATTTAGACCACATTTTGTGTAGTAAATTGCATTTTTTAAATATTATACATGTTGAGCAAAGGAAACGTCAGTTGAAAATAAGAACACTCTGTTTAAAATTGCCGCAAAAAAAGTATTTTCAGTATTTCGATTCAGCCAGCAGACGGACTTCAACAAGAAAACCAACTCGTTGACAAGCACTATTTGCTTAGTGAACTTTCCACAAACAAGTTAGAAACAGTCTACCCTAGAAAAACCCAGGAGACAGACGCCCGAAGAATAGAACTTGCTGAATTCATCATCGCTCAAATTCAACGAACGAAACATCAGCTAAAATAGCAGCTGAAACACTAGACGTACAATTTGTTAAAAAAATTCAACCACCTTCTTTATTAAGTCCAGAAAAGCTAAACATGCTTATAGTGCTGCTAATACAAGAATGAAGCAGCAGTTTTTTATTGTTTTACTTTTTATAAAACAGAAACTTTGAATCGAAGTAGGTACTATGAGTTACTGTTTACAGCATTGGAAACAGCGCCGGTTCTCTGTAATGGGTCAGATAGAAAAGAAGTGCCAAGAATATTTAGAACGCTGAGTTCGAAACATTTCCCTTTGTGACTTTATCTTTGTGACTCCGAATCATAGATAAAAGGACCGGAATCAGTTAAAGTCAAAAAACTTAACTAAAATGTAATAATACTGTAGTTTCGATTAAAAAATCGTTCGAATTTACGTAAAGTTTTACGAAACTTTACTTGAGTGAAACTTTTCAAAGCATGCAGCGCTACCCTGACGTCTCAAGTAACGATGGTCAAGAAATATGTACGAATAACTAATACATCTTGCGACTAATTGGCTCCCCCACTCGGGGAAGGGGCCGCGCCCCGCCATTGCGCGGCCCTGTAGAGCGCCACCCTGCGACCAGCGCGCATTCACGGCTACAAAACTTCTTTTCCGTGCACTCTCCCACCCTCCTTGTACATAAATGAAGAGCGTGCCCGGCAAAATGAATTTAAAAAAATACTTAGAGTCTTAGTTACTTTTCTAGCTCTTACACGTTTGGAAATGAGTTCAGAAACTATACTCGAATGCATTATTATAACACGGTGGCCAGATCGAATTTGAATGAAGTATATAGCCTTATACCTGAGATGAAGGTACAGTCAAGACCAGAAAATGACCATAAATTATCTAAAAGTCCTACTACGATAGCAGGGATATGGATTGTGTAGATCAGTTCCTACCTTCACTTGGCAGGGACACGTGTAGGGTGAGCCTGGATGGGGCGGTAGACCTACGGAGGCGAGCAACAATCATACCCCACCTACGTCCCTTACTACGTTTCCATGATCAAAAAACGCTTCTAGAACTAACGAAACCTCACTCTTTTACTGTGGACGCTTTTTCTATATCGCTCTCACATATTCTTATCGTAGTGATTATTACGTAATCTATCGGCTCATTGATTTTAAAGAGTGTCTATGGAGATTCTTGTGACTGGGACTACCGCACCATCCTTTTTTTTATATGAAATGGTTATGAATGCAAACGCCCTCGTGGTTTTTAAATTGTTACAATGATTACCGTGACCTGGGAAAATAAACGACTAGATCCTGCAGCCAAATACATTGTGTTTACTCGATTCTGCTCTAACACCGATACATTCTTTATCCAAGAATTTGGTACATTGTTTAGTTAATTGACATTCAAAAAGTGCTGATTATCAGCCTAATTGGAATAAATGGCTTTCGATTTTTATTATATTTCTGACTGAAAATTCTACAGTTATAATTCTATTTCAGGCAATAAGCGCGCGCAGCTTTGGCGAGAAGACAAAACTTCTCCTACAATTTTCCGAAAATTCCGGCTCTAAGATTTTGGAACAACTATAGGTTTTCAACACATTAAGACCAAAATAGCACAACTGCTTGATTTCTACACTGTATGTTTGAAGAATGTTTTTTTTTATAAAAATGATCCAAAAAGGTATAAAAAATAAGCAGAATAATTCATCTCAATCGACCCGAGTCTGACAATATCATAATGATCAAATTCGACAATTTGTGGTGTAATTGTCATTCCTAACCCAACAATTGACATTATAACAAAATATTTTGACCGAGCCATTCTTACAGACCTTACGAGGCAAAACATTTTTTTAATATTCCAAAACACAATATGTATTTACTCTATCTATTTCGCCTGTTAACTCTCCGAAAATAAACATTAAAAATAAAAATAATGAAATACCCTAAACTAAATTAAAACAGCAACAATTCATGTAGACTATTTTTTTAGACCTTATATTATATCCGCGCCGTTCTATTTGACAGAACGATGCTTTTCAATAGACCAGGCAAAACGAACAAGATTAACCAAACTGGGTATGAAATAGACGAAATAATGTAAACTTAAAAAAACCAGAATAATTCATTTTAATAGAGCTGACAATTTCACAATGAAAAATTCGACAATTTGAGATGTAATTGTTATTCCTAACCCAACAAATTGACATTATAACCGAATATTTAGGCCGAGCCCTTATTCTTATTCTTTATTGCACACGAAATACAAAAATAGGACACACAAAATTACAATATATAACTTATGTACAACGGCGAGCTTAACCCAGAATTGGGTTTTCCCTTATTACCAGATAGAACAGAAGTAGAAAAACATTGTTTAATAATAATAATATTAATATATATATATGAAATATGTATTTACCCTATCTATTTATCCTTTTTACACTCCAACTATAAAGATACTATAACCAAAAAATAGACGAAATGATATAAAGTAACTAACAAAATAAGCAGAAGAATTCACTATAATAGAGCTGACAATATCACAATGACCAACTTCGACAATTAGTGGTGTAATTCTCATTCTTAACCCAACAATTTGACATATTTTTTTTAACCTTCAAAAAAACAATACGTGTTTACCCTTTTTACTCTCCAACCATTTATTTAAAAAGAAAAAAAAATACCCTAAAGCAACATAAAACAGCAACAATTCACTTGAAATTACACTCGGTGACATGGAACGTGGCCCAAACATGAACAAACCGATAACAGGCGATTTGTTATCGCTTATCTGAATTTCGAGTCGCAGTTTTTCAGGACATTAGTTTTGGATTGTTTAAGAACTTTCATTTGTGATTTCGTTTTAATAAACGTTAGTTCCTTAATGAAAAACACAAAACGGGGGTGAGTTCACCCACATTTAATCTTTATTGTTTTCTTTTTAATTAATCGGTAGAGTCATTTATGCTTACGAATTGGATCATAATGCTCCTAACTTCAGTTCAAGTTGCTCAAACTGTTATGCTTCAGAGTCAAGGGCGAACGCAGCTAGAGATTGCACCTTATCAAGCACCTTAACAAGGACCGTACGAACAGACCACCGGACGAAAACCCCATAAAGCAGATCAACCCGACAATTACTGCGAGATATTTCCGCTATATTTACCGGGTAAGGGACGTAGGATGTGGCGTACTGTGGTCTCGCTACGCTATTGTTCTAGACATAGCAAAGGAAGTAACAGAGTATATTTAACTTTCGTTATTATTCCTAGTTAAGAAGAAATATTGTGATTTTGCACGTTAAACACGAGATTAAAGACTTAATTAATGTTGGTAACAAAGAAGTATATAGAGAGAGATCATTTTGTATCCCGCTCTAGTAAATTACGTGAATATCTTAAAATAGTGGCAAGACATCAAGAAATTGCATTTAACCAATGTAATCTTCATAGCATAAATACTACTAAGTTAAACAGTTTTTGTTCTACACTTCTAGCAGGATTTGCTTATTTAATAACGAAATTGAACAATTCGATGTTCGAATTTAAGGCCAGAATTGATTTCACCCATTAAGTCGCAAATATGAACTCTTTATTTACTTTTGAAATGTTGTTCATCTAGTAAACATTCTAGAGACAACAAACTCATTTATCGCTTTCTTGTTCCTATTATGTCAAACTTTTTAGAGAACAATGCAGGTGACATGCAGGCGGACATCGTAGAGTGATACGAAAAGGTTTTCTTCACATAACACAGTTACATGGTAGTTGAAGTTGAAGCACTTAACCTGAAGATTTAGCAGAAACATCCTGAAGTAGTGACAACCGAGCCGGCGAAAGTTAGAATAACCAGGCAACTCCGAAAGAGTGATACTTTCATAAGTACGAAATTAGGAATGCGACAGTCAGAAAGCATTCGAATGGATACTGAGTGAACATTTTATCTTTTTACCATGACAACCACCCCTTGTAGTTATTGATGGCAACATTAGGCCCGCTAAAAATGTATGTTTTGACAACTGTCAATATGAAAAGAGTTCTTGTTACTAACTTATGAATGACTCCTAAGATGTAACAACAATTAAGACCACATTTTGTGTAGTAAATTGCATTTTTTAAATATTATACATGTTGACCAAAGGAAACGTCATTGAAAATAAGAACGCTCTGTTTAAAATTGCCGCAAAAAAGTATTTTCAGTATTTCGATTCAGCCAGCAGACGGACCTCAACAAGAGAACCACCTCGTTGACAAGCACTATTTGCTTAGTGAACTTTTCACGAACAAGTCAGAAATAGTCTACGCCAGAATGACCCAAGAGACAGACATGGCCGAAGACTACAACTTGCTGAATTCATCATCGCTCAAATTCAACGATCGAAACATCAGCTAAAATACCAGCTGAAACACCACATGAGACACTAGAGGTACAGTTTGTTAAAGAAATTGAACCTCCATCAAGCCCAGAGCAGCTAAACCTGCTAATAGAAGCAAGTACTAGACTTAAACAAAAAATCTTTAATGTTTTGCCTTTTATAAAATACAGAAACTTCGAATCGAAGTAGGTACTATGAGTTACAGTTTACAGCATTGGAAATAGCGCCAGTTCTGTGTAATGGGTCAGATAAAAAAGAAGTGCCAAGAATATTTAGAACGCTGAGTTCGAAACATTTACCTTTGTGTTCGAAACCTTTACCTCTTTTTTTGCGAACGCAGCTAGAGATTGCTGAAACTTTAAATGAATTGCGTACATTTCTCATATGCACCTTAACAAGGACGGTACGACCAGACCACCAGATGACAAACACCATAAAGCAGATCAACCCGACAATTACTGCGAGATATTTCCGCTTCATTTTCCGGGTAAGGGGCGTAGGATGTGGCGTACTGTGGTTTCGCTACGCTATTGTTCTAGACATAGCAAAGGAAGTAACAGAGTATATTTAACTTTCGTTATTATTCCTAGTTAAGAAGAAATATTGTGATTTTGCATGTTAAACACGAGATTAAAGACTTAATTAATGTTGGTTACAAAGAAGTATATAGAGAGAGATCATTTTGTATCCCGCTCTAGTAAATTACGTGAATATCTTAAAATAGTGGCAAGACATCAAGAAATTGCATTTAACCAATGTTATCTTCATAGCATAAATACTACTAAGTTAAACAGTTTTTGTTCTACACTTCTAGCAGGATTTGCTTATTTAATAACGAAATCGAACAATTCGATGTTCGAATTTAAGGCCAGAATTGATTTTACCCATTAAGTCGCAAATATGAACTCTTTATTTACTTTTGAAATGTTGTTCATCTAGTAAACATTCTAGAGACAACAAACTCATTTATCGCTTTCTTGTTCCTATTATGTCAAACTTTTTAGAGAACAATGCAGGTGACATGCAGGCGGACATCGTAGAGTGATACGAAAAGGTTTTCTTCACATAACACAGTTACATGGTAGTTGAAGTTGAAGCACTTAACCTGAAGATTTAGCAGAAACATCCTGAAGTAGTGACAACCGAGCCGGCGAAAGTTAGAATAACCAGGCAACTCCGAAAGAGTGATACTTTCATAAGTACGAAATTAGGAATGCGACAGTCAGAAAGCATTCGAATGGATACTGAGTGAACATTTTATCTTTTTACCATGACAACCACCCCTTGTAGTTATTGATGGCAACATTAGGCCCGCTAAAAATGTATGTTTTGACAACTGTCAATATGAAAAGAGTTCTTGTTACTAACTTATGAATGACTCCTAAGATGTAACAACAATTAAGACCACATTTTGTGTAGTAAATTGCATTTTTTAAATATTATACATGTTGACCAAAGGAAACGTCATTGAAAATAAGAACGCTCTGTTTAAAATTGCCGCAAAAAAGTATTTTCAGTATTTCGATTCAGCCAGCAGACGGACCTCAACAAGAGAACCACCTCGTTGACAAGCACTATTTGCTTAGTGAACTTTTCACGAACAAGTCAGAAACAGTCTACGCCAGAATGACCCAAGAGACAGACATGGCCGAAGACTACAACTTGCTGAATTCATCATCGCTCAAATTCAACGAACGAAACATCAGCTAAAATACCAGCTGAAACACCACATGAGACACTAGAGGTACAGTTTGTTAAAGAAATTGAACCTCCATCGAGCCCAGAGCAGCTAAACCTGCTAATAGAGGCTAGTACTAGACTTAAACAAAAAATCTTTAATGTTTTGCCTTTTATAAAATATATCTTAATACTAACTTATGAATGACGCCAAAGTTGTAGCAACAATTGAGACCACATTTTGTGTAGTAAATTGCATTTTTTAAATATTATACATGTTGACCAAAGGAAACGTCATTGAAAATAAGAACGCTCTGTTTAAAATTGCCGCAAAAAAGTATTTTCAGTATTTCGATTCAGCCAGCAGATGGACCTCAACAAGAGAACCACCTCGTTGACAAGCACTATTTGCTTAGTGAACTTTTCACGAACAAGTCAGAAATAGTCTACGCCAGAATGACCCAAGAGACAGACATGGCCGAAGACTACAACTTGCTGAATTCATCATCGCTCAAATTCAACGATCGAAACATCAGCTAAAATACCAGCTGAAACACCACATGAGACACTAGAGGTACAGTTTGTTAAAGAAATTGAACCTCCATCAAGCCCAGAGCAGCTAAACCTGCTAATAGAAGCAAGTACTAGACTTAAACAAAAAATCTTTAATGTTTTGCCTTTTATAAAATACAGAAACTTCGAATCGAAGTAGGTACTATGAGTTACAGTTTACAGCATTGGAAATAGCGCCAGTTCTGTGTAATGGGTCAGATAAAAAAGAAGTGCCAAGAATATTTAGAACGCTGAGTTCGAAACATTTACCTTTGTGTTCGAAACCTTTACCTCTTTTTTTGCGAACGCAGCTAGAGATTGCTAAAGAGTGATACTTTCATAAGTACGAAATCAGGAATGCGACAGTCAGACAGCATTCGGATGGATATTGAGTGAACATTTTATCTGTTTACCATGACAACCACCCCTTGCAGTATATTGATGGCAACATTTGGCCCGCTAAAAATGTATGTTTTGACAACTGTCAGTATGAAAAGGGTTCTTGATACTAACTTATGAATGACGCCAAAGTTGTAGCAACAATTTAGACCACATTTTGTGTAGTAAATTGCATTTTTTAAATATTATACATGTTGAGCAAAGGAAACGTCAGTTGAAAATAAGAACACTCTGTTTAAAATTGCCGCAAAAAAAGTATTTTCAGTATTTCGATTCAGCCAGCAGACGGACTTCAACAAGAAAACCAACTCGTTGACAAGCACTATTTGCTTAGTGAACTTTCCACAAACAAGTTAGAAACAGTCTACCCTAGAAAAACCCAGGAGACAGACGCCCGAAGAATAGAACTTGCTGAATTCATCATCGCTCAAATTCAACGAACGAAACATCAGCTAAAATAGCAGCTGAAACACTAGACGTACAATTTGTTAAAAAAATTCAACCACCTTCTTTATTAAGTCCAGAAAAGCTAAACATGCTTATAGTGCTGCTAATACAAGAATGAAGCAGCAGTTTTTTATTGTTTTACTTTTTATAAAACAGAAACTTTGAATCGAAGTAGGTACTATGAGTTACTGTTTACAGCATTGGAAACAGCGCCGGTTCTCTGTAATGGGTCAGATAGAAAAGAAGTGCCAAGAATATTTAGAACGCTGAGTTCGAAACATTTCCCTTTGTGACTTTATCTTTGTGACTCCGAATCATAGATAAAAGGACCGGAATCAGTTTTATATATTTATTTTAAATTTAGGACTTTATTCATATCTGCAAACGATACATGAGACGATGTGCTTATCGCAAAAAACTTAACTAAAATGTAATAATACTGTAGTTTCGATTAAAAAATCGTTCGAATTTACGTAAAGTTTTACGAAACTTTACTTGAGTGAAACTTTTCAAAGCATGCAGCGCTACCCTGACGTCTCAAGTAACGATGGTCAAGAAATATGTACGAATAACTAATACATCTTGCGACTAATTGGCTCCCCCACTCGGGGAAGGGGCCGCGCCCCGCCATTGCGCGGCCCTGTAGAGCGCCACCCTGCGACCAGCGCGCATTCACGGCTACAAAACTTCTTTTCCGTGCACTCTCCCACCCTCCTTGTACATAAATGAAGAGCGTGCCCGGCAAAATGAATTTAAAAAAATACTTAGAGTCTTAGTTACTTTTCTAGCTCTTACACGTTTGGAAATGAGTTCAGAAACTATACTCGAATGCATTATTATAACACGGTGGCCAGATCGAATTTGAATGAAGTATATAGCCTTATACCTGAGATGAAGGTACAGTCAAGACCAGAAAATGACCATAAATTATCTAAAAGTCCTACTACGATAGCAGGGATATGGATTGTGTAGATCAGTTCCTACCTTCACTTGGCAGGGACACGTGTAGGGTGAGCCTGGATGGGGCGGTAGACCTACGGAGGCGAGCAACAATCATACCCCACCTACGTCCCTTACTACGTTTCCATGATCAAAAAACGCTTCTAGAACTAACGAAACCTCACTCTTTTACTGTGGACGCTTTTTCTATATCGCTCTCACATATTCTTATCGTAGTGATTATTACGTAATCTATCGGCTCATTGATTTTAAAGAGTGTCTATGGAGATTCTTGTGACTGGGACTACCGCACCATCCTTTTTTTTATAAGAAATGGTTATGAATGCAAACGCCCTCGTGGTTTTTAAATTGTTACAATGATTACCGTGACCTGGGAAAATAAACGACTAGATCCTGCAGCCAAATACATTGTGTTTACTCGATTCTGCTCTAACACCGATACATTCTTTATCCAAGAATTTGGTACATTGTTTAGTTAATTGACATTCAAAAAGTGCTGATTATCAGCCTAATTGGAATAAATGGCTTTCGATTTTTATTATATTTCTGACTGAAAATTCTACAGTTATAATTCTATTTCAGGCAATAAGCGCGCGCAGCTTTGGCGAGAAGACAAAACTTCTCCTACAATTTTCCGAAAATTCCGGCTCTAAGATTTTGGAACAACTATAGGTTTTCAACACATTAAGACCAAAATAGCACAACTGCTTGATTTCTACACTGTATGTTTGAAGAATGTTTTTTTTTATAAAAATGATCCAAAAAGGTATAAAAAATAAGCAGAATAATTCATCTCAATCGACCCGAGTCTGACAATATCATAATGATCAAATTCGACAATTTGTGGTGTAATTGTCATTCCTAACCCAACAATTGACATTATAACAAAATATTTTGACCGAGCCATTCTTACAGACCTTACGAGGCAAAACATTTTTTTAATATTCCAAAACACAATATGTATTTACTCTATCTATTTCGCCTGTTAACTCTCCGAAAATAAACATTAAAAATAAAAATAATGAAATACCCTAAACTAAATTAAAACAGCAACAATTCATGTAGACTATTTTTTTAGACCTTATATTATATCCGCGCCGTTCTATTTGACAGAACGATGCTTTTCAATAGACCAGGCAAAACGAACAAGATTAACCAAACTGGGTATGAAATAGACGAAATAATGTAAACTTAAAAAAACCAGAATAATTCATTTTAATAGAGCTGACAATTTCACAATGAAAAATTCGACAATTTGAGATGTAATTGTTATTCCTAACCCAACAAATTGACATTATAACCGAATATTTAGGCCGAGCCCTTATTCTTATTCTTTATTGCACACGAAATACAAAAATAGGACACACAAAATTACAATATATAACTTATGTACAACGGCGAGCTTAACCCAGAATTGGGTTTTCCCTTATTACCAGATAGAACAGAAGTAGAAAAACATTGTTTAATAATAATAATATTAATATATATATATGAAATATGTATTTACCCTATCTATTTATCCTTTTTACACTCCAACTATAAAGATACTATAACCAAAAAATAGACGAAATGATATAAAGTAACTAACAAAATAAGCAGAAGAATTCACTATAATAGAGCTGACAATATCACAATGACCAACTTCGACAATTAGTGGTGTAATTCTCATTCTTAACCCAACAATTTGACATATTTTTTTTAACCTTCAAAAAAACAATACGTGTTTACCCTTTTTACTCTCCAACCATTTATTTAAAAAGAAAAAAAAAATACCCTAAAGCAACATAAAACAGCAACAATTCACTTGAAATTACACTCGGTGACATGGAACGTGGCCCAAACATGAACAAACCGATAACAGGCGATTTGTTATCGCTTATCTGAATTTCGAGTCGCAGTTTTTCAGGACATTAGTTTTGGATTGTTTAAGAACTTTCATTTGTGATTTCGTTTTAATAAACGTTAGTTCCTTAATGAAAAACACAAAACGGGGGTGAGTTCACCCACATTTAATCTTTATTGTTTTCTTTTTAATTAATCGGTAGAGTCATTTATGCTTACGAATTGGATCATAATGCTCCTAACTTCAGTTCAAGTTGCTCAAACTGTTATGCTTCAGAGTCAAGGGCGAACGCAGCTAGAGATTGCACCTTATCAAGCACCTTAACAAGGACCGTACGAACAGACCACCGGACGAAAACCCCATAAAGCAGATCAACCCGACAATTACTGCGAGATATTTCCGCTATATTTACCGGGTAAGGGACGTAGGATGTGGCGTACTGTGGTCTCGCTACGCTATTGTTCTAGACATAGCAAAGGAAGTAACAGAGTATATTTAACTTTCGTTATTATTCCTAGTTAAGAAGAAATATTGTGATTTTGCACGTTAAACACGAGATTAAAGACTTAATTAATGTTGGTAACAAAGAAGTATATAGAGAGAGATCATTTTGTATCCCGCTCTAGTAAATTACGTGAATATCTGAAAATAGTGGCAAGACATCAAGAAATTGCATTTAACCAATGTAATCTTCATAGCATAAATACTACTAAGTTAAACAGTTTTTGTTCTACACTTCTAGCAGGATTTGCTTATTTAATAACGAAATTGAACAATTCGATGTTCGAATTTAAGGCCAGAATTGATTTCACCCATTAAGTCGCAAATATGAACTCTTTATTTACTTTTGAAATGTTGTTCATCTAGTAAACATTCTAGAGACAACAAACTCATTTATCGCTTTCTTGTTCCTATTATGTCAAACTTTTTAGAGAACAATGCAGGTGACATGCAGGCGGACATCGTAGAGTGATACGAAAAGGTTTTCTTCACATAACACAGTTACATGGTAGTTGAAGTTGAAGCACTTAACCTGAAGATTTAGCAGAAACATCCTGAAGTAGTGACAACCGAGCCGGCGAAAGTTAGAATAACCAGGCAACTCCGAAAGAGTGATACTTTCATAAGTACGAAATTAGGAATGCGACAGTCAGAAAGCATTCGAATGGATACTGAGTGAACATTTTATCTTTTTACCATGACAACCACCCCTTGTAGTTATTGATGGCAACATTAGGCCCGCTAAAAATGTATGTTTTGACAACTGTCAATATGAAAAGAGTTCTTGTTACTAACTTATGAATGACTCCTAAGATGTAACAACAATTAAGACCACATTTTGTGTAGTAAATTGCATTTTTTAAATATTATACATGTTGACCAAAGGAAACGTCATTGAAAATAAGAACGCTCTGTTTAAAATTGCCGCAAAAAAGTATTTTCAGTATTTCGATTCAGCCAGCAGACGGACCTCAACAAGAGAACCACCTCGTTGACAAGCACTATTTGCTTAGTGAACTTTTCACGAACAAGTCAGAAATAGTCTACGCCAGAATGACCCAAGAGACAGACATGGCCGAAGACTACAACTTGCTGAATTCATCATCGCTCAAATTCAACGATCGAAACATCAGCTAAAATACCAGCTGAAACACCACATGAGACACTAGAGGTACAGTTTGTTAAAGAAATTGAACCTCCATCAAGCCCAGAGCAGCTAAACCTGCTAATAGAAGCAAGTACTAGACTTAAACAAAAAATCTTTAATGTTTTGCCTTTTATAAAATACAGAAACTTCGAATCGAAGTAGGTACTATGAGTTACAGTTTACAGCATTGGAAATAGCGCCAGTTCTGTGTAATGGGTCAGATAAAAAAGAAGTGCCAAGAATATTTAGAACGCTGAGTTCGAAACATTTACCTTTGTGTTCGAAACCTTTACCTCTTTTTTTGCGAACGCAGCTAGAGATTGCTGAAACTTTAAATGAATTGCGTACATTTCTCATATGCACCTTAACAAGGACGGTACGACCAGACCACCAGATGACAAACACCATAAAGCAGATCAACCCGACAATTACTGCGAGATATTTCCGCTTCATTTTCCGGGTAAGGGGCGTAGGATGTGGCGTACTGTGGTTTCGCTACGCTATTGTTCTAGACATAGCAAAGGAAGTAACAGAGTATATTTAACTTTCGTTATTATTCCTAGTTAAGAAGAAATATTGTGATTTTGCATGTTAAACACGAGATTAAAGACTTAATTAATGTTGGTTACAAAGAAGTATATAGAGAGAGATCATTTTGTATCCCGCTCTAGTAAATTACGTGAATATCTTAAAATAGTGGCAAGACATCAAGAAATTGCATTTAACCAATGTTATCTTCATAGCATAAATACTACTAAGTTAAACAGTTTTTGTTCTACACTTCTAGCAGGATTTGCTTATTTAATAACGAAATCGAACAATTCGATGTTCGAATTTAAGGCCAGAATTGATTTTACCCATTAAGTCGCAAATATGAACTCTTTATTTACTTTTGAAATGTTGTTCATCTAGTAAACATTCTAGAGACAACAAACTCATTTATCGCTTTCTTGTTCCTATTATGTCAAACTTTTTAGAGAACAATGCAGGTGACATGCAGGCGGACATCGTAGAGTGATACGAAAAGGTTTTCTTCACATAACACAGTTACATGGTAGTTGAAGTTGAAGCACTTAACCTGAAGATTTAGCAGAAACATCCTGAAGTAGTGACAACCGAGCCGGCGAAAGTTAGAATAACCAGGCAACTCCGAAAGAGTGATACTTTCATAAGTACGAAATTAGGAATGCGACAGTCAGAAAGCATTCGAATGGATACTGAGTGAACATTTTATCTTTTTACCATGACAACCACCCCTTGTAGTTATTGATGGCAACATTAGGCCCGCTAAAAATGTATGTTTTGACAACTGTCAATATGAAAAGAGTTCTTGTTACTAACTTATGAATGACTCCTAAGATGTAACAACAATTAAGACCACATTTTGTGTAGTAAATTGCATTTTTTAAATATTATACATGTTGACCAAAGGAAACGTCATTGAAAATAAGAACGCTCTGTTTAAAATTGCCGCAAAAAAGTATTTTCAGTATTTCGATTCAGCCAGCAGACGGACCTCAACAAGAGAACCACCTCGTTGACAAGCACTATTTGCTTAGTGAACTTTTCACGAACAAGTCAGAAACAGTCTACGCCAGAATGACCCAAGAGACAGACATGGCCGAAGACTACAACTTGCTGAATTCATCATCGCTCAAATTCAACGAACGAAACATCAGCTAAAATACCAGCTGAAACACCACATGAGACACTAGAGGTACAGTTTGTTAAAGAAATTGAACCTCCATCGAGCCCAGAGCAGCTAAACCTGCTAATAGAGGCTAGTACTAGACTTAAACAAAAAATCTTTAATGTTTTGCCTTTTATAAAATATATCTTGATACTAACTTATGAATGACGCCAAAGTTGTAGCAACAATTGAGACCACATTTTGTGTAGTAAATTGCATTTTTTAAATATTATACATGTTGACCAAAGGAAACGTCATTGAAAATAAGAACGCTCTGTTTAAAATTGCCGCAAAAAAGTATTTTCAGTATTTCGATTCAGCCAGCAGATGGACCTCAACAAGAGAACCACCTCGTTGACAAGCACTATTTGCTTAGTGAACTTTTCACGAACAAGTCAGAAATAGTCTACGCCAGAATGACCCAAGAGACAGACATGGCCGAAGACTACAACTTGCTGAATTCATCATCGCTCAAATTCAACGATCGAAACATCAGCTAAAATACCAGCTGAAACACCACATGAGACACTAGAGGTACAGTTTGTTAAAGAAATTGAACCTCCATCAAGCCCAGAGCAGCTAAACCTGCTAATAGAAGCAAGTACTAGACTTAAACAAAAAATCTTTAATGTTTTGCCTTTTATAAAATACAGAAACTTCGAATCGAAGT
This sequence comes from Eugnorisma glareosa, assembly GCA_947578425.1. Taxonomy (NCBI): domain Eukaryota; kingdom Metazoa; phylum Arthropoda; class Insecta; order Lepidoptera; family Noctuidae; genus Eugnorisma; species Eugnorisma glareosa. The sequence goes on from OX387957.1 coordinate 43,819,130, forward strand.
AGGTACTATGAGTTACAGTTTACAGCATTGGAAATAGCGCCAGTTCTGTGTAATGGGTCAGATAAAAAAGAAGTGCCAAGAATATTTAGAACGCTGAGTTCGAAACATTTACCTTTGTGTTCGAAACCTTTACCTCTTTTTTTGCGAACGCAGCTAGAGATTGCTAAAGAGTGATACTTTCATAAGTACGAAATCAGGAATGCGACAGTCAGACAGCATTCGGATGGATATTGAGTGAACATTTTATCTGTTTACCATGACAACCACCCCTTGCAGTATATTGATGGCAACATTTGGCCCGCTAAAAATGTATGTTTTGACAACTGTCAGTATGAAAAGGGTTCTTGATACTAACTTATGAATGACGCCAAAGTTGTAGCAACAATTTAGACCACATTTTGTGTAGTAAATTGCATTTTTTAAATATTATACATGTTGAGCAAAGGAAACGTCAGTTGAAAATAAGAACACTCTGTTTAAAATTGCCGCAAAAAAAGTATTTTCAGTATTTCGATTCAGCCAGCAGACGGACTTCAACAAGAAAACCAACTCGTTGACAAGCACTATTTGCTTAGTGAACTTTCCACAAACAAGTTAGAAACAGTCTACCCTAGAAAAACCCAGGAGACAGACGCCCGAAGAATAGAACTTGCTGAATTCATCATCGCTCAAATTCAACGAACGAAACATCAGCTAAAATAGCAGCTGAAACACTAGACGTACAATTTGTTAAAAAAATTCAACCACCTTCTTTATTAAGTCCAGAAAAGCTAAACATGCTTATAGTGCTGCTAATACAAGAATGAAGCAGCAGTTTTTTATTGTTTTACTTTTTATAAAACAGAAACTTTGAATCGAAGTAGGTACTATGAGTTACTGTTTACAGCATTGGAAACAGCGCCGGTTCTCTGTAATGGGTCAGATAGAAAAGAAGTGCCAAGAATATTTAGAACGCTGAGTTCGAAACATTTCCCTTTGTGACTTTATCTTTGTGACTCCGAATCATAGATAAAAGGACCGGAATCAGTTTTATATATTTATTTTAAATTTAGGACTTTATTCATATCTGCAAACGATACATGAGACGATGTGCTTATCGCAAAAAACTTAACTAAAATGTAATAATACTGTAGTTTCGATTAAAAAATCGTTCGAATTTACGTAAAGTTTTACGAAACTTTACTTGAGTGAAACTTTTCAAAGCATGCAGCGCTACCCTGACGTCTCAAGTAACGATGGTCAAGAAATATGTACGAATAACTAATACATCTTGCGACTAATTGGCTCCCCCACTCGGGGAAGGGGCCGCGCCCCGCCATTGCGCGGCCCTGTAGAGCGCCACCCTGCGACCAGCGCGCATTCACGGCTACAAAACTTCTTTTCCGTGCACTCTCCCACCCTCCTTGTACATAAATGAAGAGCGTGCCCGGCAAAATGAATTTAAAAAAATACTTAGAGTCTTAGTTACTTTTCTAGCTCTTACACGTTTGGAAATGAGTTCAGAAACTATACTCGAATGCATTATTATAACACGGTGGCCAGATCGAATTTGAATGAAGTATATAGCCTTATACCTGAGATGAAGGTACAGTCAAGACCAGAAAATGACCATAAATTATCTAAAAGTCCTACTACGATAGCAGGGATATGGATTGTGTAGATCAGTTCCTACCTTCACTTGGCAGGGACACGTGTAGGGTGAGCCTGGATGGGGCGGTAGACCTACGGAGGCGAGCAACAATCATACCCCACCTACGTCCCTTACTACGTTTCCATGATCAAAAAACGCTTCTAGAACTAACGAAACCTCACTCTTTTACTGTGGACGCTTTTTCTATATCGCTCTCACATATTCTTATCGTAGTGATTATTACGTAATCTATCGGCTCATTGATTTTAAAGAGTGTCTATGGAGATTCTTGTGACTGGGACTACCGCACCATCCTTTTTTTTATAAGAAATGGTTATGAATGCAAACGCCCTCGTGGTTTTTAAATTGTTACAATGATTACCGTGACCTGGGAAAATAAACGACTAGATCCTGCAGCCAAATACATTGTGTTTACTCGATTCTGCTCTAACACCGATACATTCTTTATCCAAGAATTTGGTACATTGTTTAGTTAATTGACATTCAAAAAGTGCTGATTATCAGCCTAATTGGAATAAATGGCTTTCGATTTTTATTATATTTCTGACTGAAAATTCTACAGTTATAATTCTATTTCAGGCAATAAGCGCGCGCAGCTTTGGCGAGAAGACAAAACTTCTCCTACAATTTTCCGAAAATTCCGGCTCTAAGATTTTGGAACAACTATAGGTTTTCAACACATTAAGACCAAAATAGCACAACTGCTTGATTTCTACACTGTATGTTTGAAGAATGTTTTTTTTTATAAAAATGATCCAAAAAGGTATAAAAAATAAGCAGAATAATTCATCTCAATCGACCCGAGTCTGACAATATCATAATGATCAAATTCGACAATTTGTGGTGTAATTGTCATTCCTAACCCAACAATTGACATTATAACAAAATATTTTGACCGAGCCATTCTTACAGACCTTACGAGGCAAAACATTTTTTTAATATTCCAAAACACAATATGTATTTACTCTATCTATTTCGCCTGTTAACTCTCCGAAAATAAACATTAAAAATAAAAATAATGAAATACCCTAAACTAAATTAAAACAGCAACAATTCATGTAGACTATTTTTTTAGACCTTATATTATATCCGCGCCGTTCTATTTGACAGAACGATGCTTTTCAATAGACCAGGCAAAACGAACAAGATTAACCAAACTGGGTATGAAATAGACGAAATAATGTAAACTTAAAAAAACCAGAATAATTCATTTTAATAGAGCTGACAATTTCACAATGAAAAATTCGACAATTTGAGATGTAATTGTTATTCCTAACCCAACAAATTGACATTATAACCGAATATTTAGGCCGAGCCCTTATTCTTATTCTTTATTGCACACGAAATACAAAAATAGGACACACAAAATTACAATATATAACTTATGTACAACGGCGAGCTTAACCCAGAATTGGGTTTTCCCTTATTACCAGATAGAACAGAAGTAGAAAAACATTGTTTAATAATAATAATATTAATATATATATATGAAATATGTATTTACCCTATCTATTTATCCTTTTTACACTCCAACTATAAAGATACTATAACCAAAAAATAGACGAAATGATATAAAGTAACTAACAAAATAAGCAGAAGAATTCACTATAATAGAGCTGACAATATCACAATGACCAACTTCGACAATTAGTGGTGTAATTCTCATTCTTAACCCAACAATTTGACATATTTTTTTTAACCTTCAAAAAAACAATACGTGTTTACCCTTTTTACTCTCCAACCATTTATTTAAAAAGAAAAAAAAAATACCCTAAAGCAACATAAAACAGCAACAATTCACTTGAAATTACACTCGGTGACATGGAACGTGGCCCAAACATGAACAAACCGATAACAGGCGATTTGTTATCGCTTATCTGAATTTCGAGTCGCAGTTTTTCAGGACATTAGTTTTGGATTGTTTAAGAACTTTCATTTGTGATTTCGTTTTAATAAACGTTAGTTCCTTAATGAAAAACACAAAACGGGGGTGAGTTCACCCACATTTAATCTTTATTGTTTTCTTTTTAATTAATCGGTAGAGTCATTTATGCTTACGAATTGGATCATAATGCTCCTAACTTCAGTTCAAGTTGCTCAAACTGTTATGCTTCAGAGTCAAGGGCGAACGCAGCTAGAGATTGCACCTTATCAAGCACCTTAACAAGGACCGTACGAACAGACCACCGGACGAAAACCCCATAAAGCAGATCAACCCGACAATTACTGCGAGATATTTCCGCTATATTTACCGGGTAAGGGACGTAGGATGTGGCGTACTGTGGTCTCGCTACGCTATTGTTCTAGACATAGCAAAGGAAGTAACAGAGTATATTTAACTTTCGTTATTATTCCTAGTTAAGAAGAAATATTGTGATTTTGCACGTTAAACACGAGATTAAAGACTTAATTAATGTTGGTAACAAAGAAGTATATAGAGAGAGATCATTTTGTATCCCGCTCTAGTAAATTACGTGAATATCTGAAAATAGTGGCAAGACATCAAGAAATTGCATTTAACCAATGTAATCTTCATAGCATAAATACTACTAAGTTAAACAGTTTTTGTTCTACACTTCTAGCAGGATTTGCTTATTTAATAACGAAATTGAACAATTCGATGTTCGAATTTAAGGCCAGAATTGATTTCACCCATTAAGTCGCAAATATGAACTCTTTATTTACTTTTGAAATGTTGTTCATCTAGTAAACATTCTAGAGACAACAAACTCATTTATCGCTTTCTTGTTCCTATTATGTCAAACTTTTTAGAGAACAATGCAGGTGACATGCAGGCGGACATCGTAGAGTGATACGAAAAGGTTTTCTTCACATAACACAGTTACATGTATAATTCACTATACGGTTGCTGAGAAAAGCAAAGTCGGTATAACTTTATAATCACTTTATTATTACTGATTACACTGTTCTGAGTATAATTAACACGTCTTCACTCAACGAGCGCTCAAGCTCTACTGCCATGCTTCCAAGTGAACATACACAAGTAATCTACGATTTGACAGCCAAATGCTGTCAACCGACAAAAGTCAGTTTAGCAACTAAATAACTATTATTCAGCGTTATTTCACTTGGGAACATGGCAACTTTACAAAATAAAATATTAAACAAATACATGACTAATAAAATGAATAGTATTGAGAGAATTGATTAATATATCTAAAAATAATAACAATAGCTAACAGTCGGCCTTTCCTGACACATTCGCGTCCCGAGAATATCTATAGCTTGTAAACCATTTACTTTCTAACAATAAAACGTACAAGTGATTGCAATCTCTTTCAAAATAATATATGTGTTGTTACTACTACATTTCTACAATAAATTTCTTAATATACATAACATATTTGACACAATACAATCAATACCGAAGTCCCTTCATGTCTTCAGTATTGCTAAGTCATTCCACTGAAACCTCTACATTCCAGTGGTTTGACTAACTTCAACATAAATGTACAATCAATACTGAAGCCCCTTCATGTCTTCAGTATTGCTAAGCCATTCCACTGAAACCTCTACATTCCAGTGGTTTGACTAACTTCAATATAAATCTACAATCAATACTGAAGCCCCTTCATGTCTTCAGTATTGCTAAGTCATTCCACTGAAACCTCTACATTCCAGTGGTTTGACTGTAACTTCAACTTAAATCTACAATCAATACTGAAGCCCCTTCATGTCTTCAGTATTGCCAAGTCATTCCACTGAAACCTCTACATTCCAGTGGTTTGACTGTAACTTCAATATAATTCTATAATCAATACTGAAACCCCTTCATGTTTTCAGTACTGCTACGTCATTCCGCTGAAACCTCTACATATTTTCAGTGGTTTGACGACTACACAAAATTCATTTTTAGGAATTTCATTAACTCATTTTAATCAACTTACTAATTTAGTGGAACCTGCTTTTAAATCATCAGCAAAGGTGATCAGTTCAGCAAACACATTAATATCTCTACAACAATCAAACAGGTATATTACTTTATTAACTGACGACCTTATCTTCATCATCATTATTATCAGTCTGTTGGTCATTATTAGAATCATTATCAGATCCGTAATTAGTTCTATTAAATACTAACCATGGATGGATCTTATCCACTGAGAAAGTACCAATAAAAGGGCGGTTACCCTTTCGGGATAACGGAGTATCTTCGACAACATATCTATCATTATCCAATACCGTAACTATGCGATAAGGGCCACGAAGTTTTGGAACAAGCTTTCGGCTTTGACCACAGGAAGGGATCTCTCTTTCTATTCTGACTAGATCACCTACAGCATAAGTAACTTTCTTTCTATGTTTATCAAATGACTCTTTCTGATTAACCTGATTTTTCGCTATATGTTCAGAGACTTGATTTCGAATGGTTTCTATTGAGCTTTCATCACGCGACTCCTCGTTATTTGTAGTAAGCGAAAGAGAAGAATCATTAGTTCCAATTAATTTTAAGCCAAACAACGCCTCAGCCGGTGTTTTTCCAGTCCCCTTATTAAATGTATTATTTAATGCCCATTGAATTTCGGAAACCGCCTCGTCCCATAATTTTTCGTTTTTATTGTAATTTTTAGCACTGAGTGCAGCGAGGACGGTTCTATTGTACCTCTCAACTTGCCCGTTTGCCCGCGGCGTAGCTACAGAGTTTAATACATGTTTTACACCTAATGAATTAAGAAACTCTTTAAACTTCTTGGAAGTAAACGAGGTTCCCCTGTCCGATATTATTCTTTGAGGCACACCAAAAGTATGAAAGTAATTCTGTAATGCTTTTATACTATGTATACTCTTTGTAGTTTTCACTGGGTTAAGAATGATATATTTCGTAAATGCATCTATTATTAATAGCAGGTAAGAATTCTTTTTCTTACTACGCACGAACGGGCCTAAATGATCTATGTGAAGTGTGTGGAACGGGCGATCTACTTTAGGTATTGGGTGTAATTCTCCAGACTTTTTACCGGCGGGGATTTTAGTATGAGCACATTCAAGACATGAATCGACATATTTTTGGACAAATCTTCTCATTTTGGCAAACCAATATTGACTTTTAATTTTATTATAAGTTTTCTCAAAACCAAAATGACCCAACATATCATGATTCGTTTGGAGTAAATGCCACCTTATTCCTTTAGGTACAACCCAGCGGTCACCCTCAGGCGTTTGCCTGTACAGCATTCCGCGTTTAACTACAAAGTTGTTTTTAATTTCAATTATATTATCTGTTTCTTTATCGTTAAGTATAGTTATTATTCTTTGTAATTCAGAGTCATTTTGTTGTGCAGTAGCTATCCAATTTGTATCAATTAATCTAACTTCTGTATATTCGGTTTGTTGGACAGGGTTACGACTGAGAGCGTCGACATGACACATATTTGAGCCTGGTTTGTAAATAATATTAAAATCATATTCTTGTAAAGAATTCCACCATCTTGCCACCCGCGGTATCATATCTTTTTTTTCAAATGTGGCTCGAACCGAATTGCAGTCGGTAACAATCGTGAATTTGAGTCCTAATAAATATACTCTAAATTGCTGTACCGACATTACAACAGCTAAAGTCTCTAAATCGTAAGAGGTGAAGCGCGCTTCTTCGGGGGAAGTCTGTCTGCTATAATAAGCAACAGCGTTGAATGGGGAATCCCTTTTAGGCCTTTGCATTAATATCCCGGCGATTCCTAACTTAGATGCGTCCGTATGAACTTGAGTTTCGTAGGTCGGATCATAAAAGGCAAGAACGGGGCGTTTTGTTAGCTCAGTTTTTAATTTTTGGAAAGCTTCTTCTTCGACACTTCCCCAACACCAGACGGTATCCTTTTTTAGGAGTTGGGTTAACGGCTTGGTGATTATGGAAAAACCCTTTATAAAACGCCGAAAAAAACTTGATAAACCAATAAATTGACGGACTTTATGTTGATCAGTTGGGCGGGGAAAATGTTCTACAGCATCTATTTTGTGCTGTCCAGGCCTTATTCCCCTTTCATTTACTTCAAACCCCAAGTAATTAATGGACCTCATAAAGAAGTTACATTTTGAAAGTTTTAAGGTTATACCAGAAGTTCTAAATATGTCTAATGTACTCTTTAATTTCTCAAAACCTTCCTCTATTGTTTTTGACGGGATTATAACGTCATCCATGTAAGCGAATGCATCTTTAAAACGCGCGTTACCGAGAATATTATTGATGGCTCGTTGAAAATTAGATGGGGCATTAGCTAATCCAAAAGGCATCCTATTAAATTCAAAATGGCCATCAGGTGTGACAAAAGCTGTTAAATGTTTGGATGTTTCCGCCATACATATCTGATAGTAACCAGATGCGAGATCTAAGGTCGTGTAAAACTTAAAACCTGATAAATTGTCTAATTGATCGTCTATTCTTGGCAACGGATAATGTTCTTTAATTGTTTTCTTATTTAACGCTCTAAAATCTACACAGAGCCTGTAATCCCCAGTTTTCTTTTTTACTAATAAAATTGGGGATGCATAATCTGACGTGGATGGTCGTACTATTCCTGAATCTTCTAATTCTTTAACCATTCCCCTAACAACTTGACGCTCCGAATGAGCCAATCTATAAGGCCGATATACAATGGGACTATTGTCACTTAGGTGGATATTCATCTCAATTCCTTTGACACATCCTAACTCTTTGGTTGAAAATGCAAAACAATCTCTATAACCGTTCAGTAATTTAAACAACGACTCACGATCATCTTTTCCCAATTCATCTCCAAATTTTATTAACGAACTCTCTATAGTAGGATTTGGTAAGTCTTCGTTATTACCTACAATTCTATTAACGCGGTATGACTGCATTTCTGTGAACGGGACTGCACGAACCAATAGTGTATCTCGTTTCAGAGGAAACACTAATGAATGCAATCCTTTTACCACAACCTGACCTTGACCATCCATTAATTTAACTAAACTCTGAATGACTTCATACTCCCTATTAGGTCCGTGACTTAAACTGGATTCTATTAGCACATCACCACAATATTTAGTTTTAGAGTATACATCGACACCGGTATATCCACGTATATTACTATCGCCTAAAACATGTAACGAAATTCTCGCAGCCTTTGCCTTGTTTTTATCTTGTATCTGAAGCATTTCGTTAGTTTTAATAACGATGACGTGATCCTGCTCAGTAAAAGTTTGACCTAACAGTAAAGGGACTTGTAATAAGTAATCAGAGACTATCAGTATTGGTACAACTGCCTTCACGGAATCTATTTCGATGTTTACGTCACATTTTCCTAAACAATTAACCATGGAATCGCCAAAACCTCTCAAAACTGGCAAGTCATTCTTTGACCATGTAGTTATTAAGTTACGGGCAACAGACTCTCTAAGCATGGAGCATTGACTTCCAAAGTCAATAAAACAATCTAGTGTTGCACCATTAACTAGAGCTGGTTTAAAATATTTGCAGTCATTTTCATGTTCTGCGGAAATACCTAAAACCGCTTTAGTGGTTGAATCCTTCTTATCGGAACAGTCGTTAACTAAATGTCCTACTTTATTACAAGCAGTACACCGTTTGATTGTTTGTTTACACTTATAATACGGGTGACCTTCTTCACCACAATTGTAGCATTTAGCTGTGAATTCTGTTATGTTAGTTTTAGTTCTATTGGTTTTATGACGTTTATTGTCATTTATGCTTGCCTGCTGCACCGTTTTGTCGATTCTCTTGTTAATTTTAACACCTTTCAAATATACTAGTAATTTATCAAGATCAGAATACTGGGCTGCTTCCGCACTTGTTCTTATAGAACGATCTTCAATACCAAAAAGTATACAGTCAATGGCATTCTTGCCGATAATATTACATCTGTTTAGTAACACTGTTTTATCATAAAAATATTCCTCTAACGACTCTCCAAAACGCGCTTTACAAGCAAGCATATCTGACAACAACTGAGCGTAATTCTCGTCACTTGGGAAAGAGGCACGTAGTTTGTCTTGCCATTCAGACCAGGAAAACATGACACTGGGAAGTCCTTGGTACCATTTTTGTGCAAAACCTACAAGCTTTGGCAGTGCGTAATGACTGGTTTGTTTGTCTGACCAGTTATAAATTTGTGCACACTCATTTACTTTGGTTATCCACATTTCTATAGTTTGATTTCGTTTCGATGGATCAAATTCGGGAATAACATTAAAAACAGGAAAACGGTCATTGTTTCCATCAGTTTTCATGGTCTGAACAACTTCTTTTAACATTTGTGCCAGTAAAATTTTATCACTAACCTGTTCAGCAACGTTAGTGTTACTCTGAGAAAGCCTCGCGTTGATGCGGACGCTTCTGCTACCGCTATGCCTGTGGCTGATGTCAACGTGGCTGCGCCTCGTGGCGCTGCGGCTGCGCTTGGCACCACTCCGGGTGCGCCTCGCACCGCTCCGGCTGCGCCTCACACCGCTCCGGCTGCGCCTCACACCGCTCCGGCTGCGCCTCACACCGCTCCGGCTGCGCCTCGCACCGCTCCGTCTGCACCTCGCACCGCTCCAGCTGCGCCTCGCAGCGCTCCGGCTGCTCCTCGCACCGCTCCCGCTGCGCCTCGCACCGCTCCGTCTGCGCCTCGCACCGCTCCGGCTGCGCCTCGCACCGCTCCGGCTGCGCTTCGCACCGCTCCGGCTGCGCCTCGCACCACTCCGGCTGCGCCTTGCAACGCTCCGGCTGCGTCGGGCACCACAACGGCTGCCACGGAGACTGCCGACATGACGCCGCTTGATGCTGCGGCTGCGAGATTCATCGGCACCGAACGTCGACTTGGGATCAGGAGTACCCAAGTGCCTGGTTCGGCTACTTGCCTGATGTTCCATTTGATTAGCTTATTATTGCACTTTTGCTAGGGCGTTCGGTAACACTAAGATACTAAAGTATTTTTAGTGCTATCCCATTTCTGAACTATAATTCACTATACGGTTGCTGAGAAAAGCAAAGTCGGTATAACTTTATAATCACTTTATTATTACTGATTACACTGTTCTGAGTATAATTAACACGTCTTCACTCAACGAGCGCTCAAGCTCTACTGCCATGCTTCCAAGTGAACATACACAAGTAATCTACGATTTGACAGCCAAATGCTGTCAACCGACAAAAGTCAGTTTAGCAACTAAATAACTATTATTCAGCGTTATTTCACTTGGGAACTTTACAAAATAAAATATTAAACAAATACATGACTAATAAAATGAATAGTATTGAGAGAATTGATTAATATATCTAAAAATAATAACAATAGCTAACACATGGTAGTTGAAGTTGAAGCACTTAACCTGAAGATTTAGCAGAAACATCCTGAAGTAGTGACAACCGAGCCGGCGAAAGTTAGAATAACCAGGCAACTCCGAAAGAGTGATACTTTCATAAGTACGAAATTAGGAATGCGACAGTCAGAAAGCATTCGAATGGATACTGAGTGAACATTTTATCTTTTTACCATGACAACCACCCCTTGTAGTTATTGATGGCAACATTAGGCCCGCTAAAAATGTATGTTTTGACAACTGTCAATATGAAAAGAGTTCTTGTTACTAACTTATGAATGACTCCTAAGATGTAACAACAATTAAGACCACATTTTGTGTAGTAAATTGCATTTTTTAAATATTATACATGTTGACCAAAGGAAACGTCATTGAAAATAAGAACGCTCTGTTTAAAATTGCCGCAAAAAAGTATTTTCAGTATTTCGATTCAGCCAGCAGACGGACCTCAACAAGAGAACCACCTCGTTGACAAGCACTATTTGCTTAGTGAACTTTTCACGAACAAGTCAGAAACAGTCTACGCCAGAATGACCCAAGAGACAGACATGGCCGAAGACTACAACTTGCTGAATTCATCATCGCTCAAATTCAACGAACGAAACATCAGCTAAAATACCAGCTGAAACACCACATGAGACACTAGAGGTACAGTTTGTTAAAGAAATTGAACCTCCATCAAGCCCAGAGCAGCTAAACCTGCTAATAGAGGCTAGTACTAGACTTAAACAAAAAATCTTTAATGTTTTGCCTTTTATAAAATATATCTTGATACTAACTTATGAATGACGCCAAAGTTGTAGCAACAATTGAGACCACATTTTGTGTAGTAAATTGCATTTTTTAAATATTATACATGTTGACCAAAGGAAACGTCATTGAAAATAAGAACGCTCTGTTTAAAATTGCCGCAAAAAAGTATTTTCAGTATTTCGATTCAGCCAGCAGATGGACCTCAACAAGAGAACCACCTCGTTGACAAGCACTATTTGCTTAGTGAACTTTTCACGAACAAGTCAGAAATAGTCTACGCCAGAATGACCCAAGAGACAGACATGGCCGAAGACTACAACTTGCTGAATTCATCATCGCTCAAATTCAACGATCGAAACATCAGCTAAAATACCAGCTGAAACACCACATGAGACACTAGAGGTACAGTTTGTTAAAGAAATTGAACCTCCATCAAGCCCAGAGCAGCTAAACCTGCTAATAGAAGCAAGTACTAGACTTAAACAAAAAATCTTTAATGTTTTGCCTTTTATAAAATACAGAAACTTCGAATCGAAGTAGGTACTATGAGTTACAGTTTACAGCATTGGAAATAGCGCCAGTTCTGTGTAATGGGTCAGATAAAAAAGAAGTGCCAAGAATATTTAGAACGCTGAGTTCGAAACATTTACCTTTGTGTTCGAAACCTTTACCTCTTTTTTTGCGAACGCAGCTAGAGATTGCTGAAACTTTAAATGAATTGCGTACATTTCTCATATGCACCTTAACAAGGACAGTACGACCAGACCACCAGATGACAAACACCATAAAGCAGATCAACCCGACAATTACTGCGAGATATTTCCGCTTCATTTTCCGGGTAAGGGGCGTAGGATGTGGCGTACTGTGGTTTCGCTTCGCTATTGTTCTAGACATAGCAAAGGAAGTAACAGAGTATTATTTACCTTTCGTTATTATTCCTAGTTAAGAAGAAATATTGTGATTTTGCACGTGAAACACAAGATTAAAGACTTAATTAATGTTGGTAACAAAGAAGTGTATAAAGAGAGATCATTTTTTTATCCCGCTCTAGTAAATTACGTGAATATCTGAAAATACTGGCAAGACATTAAGAAATAACATTTAACAATGTAATCTTCAAAGCATAAATACTACTAAGTTAAACAGTTTTTGTTCTACACTTCTAGCAGGATTTGCTTATTTAATAACGAAATCGAACTATTCGATGTTCGGTTTTAAGGCCAGAATTGATTTCACTCATTAAGTCGCAAATATTAACTATTTATTTACCTTTGAAATGTTGTTCATCTAGTAAACATTCTAGGGACAGCAAACTCATTTATCGCTTTCTTGGTCTTATTATGTCAAACTTTTTAGAGAACAATGCGGGTGACATGCAGGCAGACAACGTAGTTTGATACTAAAAAGTTTTCTTCACATAACACAGTTATATGGTAGTTGAAGTTGAAGCACTAAACCTGAAGATTTAGCAGAAACGTCCTGAAGTAGTGACGGCCGAGCCGGCGAAAGATAGAAAAACCAGGCAACTCCGAAAGAGTGATACTTTCATAAGTACGAAATCAGGAATGCGACAGTCAGACAGCATTCGGATGGATATTGAGTGAACATTTTATTTGTTTACCATGACAACCACCCCTTGCAGTATATTGATGGCAACATTAGGCCCGCTAAAAATGTATGTTTTGACAACTGTCAGTATGAAAAGAGTTCTTGATACTAACTTATGAATGACGCCAATGCAAAGTTGTAACAACAATTAAGACCAGATTTTGTGTAGTAAATTGCATTTTTTAAATATTATACATGTTGACCAAAGGAAACGTCAGTTGAAAATAAGAACGCTCTGTTTAAAATTGCCGCAAAAAAAGTATTTTCAGTATTTCGATTCAGCCAGCAGACGGACTTCAACAAGAAAACCACCTCGTTGACAAGCACTATTTGCTTAGTGAACTTTCCACAAACAAGTTAGAAACAGTCTACCCTAGAAAAACCCAGGAGACAGACATGCCCGAAGAATAGAACTTGCTGAATTCATCATCGCTCAAATTCAACGAACGAAACATCAGCTAAAATAGCAGCTGAAACACCACATGAGACACTAGAGGTACAGTTTGTTAAAGAAATTGAACCTCCATCATTATTAAGCCCAGAGAAGCTAAACATGCTAATAGAGGCTAGTACTAGACTTAAACAAAAAATCTTTAATGTTTTGCCTTTTATAAAATATATCTTGATACTAACTTATGAATGACGCCAAAGTTGTAGCAACAATTGAGACCACATTTTGTGTAGTAAATTGCATTTTTTAAATATTATACATGTTGACCAAAGGAAACGTCAGTTGAAAATAAGAACGCTCTGTTTAAAATTGCCGCAGAAAAGTATTTTCAGTATTTCGATTCAGCCAGCAGATGGACCTCAACAAGAGAACCACCTCGTTGACAAGCACTATTTGCTTAGTGAACTTTTCACGAACAAGTCAGAAATAGTCTACGCCAGAATGACCCAAGAGACAGACATGGCCGAAGACTACAACTTGCTGAATTCATCATCGCTCAAATTCAACGAACGAAACATCAGCTAAAATACCAGCTGAAACACCACATGAGACACTAGAGGTACAGTTTGTTAAAGAAATTGAACCTCCATCAAGCCCAGAGCAGCTAAACATGCTAATAGAAGCAAGTACTAGACTTAAACAAAAAATCTTTAATGTTTTGCCTTTTATAAAATACAGAAACTTCGAATCGAAGTAGGTGCTATGAGTTACTGTTTACAGCATTGGAAACAGCGCCGGTTCTGTGTAATGGGTCAGATAAAAAAGAAGTGCCAAGAATATTTAGAACGCTGAGTTCGAAACATTTACCTTTGTGTTCGAAACCTTTACCTCTTTTTTTGCGAACGCAGCTAGAGATTGCTAAAGAGTGATACTTTCATAAGTACGAAATCAGGAATGCGACAGTCAGACAGCATTCGGATGGATATTGAGTGAACATTTTATCTGTTTACCATGACAACCACCCCTTGCAGTATATTGATGGCAACATTTGGCCCGCTAAAAATGTATGTTTTGACAACTGTCAGTATGAAAAGGGTTCTTGATACTAACTTATGAATGACGCCAAAGTTGTAGCAACAATTTAGACCACATTTTGTGTAGTAAATTGCATTTTTTAAATATTATACATGTTGACCAAAGGAAACGTCAGTTGAAAATAAGAACACTCTGTTTAAAATTGCCGCAAAAAAAAGTATTTTCAGTATTTCGATTCAGCCAGCAGACGGACTTCAACAAGAAAACCAACTCGTTGACAAGCACTATTTGCTTAGTGAACTTTCCACAAACAAGTTAGAAACAGTCTACCCTAGAAAAACCGAGGAGACAGACATGCCCGAAGAATAGAACTTGCTGAATTCATCATCGCTCAAATTCAACGAACGAAACATCAGCTAAAATAGCAGCTGAAACACTAGACGTACAATTTGTTAAAAAAATTCAACCACCTTCTTTATTAAGTCCAGAAAAGCTAAACATGCTTATAGTGCTGCTTATACAAGAATGAAGCAGCAGTTTTTTAATGTTTTACTTTTTATAAAACAGAAATTTTTGAATCGAAGTAGGTACTATGAGTTACTGTTTACAGCATTGGAAACAGCGCCGGTTCTCTGTAATGGGTCAGATAGAAAATAAGTGCCAAGAATATTTAGAACGCTGAGTTCGAAACATTTCCCTTTGTGACTTTATCTTTGTGACTCCGAATCATAGATAAAAGGACCGGAATCAGTTTTATATATTTATTTTAAATTTAGGACTTTATTCATATCTGCAAACGTTACATGAGACGATGTGCTTATCGCAAAAAACTTAACTAAAATGTAATACTGTAGTTTCGATTAAAAAATCGTTCGAATTTACGTAAAGGTTTACGAAACTTGACTTGAGTGACACTTTTCAAAGCATACAGCGCTACCCTGACGTCTCAAGTAACGACGGTCAAGAAATATGTATGAATAACTAATACATCTTACGACTAATTGGCTCCCCCACTCGGGGAAGGGGCCGCGCCCCGCCGTGGCGCGGCCGCGAACGCTGAGTTCGAAAAATTTACCTTTGTGACTCCGAATCATAGATAAAAGCACCCGAATTAGTTTTATATATTTATTTTAAACTAGCTAACCTGACAGACGTCGTTCTGTCGAAAACAATTGGACTGTGGCACTCCTGCAAACTTATATTTTCTGGTCAAGTACCGGTGGTGGTGTCGGTTAGGTTGTGAATCGTCGTGGAAGGTTGTGGTCGTGATGACACTATAATTTTAAGTTATGGTCACCAGAACAGATAAATTTAGATACTATACTGCCACAAATGTGTAATTTAAAAAACACAAAATAATTAAACATAGTTCAGAGTGAGCACTTTATATATACCTAGCAACAATACATTTGCATAGTGTTCATAAATTCTTGCATTTTTTTTTAATGTCTTAAACTTCAACTACTTTCAAAAAATAATTTTCTGTTTCGGACACTATACTTCAGTATGTAATATTTTGTTACATGATATTTTTGTTTGATTACCTGGAGCGTAAACAAACAAAGCTCTTGGTTTTCCAACACGGGATCAGGCAACATAGAATTGGGCATGCGAGAAACATGGGTTTTCAAGATTAATGTCGCAAACACTCAATGACTGCCCCTGGCATATGTTTATGGAAAAAGGAAACTGCAGTGGCAAATTCAAATTGTATGTCATTCAGAATCACTGGGATACGTGGTATCAAAACGTCTTTTTTATACTTTCGTTTAAGGATGGTGGCTTCGATCACGTTGTTGAGCTTTTCACTGCTACTCATGAGCCGTTACAAAGACGCAATTAGTTGATATTTCGCAACATTATGATCACCGATCCGACCTTATTGAAGATTGTGTTGCGGAAATCCTGGCAAATCCAGCGAGTTAATAAATTCGGGTGGATAGGTGACGGCATCATCTTGGTTGGTAGCGGAATTAACTGGTTGGTCAAATCACCAGCAATTTCATTTTGAGAAAAATATTTACATCCATGTTGTTGGCCGCCAAATTAGCTCGTTCGCTCAACCAAATATGATCTACGTTATTTTAAGCAACGTTTGGGAACACCTTTTGAATGAGATCGGTTTTTGATTCAGTATACCGACAAAATGTTCAGGAAAGGTAAAGCCTATCGAAATTTATACAGGGAATTTGTTATGACCGAAATATTTCGCAGATCAGATCGATAATATTGCAACACACGCATATGCTTGCTTAAATTTAGTATATTGAAGTGTTTCCTCAAAATGGAGGACTTGAAACATGCATTAAGTTGATCAGCTGGCGGTGACTGTGGAATTACTGGTAATGTTCGAAGAAAATGTCCTGCTAAAAAACCATCGCACCATCGATTCGGATTTGATTGTTCCGCAGATCTTGTATGGATTATGACTTATAAAGTATTTTCATGTGCCAAGTAAATCCCTCCAGTTCCATCATTTACAACTTTCATAAGCGTATCAAATACTTTTGTTTTTTGGATTTATTCGAACTGATTCTTTTAAAGCATCCAGGTCGTACAGATTTTCGCATTGCAACTCTTGATTAAAATGCATGAATAATTGAGATAATACTTTGTTTGCCATCATCAAGCACATGTTTTAATTGATATAAACGCCTCGTTGTTTTCTTCACTGACCGGTAAATTTGGTTTACCTGTTCTATTCATCTTTGTACACGATCCATAAATATATTTTTTATGGGAAGCATGTTGAAATAATTATGGAAAACACTGTTCGTATTTGATGAGCTTGTGAAGAATCAGCAGCATCATTGAGAGTTTGATCGCAATGAGCGTAATTTTCTAAAGATTGCATACGTTGACATGATTCTCTGTAAGAGCCACACAATTCACCATCGTTCGTAAAAATTGGAATGAAGTTGGGCCGCTAACATTGGCTAACGCTTGAACATACATTCACGTATCCAAGAACAGGCTTTCCCTGTTTCCTTCTTTGGAATTTTTTGATGATTCGTTCCGTTGCAAAGAAACTTGTCAGTGTTGTCGCTGGTGGTAAAATAAGCTTGTTGTCCATTCTCCAGGTGCACAGCTAAAGACCGCAGTGGGATGACACACAGTTGTATGGTGGACGAAAAGATTCTCCAAATCGGCTCATTGCTGCTGACATATCTAGATTCCTATTTAAAATTGCGAAACTTCATCGTTGGTATCAGAAGATGCAAAACCAAATACAGCCATGTCGCTTTGTTTTGTGACGTAACATTCCAATGCACTTTGAATGTTTTGGAAAGCTGCTGCCAGCTGTTGTCGACGATAACGTCCTAATTCTTGACTTTCAACGATATCGTTCTGCCGTTATCCTCAGCAGAGCGACGACGATACACCACCACGAGTTACCGTCATTAGCTGTGATTGTGTCAGCCAACAAAGCATGCGGATAACGTTTGGAGCATTTGTTTTCGATCATACGTGGTGGTTCCCGGTCGCGATTGCCACGTTCATGAATCATATTTGTTGTTACAACTTCATACAACTCTGGATCTGTTTCCTGATCAGGAATTTCTACACATATCATCATCATCATATCAGTCGGGAATCATCCACTGCTGGGTATAGGCCTCCCCTTTTTACACTTCCCGGTTCTGTGCGTCACTTATCCAGTGTTTCCCGGTGTTTCCCGCGACCTTGACGATGTCAGCGCATATAATGGCATCAATTTCATCCAGTCTTATTTTATCGACCATCCACAGGAGAATATGCGCATTAGGCAATCCGCATTTCTGTCACTCGACAGAGTACATCCAACATCACACGTCTCCGAAGACATGATACTTCACATTGAAGTTCTGGAGTGCATTGAGTTTCTGCTTGAATATTCGTGCTGTTATGTGACAATCGCTATTATCATCCAGATCAAAAAATGATATCCATCCTCTCCTCGGCAAAATGTCAGCAGATATTGTAAAGCATCATACGAACGATGAGTTTCCCTGATACGCTGAATCAAAATATCGCGAGACTCCATATTCTCGCCAGCAACCACAATGACAACTTTATTCAACGACAGTACATTGAAGATTTTTACAAAATGTGTAGATAAGCAAACTGTATAAAATGAAAACTATGTATTTAACTATTTATTAAATCTAACAGCATAAAAAAATCTAAAAGTAACAAACACAAAAAATTTAATACCTACCGTTTAAGGATTGAACTTGCGAGCCAAAAACTTACAACATTAAAAAATTTACATAAATCACAAAAATAATTAATTGGCTGGGCTTCGAACCTTCGAACAGTGGTTTACAAGCGGCCTTGAAACTATTAGGCTATTTGTACCATTGACGGAGTACCTAAAATTGCTATTGACATGCATGCGATAAAACAGACAGAAACAGAGTTGAAGACTGGACATACTGAGTTAATTTTTCTTTCATACAAATCTTGTCCTGAAAATTACGAATACAACAATAAAGAAATTAGCCAAATCGATCGAGCCGTTCTCAAGTGATGCTCCGTCATACATTTTGGCGATTGATTTTTATATATATAGATAATCGAGCTTTTTAAAGTATAATTTAGGACTTTATTCATATCTATAAACGGTACATGAGACGTTGTGCTTATCGCAAAAAACTTAACCAAAATGTAATACTTAGTTTCGATTAAAAAATCGTTCGAACTTACGTAAAGTTTTTACGAAACTTGACTAACAGACATTTGGAACTAAGTTTCACAGGTGAATGACACTTCACCTGTGAAACTTAGCAATTTAGCTTTCAAAGCATGCAGCGCTACCCTGACGTCTCAAGTAACGTTGGTCAAGCAATACGTACGCATAACTAATACATAACTAACTAACTAATAACTAATACATCTTACGACTAATTGGCTCCCCCACGCGGGGAAGGGGCCGCGCCCAGCCATCGCGCGGCCCTGTAGAGCGCCACCCTGCGACCAGCGCGCATTCACGGCTACAAAACCTCTTTTCCGTGCACTCTCCCACCCTCCTAGTACATATGACGAGCGTGTCCGGCAAAATGAATTAAAAAAAAATACTTAGTCTTAGTTACTTTTCTAGCTCTTACACGTTTGGAAATGAGTTCAGAAACTATACTCGAATGCATTATTATAACACGGTGGCCAGATCGAATTTGAATGAAGTATGCCTGAGATGAAGGTACAGTCAAGACCAGAAAATGACCATAAATTATCTAAAAGTTCTACTACGATAGCAGGGATATGGATTGTGTAGATCAGTTCCTACCTTCACTTGGCAGGGACACGTGTAGGGTGAGCCTGGATGGGGCGGTAGACCTACGGAGGCGAGCAACAATCATACCCCACCTACGTCCCTTACTACGTTTCCATGATCAAAAAACGCTTCTAGAACTAACGAAACCTCACTCTTTTACTGTGGACGCTTTTTCTATATCGCTCTCACATATTCTTATCGTAGTGATTATTACGTAATCTATCGGCTCATTGATTTTAAAGAGTGTCTATGGAGATTCTTGTGACTGGGACTACCGCACCATCCTTTTTTTTATAAGAAATGGTTATGAATGCAAACGCCCTCGTGGTTTTTAAATTGTTACAATGATTGCCGTGACGTGGGAAAATAAACGACTAGATCCTGCAGCCAAATACATTGTGTTTACTCGATTCTGCTCTAACACCGATAAATTCTTTATCCAAGAATTTGGTACATTCTTTAGTTAATTGACATTCAAAAAGTGCTGATTATCAGCCTAATTTGAATAAATGGCTTTCGATTTTTATTATATTTCTGACTGAAAATTCTACAGTTATAATTCTATTTCAGGCAATAAGCGCGCGCAGCTTTGGCGAGAAGACAAAACTTCTCCTACAATTTTCCGAAAATTCCGGCTCTAAGATTTTGGAACAACTATAGGTTTTCAACAGATTAAGACCAAAATAGCACAACTGCTTGATTTCTACACTGTATGTTTGAAGAATGTTTTTTTTTTTATAAAAATGATCCAAAAAGGTATAAAAAATAAGCAGAATAATTCATCTCAATCGACCCGAGTCTGACAATATCATAATGATCAAATTCGACAATTTGTGGTGTAATTGTCATTCCTAACCCAACAATCGACATTATAACAAAATATTTTGACCGAGCCATTCTTACAGACCTTACGTGGCAAAACATTTTTTTAATATTCCAAAACACAATATGTATTTACTCTATCTATTTCGCCTGTTAACTCTCCGAAAATAAACATTAAAAATAAAAATAATGAAATACCCTAAACTAAATTAAAACAGCAAAAATTCATGTAGACTATTTTTTAGACCTTATATTATATCCGCGCCGTTCTATTTGACAGAACGATGCTTTTCAATAGACCAGGCAAAACGAACAAGATTAACCAAACTGGGTATGAAATAGACGGAATAATGTAAACTTAAAAAAACCAGAATAATTCATTTTAATAGAGCTGACAATTTCACAATGAAAAAATTCGACAATTTGAGATGTTATTCCTAACCCAACAATTTGACATTATAACCGAATATTTAGGCCGAGCCCTTATTCTTATTCTTTATTGCACACGAAATACAAAAATAGGACACACAAAATTACAATATATAACTTATGTACAACGGCGAGCTTAACCCAGAATTGGGTTTTCCCTTATTACCAGATAGAACAGAAGTAGAAAAACATTGTTTAATAATAATAATATAAATATATATATATGAAATATGTATTTACCCTATCTATTTATCCTTTTTACACTCCAACTATAAAGATACTATAACCAAAAAATAGACGAAATGATATAAAGTAACTAACAAAATAAGCAGAAGAATTCACTATAATAGAGCTGACAATATCACAATGACCAACATCGACTATTAGTGGTGTAATTGTCATTCTTAACCCAACAATTTGACATATTTTTTTTAACCTTCAAAAAAACAATACGTGTTTACCCTTTTTACTCTCCAACTATTTATTTAAAAAGAAAAAAAAATACCCTAAAGCAACATAAAACAGCAACAATTCACTTGAAATTACACTCGGTGACATGGAACGTGGCCCAAACATGAACAAACCGATAACAGGCGATTTGTTATCGCTTATCTGAATTTCGAGTCGCAGTTTTTCAGGACATTTGTTTTGGATTGTTTAAGAACTTTCATTTGTGATTTCGTTTTAATAAACGTTAGTTCCTTAATGAAAAACACAAAACGGGGGTGAGTTCACCCACATTTAATCTTTATTGTTTTCTTTTTAATTAATCGGTAGAGTCATTTATGCTTACGAATTGGATCATAATGCTCCTAACTTCAGTTCAAGTTGCTCAAACTGTTATGCTTCAGAGTCAAGGGCGAACGCAGCTAGAGATTGCACCTTATCAAGCACCTTAACAAGGACCGTACGAACAGACCACCGGACGAAAACCCCATAAAGCAGATCAACCCGACAATTACTGCGAGATATTTCCGCTATATTTACCGGGTAAGGGACGTAGGATGTGGCGTACTGTGGTCTCGCTACGCTATTGTTCTAGACATAGCAAAGGAAGTGACAGAGTATATTTAACTTTTGTTGTTATTCCTAATTAAGAAGAAATATTGTAATTTTGCACGTTAAACACGAGATTAAAGACTTAATTAATGTTGGTAACAAAGAAGTATATAGAGAGAGATCATTTTGTATCCCGCTCTAGTAAATTACGTGAATATCTTAAAATAGTGGCAAGACATCAAGAAATTGCATATAACAATGTAATCTTTATAGCTTAGATACTACTAAGTTAAACAGTTTTTGTTCTACACTTCTAGCAGGATTTGCTTATTTAATAACGAAATTGAACAATTCGATGTTCGAATTTAAGGCCAGAATTGATTTCACCCATTAAGTCACAAATATGAACTCTTTATTTACTTTTGAAATGTTGTTCATCTAGTAAACATTCTAGAGACAACAAACTCATTTATCGCTTTCTTGTTCCTATTATGTCAAACTTTTTAGAGAACAATGCAGGTGACATGCAGGCGGACATCGTAGAGTGATACGAAAAGGTTTTCTTCACATAACACAGTTACAGTTACATGGTAGTTGAAGTTGAAGCACTTAACCTGAAGATTTAGCAGAAACATCCTGAAGTAGTGACAACCGAGCCGGCGAAAGTTAGAATAACCAGGCAACTCCGAAAGAGTGATACTTTCATAAGTACGAAATTAGGAATGCGACAGTCAGAAAGCATTCGAATGGATACTGAGTGAACATTTTATCTTTTTACCATGACAACCACCCCTTGTAGTTATTGATGGCAACATTAGGCCCGCTAAAAATGTATGTTTTGACAACTGTCAATATGAAAAGAGTTCTTGTTACTAACTTATGAATGACTCCTAAGATGTAACAACAATTAAGACCACATTTTGTGTAGTAAATTGCATTTTTTAAATATTATACATGTTGACCAAAGGAAACGTCATTGAAAATAAGAACGCTCTGTTTAAAATTGCCGCAAAAAAGTATTTTCAGTATTTCGATTCAGCCAGCAGACGGACCTCAACAAGAGAACCACCTCGTTGACAAGCACTATTTGCTTAGTGAACTTTTCACGAACAAGTCAGAAACAGTCTACGCCAGAATGACCCAAGAGACAGACATGGCCGAAGACTACAACTTGCTGAATTCATCATCGCTCAAATTCAACGAACGAAACATCAGCTAAAATACCAGCTGAAACACCACATGAGACACTAGAGGTACAGTTTGTTAAAGAAATTGAACCTCCATCGAGCCCAGAGCAGCTAAACCTGCTAATAGAGGCTAGTACTAGACTTAAACAAAAAATCTTTAATGTTTTGCCTTTTATAAAATATATCTTGATACTAACTTATGAATGACGCCAAAGTTGTAGCAACAATTGAGACCACATTTTGTGTAGTAAATTGCATTTTTTAAATATTATACATGTTGACCAAAGGAAACGTCATTGAAAATAAGAACGCTCTGTTTAAAATTGCCGCAAAAAAGTATTTTCAGTATTTCGATTCAGCCAGCAGATGGACCTCAACAAGAGAACCACCTCGTTGACAAGCACTATTTGCTTAGTGAACTTTTCACGAACAAGTCAGAAATAGTCTACGCCAGAATGACCCAAGAGACAGACATGGCCGAAGACTACAACTTGCTGAATTCATCATCGCTCAAATTCAACGATCGAAACATCAGCTAAAATACCAGCTGAAACACCACATGAGACACTAGAGGTACAGTTTGTTAAAGAAATTGAACCTCCATCAAGCCCAGAGCAGCTAAACCTGCTAATAGAAGCAAGTACTAGACTTAAACAAAAAATCTTTAATGTTTTGCCTTTTATAAAATACAGAAACTTCGAATCGAAGTAGGTACTATGAGTTACAGTTTACAGCATTGGAAATAGCGCCAGTTCTGTGTAATGGGTCAGATAAAAAAGAAGTGCCAAGAATATTTAGAACGCTGAGTTCGAAACATTTACCTTTGTGTTCGAAACCTTTACCTCTTTTTTTGCGAACGCAGCTAGAGATTGCTAAAGAGTGATACTTTCATAAGTACGAAATCAGGAATGCGACAGTCAGACAGCATTCGGATGGATATTGAGTGAACATTTTATCTGTTTACCATGACAACCACCCCTTGCAGTATATTGATGGCAACATTTGGCCCGCTAAAAATGTATGTTTTGACAACTGTCAGTATGAAAAGGGTTCTTGATACTAACTTATGAATGACGCCAAAGTTGTAGCAACAATTTAGACCACATTTTGTGTAGTAAATTGCATTTTTTAAATATTATACATGTTGAGCAAAGGAAACGTCAGTTGAAAATAAGAACACTCTGTTTAAAATTGCCGCAAAAAAAGTATTTTCAGTATTTCGATTCAGCCAGCAGACGGACTTCAACAAGAAAACCAACTCGTTGACAAGCACTATTTGCTTAGTGAACTTTCCACAAACAAGTTAGAAACAGTCTACCCTAGAAAAACCCAGGAGACAGACGCCCGAAGAATAGAACTTGCTGAATTCATCATCGCTCAAATTCAACGAACGAAACATCAGCTAAAATAGCAGCTGAAACACTAGACGTACAATTTGTTAAAAAAATTCAACCACCTTCTTTATTAAGTCCAGAAAAGCTAAACATGCTTATAGTGCTGCTAATACAAGAATGAAGCAGCAGTTTTTTATTGTTTTACTTTTTATAAAACAGAAACTTTGAATCGAAGTAGGTACTATGAGTTACTGTTTACAGCATTGGAAACAGCGCCGGTTCTCTGTAATGGGTCAGATAGAAAAGAAGTGCCAAGAATATTTAGAACGCTGAGTTCGAAACATTTCCCTTTGTGACTTTATCTTTGTGACTCCGAATCATAGATAAAAGGACCGGAATCAGTTTTATATATTTATTTTAAATTTAGGACTTTATTCATATCTGCAAACGATACATGAGACGATGTGCTTATCGCAAAAAACTTAACTAAAATGTAATAATACTGTAGTTTCGATTAAAAAATCGTTCGAATTTACGTAAAGTTTTACGAAACTTTACTTGAGTGAAACTTTTCAAAGCATGCAGCGCTACCCTGACGTCTCAAGTAACGATGGTCAAGAAATATGTACGAATAACTAATACATCTTGCGACTAATTGGCTCCCCCACTCGGGGAAGGGGCCGCGCCCCGCCATTGCGCGGCCCTGTAGAGCGCCACCCTGCGACCAGCGCGCATTCACGGCTACAAAACTTCTTTTCCGTGCACTCTCCCACCCTCCTTGTACATAAATGAAGAGCGTGCCCGGCAAAATGAATTTAAAAAAATACTTAGAGTCTTAGTTACTTTTCTAGCTCTTACACGTTTGGAAATGAGTTCAGAAACTATACTCGAATGCATTATTATAACACGGTGGCCAGATCGAATTTGAATGAAGTATATAGCCTTATACCTGAGATGAAGGTACAGTCAAGACCAGAAAATGACCATAAATTATCTAAAAGTCCTACTACGATAGCAGGGATATGGATTGTGTAGATCAGTTCCTACCTTCACTTGGCAGGGACACGTGTAGGGTGAGCCTGGATGGGGCGGTAGACCTACGGAGGCGAGCAACAATCATACCCCACCTACGTCCCTTACTACGTTTCCATGATCAAAAAACGCTTCTAGAACTAACGAAACCTCACTCTTTTACTGTGGACGCTTTTTCTATATCGCTCTCACATATTCTTATCGTAGTGATTATTACGTAATCTATCGGCTCATTGATTTTAAAGAGTGTCTATGGAGATTCTTGTGACTGGGACTACCGCACCATCCTTTTTTTTATAAGAAATGGTTATGAATGCAAACGCCCTCGTGGTTTTTAAATTGTTACAATGATTGCCGTGACCTGGGAAAATAAACGACTAGATCCTGCAGCCAAATACATTGTGTTTACTCGATTCTGCTCTAACACCGATAAATTCTTTATGCAAGAATTTGGTACATTGTTTAGTTAATTGACATTCAAAAAGTGCTGATTATCAGCCTAATTTGAATAAATGGCTTTCGATTTTTATTATATTTCTGACTGAAAATTCTACAGTTATAATTCTATTTCAGGCAATAAGCGCGCGCAGCTTTGGCGAGAAGACAAAACTTCTCCTACAATTTTCCGAAAATTCCGGCTCTAAGATTTTGGAACAACTATAGGTTTTCAACAGATTAAGACCAAAATAGCACAACTGCTTGATTTCTACACTGAATGTTTGAAGAATGTTTTTTTTTTATAAAAATGATCCAAAAAGGTATAAAAAATAAGCAGAATAATTCATCTCAATCGACCCGAGTCTGACAATATCATAATGATCAAATTCGACAATTTGTGGTGTAATTGTCATTCCTAACCCAACAATTGACATTATAACAAAATATTTTGACCGAGCCATTCTTACAGACCTTACGTGGCAAAACATTTTTTTAATATTCCAAAACACAATATGTAGTTACTCTATCTATTTCGCCTGTTAACTCTCCGAAAATAAACATTAAAAATAAAAATAATGAAATACCCTAAACTAAATTAAAACAGCAACAATTCATGTAGACTATTTTTTTAGACCTTATATTATATCCGCGCCGTTCTATTTGACAGAACGATGCTTTTCAATAGACCAGGCAAAACGAACAAGATTAACCAAACTGGGTATGAAATAGACGAAATAATGTAACCTTAAAAAAAACCAGAATAATTCATTTTAATAGAGCTGACAATTTCACAATGAAAAAATTCGACAATTTGAGATGTTATTCCTAACCCAACAATTTGACATTATAACCGAATATTTAGGCCGAGCCCTTATTCTTATTCTTTATTGCACACGAAATACAAAAATAGGACACACAAAATTACAATATATAACTTATGTACAACGGCGAGCTTAACCCAGAATTGGGTTTTCCCTTATTACCAGATAGAACAGAAGTAGAAAAACATTGTTTAATAATAATAATATTAATATATATATATGAAATATGTATTTACCCTATCTATTTATCCTTTTAACACTCCAACTATAAAGATACTATAACCAAAAAATAGACGAAATGATATAAAGTAACTAACAAAATAAGCAGAAGAATTCACTATAATAGAGCTGACAATATCACAATGACCAACTTCGACTATTAGTGGTGTAATTCTCATTCTTAACCCAACAATTTGACATATTTTTTTTAACCTTCAAAAAAACAATACGTGTTTACCCTTTTTACTCTCCAACCATTTATTTTAAAAAGAAAAAAAAATACCCTAAAGCAACATAAAACAGCAACAATTCACTTGAAATTACACTCGGTGACATGGAACGTGGCCCAAACATGAACAAACCGATAACAGGCGATTTGTTATCGCTTATCTGAATTTCGAGTCGCAGTTTTTCAGGACATTTGTTTTGGATTGTTTAAGAACTTTCATTTGTGATTTCGTTTTAATAAACGTTAGTTCCTTAATGAAAAACACAAAACGGGGGTGAGTTCACCCACATTTAATCTTTATTGTTTTCTTTTTAATTAATCGGTAGAGTCATTTATGCTTACGAATTGGATCATAATGCTCCTAACTTCAGTTCAAGTTGCTCAAACTGTTATGCTTCAGAGTCAAGGGCGAACGCAGAGCTAGAGATTGCACCTTATCAAGCACCTTAACAAGGACCGTACGAACAGACCACCGGACGAAAACCCCATAAAGCAGATCAACCCGACAATTACTGCGAGATATTTCCGCTATATTTACCGGGTAAGGGACGTAGGATGTGGCGTACTGTGGTCTCGCTACGCTATTGTTCTAGACATAGCAAAGGAAGTAACAGAGTATATTTAACTTTCGTTATTATTCCTAGTTAAGAAGAAATATTGTGATTTTGCACGTTAAACACGAGATTAAAGACTTAATTAATGTTGGTAACAAAGAAGTATATAGAGAGAGATCATTTTGTATCCCGCTCTAGTAAATTACGTGAATATCTGAAAATAGTGGCAAGACATCAAGAAATTGCATTTAACCAATGTAATCTTCATAGCATAAATACTACTAAGTTAAACAGTTTTTGTTCTACACTCCTAGCAAGATTTGCTTATTTAATAACGAAATCGAACAATTCGATGTTCGGTTTTAAGGCCAGAATTGATTTCACTCATTAAGTCGCAAATATTAACTATTTATTTACCTTTGAAATGTTGTTCATCTAGTAAACATTCTAGGGACAGCAAACCCATTTATCGCTTTCTTGGTCTTATTATGTCAAACTTTTTAGAGAACAATGCGGGTGACATGCAGGCGGACAACGTAGTTTGATACTTAAAAGTTTTCTTCACATCACAGAGTTATATGGTAGTTGAAGTTGAAGCACTAAACCTGAAGATTTAGCAGAAACGTCCTGAAGTAGTGACGACCGAGCCGGCGAAAGATAGAAAAACCAGGCAACTCCGAAAGAGTGATACTTTCATAAGTACGAAATCAGGAATGCGACAGTCAGATAGCATTCGGATGGATATTGAGTGAACATTTTATCTGTTTACCATGACAACCACCCCTTGCAGTATATTGATGGCAACATTAGGCCCGCTAAAAATGTATGTTTTGACAACTGTCAGTATGAAAAGAGTTCTTGATACTAACTTATGAATGACGCCAATGCAAAGTTGTAACAACAATTAAGACCAGATTTTGTGTAGTAAATTGCATTTTTTAAATATTATACATGTTGACCAAAGGAAACGTCAGTTGAAAATAAGAACACTCTGTTTAAAATTGCCGCAAAAAAAGTATTTTCAGTTTTTCGATTCAGCCAGCAGACGGACTTCAACAAGAAAACCAACTCGTTGACAAGCACTATTTGCTTAGTGAACTTTCCACAAACAAGTTAGAAACAGTCTACCCTAGAAAAACCCAGGAGACAGACGCCCGAAGAATAGAACTTGCTGAATTCATCATCGCTCAAATTCAACGAACGAAACATCAGCTAAAATAGCAGCTGAAACACTAGACGTACAATTTGTTAAAAAAATTCAACCACCTTCTTTATTAAGTCCAGAAAAGCTAAACATGCTTATAGTGCTGCTAATACAAGAATGAAGCAGCAGTTTTTTAATGTTTTACTTTTTATAAAACAGAAACTTTGAATCGAAGTAGGTACTATGAGTTACTGTTTACAGCATTGGAAACAGCGCCGGTTCTCTGTAATGGGTCAGATTGAAAAGAAGTGCCAAGAATATTTAGAACGCTGAGTTCGAAACATTTCCCTTTGTCACTTTATCTTTGTGACTCCGAATCATAGATAAAAGGACCGGAATCAGTTTTATATATTTATTTTAAATTTAGGACTTTATTCATATCTGCAAACGTTACATGAGACGATGTGCTTATCGCAAAAAACTTAACTAAAATGTAATACTGTAGTTTCGATTAAAAAATCGTTCGAATTTACGTAAAGGTTTACGAAACTTGACTTGAGTGACACTTTTCAAAGCATACAGAGCTACCCTGACGTCTCAAGTAACGACGGTCAAGAAATATGTATGAATAACTAATACATCTTACGACTAATTGGCTCCCCCACTCGGGGAAGGGGCCGCGCCCCGCCATCGCGCGGCCGCGAACGCTGAGTTCGAAAAATTTACCTTTGTGACTCCGAATCATAGATAAAAGGACCCGAATTAGTTTTATATATTTATTTTAAACTAGCTAACCTGACAGACGTCGTTCTGTCGAAAACAATTGGACTGTGGCACTCCTGCAAACTTATCTTTTCTGGTCAAGTACCGGTGATGGTGTCGGTTAGGTTGTGAATCGTCGTGGAAGGTTGTGGTCGTGATGACACTATAATTTATTTTAAGTTATGGTCACCAGAACAGATAAATTTAGATACTATACTGCCACAAATGTGTAATTTAAAAAACACAAAATAATTAAACATAGTTCAGAGTGAGCACTTTATATATACCTAGCAACAATACATTTGCATAGTGTTCATAAATTCTTGCATTTTTTTTTAATGTCTTGTCCTGGAGCGTAAACAAACAAAGCTCTTGGTTTTCCAACACGGGAACAGGCAACATAGAATTGGGCATGCGAGAAACATGGGTTTTCAAGATTAATGTCGCAAACACTCAATGACTGCCCCTGGCATATGTTTATGGAAAAAGGAAACTGCAGTGGCAAATTCAAATTGTATGTAATTCAGAATCACTGGGATACGTGGTATCAAAACGTCTTTTTTATACTTTCGTTTAAGGATGGTGGCTTCGATCACGTTGTTGAGCTTTTCACTGCTACTCATGAGCCGTTACAAAGACGCAATTAGTTGATATTTCGCAACATTATGATCACCGATCCGACCTTATTGAAGATTGTGTTGCGGAAATCCTGGCAAATCCAGCGAGTTAATAAATTCGGGTGGATAGGTGACGGCATCATCTTGGTTGGTAGCGGAATTAACTGGTTGGTCAAATCACCAGCAATTTCATTTTGAGAAAAATATTTACATCCATGTTGTTGGCCGCCAAATTAGCTCGTTCGCTCAACCAAATATGATTTACGTTATTTTAAGCAACGTTTGGGAACACCTTTTGAATGAGATCGGTTTTTGATTCAGTATACCGACAAAATGTTCAGGGAAGGTAAAGCCTATCGAAATTTATACAGGGAATTTGTTATGACCGAAATATTTCGCAGATCAGATCGATAATATTGCAACACACGCATATGCTTGCTTAAATTTAGTATATTGAAGTGTTTCCTCAAAATGGAGCACTTGAAACATGCATTAAGTTGATCAGCTGGCGGTGACTGTGGAATTACTGGTAATGTTCGAAGAAAATGTCCTGCTAAAAAACCATCGCACCATCGATTCGGATTTGATTGTTCCGCAGATCTTGTATGGATTATGACTTATAAAGTATTTTCATGTGCCAAGTAAATCCCTCCAGTTCCATCATTTACAACTTTCATAAGCGTATCAAATACTTTTGTTTTTTGGATTTATTCGAACTGATTCTTTTAAAGCATCCAGGTCGTACAGATTTTCGCATTGCAACTCTTGATTAAAATGCATGAATAATTGAGATAATACTTTGTTTGCCATCATCAAGCACATGTTTTAATTGATATAAACGCCTCGTTGTTTTCTTCACTGACCGGTAAATTTGGTTTACCTGTTCTATTCATCTTTGTACACGATCCATAAATATATTTTTTATGGGAAGCATGTTGAAATAATT
Source organism: Eugnorisma glareosa (assembly GCA_947578425.1). Classification (NCBI taxonomy): domain Eukaryota; kingdom Metazoa; phylum Arthropoda; class Insecta; order Lepidoptera; family Noctuidae; genus Eugnorisma; species Eugnorisma glareosa. Next base: position 43,850,655 of record OX387957.1, read on the forward strand.
ATGGAAAACACTGTTCGTATTTGATGAGCTTGTGAAGAATCAGCAGCATCATTGAGAGTTTGATCGCAATGAGCGTAATTTTCTAAAGATTGCATACGTTGACATGATTCTCTGTAAGAGCCACACAATTCACCATCGTTCGTAAAAATTGGAATGAAGTTGGGCCGCGAACATTGGCTAACGCTTGAACATACATTCACGTATCCAAGAACAGGCTTTCCCTGTTTCCTTCTTTGGAATTTTTTGATGATTCGTTCCGTTGCAAAGAAACTTGTCAGTGTTGTCGCTGGTGGTAAAATAAGCTTGTTGTCCATTCTCCAGGTGCACAGCTAAAGACCGCAGTGGGATGACACACAGTTCACAGTTCTTGTATGGTGGACGAAAAGATTCTCCAAATCGGCTCATTGCTGCTGACATATCTAGATTCCTATTTAAAATTGCGAAACTTCATCGTTGGTATCAGAAGATGCAAAACCAAATACAGCCATGTCGCTTTGTTTTGTGACGTAACATTCCAATGCACTTTGAATGTTTTGGAAAGCTGCTGCCAGCTGTTGTCGACGATAACGTCCTAATTCTTGACTTTCAACGATATCGTTCTGCCGTTATCCTCAGCAGAGCGACGACGATACAGAGAGTTACCGTCATTAGCTGTGATTGTGTCAGCCAACAAAGCATGCGGATAACGTTTGGAGCATTTGTTTTCGATCATACGTGGTGGTTCCCGGTCGCGATTGCCACGTTCATGAATCATATTTGTTGTTACAACTTCATACAACTCTGGATCTGTTTCCTGATCAGGAATTTCTACACATATCATCATCATCATATCAGTCGGGAATCATCCACTGCTGGGTATAGGACTCCCCTTTTTACACTTCCCGGTTCTGTGCGTCACTTATCCAGTGTTTCCCGGTGTTTCCCGCGACCTTGACGATGTCAGCGCATATAATGGCATCAATTTCATCCAGTCTTATTTTATCGACCATCCACAGGAGAATATGCGCATTAGGCAATCCGCATTTCTGTCACTCGACAGAGTACATACAACATCACACGTCTCCGAAGACATGATACTTCACATTGAAGTTCTGGAGTGCATTGAGTTTCTGCTTGAATATTCGTGCTGTTATGTGACAATCGCTATTATCATCCAGATCAAAAAATGATATCCATCCTCTCCTCGGCAAAATGTCAGCAGATATTGTAAAGCATCATACGAACGATGAGTTTCCCTGATACGCTGAATCAAAATATCGCGAGACTCCATATTCTCGCCAGCAACCACAATGACTACTTTATTCAACGACAGTACATTGAAGATTTTTACAAAATGTGTAGATAAGCAAACTGTATAAAATGAAAACTATGTATTTAACTATTTATTAAATCTAACAGCATAAAAAAATCAAAAAGTAACAAACACAAAAATTTAATACCTACCGTTTAAGGATTGAACTTGCGAACCAAAAACTTACAACATTAAAAAATTTACATAAATCACAAAAATAATTAATTGGCTGGGCTTCGAACCTTCGAACAGTGGTTTACAAGCGGCCTTGAAACTATTAGGCTATTTGTACCATTGACGGAGTGCCTAAAATTGCTATTGACATGCATGCGATAAAACAGACAGAAACAGAGTTGAAGACTGGACATACTGAGTTATTTTTTCTTTCATACAAATCTTGTCCTGAAAATTACGAATACAACAATAAAGAAATTAGCCAAATCGATCGAGCCGTTCTCAAGTGATGCTCCGGCATACATTTTGGCGATTGATTTTTATATATATAGATAATCGAGCTTTTTAAAGTATAATTTAGGACTTTATTCATATCTATAAACGGTACATGAGACGTTGTGCTTATCGCAAAAATCTTAACCAAAATGTAATACTTAGTTTCGATTAAAAAATCGTTCGAATTTACGTAACGTTTTTACGAAACTTGACTAACAGACATTTGGAACTAAGTTTCACAGGTGAATGACACTTTTCAAAGCATGCAGCGCTACCCTGACGTCTCAAGTAACGTTGGTCAAGCAATACGTACGCATAACTAATACATAACTAACTAACTAATAACTAATACATCTTACGACTAATTGGCTCCCCCACGCGGGGAAGGGGCCGCGCCCCGCCATCGCGCGGCCCTGTAGAGCGCCACCCTGCGACCAGCGCGCATTCACGGCTACAAAACCTCTTTTCCGTGCACTCTCCCACCCTCCTAGTACATAATTATAAGGAGCGTGTGCAGCAAAATTAATTTAGAAGATACGTTTGTTTGCCAAGTTTGACTTATCGATGCAAACCTCCAAAACAAGCAACAACGCCTTGAACTGCACATTTAAAGCGGTCACACATATAGACCTTAAAGTTGCTGTTGGATTGCTGCTGACATATCTTATAACAGTGGAAGTGGTTTACACGGGTTCCATTTAGTCTGACCGAATTTAAACTAGTAATATTATTAAGCTGAAGAGTTTGTTTGTTTAGTTGGACTCGCTAATTTCAGGAACTACTGGTTCGAATTGAAAAAATCTTTTATCGTTGCGTGCGTTGCGTAAACGGTTAAATTTACGCAACAATCACGAATGATAGAAATGTTCCTCTTATAAAGCTCGAAAAAACGTCCGCGATAGCATATGTCTATCGTATAAGGATGACTCACTTTACCCTTTTTATGGTAATCAAATCTGATACCAAATTTTGTTCAATGGTTCTCAAATGGTACGTGGATAAAACTAAAAAAGTTTAAGCACCGAAAGAAAACTTTCTTTGTTTTGAATTGTAATATACTACGACCTACGACCCACTGTCTCTAACCAGATCTATCTGTTATTTGACGCAAACGAAGATAAGAATAAGAATACAAGACCATAGAATCATTTGTTTAGAAAATTGAGACCTATATATTCCTTATGTATTCGCCAAACTGGTCAATGGGCGTTCATTCAGAAGTAGGTACCTAACTCGTAAAATCGGTAAATTTTAAGAGTGCGTAATAAATAGCACCCTTCTGTACAGTAGGTACCTATGTACTTCTGTGTAGTATTAAAACATGGATCATTGAAGGTTTATAGATTGCCTCCAAACATATCCATGTTAATTCTAAGGCCCATATTACAGAACGTCACTCAAAACTGAAGCATTACTTAAAATTAGTTAGAATCAAGCTTCAATCAACTTTTGTGTAGGTAATGCAAAATCAAAATCAAAATCAAAGCATTTATTTCTAGTAGGCCAGTTACAGGCACTTTTGAACTGTCGAAACAAAGATAACAATGAAATGTAGCTACAGTCCCAGTCACAAGGCATAAAAACTGTGAAAGTACTGTAGTTGCCCATTCCCTAGCGTAGATCTCTATGGAGAAGAACGGGCAAGAAACTCCATGGACACTCTTTTAAATCAGCATATTGTTACAAAACCTTGGTTACATCATTCATATTGAGATGGTACATTATGTGAGAACGATGTAGCAAGATGTGCACGTTAAAAGTGTCCATAGTAAACACAAAAAAGACAATTAAAAAAAAATTAAAATAATTAATTCAAATAAGCCGTGGCAACTAAGAGATGACCAGTCACAACTGACAGCGCCCGTTCACGAACATGACGCATGGATCAGCACCATTCAACTCAACCATTTTGAAGGGAACTAAATGATCCGACACACGCGCCACCATCAGCGAGACATTGAGTGAGCATGACATACTCTCAACCGCCAGGGCACATTCAAGTCGGGAAAGGACGTAGGTTTCCAGTGAACGATAGCTCTTTAGTACATAGCACTCACACAATATGGGCTTTATATAATACTAAAGATATTGAATCTATACAATGCAAAGATAGTTGTACAATCTTCAGCAGCTCCAACAATACTATTTAATGTTATCAATTTATGCGTCCCTGTCCTTGTGGAGCAGGACCGGCATTGAGCCAAGCATTTTTGTCAGCGATATAATCGTCCAACTTGTAATATGCTTGCTTACATAGTGTGCGTTTAATGCATGTTTTAAATTTCGTCTCATTCAGTTCAAGAATACTTTGTGGAATTTTATTATAGCATCTCAAACAGTACCCCATGAAAGATGAATCTACTTTAGCGAGTCTGAAGCCCGGCTGAACTAATTGGTCTCTATTTCTAGTACTGTAACTGTGTCTGTCACCTCTTTTACTAAAAAGATGCAGATTTTTTCTTACGTACATTATGTTTTCGTAGATGTATTGACAATGTACCGTCATGATGTTAATGTCCTTAAACAGTTCCCTTAGAGAATCGCACCTACGAAGATTATATATAGCTCTGATGGCTCTTTTTTGCAGAATAAATATTGACTGAATGTCTGCAGCTCGTCCCCATAACAAAATGCCATAAGACATTATACTATGAAAGTAACTAAAATAGACCAGTCTAGCGGTATCAACATCTGTAAATTGACGGATTTTTCTAATAGCATATGCTGCTGAACTTAGCCGCCCGGCAAGAGACGTTAAATGAGAACTCCATTGTAGCCTTGAATCAAGCGTAATCCCCAGGAAAACCGTTTTATCTACGAATTCAAGTTTCTCTTTATTCAATATTATATCACAATTACTACTTTTAACATTCGGTAAAGCAAATCTAATGCATTTAGTCTTTTTTTCGTTTAATACTAAATTGTTTGCTGTGAACCAATTTTGAACCTGAAGTAGGGCATTATTCACGTCATCTAGAATTTGGGCCCGTCTATTTATCTTAAAAATTAGAGAAGTGTCATCAGCAAATAACACCATATTTTGAGGTTGGTTTTTCAGTAAATAAGGTAGATCATCTATGTATACTAGAAAGAGGAATGCTTGAGGTTGACCGACGTGACGTTCTGTAATACGGAACTTCGTATGTTATGAGGGGGAGAAGAAGTTGCACAAGTAACTCCACAGCAACACGTCGGTTGCATGGTATGAGATTTTCTGTAAACTGCCCTGCGTCACATTTATTTTGTGGTCTGATTTCAATGGTAAACGCGTATCTGCGCGGCGTGTACAAAATGGTTCCGTAACACGCAACCAGGCAAGAATTTAAATTGTTAGACTCGCCCTACCGAATCAGAAAATGTTCATGTTACTGTTTCTTTGACATTTGAATACTTAGTAATTTTACGTTTACTCATAATGTGTATCGTATTATTACTACGAGCATGAGGTTCTGGGTTCAATAACCAGGTCGGAGAAGTAGGTATTTTATCGTTTTTCGATCGGAAATTTCTGAATAATTTCACGCAGTTTTCTTTATTGTGCTCGGTTATAGGGAACGGGCTTCCTCTCTATTAAATGGGACTTTAACATTAAGAGCAAAATGCGTTTGGACTACACTGGCCTACAAAACTAAGTATCACACTTTTAAAATTTCAATAACTTTTAAGTACACAAAGTATGTCTTACTTTCGAAACAAAAAACCGGCCAAGTGCGAGTCGTACTCACACGCACACAGGGTTCCGTAGCACCAAACAATATAATAAAAATATTTTGAAGTTCTTAAGTTGTATTGTTTTACATTCATCAACAAAACTAAATTTGTGTTTCATAATATGTTAATGAAAAACAAAGTTGTTGGTGCAGTTTCATGAAAAAGTGCCATATCTCAAAAAATAAACATCAAATCTTATTCAAACCAATTTTGGTTTAAAGTTTTTTTACGTTCTATAATCCTATATTTTTTTCAGAATTTTTCTCTTCTTACTTTAGAAATTAGAGGAGGGGGGGACACATTTTACCACTTTGGAAGAGTTTATCTTTCAAACGATTAAGTTTGAGAGAAAATGGTGTTAGGAACCTCAATGCTATTTTTAAAGACCGTCTATCTATAGACACGTATAGGTTTGATGAAAAAATATTTTTTAGTTTCAGTTCCATGTATGGGGAGACTCCCCTTAACTGTGTAGTCCTAATAGTTTTGTAGTAAACTGGCTGTGACATACACGGACAGACAGACAGACAGACTTGGCGAATCTATAAGCGTTCCGTTTTTTGCCATTCGGCTGCGGAACCCTAAAAAGAACTCGAGAAAGAGTTTGATTTTGTACATAAAAACTTCATAGTCGGTAACCTTCTTTATGGAGACAGTTTATTCAAAGCACAAATAATTTATTGTGACAGTCAATATGTTAGAATTTCTTGATAACAAAGTTCACGGTAACTTTAATACACAGATCATCATATATATTGCTTTAATAGGTGCTTGCTTTCGACAGCGGCTTCACTTGCAGAAATGGCTGAAAAAACTTTAAAATCAAAAATAATCCTTTTCGAATTACAATTTTACCATTCATTTTATGTTTTAATTTTTTTTCTTGATCGATGAGTCTTGCTACAAAAGCTAAGTTAGACAACAGCACATACTTATTTATCATGCCTCTTTCACCTGAAGAATGTGCTACGATCATGACTTTTCTGGAACTAGGTATCAGTATGCGTCGTACTGCACGAATGGTGGGTGTGACGCTACGAACAGTCCAGAAGGTGAAGCGAAGGTACGAAGAGATTGGAAACCATTTGAGGAGACCTGGTAATGGCAGACCCAGGTGTACTAGTGCCCGAGAAGACCGTTATATTGTTTCCACTGTATTATGAAATCGCCACCTAAATGCAGTTGAAGTCCAGCAAAAGCTTCTTCAGACCCGAAGGGACTACATTAGAAACAGTACAGTGTGAAGAAGACTGGCTGAAGCAAACCTGAAACCCCGAAGACCAGCGAGTGGCCCCAAACTCGAGAGAGAGCATCGAGTAGCGATACTGCGATACGCCCGTGAACACACACAGTGGGATCAAGAACAATGGTCAAGAATTTTATATACCTACAGATGAGTCTCGATTCTCACTTTACACTTCTGATGGAAAGTGGTGTCTGGCGACCTGGTGAGCGATACCTTCAAGCCTGCTTCCCAGAAAGAGTCCAGTACGGTGAAGGCAGTGTACATGTATGGACTGGCATATCTTCAGAACGTCGCACAGAGTTAGTGGCCATAGAAAATGGCACTCTGACTGGGGAAAGATATGCCCAGGAGATTCTCAATGAGTATGCAGGGCCGTATTTAGTCAATATGGGTGATGGATCGATGCTGATGCATGATAATGCCCGGCCAGACACGGCTCGGGTCGTGCAAGAGTATATCCAGGAGGTTGGTATCACCGTGATGGCTTGGCCATCAAGAAGTCCTGATCTCAACCCGATTGAGCACGTCTGGGATGAGCTAGGGAGGCTAGTCAAAAGCCGCAGACCACCACCTACCACCCGCAGGGCACTAAAACAGGCCCTGTTAGAAGAATAAGGAGAATATTTCCCAACATCGGCTCTGAAACCTCTAGTTCAGTATGCCAAATTGACTCGAAGCTGTAAGCAGAGCCTGAGGAGGCAATACCAGTTATATAAATAACATGTAAAACATACTTGTAGTTAATGTTAATTGAGTTTTATGACACTAAGCTAAAAATGAATATTTTTATCGTTTTATCTTTTATTAAACTTAAAAATGTTACTTAAGTATAATTTACTATAGTTTCAAAGAAAGCTGATAATAATTGCTATAAAACGTTTTTATTTTTATTCTTTATCTTCTATAGTTTATGAAAAATTTAAAGTGTATTAGTACCACAACCATTTGACCGCCAGAGCATAAACGCACGCGCGTGCCCTCCACGTCAAGCTCAATATCACCTACCATTTTGTCACATATTTGTGTCCTTTAGCGAACAGCCCTGTGGTGACAATGGCTTTCAAAAGGTTTTAAAAACGGCGACTTCACATTGGACGATATAAACTTAAGCAACCAGGACATAGTCTCTTCAATTCAACTAGACTATGATGACCGTCTCCAATTTTAATGTAAGTTATTGTTGTCTTGCCGCTTTTCCTGCGTATCTAAAATCAGTTCACAATTGTTTACCTGTAACTATTAGACTTAATTCCTCAAAGATTTAATTAAAGTAGGTATATTTAAATAGATAATAGTAGGCTCCCAAGATCAGCAATTAACGGTGTGCGATTATACCTAAGTTATGAAGAAGGAAAGAAGATTTCTGATAAACTGCTTTCACCTTCCACCCTCCACCTGGCCATCATTTATTGTGTGCCCTAAAAACCCTAAAAAGTGACTTGTTTCATAGGCAATTTGTTGAAAATTCGAATACTTTATTTTCACAGTTAGAAAGTTCGAATGATGGGTATCGACTGTCGATCTAAATCATTAAAAAAACTTATACAATATTATTTGATGACTGTTTTTTTTTTGCGTCATATTCCGCAGATATTGTAGACACGGTGTAGTCCCATCTCGGCAGCCTTGTTAGGTACACAGTCATCAAAAAATGGATACACAGTATGAGTACAGTGAGTAAATCCACTTGATTATTTATTCATCATTTCAGCCGAAAGACTGCTGAATACTGGACATAAGCCTCCCCCAAGTGTCGCCTCATTGACCAGTCTCTTGCGTCTCGCATCCAGCGAATCCCCGCAACCTATTATTACGATTATTTATTCAATCAAAATATTTTTCAAAAGTTACTGTTTCTATAATAAGTTTAATTTTAAAATACTAGTTTGTCTGTGTAGTGGACAAAGTAAAAGATATTTTTATAGGAAACAGATTTGCAATAATTGCCATATTTGCTTCCTGGAATATTTGAAAAAAAAAAATAACAATTGAACTATGTATATGAGTTGAGAAAATCCTGCCTCCCCATTTAGTCTCGTCTTGTTATATCATTACTATCCATTACCCATAACGTCTTCGGTACTTAGTAGCTACCTACTTTAATTTAAACGAGTAAGGTAATAATGGTTGTTTAAGTGTGTAAAGAGAATTCCACTTATTGATAATAGGTACTTAATCATAAGGGTAGGGTAGAAATTATTTGAATTAAGGTGACTCATTAAGTTTATCGGTATGAATGAAGTATTTCTCAACTTTGAAATATATATTAGTTTTAAACTTTTCCTCACCTCGATGAATCACCCTAGACAAACTTTATACAGGTAAATAAAAAATCAAATATATTTTATAATGTTTATTATGCAGTAATTGTGTCGTGCTTATTAATAATTCATAAAAATGTAGCATAACAAAATCTTTTACGGAGGTAACAATTTGACAACAACCAAGAACATGTAATTTTACTATGTTTACTATACAGTAATTATGTAGGTAGATTTTGGGCTCAAGATACGAGAGAGAGTAGAGGGAGGAGGGAGGAGGCGGGAGGGGGTGGGGGGTACGTAACAACTGGACATCCATTTGGCTTGTGAAGTTGGAGCAAGCCAAATATTTTGACCTCAGTGTAACATTGTGTGGACATAAGCGTAGTCGTCATTAAGATGTTTCGTGACGAGAAAAAGATGTTTGCAGGCGAAGAACAAATGCGACTTTTCCAAAATATCGTTTCAAATAACGAAATACATGTGTAGGGACTACAAATGGACACACATATTTCAACATTTCAACCGATATGTTGACATATACGTTTACACCTAGTTCTAGCCGGCTATACCTAGGTGTGGCCGGTAGCAGTTGATTAAGGTATTAGGTGTATCCTTTTATATTCACGGCTGATACAAATAAAAGGATACAACGAATTTGAACCAAATGGCTACCGGCCACACCTAGGTGCAGTCGGCTAGAACTAGGTGCAACAGTTATTCGGATTTTAGCGTAACATATATAATATATACCAAGGAACAATCCTTGTAGAGCTAGACAACCAAGGAATAATCCTTGGCCAGCTAGACAACCAAGGAACAATCCTTGGACAGCTAGACAACCAAGGAATAATCCTTGACCAGCTAGACAACCAAGGAGTAATCCTTGGCCAGCTAGACAACCAAGGAAAAATCCTTGGACAGCTAGACAACCAAGGAATAATCCTTGACCAGCTAGACAACCAAGGAATAATCCTTGGCCAGCTAGACAACCAAGGAACATTCCTTGGACAGCTAGACAACCAAGGAATAATCCTTGACCAGCTAGACAACCAAGGAATAATCCTTGGCCAGCTAGACAACCAAGGAACAATCCTTGGACAGCTGGGAGGGGTCATTTGATGATTTCTCAGACGGAAAGAAAAAAAAAATTAATTATTGCGCTTATTCCGTTACACCTTGTCTTTTATTTCGCAGATCTTAAATATGTCCGTAGATAATGGGCATTTGTTATGTTAGCCTGTTGGTTCAGGTAAATAGGAAGGACTGCTCAGTATACATATTGAAGTTTAAGATGGGGTTAACACCAATAGGACAAAGTTTAGACTTGAAAATTGTAATTCCTTGTGCACGTTTTTACGATATTTCCATTACGGAAATTGCAGCTTTTGTTTTTATATTAGGTATTAGAGGGGAAGACATGGAATAATGGGTACGTAGAGAGACATTACAAGAGGAAAGGATGAAGATCGAAGGAAGGAGGAAGCGGAGAGAAAAGAGGAAGGGAAAGAGTAAAAAAAAGAAGAGTAGCACGAGGGAAAGATGAAAAGCCGAACCAGAAATTGTTTTGGACGTGCACGAACTAGAGAAAAATGTGAGACTTATAGAGGGAAGGAAAACATTAGCTCCAGTGAAAGCCGACTAGATGGTAGGGTGACATTAAATAACCGAGGTGTCAGTGGGGCTCATAAGTCGGAGCTTATGCGTTAGTGGGGCTACCACTGGATACAAGAACGTCCTCATCTGTCCAAAGCCTGCCTTATCTGTCTAAAGGATGTTACGGGAGCCTGTAGACAGGTATGGTCAAGTGCCAGGACGAAATAGGCCGACTGATCGTGGGGCTCAAATAGTTCGACAAGTTCTCACCTTTTCATTTGCAACTCAGAAATCGGATGTAGCTCTATCCTCAAGACAAGCAGAAAAATCCTATTATGCGCGAGAGTAAGAGATAGGTTTAGACTTAAAATACAATGAGGATAAAATCCGAGAACGAAGAAAAACAGTGCAATTTGATAATGAAATTTATTGTTTGATTGCATAGTGTACAGTATTCAGGAGCGCCAAAACGTACTTACGTATACTGTTAGATGTTATACCAGAAAACATAAGATATTGTACAATAGCGCAGTGGACAGATAAGAGACATCATCTTCAAACAATCGTCTAACATTCTTAGTTGTTTCGAACACCACCACGTCAATACATGATTCTCTGAGAAAGTCTGCTCTTATCTGTCTCCCGTGATACAAAAGTCCTTAAAATTGAGAAAAATCATTGTAAATTATACAATCACTTGTAACTTATACCACTTACACCATTAACAAAGTAACAACACAGCATGTAATCCTTAAAGGGGTGCTACACCTTGATCGGGCTAGCTTGGTTCGGAAAAGGGCTCAAACAATGCCGATTCAGGCTAATCCGAAAAAAATGTTTATCACGCCTTGCATTAAGAAAACATTTACGAATAGTACACGCACAACTTAACCTAAATGATACAATAATATTTGGTAACACGGAAAAAAATAATTTTCACTTGTAATTGGTAACCATATAATATATAACTCCTAAGTAACGTTACATAACAATTAAATAACATACAAACAACATTTAATTGAAAAAACTTAATTTTACTCATCAAAATACACAAACATACGGAATATTATAATTCTATACAGTTCAGGCAATAATTGGGTATTATTGGAGAGTAAATTAATTGAATGTTTTTTTTTAAACTCAACACCAAATGTGACGCTTCGGCGTGCTCGGGTAACGTGAAGGAAGTGTAGAATGGCGACTAACAAAACAAAACTGTCCCACATTACTCGCAGTGGGACAGGCGGTGAAATGAAGAATAGACGACGACTTAAATAATTAATTTGGGACAGGGTTTAATGAGACTAGAATGGAAAGGTGAACAAAGGTAGAAACAAACGGGGGGCCAAATCTACTGATACCTTAGTTTACGAACGTTGCAATGGACTCTCCAATGTGGCGTGTACTTACCGCGCTCACTGACGGTCGATGACTTTGCACCCTTGAAAAGTGACCGACCGATGACCGAGTGCGCGAAGTACAAGGACGAGAACATTACATAGCTAACGTAGTTAGTTCTAGACTTGGCCCCCACCTAACGAATATGAAAAAGTATGAAATCCGACGACGTGCCGTCTACTAAGATGTTTCACAAATTTCTTTTCGGCTCTTTACATTCCCAGTTCCGCTTACCGTGTTGTGCAACCGTCAGAAATCACTAAGTATGAAGAAATAATGCCAGTTGTCATCAAGACTAGGCGACAACTAAATGAAAGCCTGCATTAAAGTGCCTTGTTGGTTTTTCAATATCTTAGAACTATTGAAAATCCAACCGTACAATTATACTGAGGCGTTACATTTAGATGTCGCCTAATGCTTGTAGAAACGGGCACAAAGAGTTACCCTAAGCAGAGGTCGAAACGTCAACATTTAGTTTTTAATACCAATTGGTTTTAAACGGGTCAGGGGGACTGAATAGAAATGAACAACCCTTCAACACTGCATGGAAGCAAAGTCCTCGCATGCCTTGCCGTCTGCTCCATGTAGTCTTACAACTATGAATACGTCAACAACGTACGCTTGCTGTGCAGCACTTGCCCGTTCATATAGCACATCGGGAGGCCCATTCCCGTAATTAAAAGATCTGAATCTTTTCGCAATCTCATATCAACGGAATAAAGACATTGATATTAGGTTGAGAAAGTTCTTAAAAATAAGGGAACCGAAACCTCTGTTATAGAAAATAATTCTTTCGGTACTGCGTCGCCTCTGTCGCTGGTTTTGAGCGACAGTAAAAAGCCGACGCTCTACAAGGCGGAGTTTTCTAAACATGGTTGTGCTACATAAACGAATGAGTACTTTACATTGGACCGGAGTCCATCGCCTAAGATGACTTTGCGAGAGCGTTTGTGGCGCACGAATGGCGTGCTCATAGATGCGTGCACTCATAAGGCTGCCCGTCCACTGGAGCGGAGAAGAGAAGGGAGGAGCTTAGCTGTGCAAATTTTGACCAATAGAATTGCATAGAATGAGCGGAGCGGGGCCGGGCTTAGATTTTATGCAATTCTATTGGCTAAAATTTGCACAGCTTCGCTACTCTCTTCTTATCTCTGCTCCAGTAGACAGGTAGCCTAAGGCCCCGACTCCCCCAAAACGAAGACGAGCGGAGAGATGTGCAAGATTCGACCAATCACACGACGGGTCCGACCGCCATGAACCAATGTGGTTGGTCGATTCCGTCTGTCTCATCACCGCTCAGCTTGTCTTCCCTCTGGTGGAGTCTGGGCCTTAGGCTGCCTGTCCACTGGAGCGGAGAAAAGGAGAGAGGACCGGAGCTGTGCAAATTTTAACCAATAGAGTTGCATACTATCTAAACCCCGCTCCGTTCTGCTCCGCTCATTCTATGCATTCTATTGGTCAAAATTTGCGCAGCTCCGATCCTCTCTTCTCTTCTCCGCTCCAGTGGACAGGCAGCCTAAGAGGATGTATTCAGAAAGCTCGCAACGTAACAAATGGCTGTCAAATACTTCACTGTTTTGATTAATTTGTCAATATTATTAAATATCATTATGAAACATCGTTCCGTAGTGAAAAAAAATATTGATTATCCAGTTACCATAATCAATACTTTAGTGCACTACGGACGTTATTGCATATAATTTAGTAATATTGACAAATTAATCAAAACAGCAAAATATTTGTTTGCTATTCGCGACTTTGCCAACTTTCTGAATGCACCCTCTTCAAATAAAAGTAAGAATACACCAATTACTGCTAAACCACAATTACTGCCTTATTTTTTAATTTGGTATTTTATTACTATATTATTTTTAAGTGATATAACATTTATTATAGACTAGTTGATTAATATAAATATGCGTTACGTAATAAATAGACGAAGTTGACGAGAACGCCAGTACAGCGCAGAGGCTAACTTTATAAATTTTGATACGAATACCTATCAACACGTTGGAAACGCAACAAAACAATATGTTGATAGACTTCGTTTAATTACAAAAATATTCGCCCCCTACTGTCGCCTGGGCCGCTCTAGCCTCACGGTCGTTAAATGAGGCAGAGCGACTAAAATCAAACTTAATAACAAAAATGACATGGTAAAAAATAAATCAAAATCTTACCACTAGACTTACAACTAAATAAGATTGCAACTGGTACACAATCATAATAATAACGAAACAACTCAAATAGTTCTAGAATGTTACCCCTCCCATGATAGGAAAACTTCATCGGGCTATGGATCAATGAAGTTCAACTGTCATGTCATCAAACAAGCGTCAACCAAAAGTAATAATTGCATGTGCCGAGTTACTAATGTCAGCCCAATAACTCCCCCACCCCACACAACCAATGCTGCATCAATCTGAACAATGGCCGTACTACACCCAAGCCCGCTGCCGTCTCAGTGCAGAAACTCTGGAAGTACGTGTGCTACTATTACTTCAGATGTTTACATTCCTGGCAATGGCCTCTAGTACAATAGACATACATACTCGAGGACAAATATGCAACGCTATTACTACCAGTTAGCATGATGAGCCCTTCCTGGCAGAACCTGGAAAGACTCAAAATGTTCGATTATATTACTTGTTCTGTGAGCCGCCGCGGCGGCCTAAACAAGTACACTATATTCGAATTACGACTTAGCTTGTAAACAAAGTACTACACATATATTCAAACATATATACTTGTTGTCTAAGGTACGACAAGTATAGAATGTGAATATGTTGTCACTCCCATCCTTTGTTTACAAGGTAAGCAAGCTAATTTATGCTCTTTATATACAATGTATAACAGAATTAACGCACAACCTCTTAAGGGGTCATTGTACTCATCATTATGAACAACTTTCACTATGGGACCAAAACTGAAATCGCGAAAAAAAATCGACTGCCCCATACATTTGTGTGCGCATAATTCGACAAAATGTACTGAACAGCTGTTTTTTTTTCCGGGTTTCGGGGTTAGTCCCATAGCGAAAGTTGTTCATAATGATGAGTACAATGACCCGTTAAGAGGTTGTGCGTTTATTCTGTATATGGGGCATACAAAGAGCATAACAAACGTGATGCGCGTTCCGTGTGGCTCAGTGAGGGCAACCGCGTAGGCGCATCGCGCCTGGACAGTCTAGACGAGACCCCACCCTATAGATACGCTCATAGCATAGACGTACCGATAATGGCTGGCTCAGTCTAAACCCAGGCCATTGCCGCTAAGCACTACATACTTTCTGCCAGAGTATCTACTGGAGACAGCGCCGTCCAAAACATAATCGCTGTCCAAATTGATTGGGATCAGCGAATGTTTTAGAATATCATTCCGTACGTTCACGTTGGGCTACTAACATTAGTGACTCGACACGATAGACCTGGACGCTGTTTGAAACGGAGATTATATCTCCACGTTCATTGTCCCTCACCATCGACGCCTTGCAGCGTCCCGTCGCACTGTGGGCCGGCGCACTTCTACAGGCGAAGCGCAGCGCACACGCTCGCATCCAAACAAATAACAACATTGGCCATACATTAAATGAATTAGAATTAAACGAACGATAGTTTAATTTAAAATTTATTTAATGTATAAATCCTTAAAAATATTTCTAAAAAAAAAAAACAAACTCAGAGCGCACCCACACGAGTCTGCTTATTTATTTTAGGCTAAATTTCCAGAATTCAACGTTGATATTTGTTTGGCAGGAAATATCGTGCTGCACTACACCTCGCCAGATGTGCTCCGGCCCGAGAGATTCAGAACATGAAGATATAATGTGGTTTAGATATAAAACTTTCAGCCGTTACTATCGGAAAAAAGTTTTTATCAACTTAACGAGCGTTCGAAATCATTGACTAATTAGTTCCTCCAGCAGGGCTATTGCGTATCTCTGTTGAAAGTTCATAGTGATCATCACTTGGCGAGTTTTGATATATAATGATCGTTCTTGTTGATTTCAACTGACGCTACCTGTGCAGAACTATCATTTTATATCAAAACTCGCCAAGTGATGATCACTATGAACAGTCAACTGAGATACGCAATAGCCCTGCTGGAGAGGAAGTGAGATGAAATGCGTGCTTCTTAAACGGTGGCCAGTGACCGCCGACTGGCAACCATAAGAAGTTATAACGCATCGCATCTAAGATTAAGCATGGTGTTGGTGTTAATCTTTAGATGACATTCACTACTCAATCGGTCAAAGATCCCGAACACTAAAACAAAACAGTTGCAACGCCTAGCATAAATATATTATAGACACCGATTTACACAAAACGTTTACAATGGTCTAAGAAATACCCGAGTACTATTTCAAAGAGCGTTGATGAACTTTCTTAATTGTTAATCTTATATCTAGAAGAAAATATTGCTATTACAAACACCTACAAGGACTGATGGGATTAGGATGACCAGTTTAAGGCCGACACTCCACCGAAGCGGAGGCGAGAGGAGCGGAGAGGTGTGCAAGATCGACCAATCACACTCGATGTTGATTTCAACCAATGTGAATGCTCGATTCCTGCACCTTTCCCGCCCTCCGATTCGCTTGTCTCCGTTTTGGTATATTCGGAGCCTTAGTCGGTGACCGATTTTCTGACACCGACTTAAAGCTTCGACCTTAACGCGGCCAAAGCGACTGCAAAGACGAAGCGTCAGTCGCACGGCAGACGTGTGCGGACGTCGCTGCTATGTTTAAAAATGGCCGCGAGGACGAGGCGAGACGGCGACGCGGGAGGCATCAGTAGAGCTGGACGTACGCGTCTAATGAACCACAGATTAAATATATCAGCATCGTGGTCGCTTCCCAACTTGTACCGAGAAGGTTCGCGTTGTAGATGTCGCTCTGTTCTGTTGCTTCCCGCGCCGCAAACGCTCGTTTGGCCGGAGCTTTAATCGGTGATAATCGGCCACCAACTAAAAGTCCTATGTCTGTCGTTCAGGTGTTTTCACTCCTCAATCCTTGTCCTCGACATATCACCGATAACAATAGGATCGGATCAGCAAGAGGTGGTAGGTTCTGTCATTAAGTCAATCCGACCGAAGTCTATTCTCGCCGACTCCCCGACCAATTACCATCGGTTATAAGCGATACTTAAACATAGCAATATGTTACACTAAAAAGATACAGACAGAGGCCGTAGCTGCGAATTCTTCTCCAAATTGTTAGCTACAGCTGACACACACACAGAATAGATCGGAAGTCACGAGCTCAAGGGCCTGTTTCCAGAGGATCCAGGGCCTAGAATATTGTGACTTAGGCGCTATACCAAAAAATAATACACATAGAAGAATTATCCTAACATCTATTAAAATTACATTAACTATATTTACAACACATTGCACCTAAATAAATTATACAATACTAAATAAAATATTGCAACAAGAGGTATTGTGAGTGTCTTCCGCGTACAGACGGCCAAGGCTTGATGTCAGATGGTCAAAGATGGCGTTTTCCTGAGGAAAAAAAGAAAAATACGTTATCGTAGGAACTTGTTTTTGTAACATTCATTAGCAAGCAGACGTAAATCATGCATAAGAAGAACGCGCGCCTGGTTTAGGACATTAGCTTCGCAAGTAAATAGTTCCGCAAGCCTATAAGTAAGGCCCGGATTCCCGAAACGTAGACGAGAGGAGAGAAGATGTGTAGTAAACCAGGTGGTTAACTGACGTACTGGCTAGACCGGAACAGACTGCCTACACACATCTCTGTTGCGGTCCAGCCAGTGCGCATAGCCGCACAGCAAGCAAGCATCTCCTCTTCTCTCCGCTATGGCGAACCCCGAGCCTAAGAGAAGATAACGCGTTACGAGTTATAGAAGTAATTAGAAGTAGATGAAGATGATACTGACCCAGCTACTGATGTTGACTCTCGACGATCAGCATGATAGACTGATGTTGTTGGGCATCCGCGTGGATGGTGGGTACGGATCGCAAGCATTCGATCTGATGTGCCGCCCAGTCTTTCTTCTGGCAGTACGTCGAGCAGTAAGGCGTGCGCCGGCAGAGCGAGCATTCGGCTGAAGCCTCCCGGTTGCAATTTGAACACTACATGGACAAACTGTTTTTAAAACAAGAGGATACTTTAACCCGTTTTTGTTGTTAACTAATAAACGTTAATTACCACGAAAAATTTAGTACAATGTTTAAGAGACAAATAGACAGCAAGACATACAATAAAAAGAAAACATTTGCAGGGCGTCATAGTATTTTAAAAGTAAACATCGCAAGGCACAAAGTGTTAAGGTCAACGCACACTTGAAAGCACTAACCGGGATACCCGTTGGTTTGATGCTTACGTTGATGTTTACGTTGGGTGGACTCCCTGATGACTACGTGAAAAACAGAGTGTGATGTTAATATCAAGCACGGCCTAAGAAATTTCACACCTTTAGGCCATGAATGAGACTAACCTCAAAACTGCATGGCATGTAGATACACCACTCCATCACACTTAAATATAAGAATCGCAACGGCATCGCCTCTCATCGGTCCGCCTTAAGCAAGGCCGCCTCAAATAGCAAAATTATCATTTAAAAATCGTATAATTACGGGTTTGGTGCAAATTTTAGTCGTAGAATTTGATTTTATAACAGTTTTAGATACGTCAAATTTTGTAACATTTAAATCGTGTAAGGCTCGTTTTGTGGCCGTATCAGCGTCTCTCTCTCTATTTGTGTATATCAAATAGACGCTGACATTGACTTAGTGCAAGTAAAACTTTATTTAAAAATACGACCCAGTAATACCTACTTTGTTATATAAATACTACTCGTATACGCGACCTTCCACTCCTTTGCACAGTACAACCATTCGGGTCCAAAACTATACTATCTTTCAAGTTGGATACAACCCTACACATTAACAACATTTCGTTGAAATCGGTTGGATGGTTTCGGAGATTAACATGTACTTACAAACAGAGACACTTGATTTCAACATTATTAAGATGTGTCCATAGTTAGACTGGAATTTGACCCCAACATAGTTTGGAATAGACTAGGCAGGTGATGAATACTCCTACATTACCCTATGACTTTGTGTAAGCGTAAAAAAAATACTATAGCGCCATGTTACAGACAAACATTGAACGATAACGTCTCAACACATTTGTTACAAGATTTGAATAACTTCATCAATTTTTTTTATCTTTGTTATTTATTAAATGTAACGAACCCATATGATAGTGGGAGATGAGGGGCGGTGAAGGGCATTTAACGTTTTCAAAAGTATATTTCGGTCACGGATTCTAGCCGTCAATAGCATAAGATTTGCCCCTATTACAGCAACTTAAAACATAACAGGCAATGGAGCTATACTATTAGGTGCCTTACCCTTAAATTCGCAGGTTTACAGGCTTGATGTCATGTTTGTCGTCTTTGTTAAAAAATGGATCTCCGTAATATTGGCATTTCATTATTGTATACTATGAAATACAATATATGATTAAAGTTTCTGACATACTGCCACCAAAACATTGGGAGACCGCTCCACAACTTGTCATGGAATTAATACATGTTTTTATTATTCCATCCAAGTCGTTCACCATGACGGTTGTTTATGAAGAAGGTACCCTTTAGCCCGAACCTATTCAGATTAAATGTATGGCTAGGTAGGTATCGGTGCAATCTTTAACAACTGCAACTGTTGCAATTGTTTATTTACTTTTCTTCTACCACCACTTCGTTTAATTCTTTTCCACACCCCTCCCTCCAAACATAAAAATAACCTAATCATTATAGTTTCATAAATCAGCAAAGGAATCGTATAATTATACACATTTTGAAATGATTCCGTCCTTTTTTCAACTTTTATTTTCTCTATCTCTATTTTATGCTGAACTTGTTGTATGTGCATGCTGCTGTCTCCTATAACATTGAAGGAGCTCACGCCAAAGAGCCATTTGTATAATTGTGATTTATCTTGCATCTTTGTTTCCTTTGTTGGAGATACCAGGTAAATAATTATATGTATTTAATAAGCTTCTCTAATTATACTAACTTGACGGCTCAAGATTATTTTGACTGAAATTCATGTAAATGTCGCGGCAAACACGTTTACATAATTATCATCATAATCTGCCTAGCCTTTTCCCAAATATATTGGTGTCGGTTTCCAATCTAACCGGATCTAGTCTATTTTATATGGAGCGACTATATACCTCTACAACCCATTTACTGGATCATACCCCCTTGATGAGACTGGTTGTGAGACTTCCGGGTTCTAACTACTCGTAACAACTGTCAAAGGTCTAAAAACGCAGACAAGTTTATACATACGTCAAATAAATTCATAGAGATGACGTTTACCGAACATAATTATACGACTTAAATCATGTTTAACTGAAGCATCGAATTGAATGCTACTTTAAAACTGTTTAACTAGTAAAAAAACTGTTACAAAACCCCTATAGATCTGTTAGTTGCCAATGTTAGACTTGGACAACTAACTGATCGATATTATAGTATTATACGACTTATTTGCTGGGTGGGCGTGCCCCCGGCGTCGCATCGGAAATGCTGAGCCAATGCGATTACGTGCTCAAGTTGGGTGGACTCCTTGTTGGTGACGAGCCAATGAGACGAGCCGATGCCAATCCCGGGCAGTGCTTGTAAGGTTCATTTTAGAGCGACACTTAAGTTCATTTTAGAGCGAGACTTAAGTTCATTTTAGAGCGAGACTTAGGTTCATTTTAGACTCACTTACACGTAAGTGTGCGTTGACATAATACTTAGTACAGACAAGACACGCAATAATTTTGTTTCGGTCGAAACATATTGCAGGTAGGGTAAAGGTTGGCTTATGGGTGGTTACAAGTTATAAGGTAATATAGTGACAGATTTGATTTTGATCCTCTGTAAATCCCCGCGAGCGCCGTGCGCTTTGTGTTTATAATGCAGCAAATTTCCTCTGCTCTTCAGTTCACCACCAGCGCCTTAACAATGGCAAAAATCCGAGCGTAACAGGTACTTACGTAAATTTCACCACATTTTTGACCACATTTTATTCGTCGTTTATTATAAAGGGTGTAACAAGACCCTTAACGAAGCCGAAAGGTACTTGTTCTTCCCGTCATTGCGATCATTTTTTTCTTTTAGACCATACCTGGGATCCTTCTAGTTACGAAGATATTGGGGGTCAAAGTTCCAACTTTTTCACATGTTTTTTTTTTTTAATACAAGTTTTTAATGTAAGATTTTTACTTAAAACACCTCCACGACCCCCGTACTATTCAATGTATCCATCAGCACAGTGATTTAAGTGCGTTACATAGAGATTTACGGAAATACGTGATTTTTGAACTCAAAAAAAAAAGTTGTTTCCCAGCAATCATTTTTGCGTAAAGTTACTTAGTTTGATGTACAGAATGCTTGGTTGACGGCTTCGTGAAGGGTCCTGTTGCATCCTGTATGTGCCTTCTGTATGTGACTTTATGAATCATTAATTAGGAAACTCTTTAGTTTACAATAATACAGGGTTGTATTATTGTAAACTAAAGAGTTTCCTAATGAATGATTCATAAACTAGAATTAACGTTGTTTTGCCTACACAAATATCTTTAATGTTCCACTCCTGTGTATTTTTCTTCTTCTCGAATCAATGACTCAGATTTTGCCCGACCAGGACGTAGTGACCTGGACAGTTCTATCGGATTGACAGAGCTGTCGGATTGCTCGTTTCTTAGATAGTCAAATTGGATCTCCAGCGGCCAACTTGAGCCCGCAGTCGGTTTAAAGATTTCTATATCGGCCACTGCAGCGATGAAGTGTGGAGGTGGGGGATATTTATCCACATTATGCTTCGTTCGTCTGTTAAGCTGACTTCGGAAGAGATGCCTTTCGACTCTTCAAACGGGTCGTGGTAGTTGGTGTTCAAACAGGGGTAACATCTGCCTCTATCCTGTTTACCCTTCTCAGTACGAGTCGCTATTTCCCGGCGCTCGTTTTAATGTGTATTGTACTTTATGCTCTCTCATTTCACCGTTTCTGTTACAGAACGGAGCCAGTGAGTCACAAGGCAGGATTGGATACCAGATTCACATTATTACGGTATTGCCAATAAAATATCACTTTAATACACCATTGTCACGATATTGTCGTTTTAATAGGTCAGTTACTTAAAAGACTTGTGTTCGAAAAAAATGCTATAATTCGGTATGTAAAGCTTTTTTTATTTTGTAGATTGGGTCACTTTAAGCAACAAATATTTTTGTATTTTTAGCTGTAGTTAATTTTAAAATTTCCAAACTTGCTCGTGATGACGTCAGAGATGAGGCTGAAGAGTCCGATGTCTTTTCCTCGTATAGTACTCTAACCCCCCTGAGGTGTCCGTTAATTTGTGATTTTAGAAACAAATCTAAATAAAACTGACACTTAAGTAAGAAAAAATGTATTGAATTTCTAACCAACCTTTACCCTACCTATTACAAATGAATTGTTTTATTCATGTACCTACTGTCGACCAAAACTGCGTCTGCCCATTTTTAAAACAAAACCCGGACCACATGATGTGGTCATCTGTTACTGCCCCTTTTTGTGCGGATCAACAGTAGTAAAGCAAAAAAGAGACCGAAAAAAATATTAGTTTTTTTTTATTACAGTAATATTGTTTAAAAAAAAAACTCGGGCTCTGTTAATGATCACAGATGTTTGACCACCCTTTTTAGACCAATAGGAATGAAACAAAAAAAACGGGCCATGAAGGGTTCCGTACCATCGGGGAGCCCCGTTTAATTTTTAATTTATTTTTATTATTTGTTGTTAAAACGGCAACAGAAAAACACATACTGTGAAAATTTCAACTATTACGGAACATGTGATACAGCCCGCTGTCAGATAGACGGACGGACAGCGGAGGCTTAGTGATAGGGTCTTGTTGGTTACCCTTTGGGTACGGTACCCTGAACAAAGGACCAAGGAAGAGAAAGCTTTCTAGTGTTTATAGCGGCCGGGCGCTGCAAGCAGGAACAGTTCTTACAGTGGTCAGACGCAAGTTTGGAAGACTGCACCAACGTCATGAGAACCTACTTTTTAATTTATTCAGGTAATCTCAAATCTGACCGTTGACATTATTTTCAATTCGAACGTAATACACATAAAATTTAATACAGTAAATATTAATAATTACGCAAAATACACGGCTACTATACTATTAATAAATATAAAAATGTATACTTAACTTACAACTACACATAGTAAATTAATTGTTATAGTCGTCGAATAGTGACGGATCTGACATATCATTATGCCAAACTTACAGGCCAGCCATTTCAGATATTTTTAATTGATTTTCTAAAATAAATATTTTAATCTGATTAATAGAGTTTTATTTGAAGATGGAATAAAATTAACATCTAATTGTATGGTCTTCTAGTAAAATCACATGTCAGATTAGGAATATGAAGAATAGAGTTTAAAAGTCTTCATACCCATAGATCATGATCATAGATCATGGGCTCAAATATAACGTCACAAAGAGCGAACTAATGGTTTTTAAAGCAGGAAGAGTGACATATTCGTGTATTCCAACTGTCGCTCTTTGTGGAGAACCACTGCGAAGGGTGGACAAGTTTAAGTATCTGGGCCACTGGGTCACTGATGATCTTAAAGATAATTGTGACATTGAAAGGGAACGTAGGTCGCTAGCTGTCCGTTGTAACATGCTGGCTCGCAGGTTTGCACGTTGTACGAAACCAGTAAAAGTAACGCTTTTCAAAGCTTACTGTCAGTCCTTCTACACGTGCGGCCTGTGGGTCAGCTTTACTCAGCGGACATACAGCGACCTGCGCGTTCAATACAATAATGCACTGAGAGTGCTGCTGCGGCTGCCGTGGCGTAGTAGTGCGTCGGGGATGTTTGCAGAAAATAATATTGATGGTTTTGCCGCCATTATTAGAAATAGATGTGCATCCCTGATGACTCGTGTTCGCGGCAGCACCAACAGTATTCTCAGTGTATTCGCAGATCGGTGGGATTCCCCGATGGTGCGGAGGTGGATGCGGCTCCATGCTGTATTGTGATTGTGCATTTTAATCTGTGTCTGTAACCTACTAACACTAGAACTTAAGTAAAATTGTTACTAACCCTATGGACTCCGGTCTGAAATAAAAACTTTCTATTCTATTCTATTCTATAGAAAAGGGGACCTTCGTCTTTCGACCGGACTGGTGTGTCTGGTGGACTACTGCCCGACAGTTGATGTCGGGGTTTCTTAGATCGTCGTGGATAGTTTTAATAACGCGTTTCAGAATTTTGATGTCAGTTCTTCATTTCTGTCACAGATGGCGCTGTTTTCAGTTTTGTACTAAGATGATGTAGTACTTTTTGTAATGTTGTACAGATCCGTCTCTATTCAACGATTATGACGAAATGTTCTCACGAACTACACGCCAATAAAACTTTGTCATACACGTCGGCGTCGTAAGTAATAAAATCACTTAGAATACATTTTGCTTTTCATAAAATCTTATGAATATTTGTATTACCATCGTACACATACAGACAGCACTGATGATGCTGTCTGTATAATTGTTTTTACGTATTTCCAAGTCAATAGAATACAAATTATGTATTAAAATAAAATCTGTGAATTGAATATCAAATTCTAAGACACACTGACTTTGAATTTGATTATAACTTTGTCATACACTTTGTCGTAAGAAGTAATACTTTACTATTTTCATAATAGATCTTATGAACATTATTTATTATCATAATAAATTGGGCTTTCAAAAAATGATGATGTTTTTGCTGTCTGTATGATTGTTTTTACGTATTGCCCAGTCAATAGAATCTTAGATAATTAAATTAAAATCTGTCATAACAGTATTATGCTTTTTCTTTTAAGCCTCGTTCACTAGGAGACACTTAATATCACGCAACCCGTGTTGATACCCGTGAGACTAAACACAATTGTCATACATCTTTTAAGAGGAAAATAGCAATAAAACAATCATACTATTATTTCGTTTTGATTTATCAATCTCAACGTAGATATTTACAATAGTTCACATTTTATTATGAATAACCCGCGCCCTGGTAGTGCACAACTTATCGTCATGTTTTTTATATGCGATGAAGTGCAAGCGGGCTTGCTTGCACTAAAAATGACTAAATGTAAATACTAATTTTAAATATAGTTCTGTCTACATCAATTCAGTAGAGACATAATGATGTTCTAAATGTAAAAACCATTCAATGCATAGGGGTTAACAATGTTAGTGTAAATGGTTATAACGTTAGGTTAGGTTATGTTAATAATCACAGCGCAGTTGTGAAAAACACAAAAGACTGGATCGCGCGCAAATTTGTAAGCAGGTTATTTTATTGTATTAAATATAAAGGGTGCAAAAGTACCCTTAACGAAGCTGAAATGCATTTGTTTTCCCGGTCATTGCGATATTTTTGTTTGTACCTGGGAACCTTCAGTTACGGAGATATTGGGGGTCAAAGTTCCAACTTTTTCACAAGAGTTTTTTAAATACATTGTTGTAATGGTTTCTATAATTTAAAAACCTCCACGACCCCTGTACTATTCAATGCCTCCATCAGCACAGTGAATTGGTGTGCGTTAAATTGAGTCCTGGAGTAAAACGTGATTTTTCACCGGAAAAAAAGTAATTCCCAGCAATAATTTTTGTGCACAGTTACTTAGTTTGATGTACAAATGCCTGGTTGACAGCTTCATGAAGGGTCCGTTTACACCTTGTATCTACGGTTGTCTACGACTGTATGACTATGGCTGTATGCCAGTACCTATGTCTACAACTGTATGACTATGGCTGTATGCCAGTGCCTATGTCTACAACTGTATGACTATTGCTGTATGCCAGTACCTATGTCTACAACTGTATGACTATGGCTGTATGCCAGTACCTATGTCTACAACTGTATGACTATGGCTGTATGCCAGTACCTATGTCTACAACTGTATGACTATGGCTGTATGCCAGTACCTATGTCTACAACTGTATGACTATGGCTGTATGCCAGTACCTATGTCTACAACTGTATGACTATGGCTGTATGCCAGTACCTATGTCTACAACTGTATGTCCATGGCTGTATGCCAGTACCTATGTCTACAACTGTATGTCCATGGCTGTATGCCAGTACCTATGTCTACAACTGTATGACTATGGCTGTATGCCAGTACCTATGTCTACAACTGTATGACTATGGCTGTATGCCAGTACCTATGTCTACAACTGTATATCCATGGCTGTATGCCAGTACCTATGTCTACAACTGTATGTCCATGGCTGTATGCCAGTACCTATGTCTACAACTGTATGTCCATGGCTGTATGCCAGTACCTATGTCTACAACTGTATGCCCATGGCTGTATGCCAGTACCTATGTCTACAACTGTATGTCCATGGCTGTATGCCAGTACCTATGTCTACCACTGTATGTCCATGGCTGTATGCCAGTACCTATGTCTACAACTGTATGACTATGGCTGTATGCCAGTACCTATGTCTACAACTGTATGACTATGGCTGTATGCCAGTACCTATGTCTACAACTGTATGTCCATGGCTGTATGCCAGTACCTATGTCAACAACTGTATGACTATGGCTGTATGCCAGTACCTATGTCTACAACTGTATGACTATGGCTGTATGCCAGTACCTATGTCTACAACTGTATGACTATGGCTCTATGCCAGTTCCTGTCTACAACTGTATGACTATGGCTGTATGCCAGTACCTATGTGTACAACTGTATGACTATGGCTGTCTGTATGCCAGAACCTATGTCTACAACTGTATGACTATGGCTGTATGCCAGTACCTATGTCTACAACTGTATGTCCATGGCTGTATGCCAGTACCTATGTCTACAACTGTATGACTATGGCTGTATGCCAGGACCTATGTCTACAACTGTATGTCCATGGCTGTATGTCAGTACCTATGTCTACAACTGTATGACTATGGCTGTATGCCAGTACCTATGTCTACAACTGTATGTCTATGGCTGTATGCCAGTACCTATGTCTACAACTGTATGTCCATGGCTGTATGCTAGTACCTATGTCTACAACTGTATGACTATGGCTGTATGCCAGTACTTATGTCTACAACTGTATGACTATGGCTGTATGCCAGTACCTATGTCCACAACTGTATGACTATGGCTGTATGCCAGTACCTATGTCTACAACTGTATGACTATGGCTGTATGCCAGGACCTATGTCTACAACTGTATGACTATGGCTGTATGCCAGTACCTATGTCTACAACTGTATGACTATGGCTCTATGCCAGTACCTGTCTACAACTGTATGACTATGGCTGTTTGCATACCAGTACCTATGTCTACAACTGTCTGACTATGGCTGTATGCCAGTACCTTTCTACAAGTGTATGACTATGGCTGTTTGCATACCAGTACCTGTCTACAACTGTATGACTATGGCTGTATGCCAGTACCTATGTCTACAACTGTATGTGCATGGCTGTATGCCAGTACCTATGTCTACAACTGTATGACTATGGCTGTATGCCAGTACCTATGTCTACAACTGTATGACTATGGCTGTATGCCAGTACCTATGTCTACAACTGTATGACTATGGCTGTATGCCAGTACCTATGTCTACAACTGTATGACTATGGCTGTATGCCAGTACCTATGTCTACAGCTGTATGACTATGGCTCTATGCCAGTACCTGTCTACAACTGTATGACTATGGCTGTTTGCATACCAGTACCTATGTCTACAACTGTATGACTATAGCTGTATGCCAGTACCTGTCTACAACTGTATGACTATGGCTGTTTGCCAGTACCTATGTGTACAACTGTATGACTATGGCTGTCTGTATGCCAGAACCTATGTCTACAACTGTATGACTATGGCTGTATGCCAGTACCTATGTCTACAACTGTATGTCCATGGCTGTATGCCAGTACCTATGTCTACAACTGTATGACTATGGCTGTATGCCAGGACCTATGTCTACAACTGTATGTCCATGGCTGTATGCCAGTACCTATGTCTACAACTGTATGACTATGGCTGTATGCCAGTACCTATGTCTACAACTGTATGTCTATGGCTGTATGCCAGTACCTATGTCTAACTCTGTATGTCCATGGCTGTATGCTAGTACCTATGTCTACAACTGTATGACTATGGCTGTATGCCAGTACTTATGTCTACAACTGTATGACTATGGCTGTATGCCAGTACCTATGTCCACAACTGTATGACTATGGCTGTATGCCAGTACCTATGTCTACAACTGTATGACTATGGCTGTATGCCAGGACCTATGTCTACAACTGTATGACTATGGCTGTATGCCAGTACCTATGTCTACAACTGTATGACTATGGCTCTATGCCAGTACCTGTCTACAACTGTATGACTATGGCTGTTTGCATACCAGTACCTATGTCTACAACTGTCTGACTATGGCTGTATGCCAGTACCTTTCTACAAGTGTATGACTATGGCTGTTTGCATACCAGTACCTGTCTACAACTGTATGACTATGGCTGTATGCCAGTACCTATGTCTACAACTGTATGTGCATGGCTGTATGCCAGTACCTATGTCTACAACTGTATGACTATGGCTGTATGCCAGTACCTATGTCTACAACTGTATGACTATGGCTGTATGCCAGTACCTATGTCTACAACTGTATGACTATGGCTGTATGCCAGTACCTATGTCTACAACTGTATGACTATGGCTGTATGCCAGTACCTATGTCTACAGCTGTATGACTATGGCTCTATGCCAGTACCTGTCTACAACTGTATGACTATGGCTGTTTGCATACCAGTACCTATGTCTACAACTGTATGACTATAGCTGTATGCCAGTACCTGTCTACAACTGTATGACTATGGCTGTTTGCATACCAGTACCTATGTCTACAACTGTATGACTATGGCTGTATGCCAGTACCTATGTCTACAACTGTATGTCCATGGCTGTATGCCAGTACCTATGTCTACAACTGTATGACTATGGCTGTATGCCAGTACCTATGTCTACAACTGTATGACTATGGCTGTATGCCAGTACCTATGTCTACAACTGTATGACTATGGCTGTATGCCAGTACCTATGTCTTCAA
Source organism: Eugnorisma glareosa (assembly GCA_947578425.1). Lineage (NCBI taxonomy): Eukaryota > Metazoa > Arthropoda > Insecta > Lepidoptera > Noctuidae > Eugnorisma > Eugnorisma glareosa. Next base: position 43,879,756 of record OX387957.1, read on the forward strand.
CTGTATGTCCATGGCTGTATGCCAGTACCTATGTCTACAACTGTATGACTATTGCTGTATGCCAGTACCTATGTCTACAACTGTATGACTATGGCTGTATGCCAGTACCTATGTCTACAACTGTATGACTATGGCTGTATGCCAGTACCTATGTCTACAACTGTATGACTATGGCTGTATGCCAGTACCTATGTCTACAACTGTATGACTATGGCTGTATGCCAGTACCTATGTCTACAGCTGTATGACTATGGCTGTCTGTATGCCAGAACCTATGTCTACAACTGTATGACTATGGCTGTATGCCAGTACCTATGTCTACAACTGTATGACTATGGCTGTATGCCAGTACCTATGTCTACAACTGTATGACTATGGCTGTATGCCAGTACCTATGTCTACAACTGTATGACTATGGCTGTATGCCAGTACCTATTTCTACAACTGTACCTATGTCTGTCGACTGATTGTTAAATTTAAAAAAAAAAACGAGACCGATAAACACCAGTTTAAAAAATTCTAATATTCAAAATTAATTAAGATTCAAATGCTTATCAGAGTCACAAAATGAGTAGTTCGTTCTCAAGATGCACATAAGCTTATTCACAAAGCTTAGCAAACACCATTAGGTCTGCTCAAAATGTCTGCATAATATGTGCCTATAGTTGCAACTAAAATGGCTGCGAACTGTATGATGTCAACAATAAAATGGCGTCAGGTATGCGCACTATTGTCGCAGACAACACAAAGATTTATAAACGTTGGAGCAAAAAATATGGCGCCCGCCCATGCGCTGTTCAGGTTCTCCCAAGATGACACGCAGAACTGAATGTACAAATTACAGGGCCTAGATAGTAATTATTCTAAAGTTCCAGCGACGCCCGATGTTAGTAAGCACGATGGCACCCAGACTGAAAATTACACTGACCTTTTTAGCTTCTGTGTCGTCCACGTTGTGAAGGGACACCTGCTCAGCATCCACATGCGCGTTCACACTCGCAGCAAGCAACGCGGTAGCTCGCTCTTGCTCGAGGCGGTCTAGCTGCCGAGCATTCACAACGCGCACATCTTCCACGCACTGTTTTAAGTCCGACGCTAGCCTTACTAGGGATTGACCGATGTCGTCCAGTCTTTTGAGCACGCCGCTCAATTCGGGAAGGCCTAAAAAATAATATTTTTTTTTATTCCTAAAGTACCGCACTTGAATTAATTTAATTGCGAGAATTTTGAAATTATTAGCGAGATATTTGTAATTAATCGCGAAATCCGTATACTAAAATGACCACTATCTATTCGCAGTACCCTATAAGGCCATCCACGGCCAGCTAGGGCCGCGGACGGCCCAAGCAAGACACGACTGAACGCGGCGACGTATGACTCGCAAATGAGCTGAGCCCCCGGGAGCTACGACGGCTAACCGGTGCAGCAGGGCGAGGTGCAGCGGTGGGAGGTGGGCGCGGGTCGGAAGGAGGTGGGCGCCAGTCGGTGGGCGTTGGGCGCAGGTCGGCAGGTGGACGCGGGTGGGTGGGCCCAACCCACCGCCGACTGGGCGGTGGTGGCCGCAGGGCGTTGGGCGGTGGGTGGTGGGGAAGATATGTGTAGGATGGTAATTAGGATCTCGTGAGAGGAATGAACAAGGATAGGGTTTTGGGTGTTTTATACTCACTTAAGCGTGTTACGCGAGACAATAAAAAGGCTCACTGAATCTAACGTTAACAAAGTAATTTTTGCAAAAGAGGAAATTGAAACGCACCGGGCCCAAATTTAAACAGTAAAAACGCGAAATAGCAAAACTATACACTGAATTTAAACACTGAAGGAAGACTTAAGGAAGGAAATAATTTTAAAGTTGAGACACGACCGATCTCAACAACGAAACGAACTGAAATGCGGTGACGTCGTAGCCCGGGTCGGCTTTTATAGCCTAGGTCCCGCAGCTCAACGCATGCGCGTTGTTCGCTAGGTCTTGTTCAGGCAAAAACGGACCCTAGGAAAACTAGATTTAGTCGTTTTCATCCTGTACTTTCTTCCCCTTTCTACATTTTGGACGCGTCGGGAATGTATTGATCGAGATTACACGCCGTAACTGCGCAATTCCGAAATAAAGGGCAAAGATCATGAAAGTTATAAGACCCAAAAATTGCCCAAAAATCCTTTTGTTTACAAACACAGACGTATGGAGAAGGCCAAGAATGTATTTATATATATGTATTAGGATTAGCTAACATTTCGAGCCAACAGTTTCGGCACATGTGTACCGTGACGAGCACCAATTTCTAAACATATAACAAGTTTTAAGTGTTTTTCTGCTACTGTTATGATTAAATTTTCATGTTGCTACGAACATAGTTGTTAGCTACAACCGTTTTTTTCGCGAAAATTGCTTTTAAGTTCAGTAAATTTTATGCATATTGGTGCTCGTGACTGTACGGAGCCCACGTGGCACCATGTGCCCAGCTGACAGAAAAAGAACTTAATCTCAACGCTGATTAGGTAAGCCCGGTTACGGCTTATTACATGGGAGGACCTACAGCTATTAAAACAATAGACTACTCAGCCAACTTCTTCGGAGGCAAAGCGTGATGCTGTACAAAATCACGGAAGATATCTCCCGTAAGTGACCTTAAGTTTAGTTATAAAACTCGTATGAACCAATTTTCTCAAGTGCATGTATTGCCAGTAATTCTGCCTATCATAGCTATATTGAAACTGCGTTTTGCTCCCTTCAAATTCAGCCAAACTTTCCCCGACCTTTTTAGGGTAGGTCAGGAGATAGTAGCGTAGGTCAGGAGACGTCGACGACCGAAACGTAAGTTTCGTAAGGAAATCCAATTTTACTCAAGATTTCTTTTTTATTAATTCTTTTTTTTTATTGGCGTTAGGTGTACATGATTAAAGAGTCGAACGAGGCATCACTGATTAAGTACATTAATAACAGCTTACTATTTTTTTATGAAAATTATTATATCTCTGTCTACACTAAATTTTCAATTACAAGCTTGCGCATATAACGTGGGCGTGGTTCCCCCTCTGGACATTCATCTGTGTGAGTGCAGTTATCGATCAGATCTGCCAGGTACGTTGCCTAGATACGGCCCACGCAACAAAGAGCTGCGGCCGGGGGCCCGTTTCTCCATCCCTATGTAATAAAAGTGTATATGTGTTGTGTTTTGGAATGGGGAGGGGTGGCTCTCGACTATTTCCAGAATATGGGGGTGCAATTTATTGATCGAGCCCCCTGCTCCGACGGCTCTGGTAGTTAGGTAGGGAACAAAGAGATTGGATTTTTTGTTAATTATGCTTCTGATTATCCTAACATAGCAATTTTGAGAATGAGGATAGGTAATAGATTATAATAACGATAATTTTAATTTAAAAATTGTGATTGTAATAAAGGTATTACAATCACAATTCGTTAAAAACAAAGTAGTTAACAAGGTAAGGACCTTGTTAACTACTTTGTTTTAAAATTCTTGATAGTTATAATCTTTTACTCCGGACGCTCTTAATGTGTACGTCTTTCTACATCGTTCTCACATAATATATGTATAATCTCAACATGAATGATGTAACCAAGATCTTGTAACAATATTTAAAAGAGTGTCCACGGAGTTTCTATCCCATTCTTCTCCATAGAGATCTACGCTTTGGAATGGGCTACTAAAGCCCATACTTCACAAGTTATTATATGCCTTGTGTCTGTGACTGTAGCTTCGCCTTTGTTTTTCTGACATTCAAAAGTGCCTGTTATAATTGAAATGAGTTTGAATATAGATTTTCTCATTTCAAAAAATATTTAGTTAAAATACAGGTATTAAGCTGCATTCAGTTTTACTGGAAGTCCATCCCATCATCGCAACGTTGGGATTATTTTTATAATGGATTCATTAAACCTACCGCTGCTTGCCAGTGAAATTCAGAGTTTAACGTACCTACGATAATAATCTACATTTTATGTTCTTTTAAGGTCTGTAATGTAAAATATTTTATCGTTTTTTTTATTTTTTATTTTACAGCTAAAACATTTTGAGATAAAATATACTTCCGGAGGAATAACAAAAAAAACGGATAAAACAACAGATTTTACCGATCCGTGTTAACTATTTTTCGTCAAATAATTTCATTTCATTGTTATTTTCATCTATGATCGAACGGAATACCGGTATTTCTTACGATCCATAATGTCTACTTGAATTGGTATTAATGTCAAAGATACATGAAATTATGAAATAAACTAGCTGTTGAACGCGGCTTCGCTTGCGTTTTGCTCGGAAATTATCCCACGGGCACGTTGTAAATATAGCCTATGGCACTCGGGGATAATGTAGATAACTATTAGTGAAAGAATTTTCAAAATCGGTTCTGTAGATCCAGAGATTACCCCCTACAACCTCACAAACTTTACCTCTCTAGAATATTAGTTTAAATAAATAATAATTGAAATAAATCTACATCAATCCGCTAGATATACGAGGTGGAACTGACACCGACGAGAAAATGCTTACCACGTATTCAGTACATTTCTGAGCCCACCTTGATATTTGTCATCGGTTATAAAAAAAACAGCTGTTTCCTGCCAAAGCGCACTACCTATGTAGCGGCACAGCAACATAGAACAAAAAGAACTACAGCGCCATCTATGACACAGACTATGTACTAAACATCGAAATACATCTAAATCCTACATCGCGCAAGTAAAGTTATCAGCGACTTGAAGAGTATAAAGGGTATAACAAGACCCTTAACGAAGCCGAAAGCCACTTGTTCTCCTAGTCATTGCGATCATTTGTTTGTTCTAGACCATACCTGTGAACCTTCTGGTTACGGAGATATTGGGAGTCAAAATTCCAACATTTTCACAAGTTTTTTCGTAAATACATGTTTTTAATGTAAGATTTTTACTTTAAATACCTTTTCGACGCCAGTACTATTCATCCATCCATCAGCACAATGTTTTGAGCAATGTAAAGCACAATGCTTTACATTGAGTCCTACCGTAAAACGTGATTTACGATCCCAAAAAAAAAAGTCGTTTCCCAGAAATAATTTTTGCGTAGAGTTACTTAGTTTGATGTACAGAATGCTTGGTTGACGGCTTTGTGAAGGGTCTTGTTACAGCCTGTATAGAACCACCCGACAACAACTGTCGGGCAGTAGCCCACCAGACATAAAAAATACCAAAAATAAACCTTGTATATTTGTTCTGTTTTATTAAAATAAATTAAAAAATAATGTACCTATAGTCAAAAATATAACAGTGGGAAAGAACAGTATTGAATTTTATTTAAAAAAATAACTTCAAAATAATATCATCAAAATAAATAAATAAAATTTAAATATAGGCTACAGAAAAGAACACAAAAAAAACACTGAAGTTAATTAATTAATTTTAGTCGAAAACGTAACACGATTAGAAATCTAATTTGATTAATTTTGTACAAAAAAAAAGGTTAATTAAGAGGGCCCTTCCCAGCCCGTCTATCGTCAACGCTCCTCGCAACCGGTATGGCGACACTCGGGTGAGGCTTATGTCCAGCAGTGGACGTCTTTCGGACATTTCGGACGTTACAAAATCCTTTTACCAAACAAAATTATAATCAGACTAATTTGGGAATATAGGAAAAAAACCTTATCGTTTTGCCTATAGTTCTGCTTATTATCCCCTTAATTAATGATTTTAAATGTAATAACAAAATATTAATCATCATTTTTAATCCGAACGCTCCCCTTCACCCACTTCGCGTTGAAATTCAGCCCTGTCAACTACGCTCTAGAACTAGATACGGCTCATGAATCTGATCGTAGTTACTATTTGTTACCATATTTTGAAAAATTATTGAAGCCACTTAAATTTTCAACTATCTCATGCCATTCTGATTCGTCTGGTTTCTCGTGAACTTAATGGAATATATTAAAATAAATCTATAATAGTAAATTGCATCTCATTTCAACAAATTGCTTATCTTAAACTGTCATAAAAAAAAGAAAAAAAAAAAAATGCACATGCACCAAAATGCATAACTGCATCACACTGCACTTCTTCAGGTCACGAACCCAGTCACTGATAACTACAGGTTCATTTCCTGCAGACCGTCAGTCCACGCCTCACTCCGAACAGTCCCCATTCCAACGTTCGAGTCCCCACCCTGAACATGAGCACCCCCCGCAAGATCAACAAGTTTCCAGCAAGACATAAATCACCGCACGCGCTGAAAGTCGTGCAAAACGATTCCACCCACATTCCTGGGTTGCAATTTGCCACCGCTCCTAAGGCACTAGGGGGACAAGAATTTGACCTTGTACCCGTGGCAACAAGTACCCAACGGCTGCCTCGTTGTAGGCGTATGACGTCATTGTAGGTCGGGGTTCGTGTCTGGAACCAACTGGATCGCTTGCGTCATCATTTTTACAGTCACAACAAACCGTCATGCTGTCGGGCATCAGGAATGTCGGCTTATTCATGGATAATGTGTGGTAGTCTGCGCATGCTTAGTAATGCGCTCATTCAGGTTGAACATTATTTCATGGGCCTGTTCCCGTTCAGGGTTTGTTACGCTCTCGTTCTGTCTCTCTCTAAAATGCCCGCAGTTGGTTGTCATGGCAACGAAACGAGCGTTGCGAACATTGCCAGCGTGCGTTGCGAAAGTTGCCAGCGTGCGTTGCGAAAGTTGCCAGCGTGCGTTGCGAACTTTACTAGCGTGCGTCGCGTGCGTTTCGAGCGTTGCGTGCTATGGCAACAAACTGTATGAACACGTGCGTACATCTTTTTTCAGACGCTTTATGTCTGTACCTTGTACGCTTGTTACGTCAAGTCTTTTCACGAACAAGTTAAAATAATCATAAAGTATAAAATAATTTTATTGGGCGTCAAAAAATTCGTTCAAAAATTGCTGTCAACGAGAATAGTGCCCAGAAGGGTGGCAGCATAGCCACGTCGGATGGCAAAAAGCCAAAAAGTAGGCCAGCCCTCTGGTGACGGGGACAGACGACCAACCGCTTGGCAATGTTTCGAAAAACTAGGTGGGTAGTCGGATCCCATGGCCCTAGTTGTTCAACCCCAAATGGCTCAAACACATAACTACCAATGAGGTTATCGTATTTACGCCGTTTAAGGTTTTCAGCACCTGCAGCAACCGCCCCAGCACAGCCCAACGTAGTACGTTGGAAGGTGAGATGGCACATGGGTATCGACACATACACCACAGCAAAGGTGTTGCATCCCACACCAAAGATCTACCCAACTTCCAAGGATAATGCCTTGGAAGTTATCATACCGTCTGGTCTGTTTCTATAGTTGCGTGCCAAGCCATTGAGTTCTAAAACAGCTGACATACCGGTACCTCTTAAAGCGGGAATCGATTTTGTCTTTTCGATGAAGTCGACTGCCCCACCTCATTGTGGTGAAGTCTAAAGTCTTTTTTTTTTCGTGACTGACACTACAAACGGTAATGCGACCCATACTTTTGTTATTTAGAGACATGTGCATATGTATTCAACCCTATTTTATTTCTGTACATCGTGGGTATAGTTTCCATACAATAGTGCCCCATGACCGGTCGTTGAGCAAATTCCGTCACTAAAAGTTTGTGTACAAAAACCAAACTAGATTTAAATTGTTGTACCTACTTTCTTTTTTCAAAAACGGTGTGCGTATAGTATCATACTTTTTCCTTCTTGCTTTTCTTTCTTTCACAAAAATCGATATTTATTCAAGAATTAATTACATTGGTAAACACTGTTTTTTTAACGAACTTTGTGATGGTTTTTGTTTATATTCGTGTACCCTCATTAAAAATATACAATAATTTTGTTTCAATCACATCCAGTTTTTTTGTGACTACTACATATTCATATCTGACCTCTTATACGTTTCTTTGTTTGAATAACTTCATTTAGGCGACTGTTTATCTATTGAATTCAACTAACTTACGTTTTATTTAGTTAGTTATATCGTAAATTTGCCACGAAAGTGTTTTAGCAACCCCAACCCCAGTTTTTGTAATGTGTGTGGAGAATTAATTTTGACATTTCAGCGTCGACATAGCTCATAATCATTTTAAGTGTTATTTAGACTATTTTGTATTTTCTGTGAGGCATCAAGATAAATCCTGGGTTCTACATAAATGTTGTGTAACGTGTGTGAGACTCCTATTACTATATTAATGATTTAGACGGAACCAAAGGATCATGTAAGTGATTGTTATTTTTGTTTGACTCAAACAAAAGGTAATACATCGTGACAGCCAATGGCTTAGTTGCCATGAGCCTCAAGTTCTACCAACACTTGAAGAGGCTCTCGTTAGTCAGCTGCATAAGGGGCTGATTTAGAAAGCGATACTTCTGGACACGGCTCGTTTTTTGAGGTTTCTGTTTCTGGGAGCCACTGATAAAGAATTTTTGCCACACGGATTCTGTTTGCTTCATTTCATTACAAAACACAGATTGTTTTGTTTATGTCATACACAGATTTGTGATAGCCACTTTTCCGCTAATACATACAGCAGAATTAAAAACGAGTTTTTCTTTAAAAAAAAAGTAGTATATTGTGAGTTTAGGAAACATAAGCTAACCTTTGTATATCTTTCAATATGCAAAAGTATTTCAATCATCCTAACAGTTTTTGCCAAGAATGTGGTGAATAAAAAAACTTCCACCATTTTAATTAAATTAAATTAAATGGCGGAAGTTATGCAGGCCATGTTACATACAAAAATCTTCTAACCCCTTTCACTTAACTATAAAGCGGTGTTATCCCGATTTTTTGGCTTTTCTGTAGTTCATTAAGATTGGACACCCCATATGGTAGTTGTGGTGGTTGTATGGTGGTGATGGTGGTCGAGACAACATGACAATAAATTAAACTGCATATACCTCATGACGTCCCCAGTCTGAATACAAATTTCAATCGAATATATCCAGTATTTTAGTCACAGGACATTCTTAAATTTTATATCTAGATGCGAGTTAGTGCAAATTATACCTAAGGTTAGTGAACCAATATTTATAAACGGTGTTCTATTTTGTTAACAGTTTTATGCTATTTAGCTAGTTAGATTATAATAGATTTTGTTTTTTTTTTTCGGTGTTGGTATTTATTTGTGGTTTAAAAATATTTACTAGTATTACCACTGTTTTCATTAATTGGCGTATACTCGTAGTCGTCGCCACCGTGTATGCTGAAGGACATATGCAAAATCTTGCAGTTTGGGCAAAACAAACGCGAAATATGGACTTGAGCCATGATTTGAGCAGAACTGAATACCTATTTGATTGCTACATTTGTCCGACTGATATAATTGGGATCAATAAGTCGTCAAAACACGACGTATTGCGACTCACTATCTCATGGCATATGCACATGATATTCTTGTGGCAAAAACAAGCTTGGACCCTATTCCTGATACCCATGGCTTGAAAGATACAGAAAGCTGTGTTCCAATTTTTAAGTCATAATTTACTGACATTTCCGTGTCTCTACATTTTAGAAATAGCTCTTTTTGTTAAATGTAATCGGCAGCTATTCTCAACTTTATCGGAAAGCAGATACCGAGATGTAACTTTGCGATCGCAATACCAAAATTTGTTACGCACAGGTGGCTATACTCGTAGGACTGCTTTGTTGAGAAAAAGTATTTTTGGTATGGCACCGGCTATTTTTAACCAAAATTCCTAATTCCATAAAAGAGGTTCCTCTTTTAGTAACAACGTTCAAAAATAAACTTACAGAAATTCTATTAAATAAATGTTATACTCCGTATCGGATTTTCTAGGTGATAAATTTTAGTTGTGTGTTTATGTTACAAACATGTTTGATGTTTGATGATGACCTGCATCAATTTTTGCATGCCAAAATGGTAGAATGTACAAGGATTCTTTAATATTATTGTAACCACCTTAATGTAAATACCTACATTCAGAGCAAATAAATATTCTATTCTATTCTATTCATGAGTTAATATATTTTTTAAATTCAAATATTTCAAAATGTAATAAGTATGTGTAAAATTGAATGGTTTAAGAAGTTAATCGTTGTTATGAACATATGTATGAAATGTGTATTAACTAGTCCCATTTTTTTCGTGACTACCACGATGCATAGTAATACGACCCATACTATCGTTATCACACTCATGTATATAGGATGGAAGAGACATCCACGCGCAATCTATTACACGAAAACACTCACAACATAGAAATTTTATCATGAATTTCCCATCCCATACCCATCACGAAGCCGTCAACCAAACATTCTGTACATCAAACTAAGTAACTTTACGCAAAAATTATTGCTGGGAAACGACTTTTTTTTTTGGGGTGAAAAATTACGTTTTACGGTAGGACTCAATGTTACGCACTCAGAACATTGTTCTGATGGATGAATTGAATATTAAGGGGGTCGTAGAGGTGTTTAAAGTAAAAATCTTACATAAAAAACTTGTATTTAAAAAAAAAAACTTGTGAAAAAATTGGAACTTTGACCCCCAATATCTCCGTAACTAGAAGGGAAGGTATGGGCAAGAACAAAAAAATGATCCCAATGATGGGGAGGACAAGTGCCTTTCGGCTTCGTTAAGGGTCTTGTTACACCCTTTATAATAAACGACGAATAAAATGTGGTCAAAAATGTGGTGAAATTTACGTAAGTACCTGTTACGCTCGGATTTCTGCCAATGTTAAGGCGCTGGTGGTGAACTGCAGAGCTGAGGAAATTTGCTGCATGTGATTATAAACACAAAGCGCACGGCGCGCTCGCGGGGATTTATAGAGGATCAAAATCAAAATGTTCAATTCAAATATTCATATTAAATATTATTTATTATTATGACCGTTTGTGCATCGATGACCCACCCTATTTTATTTTCGTAAGTACGAGTACACCGTGGGTATAGTTTCCATGCTAATGGTGCCCCATGACCGTTTAAATATATTTTTTTCAAATTAGCTTTAGAATAGAATATGTTTTTTGTTTATTTGTGTTAAACCATTGTACATTATGGTCTTATAAATAGGGTTGTGAACTTACATGTTTCGGCATAGAATGGTATACAAATATTAGTACATGTTAAACAGAATTTTAATACGAAACATCCATTTGTTTAAATATTAATATGTCTTGGTAATAAGAACTTAACAATTTAGGATTAGTATCTATTCGAAATCTTAACATTATTAATTATTATTTGAAAGGTATATAATAATAAAACGTATATAATAGTAATATCCTGCGCTGCATTCCTCGCGACGCATCCAAAGGGTTTCGATATTTTGATTGCTAGCCCGGATACGCGTCAAATTAGCTTTGAAAGGTATATACTAATAAATGGTATATAGTAGTAATATCCTGCGCTGCATTCCGCGCGACGCATCCAAAGGAGATCGATACTTTGATTGCTAGCCCGGACACGCGCCCTAGTTACCCTTCCTACGCCATTAGCAACGACAGATGAAGTTTTGGAATGTTAATAATGATGATGTGTTAGGGTAGTTTATGTTATTTGTTTAACTTGATAAATTAAGCTTTTATAAATACATAATATACTGGGTCATGTTGATGAAGTCATTTTTAATTTTTCATGTATATTTTTCTAACTTTTAAATTTAAGTGTCTCAGTGTTTCGAAGACATTCGAATATCTATTTAATTATTATTTTTATGAATATTCAATAAAGAATTTCAGAACTTTTGACTCTTTACACACGGTGAACTATTGAGATGGGACTTCAAGGTTAAAATCCTGAACTATGATGACGAGCAAAGTGGTCCAAGGAAATGAATTCGAATATAACCATGGATTAAATAGTTTTAGGATAGTTGTATTTTCGATTAAAAAAAACGTTCGAAATCACGTTACGCTTAAGGTCGCGCGTTCAGCTAGCCCTCTAAAGTCCCATGTCACATCCAGCTCATATTTTTGTGCAGTCTGACCTTGTTAAAAAGTGGAACTAATTCCATCCCAGCGTCACTAGTGGTGCAGTGGCACGATGCCAACTGTGCCAAGTTCAGGAGCACAAAGGACTGTGGGCACGCTTACCATAATTTATTACCAGCCATTTGAATTCCCGACCCCCTGGGGTTCAGAGCACACAGAACCTTGAACTTAGTTTATGATAATGTAGGTCTTGTGAGCAGTAGCTTCTTTAAGATGGGGCACCGTATTATACAGTGACGTAACATCACGGCTGTAATCCCCGAAGGGATAGGCAGCGGTGAACCTATAATAGAGTCACATTTTCACTAGTTATGATTATTGTGACACGTGATAGGGACCGAGTCTAATGCCATCATCCGATGACAATTCCAGACTCCGGGTCGCTTCCACCAAGACATTGCAATTATATGATTTCTCCTTTGTATTTGCAAATAAGCAAAATAGATTTTTGAAAATCGAAGCTTCATTGCGAATTTATTATCGAAGTAATAAAACGTGTGCGTTACGATTGCTCCGCCAAGTTATCCAAACAGAAAAAGACTTAGTCAAAACAATTGATGAAATTTGTCAAAATCGAATAGTAAAAACCAAAAATTTGTCAAAGTAGAAATAAAGAAGTTATTAAGGTTTTAAGTTGGCCGCGCGAACGTAACGTGGAGGATTGCGCGGCCATGGAGATCTCAGCAACTACTTGGGTTAGAGATCTAATTCTTTTTGTCGATTGAAGACTGAATTTGTCAACAATTGTCGAAAAAGGAATTAGAAGCTCTGGATCAATATTTTACGAAATATTCACCTTGGAAGTTATGGCCGCGCAATCCTCCACTTGTTGTTTCTTTATTGTTGATTATTTCTTTAAACTTAAGTCGTCATACAGTAAAACTATTACAAGAAGAAAGGTCTTAATTTGTCGAAACTAACGAAAGCAATAAATACTACCAAACTTTAATTAAACAGACGAAATCAGTCCAAAACAAAAAGTACGTGGCCGCGCAGTCGTAACGTTACTTTGTACGCTGATATCTCATTATCTATAATTGCTAGGATTTCGTTGTGAACATCCATTTATTCGGCATATTAACCTCATTAGAATGATATATCGTTTAACCCTCAGAACTGCTATCAACGCGTGTAATCTTAAAAATGATGTTGTCTCATACAATGTTCGAGAAGGGTAACCATAATTTTGATTTGATTTCGGAATACCTCTAGCTGGACCCTAGCAATTATATACTGAATTTGTCAACAATTGTCGAAAAAAGAATTATAAGTAATTCTTTTTTCGACAATTATTGACAAATTCAGTCTTCAATCAACAAAAAGAATTAGATCTCTAACCCAAGTAGTTGCTGAGATCTCCATGGCCGCGCAATCCTCCACGTTACGTTCGCGCGGCCAACTTAAAACCTTAATAACTTCTTTATTTCTACTTTGACAAATTTTTGGTTTTTACTATTCGATTTTGACAAACTTCGTCAATTGTTTTGACTAAGTCTTTTTACCCGACTGCGCCCGAAGGAGGGTTATGTTTTTCGAGAGTATGTATGTATGTACGTTTGTATGTATGTATAATTGTTTGGCACGCTCTGTGGCCTGAACGGCTCGATGGATTTCAGCTTTAGATTTTAGCTTGAGAGGTGTCGTTAGATTCGTATTTACTGTGAGAGTGACACTGGGTACACCAAATAAAAAAAAATTAAAAAAAAACCGGTTATTTAAAAAATTAAAAAACTCGACTGCGTAAAAAATAAATAAAAAATAAGCATAGAACATAGCGACTTAAACAGTCGGGACCCATTATTGGGACGATTTAAGCCGGTCTATATATGTTAATGGGTCCCGACTATTAAGTCGCTATGTTCTATGCTTTTTATTTTTTTTACAAAGTCGGGTTTTTTATTTTTTTAAATTACCGTTTTTTTTTTCTTTTTTGTTTTTTTTTTTAGGCGTAGCTAACGTAACGCACACAATAAAACAGAATGCAAGCGGGGTGCGCCGGGAGGGGAGCATGGAAAGCTCTCGAACTGCGCAGTTACGAAGCTCGTGGAAACAGGAATACGACGCAATATGATTTTGCCACCCTACCCCAACCCTATTATACTCAGCGCGAGGCCCTCGCGGCGAGGGTACGGGTAGGGTGGGTTAAGCCGTCGGCGGCTAGGGCGCCCACTCACTATACACTGCGCTGCATCTGTGTGCGTCGCTGTAGCGCTACAGCATCCATGTTTGTTCAAAGTACATAGAGATGCATGTTGTTATGTTAACTCGCCCCCCTGTCGGCCCGGGCAGAGGTACTATAACTATAGGGTATTGAATTTCACGAATATAAATTAATTTCTGCGCATAGGTCTGACTCTACTCTCATAAAGAGGAGGCTGTGTCCCAGCAGTGGGAACATTATAGGCTGAATATGCTTCTGCTTTGGTCTGAGCGCACATTCTCAAAAGGTCAGGTTTTCGTTTCTTGTTGTAATAATTTGACTTTTTGTTTAGTCTTAAAATTTTACAGCTGCACGCTCATAACAAATACTCATCGTTATCAGAAACACAACCAGAAAGTATTTTAGACACTTGCACGTCATAATGAAGATTATTATTAAAAATCGGCCAAACCGGTACGGACACATTGCGGACACCGGACACATACATATCTGTCATACTTCAATATACAGGGTATAACAGAATAAGCTTATACCTTTGCTTACGACACAGTCAACATCAACCGGGTTTTGTGGAAGAGAGACCTTGATCAGCGATCAGAGGTTTGTTCGAATATGGGAACTTCTCCACAACCGGCGTATCCAGGTCCACCTTCTTTCAGATCAAAGTCGCTGGAGAGCACCAAAGAACGGCCTGAAGACTAAAATACCATCAAGCTGAAGGTGCACACTCGCAACAGTCTCTTACGGCGATTAGTCTCTTCAAAGTGGGTTGCTTCGATCGCCTTATGTCTTGCGGACTACTGCCCTGGCGCTACTTTTTTCAGCTGGCGAATATGCGTGCCCCGTGTGGAGCCGTTCAGCCTATGCAAAGTTAGTGGATACAGCTCTGAATTAAATAAGCATCTAATAATAAGCCCAAAATAAGCGCTAGATGGCATCGTGGTGTTGAGCTTATTCTGTTACACCCTGTATTATTTTTCAGATTCCGGTATCCGGAGCTGCATCCGCGTATTTCTCGTACCAGTGACCAGACATTTAATGTAAGCGATTAAAATTATTTTTTTCATATAACGCAATCACTACAATCTGCCCGATTAAGAAAAAAAAATATGACACGATCATAGACAAAAAATCCGAATACTAGAATTTTCGCTAATATTTACTAGTATTGACTTTCAAAAATTCTGCTAAATCTCAATAATAGGCGGATTTCACACGACGACGCGGCGGAGGTGGCCTAGCGGACTTTGCGTCGTGTGGTGTGCATATTTCGTCCCCTATGCTCCGTGGAACTGTGGAACATTGGCGCAGTGCCAACCGGTGCCAAGTTCTCGGGCACGCTACGCTGTGGGTGCGCTTAGCATAATCTACTACGTAGTCATGAACACCCGGCTTCCCCTTTCATAGTACAAAGAACCTTGAACTTGTTTCGTAACCGGTTCGTTAGTGATCGTTCTTTGGGGGAAAAAAGGTCAAATCTCGTACTCTAAAGATTCAAATTCAAATAAGCCATAATCTAAGCGATCTTGAGGGGCTAAACTGTTTTCGCTGTAGGAAAGTGCAGGTGACATTAGACGCCAAGAAATGTTTAGTGGTGGGGTGTATATGATGAATAGTCGATATTTTTTGTAGAAAAAAACTAATTTGCAAAAAATAAAACCGACTACAAAAACTAAAAAGTTAAAAAATAACCTAAGCTTCTGAAGTCGGTGTCTTTTGTTTATTTGATTTTGTTTTTGTGTCACCGACTTCTGAAGCTAAAGTTATTTTTTAACTTTTTGTGTTTTGAAGTCGGTTTTATTTTTTGCAAAAGCTTTTTATTTTTTTCATTTTTAATTGTAAGTGTAAATAATCGTAGGTGATGACTCCTAGATGCGAATACTTGAATAACTTTAGAAAAAACAAGAAACGTAATACGTGCCAATAAAATTTGAGGGTTGCCCTCGATTTTCCTGAGATTCGAATATTATACTCTTTCGAAAGAAAAAAATAATTTTGAAAATCGGTCCTCAGTTAATATTTTACTCAAGAATTATCCTCCAAGTCCTAACCGTTAAGGAATTATACCTTCCATCATCAGCTCATCAACATGAGGTTACGACTCCCAGAAGCGTATACTTGAATAGCTTTAGAAAAAATATGGAAAACGTAATACGTGCCTATAAAATTTGAGGGTTGCCCTCGATTTCCCTGGGATTCCATCATCAGATCGTGACATGGTAACAATGGGACCACCTCGGGAGTATACTGTTTCAAATGAAAAAAAGAATTTTGAAAATCGGTCCACAGTTAATATTTTACTAAAGAATTATCCTCCAACTCCTAACTGTTAAGGAGTTATACCTTCCATCATCAGCTCATCAACATGAGGTTATGACTCCCAGATGCGTATACTTCCATAGCTTTAGAAAAAAAAGAAAACGTAATACGTGCCTATAAAATTCGAGAGTTGCCCTCGATTTCCCTGGGATTCCACCATCAGATCCTGACATGGTGACAATGGGACCACCTCGTGATTTTGAAAATCTGTCTACACTTGACTGAAATATCGCTGAACATACACACAAAAAAAGAAAAAAATAATAATAATCAGAACGCAGTACTCCTCGATACGGCTAGCATTGTGTTGTGAGGAGGTTCCTGTCTCTGGAGCCTTAACCACCGGTAGCTTGGACTCTGCTCCCGATACCGGCGGACCACTATTTTTTATATTTTTAAATATTTTTTTAATATTAATTTGATTAGAAATATTTAAAAATGTAATTTATATGTATGTATATGAATAAAGGAAATAATAATCAACAAAGTATTTAATAGTCTTTTATCAGGCGGATATAAGGTGCGTGCCTTCAACGGTTGGGTCATGCCGGTTTTGATGTACTCTTTCGGCATACTCAAATGGACTCAAACAGAACTAGAGGCCTTGGATAGGCCGGGGGTGCGGGACTGTTCGAAAGAGATACCGTGGCCGCGGAACACAAAGGGCGATGAAGGCACATGGATGGGTTTTAGTCAGTAGTGGTTTCCAAGTCTGACACTGCCTCCTGTTCAGCCCAGAGCGGGAGGGGTTATTTGATGACTTCACATCCGGACAAAAAAAAAAGGCCTTGGATAGGAAGGTCCGTAAATTGTTGACGGCATATCGAATGCATCACCCACGTTCTTCAGTTACGAGACTGTATTTCGGAAGTGTGGGGGTCGAGGCTTTTTAAACGCTAAGACTCTCCACAATCGCGAGATATGCAGTGTTAGGGAATATTTCCTAGAAACCGACGTGGGGATGCATCGAGATGTGGTCGCGGTGGACAAGGGCCTCACCCCGCTCTCCTTGGCTAAAGAGAACTGGCGCAAACCTGTAGTGCTTGACACTAACGACCGCAGGGAGATATGGCAGAGTAAGGAGCTTCACGGGCGGTTTTTCCGGGCCCTACATGGACCCGATGTAGACCTATCAGCGTCCGTAGCCTGGCTACGTTCCGGTGACCTTTTCAGAGAAACCGAAGGTTTCGTCTGTGCAATTATGGATGAAGTTATGATGACAAATAACTACCGGAGATTTATTGTAAAGGACGGCACGGTTGACATATGTCGGGCATGCCACCGTCCAGGCGAATCAATCCGTCACATTATCTCTGGGTGTTCTCGTCTGGCTAACGGAGAGTACTTGCAGAGACACAACCTTGTAGCCAGGATTATCCATCAGCAACTTGCTCTAAAATACAGCCTTGTGGAATTGGAAGTGCCGTACTATAAATATGTGCCCGACCCAGTTCTCGAAAATGGCAACATGACATTGTACTGGGATCAATCCATCATCGCCGACAGGACTATAGTAGCCAATAAGCCTGATATAGTGGTGGTGGATCGATCAGAGCGGCGCGCAATGATAATTAATATAACGGTCCCGCATGACGAGAACCTCGTGAAAGCCGAGAAAGATAAGCAAATCCAGTATCTTGATCCTGTTCGCGATACCGGTGGGCTACTATTTTTATATTTTTAAATGTTTTTTTTTAATGTAATTTAGCAAGAAATATTTAAAAATGTAATTTATGTGTATAGAAATAAATAAAGGCCATAATGCTGGCTGCAGTGCAGTGCTGTTTCGCTAAGACAGTGGCTTATAGGGGCGGTTCTAGTATGATGTGGGCCGACGATTCGGCCGATTTCCTTCGACGGTAAAACGGAGCTTGTTTTCGTGCCTGGCGGGGGACGAAGAAGCGGTCTAACTTCAGACCGCAACATTTCCGATATTCTGCTGGAACATGTCGTTCCTTATGCGGGATTTATCGGGGATGACTTTCTCCTTATGCACGATAACGCTCGTTGTCACACTTCCCGTGTCACAACTGAATACCTCGAAGAAGTCGTATCGCCACCCGTAACTCGTAATCCCATTGAGCACGTGTGGGATGAACTGAAGAGGAGGGTTTGTTCCAGAAATCCTGCTCCTTCAAGTGTGAATGAGCTGAAATCGGCTGTGATAGAGGAGTGGGAAGGTATCCCCCAAGAATCGATTCAGAAGCTTATTAGGTCAATGAAGAACCGTCTTCGTCCAGTTATTAGGGCGAGAGGAGGGAACACAAAATATTGAAACTTAATTTTAAGGCCAAATAATTTTTTTATGAATTAATTTTTGTTGTTTTCTTCATTTATTATTTTTCCATTATCCTTCTGTTTTTCTAACTCCTTCACTCAATCCGGGATAGCTCCTTAAATACTGGTGTGATTTAAATGAATTTGGTATCAATTTAAAGTTAACAACGGTTTGTTTTACCTTTAAAATGGTACCATTGTTATTATTCATAACTAGTAGTTAAGTACTCAAGATCGCGCGGAATCAATTCCAAGTAAGTGATTCCATACTTTTGCTCGCGAGTGTAGATCAAGCAAACATACAAACAATAAACATACAACGTCTGGTCTGCCCGGCTGGTCACCCGGCTGGTCACCGTGCAAGAGCTCGATCAAAACCCTCCGAAACTAAAAACCACAGCAACAGAGAACAAACATAATCGCACCAAAAATCGCCATTTAAAGATCGCAACATATAATGTCTGGACCTTATCGTCATACGACCGCTTATCAGGACTGAAGAATCAATAAAAGAAATTAGTTATGTCGTAATAGTAATAAGAGTATCTTGGCTATCAGTCAGAAGGCTATAGGATCAAGAAGTCAAGCCTCATACCGTGTTTGACGTACGGATGCCAGCCGTGGAAATTCACTGCAAAAGCTAAACATAAAATCACTACCTTCGAACAGGGATTGGAGCGAAGCATACTCAAGGTAAGGAAGGTTTACTTAATTACTTTATTTTGAAAGTGTTGATTATTTTAATCTTTTACTCTGGACGCTCTTAATGTGCACGTCTTTCTACATCGTTCTCACATATATGTATAATCTCAACGTGAATGATGTAACCAAGAATTTGTAACAATATTTTGATTAAAAAGAGTGTCCATGGAGTTTCTTGCCCATTCTTCTCCATAGAGATCTACGCTTTGGAATGTGCAACTACAGTACTTTCTCAAGTTATTATGCCTTGTGACTGTGACTGTAGCTTAGCTTTTTTTTTTTGTTTGACTTTCAAAAGTGCCTGTAATGGTCTAATTGAAATAAATGCTTTGAGTTTGAGTTTGGAAAATAGAAAAATACGTCACACAAACATAAGATCTATTACAAAATCTAAAAATGCCTTTACCTATGCACAAAAGCTAAAATGGAAACGGGTAGGCCAGCTTGCGAGTTTTCAGACCAACGATGGACCCTAAGAAAAACCTTATGAGGGGGCCCCAAGGGAAAAGAGGCAGACCACTAACACGGTGGAAGAACTAGGTTATAAGAACAGCCGGCTCGAATTGGAACCAAATAGCAAAAGACAGAGACACATGGTCATCTTTGGAGGAGGCCTTTAAACAAAACCCCTGGGGCCCTTGCAAAAGAAGAAAACGAACAAAACTAACAATTACATTTAATGCAATAAACTAACCCACTATCACATTCTTATTAGAAATTAAGTTAATATTGTAATATAAGGAAGGAATAAAAGGGTTGCGGTTCGAAAGAGATACCGCGGCCTTGGAACACAAAGGGCAAAAGAAGGAACATGGATGGGTTTTAGTCAGTAAAAATCTGACAGTCCCTCCTGCTCAGCCCAGAGCGGGAGGAATTATTTGATGATATACTCGTAGCACACGAAAACAAAAAAGGAAGGAATAAAAAGCTTTTTTATCCATTTATTTTTATGTAATGTGATGGCCTGAAACACAGGTTTAAATAAACCCAGATCGGGCAGGTCGCTACCAAACATTTGAATCCAATATTATCATTACTTGCAACTATTAAATATATTTTAGCTAGTTTTCTGATAAGCTATGTTTGAGAAATAACACTACAGCTCCTAAATTAACACTTTTGTAATACTTTTTTAAATAAATTATTCTTATCCACAGACCGATCTCTGCAAACGTACCTTGATCTTTGAGCGACCCGTGTGGCTGTTAGTACTTAGCAACTAGTCCCTAAAACCCGCTTTGATAAATAATTTCAATACCTACGACAGATGTACTGTACCAAATTATCTCAACTATAACGAATCTGCAACAAAAGAGACACCCTAATTTGAATATTATGTCTGAATCGAATAACATGACCAAAGCTTTCAACATGAACACAGTATATTCAAACCTTTTCATGCTTGAGCTATTTTAATTCCACAATAATGATATCATTTGAGGGGTTTAAAACGTGGCCTTTTCTTTCTTGTTTTGCTTACACGTGGCAACTTTAACCTTGAAACAACATTCATTCGCCCCTGTCTGCGAGGGGACGAAGTACTTCATGTACCTACCTGGGCCAGACATGGGGAGCCGTTGCTGCACGGCGGAATCAATGCAGAGTTTATTAATTTCTACCCCAGCCTCCCCAACCTCCCTGAAATCTCGTAGGGAGGCCGGGCATCAAAGCAACAAGCTTATTAATTTCCCCCCGCTTCCCCAATCTCAAAATTGAATATCAGTATTAAGTTCGTAGGAATACAAAGGGGACGATAATTACAACGGAGTGGTCTGCTGCAAGTGTGTTTATAATTATGGACTTAGAAAAATCGTGATCTCGATCAAAATCAAATGTTCGAGGCGTTTGTTAAAGTACTAAAAACGAAAAGTATATTATATTGTGTGTAGTGGTGTTCAGAATGATGTACTGAATACTTGGTAACTCTGGTATATTTCCATGGCTAGACCAGCGGTAACGATACTAATAATAATATAAATGTATACTTAATGTAACTTAATAATAATAATATCAAGTGACAACCTCGTGAAAGCCGAAAAAGATAAGCAAATCAAGTATCTTGACTTGCCTCGCGAGGGTGTGGACATGTGGGATGTGGACTCAGCTATCATTGTGCCGATAGTCCTATCAGCCCAACGCTTAATTGCCAAGAGGGCTCTCGTTAGGCAGCTAGATCAAGGGCTTGATTCAGAAAGCGGTACTCCTGGACACGGCTTGTATTATTAGGAGGTTCCTCTCTCTTGAGCCCTGACCGCCGGTACCCTGTTCCCGATACCGGTGGGCTACTTTTTTTTATTTTTTTAAAATTTAGCAAGAAATATTTAAAAATGTAATTTATGTGTATAGAAATAAATAAAGGACATAATATCAAGTATCTTGACTTGGCTCGCGAGGTTGTTGACATGTGGGATGTGGACTCAGCGATCATTGTGCCGATAGTCGTATCAGCCCATGGCTTAATTGCTAAGAGCCTCGACCAATACCTGAGGAGGCTCTCGTTAGGCAGCTGGATCAAGGGCTTGATTCAGAAAGCGGTACTCCTGGACACGGCTCGTATTGTTAGGAGATTCCTCTCTCTGTAGCTTGGACCCTGTTCACGGTACCGGTGGGCAACAATTTTTTAAATTTTAAAATGTTTTTATACTGTTTTTTTTAAGGAATACCTATTTAAAAATGTAATTAATTTGTAAAAAAAAATGTTAAAATATAAAGAATGTGTATATAAATAAATAAACGAGATAAAAATGTGAGGGCGTAACATACAAGTGCCATCTCGATACTTAATTAATTGGGCTCGATCCGATACCGTGAACGTAGCAATGGTGATTTATTTATGCCGCCGCGGAGGAAAATCATCATGAAAATAATTTATGTATAATCGATAATAATTCGGGTATCGAAATATGTTGTTTGTCAGAGATAATGTTTTCTACCAAGAGAAATAAGAAATAGAGATTTCAACGTGTTTTACCAGACTTCGCGACGGCTAAGTTTTGTAAGGGTTATGTTTTTGCGAGCACGTTTCGCCAAGAACGCACAGTTAGTGAAAGATAAGATGAAAACATGTTGTCCACATCTATTATTGAAAGTAATTTTTAGGGTTCCGTAATCAATAAGGAACCCTTGTAATTTCGTCTTGGCCGTCCGTCTGTCCACAACTTAGCTCTGTGACACTTAGTACTAGAAAACTAATTTGGCATGAATAATACAGATTAGTTACGCCGACAAAGTGGTAAAAAAATATCTCGAAAAGTATTTTTATTTTAGGGTAGGTATCGCCTCACGGAAACTGGGTTTTCTTTTCTCGCGTACCGTCTTTGGATCTGTCTTTAAAAAATATTGCGACTTTGTTCAAATCTATACTAATATTATAAAGCTGAAGAGTTTGATTGTTTGTTTGGACGCGCTAATCTCAGGAACTACTGGTTCGAATTGAAAAATTCTTTTAGTATTGGGTAGCTAATTTATCGAGGAAGGCTATAGGATATATATATCATCACGTTACAATCAATAGGAGCGGAGCATCAATGAAAAATGTTGCAAAATTTATTATTTTTGAGAGCTTCCGTTGCGTGCGCTGGTTAAACGGTTAGGTAAAGTTGCACAAAAATAATGTATGAGGGAATTATTTCCCTTAAAAATGTCTAAAAAAAGTCCGCGACAGCACATGCCTATCTTTTAAGGTTGACTAACAATAACCATTTTTATGATTTTAAAATTTGGTCAAAAATAATGCCTTGTTTGCAAAGGTGTTTTTACCGACATAGTATTAATCCTTATCAAAATAAATATATTAGTCATCTTAAGCGTTCAATTGTAACCAAAATTGCCCTTTACACCATTCAATTTAGGTGAATAACTTAGGAGATATCACAGTTTTAAAATAACTCCGCATCAAAATAATGACCCGTGTGCTGCGAGGCGGGCGTTCATGTTGTTGGGAAAACCAATGTGATTAGATTCAATGCACAAATATTGTGCGTAACTTCGAGGTTTTAGTTGTTGTTTCATTGTAATCAGTGCTCTCTATCAAAAGATTTATGAATTTAAAGTGTTCAAGAAGAACATAACAACATTGTGATATGGAGAGATACATGCAACGACATCTATTGCACCAAAATGGTACTAATTAATAAAAATGTGCTCACAAGATAACTTTTAAATCGGCTGACCGGCTTTACAAAAAAGTTGTGATGGCAAAAAGTACTCTAGATTAGACTACATAACGCTATAACCCTGTAGAGTGTGTGTTCAATCGCTTTCCATGCTGCATATTCTATCGGTCTAACTACGTGCTCGATAGATGGCGCTGTTCATTTCACTCCATTTCTGAATCGCGGTGTTTTTCGTGAAAGAATGACCCGCACCCGTGTCAAATGTCTGAAGCTTGGTTTTTTCACCGACGAAACAAAAAGAGGAGGTTCTCAATTCGATGCGTCTATATTTTTTTATTTTATGAATGATAAGCATGATCCTTTTTCTTTAAATTGAGAAATCGTGTTTGGGTGCATTTCATGCTCCTTGATCAGAACTTTAGACCTAGCTGGAGTATGACTGTCATGGAAGGTCTGACGATGGAGACGGAAGGTAGTTGCAAGAGGTCCTCAAGAGTTTACAGCATCTATATCGTGTTTGGGCTGATTTCATGCACCTTGATGAGAACTTTAGACCTGCCTGGAGTATGTCTATCATCAAAGGTCTGACGATGGAGAAGGAAGGCAGTTGCAAAAGGTCCGCAACAGTTTACAGCAGTTTTATCGTGTCTCGGCTCATTTCAAGAACTTTGATGAGAACTTTCGTCCTACCTAGTGTATGACTGTCATTCAGTATATAAAGATGAAAGACGTAAGATTGTCGAAGGTCGCGGGCCTGTGGACGTTGAGTAATGAGGTAGCTTGCCATCCGTCCGTCTTATAACGACAGGCCGTATCAACGGCGCGTTCGTGTTCCACACCCGCCTCAAAGAGATGTCAGCAAACGGGAAGGGGTTCGAGAGGACCGATGCCTGTCAGGGTTGCGGGACTGTTCGAAAGAGATACCGCGGCCCTGGAACGCAAAGGGCAAAAGAAGAAAAGTGGATGGGTTTTGTCAGTACATGTCTGACACTCCCTTCCGCTCCGTCCAGAGTGGGAGGGGTCATTTGATGATTTCCCATCGGTAAAAAAAAGGAAGGCCTGATTTGGAAAAACATAAGTAGAATATTTTTATTTTTAAGAGAAATTAAATTGTTAACCACTTGAATCTGTACTAATATTATAAAGCTGAAGAGTTTGTTTATTTCGTTGATTGAACGCGCTAATTTCTGGAACTACTGGTTTGAAATGATAAATTAGTTTGTGTTGGATAGCCCATTTATCGAGGAGCGGAACATCAATGAAAAATATTTCAAAAACAGGGGTTTATTCCTTTTGAGAGCTTCCGTTGTGCGTGAACGGTTAAAGTTACGCAATTATCATGTAAGTCGGAATTGTCCCTCTTAAACAGCTCTAAAAAAATGTCAGCAAAGGCCATATGTCTAACTTTAAAGGTTGACGCACACTACTCCCTCTCCCTCCCCTCTACTCTCTTTTATGTACTCACGCACGCAGACGAAGTTGCGCGGGTCAGCTAGTAAGAATATAATAATACAAGGTTGTTAGACTCAAGTGTACCATCCAAACGGTTGTTTGGGTGTGTGAAAAAATCAGCGGTGGTATAGTATATGTATATAAAGAAATTATCAGGAATACTATCACAGCTAAGTAAGCTTTACAAGTTTACGAGTAATGGTCGAGTATGGGTGCACAGGATTTTTAACTGCAAATGTAAGTTTGTTTTTTATTATTACAATACAAATCATCGTTCGAAGGCTACTCGGACTTAAGGACTTAAGGAAGGGATTAAATTAACGTTGTTGGACTACGGAACCCTACATTGTGCGTCGCCCGACACGCACTTGGCTGGTTTTTAGTTGTTTTGCTTTTAACTGTTCATACGAAACGGGACAGTTAGTGCAAGGGTTATTTTAATCCCTATCAAATAATATATTATTTATTAAAATGCGATTGTATTATACCTGAAAAGGGACAGGAATGAGGAAAGATAGGGAATAGAAGTCCTGCTGCACTAAAACCGTTCATGTAAAATCCTAGGCAAAGCCACGCATTGCGCTCGTTTCCAAATCATTGTCAAATCTACATGTCGAAAATATCAGGATTTCTTATCGATTTTCGTAATGATCGTAATAGTCTGAAAATGACAAACACGGCCAAGACTTTGGTAACAGCAACCAACATTATGCCAGGGTCATCATATCTGCCTAGTCTTTTCCCAACTATAAAGGGTGTAACAAGACCCTGAACGAAGCCGAAAGGTACTTGTTCTCCCCGTCATGGCGATCATTTTTCTGTTCTAGACCATACCTGGGAACCTTCTAGGTACGGAGATATTGGGGGTCAAAGTGCCAACTTTTTCACAAGTTTTTTTTGTTAAATACATGATTTTAACGTAAGGTTTTTACTGTAAACACCTCCATGACCCTCGTACTATTCAATCCATACATCTGCACAATGTTTTGAGTACGTTGCATTGAGTCCTACCGTAAAACGTGATTTTTCACCTCAAAAGCAAAAAGTCGTTACCCAGCAATAATTTTTGCGTAAAGTTAATTTGTTTGATGTACATTTCCATCATCACCATCATCATCTGACTAGTATTTTCCTAACTCTGTTGGGTTCGGCTTCCAGTCTAACCGGATGCAGCTACAAGGTACATAACACTTGCTTGGTTAACTACTGTACACTGTATTGGGGTCGGCAGTGTGTTACATGGAACGACCGCCTATCTGACCTCCACAAACCATTATGCTAATAGGTCTAAGTATGATTTAAAGTAAGTTTAACGTTAGTCGCTGTAGACCAAAGTAGTGACCGTGACTGCCCAGTGCGCGCCCACGAAATCATCCCGGACATTCAACATGGTAATTTCAAAACAATGCAATTAGTTTTCAATACTGTGCGTATTGAAAACTGATTGTATTTTTTTATAAAATATATAGAACAAAATATATTTAAAGAGCACTTAAAGAAAATGCGTCAAATTCAATCAATAAAAGGGTCCATCCATGTAGAGATTCAAGTAAAGACGCAAAAAAACGCAAATAAATCGCAAAAGCAGGTAAGCAGCATTAACTCAAAGTAAAAAAGTCGCTTAGGAGAGTCTTAAGTTTACTTTATAATTGGCAATGGTTTATGCTTAAAGCGTAACGATCAATTATGAATATAATTATGTACATGACATTTTGCCATGATACTTTCTTATCTGTAGATCAACGTGATTTTTTAACGGGTTTTCACTCGTTATAGGCCCAGCAACTATTACTATACTACGCCAATATTTGGCATGGGGCTTAACACACTTAGAATATTTCAAGTTAACCTATTATGTAGAATAATGATGTTTGTAAGCGGATCACGCGGATTTTATGGTGATAATTCAGCAACTACAGCAATAGTGTTAAGTTCGCTGATTGCTGAACATATTTTGAGTTGTTACAATTTAAACTAACTAACTTAAATCTTGCATTTGCAGTGCATCAACCACAACAGCAGTCGTCGCCGAATTACGCTAATGTTTTCGCGCCTCTAGCTTGACTCTCTAAATTACCTACTTATCGCTAAATAAAGATGTACTTACTTATAGCTTAGCTTGCACTTAGCTTTAGCTTAAGCTTGCCTAGCTTTCGTTTTACGACAAATTAACATTTAATGTACCTTCATGACATTTATATATAGATACATTTGTCTGAACCGTAAAAGCACTTGCGTTTACAGTTGTATCAAATCAAAATATAGAATTATATGTACTCGATTTTTTTTATATTTAATCTCTTTAGGTTAACTTCAGAAAACTTTTCAAGAGATACTCATTTTTATGCTCAGCGCAACTCGCTGCATACTCTGCATAGCTAACTGGCTAATACAAAAACGACTAACTGTTCTAGGTCATGTTTATTACTTTTTTCATAACCAAGGCATAATTACGTAGACTGCATTCAAAATTTCACCGCAGTTTTTGACAAGATTATGAGAATTATGGCACTATCAAGTACATAGTGCCATAATTTCTTGTATTGGGAAAAACTCTTTGTGACAATATTTTCATTGATCATTTTGTTAAGAACTGCTTGGGAAAATTGTATTTTCGCTTCATATATTATTTTGTTTGCAGAATCATTTCTATATTTATTACCACGCAAAGGGAACTAGGTGGAACTTGTCTATGAAGAAAGAAAGATGTGTATGGTCGGTGAATGATCGCTTTGTATGGTATAATGGTACAATTTTAGCTAGACATAATAATACGTCTGGTTATGTACTTTCGCATGAGTAACTTTCACTTAGGAAAAACATCTCTACTACACGGCAACGTTTCTATTGATTCCATAACAATATACCCAGTTACCCTAGACCCTTTATTAAAAATACCATATATACTTAACATAAAAAGAAATTGCCCTTTGATATTTTTAATGCATGCGTAATAGGACACACCCGACTTTCAAACAGCCCTATCTATGTTTGTTAATCTCTTTTAGTAAATATTTTTTTGAACATGTTATGTATGGCAGATGGGCAAGTAAAAATCTCAAATACTTTAACAAAAACAAATACCTTATTATATACCTTTTGAACAACTGTTATGGACGGACATATGGGAAAGTAGAAAGTTTTTATCATACACAATGGACCCTTTCAGTTTTAATACCCTAACAATAAACCGAGTACCTACAATGAGAAGATTAATCTGGAAACTGCACTCAGCGAAAGTATAGTCCGCAACAAAAGTTATTGAATTCTTGATAGAATGTAAACATTTTAATTATGCCTTAGGAAGTTGAACATCAGATATTTTTTTCTCAATAGTATTTTTAACAAGAACAGAAATCATTACTTTCTAGCAAGAAACTAAATTACCGTTACTTTCCAACAAGAATTTTTTAACAAGACCGTGCCCGGGCTATCATTATTTTCTAACAAGAATGCTTAAACTAGATAGTATAATATTATAATTTTCCAACAAGAACTTTAAACTAAAAATAATAATTCGCTGATTTCTGATTAAATCTATCAAATAGAAATATAAAAATAGAAAACCTAAAAATATACATTGATAGATTTTATCAGAAACTGTGTATAAAATAAAATACTTTTGATGCTGACCATACAAAAACACCAAAACTCAAAAATTCAACAAAACGAAACACAATGAATAGACTGTGTGTGAATGTAGGAGCGAGTGCAAACAAAATATTGAAAGGGTATTCAACGTTGAATTAATATAGTTAAATATTATTCAGTTTGAAGAATCCTCGTTGGCAACAACACACAAATATTATATTGTGAGAGGTTGCATGAAAGATGATTTTTTTTTAATTTTATTTGTTATTATTGTAAATATGTTTCTTCTAACTGTGCAATAGCTTGGATTGATCCGTTAATAAATTATTGCTCTGATATCTAACAGCAATTTTATTCAGGAATTGATTAAGTGCCACCTAGTTCTGGTGAAAATGGACATTGAACCCCTTTCAAAGTGTTGTCTGTATTCCCCTTGGATGCCTAGGATGTCTACACACTATTGGAAATCAAAGTAAAGTTAATATAAGGCTGTTTTCAACTACAAAAAATCATCTGCTAAGAAACATTAAGATCTAACCAATGACTGGATATAAGGTCTGTAATTCTAGTTTCTTTATCAAATTAGCCGTTTCAAGTCCAATTTTATAAACAATGCCCTGTGTGCTTGCAGAACTTTGCAATACCTTACTTGATTTTAAAAGAGAGTCATGGAGTTTCTTGCCCATTCTTCTCCAAGAGATATATACTCTTTGTAACGGGCAACTTCAGTGCTTTCATGGTTATTATGAGAGTGGCTGCACTATACCTTCATCTTCATTTTTTCAAAAGGTTCTTTTAACTGATCTATTTGAAATAAATGCTTTGAGTTTGAGTTCAGAAAGACATAAGGTCTTCAATTCTTCAGCTTGTTTATGAGCATAATCATCTCAATTAGGTCTCTAAGTATATAAGGACAGTACAGACTATAGTGTCTTGGACATATTAATAATTTCAAAGCAGCACATTGCCTGACAATAGGTACTGAAGTAACCAACAGCAATCTTAACTTTACTGGATATAAGGTCTATAATCCTACAGCCCCTGATCAACTTTCCAATCATTTCTCTGAATAAGGCTTACCTGAAATAGGTTCAGTATTGTTATCAGGATTTTCTAATAGATGGTAATCAGTGTTGGTATTCAAGCCATCAGCAATTGATTGCCATGCTTCCTTGGAATTATTGCTATTGTTACTACTGTGGTGTATATCTACATCTCCGTCTCCTATGCTGGATTCCCTTTTTAATTTTGGTCTCTTCTCTTCTCCTTCTTGATTGTGACGTCTCCTTCTCTTGTAGGGTGTGAATAACCGGACCGGTCCCATGGCTGGAAAGTAAACATTGAGATTGCTGTTCAATTTGGCTATTAGAAGTTTACTAGCATGTTAAAGTGATTTTAATTAGAGGAACTGTTTTCATGGACAGTAAAACAATAAGTTATGAACCTAATGTTGCCCTCACTAGGTCCATTAATGAATAAAAGGACCACCCAATGTTGCCTGTGCTGTTTTCTACTTAACTGCTACCTTTTTGTAACAGTAAAGCCATCTCAGCTAATACAAAATATGAAATACAAGTTAAAATCTTTGGATTTCATTTGTTTTGTCAATAATCAAAATACATTTCACCTAATTCTGATCACTAGTAATAATTGTAGTTACTGATACAATTTATATTGAATAGTAAACCAGTTTGATAAGACCTGAAATAACTAGAATACCAATATTTCATGATTTGACAAGCATAATGAATAATACTTTTAATATTATGTTTCTATTGTTTCCAGTAAATTATATTAAAAAGAATTATGTGTTACTGTTTATTTGATTTCCTTGCATGTTACTTGGTCTAATTCAGAGAATATTTGTAATTTTATCCTATTGTTACATCCATACAGTCCTAATTACAAACTCAAAATAATCCTATTCTATTAATACTGTATCTGTGGAGTTACATGTATTCTGCCTACAATGTTCCCGTGGGTAGGACACAGGCCTGCTCTGTGTGAGAGGGAGTGGGCCGTAAGCTGAAACCGTGGGAGACCAGTGCCGCTTGTTTGTGGGGCTTCATCCTCATTTTAATGTGTAGGAGCCTTACAAAAACTTTGCATTACCTATAGATATAACATGTTTAGAGATCTTCAAAGTTCTTGTATTTTATATACAGCTAATTAGGTTTTTTTTTATTTGTTAGGGTAAACCAGCCATAAGATTTTAATTTATATACACTTTATTTATTCCCCTCATTCACTTTACTTACAAATTTTACATATTTTTTTTAATATTTCATAAAAAAAAACCATATAAAAACATTTAAAAATATTAAAAAAAAATTGTTACAATCAGATGTCCAGAACTGCAATGATTCAGGCTGTCACTGATTTTGATAGAATATATAAAGAGGTAAGGAAAAAATTTAAACATGTTAATTTTATGTGAAATTCCATTTAATCCATGTGTTTTTGTATAGGCACAATTTCCTACTTCTTGCAGCTATTTAAAATAAAATAGGTACCTAATATTAGTGAGTCCTTTTATTTATTATAACAAGAAAAGTTTTGATAGCTAAGCGGCCTATTTTGATAGCTTTATACTTAATTATTCTAGTAAATTCTCTGATGTTGTTATCATTTTGGTTGGTTATATTTGTAAGTGTATGCCTGGCTAATTACTGACTTACTGTATCATAATAAAGTACTGTCACAGTCCCCACCTGACTGATCATCACAGCATGCCCCACAGGTGCAGCTAGTGGCATGAGGGGTGAGTATCCCCTCATCTATCAGAGCCTGGATACTTCGCCCACCAAACCTAATGGATCTCTTCCAGTCTTTACTAGAAGCCCTTCCACATAAGGCCTCAAATTCACTTGGTGTGTACCATTCCATTCCATATTTTATACATCTGCCCCTGCCTCCAGAACCGAACCTTCCTTTATGCAGTTCAGCTGGCGTATTCTTGCATCGAATAGGCAATATGGGCATGTTAGCGGTCTCGGCCCATGAGCGAGTGCTCGAATGCCGCGAATTGAGCGCATTCGAGCTACTCGCATCCGGCCTATTCCCAGGTGACGAAGGATTCTGTATCACGATATGAGTCGGTTTTATGTCATCTGTCACGGGCCCACCTGATATAAAACCATTATCAACACATATCATCGGCTTGAAATGCGGCAGCTGATCTGACGTTATCACGTTAAATGTCGTGCCTGTAATAAGTGTGCCGACCGGCAAGGACACTGGGACCGTGACCACGCCATTAGAATCACTAGACAATCTTGTATTTTTGATTCCAGTCGACAAAACAGCCCCCCCGCCTGCAGATCGGGCGGCATCGTGATCGGCCCCCAACGACAGGGGATCGGCTTCGGTAACTTCGGTAATGTCCGGCATAACGACGTTGTCCGAACCTCTATTCTCCGCCATATCTTGTTTCCGCCCACCTAAGCATACACCCTTACGGTGCAGAAGAATTTTAACTACCACATGAACGTTAAACAACTTGTATTCACTCACACTAAATGATTATGAACTTTGTTCACACAACAACTGCGGTCCGCCATAATTAAATCGAAAAATGAAAAAAACATTTCACGTACGCTACTAAGGTTATGGCGGGAATTTTGAATCTCAAATCTGAAATCTTAGAAGTACATAAATATAAATATGTACTGTTTTATACCTTTAGTAGGCTATTTGTATAATGTTTGGCATGTTGTGATTCATAAGTAAATGTAATATTTTTATCGTGGTAAACAATCGCAAACAAGATGCAGAATATGACAATGTTTGTAACAAAAAAAGAGTTCGAGTTTTCATGTTTTTGTTCGACAGATTGCGAATTTCCAAACTCCTTTGTTATCAGTTTCTTTAATGTAAGTCAATCAAAAGACTTCTTTTAAAATTATGTTATAGATTATAGGCACTACTTTTTTTGTAAGTATTTTTTTTTGGTAGTTTGGAAGATTACACATTATTTTATTATCATAATGTCATCATAATTTCAAGGCTATTATTTATTTAATTCATCGCTTTATCCACGAACAACTTATATGAGGAATTTATTGATTTTATGAAGCACATGTAACTTTGCAGTGGTTTTTGCCAATATGGCGGGAATTTCAAAAAAACAGTATAGCAGTACGCTATGATAAATGCCTGAAAACAATGATGTTATATAATACTAACCTCATTGCCTGAAAATATTTCGGAATCTTTGAAATGACAATACTGTGAAACGAATCATCTCAAATAATGCTTTTAGTGGGAATCACGACAGACAATCCTATAATGGCGTTTACAGTTAATCTAGTAAACACGACCTACGTGTTACAGAATAGATACACCCACATTTCACCAGGTTTGACATTATAAGCATATCATATTTGACGGGCATACTTTGGTATAAAACTGGTACATAATCAGGAATAAAATTGAATGGAGTAAGTATTTTTTCGGCAGCTCTTAGCATCAATAAATTGAATCATGGTTTAAAATTTCTGAGCAACACAGTTACAGTTCCTTTGTGTTCTTGTAGGTATGTGTAGGTTTAGGCTAGCGACAACTACCTACTATAAAAATTTAAGGCGTTAATCCGTTTTTGTGTGTACATGCCAACCCATCTTTTTGTCAGGCTTCTGACTAGCATATTTTATTTGAGTGGTGGTTCTTTTGGGATTTCAAAGACAGTACGTTGTCAGGAGGAGGATGCTGTTGGTCGACCTTTAAGAAAGGTACTGAAACAACAAGCTGGTGGCGCGGCGTTTGTTCGAATGACAACTTGGTCATTTTTGTCTGTAATTACTCAAGCATGCCACAATCTTTAGAACAATCGTGAATATTTTGTGATGAATGCAGATAATAAAGCGCGCAAACGGTGTATCCCCTTTACTATCTATACACACGATAGCGTGTCAAGCCAAGTTCATATAACTCTTTATACGCGTATATAGCGGATAAATCAAGCGCGATAGGCCTCGTTGCGGCAGATGGCGCTTTCAAAGGATACAGAAGAAGTTCTATATTCCACATCTATTACTTTATTAATTAAATGGAACATATAAAACCAACGAAAACTACAAAACAGCTTACGCGAAAGTCGCCTTAATGCGAAATAAAACTTATTTTTATCTAGGGTGCTAATTAATGATTGTGACATTATTTGCAACAATACTGCCGTACAAAAAAAATAATTAAAGGGCAATTATACATTTATTTAAATTATTAATTGTTTTGTAAATTAAACTTACTAATGTTTTAGGAGGATGATTCTCCAATTTTTACTGAAATCTTGCTTAGTATGGTAGTGACCACCTCTTGGTATGTTCTCTTGATAACCCAAGGACAAGTAGACAACCACTTTCCGTACGCCTAGCACACAATAATCTTAGCCAAATTGTCCTAAAATTATTTGAGGAAGGTTCTCCTTCCTTATCTGTCACTCTGTATGGAACTTCAGGGGAGTAGAACAAACTTATAGGAAATAAAACAAAAAGGGTCAAATAGAGTACATATTACTTCAAAGAAAAATAATATTATTCTATGAACCTAGACGAATACATGTGCGTTGCAAGGCTCGCTCTTGCAGCTTACCTTCTCTTGAATCTTGATTTTGTCTTTATCTTGCCCAAATAACTCTTATAAAGAGTAAAACCTATTCTAGCCTGTCCAAGGCAGGGTGTCAAAGAATTTTCGAGATCGCAGCGCTGGTTCTTCCAGCAGACTTCCTCTTGAATCTTGACTTAGTATGTAAGTCGACCAATAATTAACTTCTGTATAAAGGGTAGGCTGTTAAAATTTTCCAAATCTAACCTGACCAAGGTAGACTGTTAAAATTTCCGAGCTCGCTTGGCTAACTTTTTGAGACTTAGTTTCTTTTGTTCATAGTATTGCCTCCTTATATCGATCAAGTAACATAATATAACTAAAGCAAAATTAAATTGTCTGGAGCGGA
Organism: Eugnorisma glareosa; assembly: GCA_947578425.1. NCBI lineage: Eukaryota > Metazoa > Arthropoda > Insecta > Lepidoptera > Noctuidae > Eugnorisma > Eugnorisma glareosa. The sequence goes on from OX387957.1 coordinate 43,914,252, forward strand.
AAACTTACATTTTCTTTTAGTTCTACTTTTTCTATTTCTTTAGAAACCAGTATAGAAAACATAACCAATTCGAGATGCTAACTTTTTAGATTCTTAGAAGTTCAGCTGCATCCTTAAATAGTAAACATAATCCTTACTAATCCGTTATTTTTTTCGCACCCTTCTGCCCCCTACCTGACTCAAAAGCTGGCGAAAAGGCGACGCTCTTGAAAAAATAAATTGATTTGAATTGCGCGGGATAATCAGAAGCCGTATAAAAATGCGCGAGACGACCGAGTTCTGCGTAAAAGTATTGATTAGCTGAATAACCTGACCGAGTTGAAAAGCATCATTCCCAATTCCCATTTCATTCCTTTATGTTGACTAATTGGTACACAGTTGAAGTACACTTCAACCATATTATCTGTGCAGGCAGGAAACTATAGAACACAGACCTATAGAACTAACCAAGTTTGACGTATTGATGCATTTTACTTGAAAGTGATAAAAAGTGGTCATACTGTACGCACTCTAGGGATGGGTCGTTTAAAATGAACACCATACAAATATTAATTTTACTTACAATATTCTTGGAGTTCAAATTGGTTAGTTTGACTATGACAGCGTACAAATGAGTTTGTACTAAACCGACTATATTTTTTGGCGTCGTCGTCGCATTTATAGTCGCTGTGAACGCTGTTTATCCTTCATTTAGCCGTCTACTGACTCGACTATTATAGTCGAATGGTCACTGTAAAATAGTGTCGAGCCATGTTTGAGTATAAGTGTTCTGTGGTCAAGAGATAATGAGGGCTATCGTTTTTAAGCTTACCAGATGGCGCTACTGTCGCTTATGGTCATGTCAATAATTCTATTTTATATTTTAAAGTACCAATAACTTCATAAAAAGTTTATTTAATTACGTATAACAACATAGTGTAAACTTCAGATCATTTAGTTACAATATTCTCCCTAAAATTAACAAGCATGAAACGTTTACACATCATTTTACCTCCAAGTACTAACAAATAAGATCCTAAGGTGCTACTTAAAATCTTCAAGTCATAATTAATCTAGTTACTAATAATCAATCTAGACCACAATTGTGAATATTAGTAAAAATACATGTTTTACAAGCACGCAACGCGTGAACTTTGTATGACATCTGACATTTCGGTCTCCTCGCACTATACTAGAACCTCTCTAGTGGTGAATTCACACGCGATAGCCCCCATTATTTCGTTCCACAGAGCATCCTAATTTGTTCGTTCATTCAACGCCCATCCCTTTTATTTACGCACTCTTAGTTTTGGCAGTATATTATCAAAGGTGGTTTACCGATTTCGTGACGAAAACAAAGAGGGAAATATTTAAAACAATATGTCTGTTATTATTGTTATTAAAATTATTTAAACGCAAATTGAAACGTTTAAAATTACAATAACTTGGTCTTTTTAAAGCAAAATGTGAATCTGTTCCGTTGTTTCCTGAGCAAAATTAATATTTGAGTGCAGGTTACTCGAGTGTTTTTATTGTGTTTTTTTCCTATATAAGACATGGAGGAGTTGAGGTCTAAACACAAATCGCTGCAAAATGCGGCTCACCACATTGCCCTAGAATGCATTCACCCTCAGGTACGTTTCATGCATAAAATTAATCTAATTAACTAATCGTTTCTCGCATTTAGGTTGTATGGCGAACAGTTAATCCATTCGCCGTTCTTTTTGGCATATAGAAATGAAAATTACTATTAAAACGGTTACAGAAAGCAGTTTAAATTATGAATCAATCTACGGGGGTAGGTCAATAGAATAACTGACCAGTGTTTCCACAATGAGGGCAAATTCCCCTTTTGAGGGGAAATTAGGGTCCAGAGGGGAAGAAAAAAGGGAAAGAGATGAACAGGGAAAATCGAAGGAAATCTTAGGTAAAGCTTAACCAAAAAAAAACTTTTTCAGATATTTTTCATCATATGCGATTTCAATTAAATAATTTTTGTTTTTTATTTGACAAATTTAACTCCGACATTCTAGTAAATAAATTTAATTTATTTTTCAAATTACACAAAACACACACTTTGACACTTTTGTTATCAATAGTACTACCATAATATAATGTGAACTGATAAGTGACCGTTGAGCAGATTTTTACTACTAGTGCCAAAACTATAGCAGAATAAGTTTTGAGGGGAAAAAAGTCCTGAGAAGGGGAAATCTCAATTGATGCGTGGGGAATGGAAATCATTAAAGTGGAAACACTGTAACTGACCAACAAAGCACTCTGCAGTAGAAAGAGCTGTTAGACACACAACTCATGAGTGGACTTGAGGATCGGTTTGATTGCTAATGATAAATTGTGGATGGGTTGCACTCGAGGCACAGTCAAGTGCTTCAGTAAAGTATCTGATGGTGTCCAGTGACTAGAGCTGCTGGAGCTGTGTCCACAAGTTGACAATACGGGTTTGACTGAACTTTTAATCAGAAGTTAGGCTGGTATTATTAATTTATAATGAATGTTTTACTCCATTTTCAGATGTGAAATAGCACTTAAGTCAGTTTTAGCTACCATGAAGAGCCGGATTCACTGGGGCCTCAGCTTTACCAGCTATCAGGCTGACCAGAACAAAGTATTACAGTTTAATAAAATGCAATTTGTGTGCAATGTACAGTAATCAAAGATTTAAGCACTGCCATTATTGTGTAAATACATTTAACACTGCTACAGAAGCAACAGTAATTGAGGGGAGCAAGAGACAACCAACACAGTTTACTTACATCATAACATTATGCCTGGACTTAATACCCGAAGGCTAGGCAGGGATACCTAATAGAATACAGCCACATTTTGCCACTTACGATTAAGTACATGTAAGGGGGTGCGCCTATCGTCGGGGGCCACCACGTAGGCGCGGGCCTGTGGACGGTGAGCTATGGGCTAGCTCGCCGTCCGTCCGTCGTATGACGACAGGCCGTGTCGACGGCGCGTTCATGTTCCACGCGCGCCTCAGAGAGAGTCAGCAAACAGAAAGGGGTCCTAAAGGACCGATGCCTGCCAGGGTTGCGGGACTGTTCGAAAGAGATACCGCGGCCCTGGGACACAAAGGGCAAAGGAAGGAACATGGATGGGTTTTAGTCAGTAAAAGTCTGACACTCCCTCCTGCTCAGCCCAGAGTGGGAGGGGATATTTGATGATTTCCCATCCGAAAAAAAAGGGGGTGCGCCTATTGCCAATAGTTTTCTTATTTGTCCATTTTCATAACTTGAAGACACCTAGTGGATTGCCAATATGACACGACACTGTGATTTTCAACACTTGGCACCATGAGTTGGAATTCCAAAAATGTAATTTTATTTACTGAAAATGCAGCGCAAGTGAAAAAGGGTATAAAACAAATGATTTTAAAAAGTGGACTGCCTCTTTAGTTGAGTGGTCCCAAGCACAACTGGTTAGCATGAGTTCCTAGATTCGATTCCCAAGTCAGGTAAAGTGTTATTAGGTCTGTCCATCAGAAATTTCTCATTTCATGGCTCGCCCCCTATTACATGGCACTTAAACATAACTGGAGAAATGTGGGTGTACTATTAGGTACACCTCTGCTTACCCTTCGGGGATTACAGGCGTGATGTAACGTGTTTAAAAAACGGGTACTACAGCTTGTTTATTTATATTTTGAGTCTTGCTTCCCTGAATGAGCTACAGTTATTGTTTGATGCCACAAAAGTCAAAATGATGAAGACCACCATTCTACATACTACAATATTTCTGTGATTCTTTTGTATTTAGCTGTATCCGATTAGACTGGAAGTTGACCCCAACATAATTAGGAAAAGGTTCTTTAAAGAACAGGAAAAGAACTTTTAGAAAAGGAACTTTTTTGACTAAATAACATGTTTAATCAATTTAAAATGTAAGAACATTTTTGAAACCGTTGCCGAGTCTTAAGAGTTGATCATTTTGGGTTTTGAGACATCATAAATATAACTTGTATGATATTCACAGTGTGGAAGCACAAGTTGGCATAGCTTGACTTGTATTATATGTCTTGAAGTTTTTATTTAACATAATAGCACATCACGGATACTATATTAATCAGATAGACAGCTGACAGTTGCTCCATTTAAATACACGGGTATTCAGCTGCTTCCGGTTTGACTGGAAGCAGAACAATATGTAGTTGACATTATGCTGGTCAAATCAGACATCAATCGCAGCTGTTTTATAATATTAGAGGTGTATAATATTCATACAATTCACAATCTATTTTCGTTTTATGGTTAATTCAGTGGATCCAGTGGGGATTCTTCACAATGAAGGTCCAGGGCATTGGGGCCCTGTACTATATACTCGGAGATAATAATAAAAGATATGCTATGCCAACTCAGCACGGTTGTTCACAGCGGTATTTGTCCACCCATGTCTGTGCCTTGGACCTAGCAGGCGACACACGGGTCACCGTATCACGTGCACCCGTACCCCTCCCCAGTTCGGCTCCAGCATGCCTTCCAGAACACTCAGCACAGCCCCAAGATGTTTCATCCGAAGGGGCTGAAGCCGCACCTCGTAAGTACACGTTTAGCTGCCAAATATTTGTTAGAAAGAGGCTAGACCAACAATTTGTTGTTAATATTTCAAAATCGTGATGGATAAGATTTTGAGGGTTCTCTTCTCCAGCTGAGGAGAAGACAACCCTGTGACTTTCTTTCTTCTGACCTTAAAAGAATTAAATCTGTTCCAGAAGATCTCTTTACCATTTATGATCTTTTGATTGTTTAATCTATACTAATATTATAAAGCTGAAGAGTTTGTTTGTTTGTTTGTTTGTTTGAACGCGGTAATCTCAGGAACTACTGGTTCGAAGTGAAAAATTATTTTTGTGTTGGTTAGTCTATTTATCGAGGAAGGCTATAGGCTATATATCATCACGCTACAACCAATAGGAGCGGAGCATCAATGACAAATGTTGCAAAAACGGGGAAAAAATATTCTCTTTGATAGCTTCCGTTGCGTGCGCTGCGTAAACGGTTAAAGTTGCACAAATATAATGTAGCAGGGAATTATTCCTCTTAAAAAGGTCTCAAAAAAAGTCCGCGACGGCACATGCCTATCTTTTAAGGTTGACTCACAATAACCATTTTTATGATTTTAAAATTTGGTCAAAATTAATGTTTTATTTGCGAAGGTGTTTTTACCGACATAGTATTAATCCTTATCAAAATAAATATGTTAGTCATCTTTAGCATTCAATTGTGACCAAAATTGCCCTTTACAGTATTCAATTTAGATGAATATCTTAGGAGATATCACAGTTTTAAAATAACTCCGCATCAAAATAATGACCCGCGCGCGCTGCGAGGCGGGTGTTCATGTTGTTGGGAAAACCAATGTGATTAGATTCAATGCACAAATATTGTGGGGAACTTAGAGAAGGTTTTAGTTTTTGTTTCATGCTGTAATCAGTGCTCTCTATCAAAAGATTTATAAATTTAAAGTGTTCAAGAAGAACTTACCATCATTGTGTAAGATACATGCAACGACATCTATTGCACCAAAATGGTACTAATTAATAAAAATGTGCTCACAAGATAACTTTTAAATCGGGTCTGAGAGCAAAAAGTACTCTAGATTAGTCTACATGACGCTATAACCCTGTAGAGTGTGTGTTCGATCGCTTTACATGCATTATATTTTAACGGTTAAATTTCGTGCTCAACGGTTTAACGGTTCAATTCCTGGGCAAGAACTGACTTGGAAAAGACCGAAGTATTCGCAATGCATCTGAGTTCTGTATTCAATCCCAACGAGAGCGTTGCAGATGAACGTGATATTGATGCAATATTAGAACAAGATCTGCAGATGTGTCTGCCCATTAAACCAACAACACCTAAAGAAATTGCGAAGGAAATCAGAAAATTGAATTCGAGGAAAGCCCCGGGATTTGACCTGATCACACCTTCAATACTCAAAAATCTTCCCAGAAAATGCATTGCCTTCTTAGCTAGTCTGTTCAACGCAATCTTTCGAACATGTCACTTTCCTGACCTTTGGAAAATCTCCGAAGTTGTCATGATTCACAAATTGGGCAAACCTGAACATGAAGCGTCGTCTTATCGGCCGATAAGCTTAACTCCTGTACTGTCCAAACTGTGGGAGAGGATATTCCTTAACCGGCTAAAACCATGCATGGACGTCAATGATGTTGTTCCACCTCATCAGTTTGGCTTCCGGAAATCCCATTCAACAATAGAACAGGTTCACCGAGTTTATCAAACAGGAAGACAGGCCTTTGAACGCAGAAAGTACTGCTCAGCGGCATTTCTTGATGTACAACAAGCTTTTGACCGTGTCTGGCACAAAGGATTACTGGCAAAAGTGAAGGAAAAACTACCACACTCAATGTTCCTGCTCATCCGGTCGTACTTATCCGATCGCTGCTTCCGAGTTAAACAAGGCGAAGCACGATCAAGATTGTTTGATGTGGAAGCTGGAGTACCACAGGGTTCCGTTCTTGGCCCTGTGTTGTATAACATCTTTACATCAGATTTACCCACATTGGACGACATAACAGTCGCAACATATGCTGACGATATAGCCTACTTATCAGTGGACGACAACCCACAAATGGCCAGCAATAAGCTCCAAAATCAGTTAGACGAGACACATAAATGGCTCTGTAAGTGGCGGATACGCGCCAGTGCATCCAAGTCTAACCATATCACCTTCACGCTCAGGCACGGAAATACCCCTCCTGTTACACTTGGACCTGATACCTTACCACACACAGATTGTGTTAAATATCTTGGCTTCCATTTAGATAGGCGCCTAACATGGAAGCATCACATTAAACAAAAAAGGGAGGAGATAAACCATAAGTTCCGCAACCTGTATTGGCTCATGGGAAGAAACTCGGTACTCTCTGTAGACAACAAGCTACTCATCTACAACTCGGTCCTTAAACCAATATGGACGTACGGAATCCAATTGTGGGGCGTAGCCAGCAAAACAAACATTCTCTGCCTGCAAAGGGTTCAAAATGGTATACTAAGAGCCATAGTTAATGCACCTTGGTTTGCTCGAAATAGCGAAATCCACGACTTCCTGCAGGTGCCACTCGTAAACTCTGAAATCGAGCGGTACAAAGGTCAACACAAGGCACGCCTAGCCATGCACCCAAACCCCCTAGTGACTGAACTGTTAAACCCGACAGCGGTGGTAAAAAGGCTGAAGAGGAGCCACCTTCTATAAGTGGGAGGCGCAGCACTGGCTGCTCCACCACAACGCCATGGAACCTGCAACAAATTCGCTTATGGTCTGACGACCGATTGCAAATATACAAAAAAAAAAAAAAAAAAAAAAAAAAAAAAAAAAAAAAAAAAAAATTTCGTGCTCGATAGATGGCGCTATTAATTTCACTCCATTTTCTGAGTCGCGGTGTTAAGTTTTCCGTGAAAGAATGAATGAATGTCTGAAGCTTGGTTTATTAACCAACGAAACAAAAAGAGGAGGTTCTCAATTCGACGCGTCTATATTTTTTTATTTTATGTATGACCTGACCACGCATAACTTTTTACAGAGAAGTCCGATATACATGATCTTTTGTTTTTTAAATTGAGAAATCGTGTTTGGGCTCATTTCCTGCACCTTGATGAGAACTTTAGATCTAGCTGGAGTATGACGTCATCGAAGGTCTGACGATGGAGACGGAAGGCACTTGCAAGAGGTCCTCAAGAGTTTGCAGCAACAATAACGTGTTTGGGCTCAATTCATGCACCTTGATGAGAACTTTAGGCCTTGCTGAAGTATGACTGTCATCGACGGTCAAACGATAGAGACAAATGGCAGTTGCAAGCGGTCCTAAACAGTTTGCAGCAGGTATAATGTTAATGGGCTCATTTCATTCACTTTGATGAAAACTTTAAACCATACTGAGTTGTCAGTATGACTTTCATCGAATGTCTGACGATGGAGAAGGAAAGCAGTTGCAAGTGGTCCTCAAGAGTTTACAGCATCTATATCGTGTCTGGGCTCATTTCATGCACCTTGATGAGAACTTTAGACCTAGCTGGAGTATGACTGTCATCGAAGGTCTGACGATGGAGACGGAAGGTAGTTGCAAGAGGTCCTCAAGAGTTTACAGCATCTATATCGTGTTTCGGCTGATTTCATGCACCTTGATGAGAACTTTAGACCTGCCTGGAGTATGTCTATCATCAAAGGTCTGACGATGGAGACGGAAGGCAGTTGCAAGAGGTCCGCAACAGTTTACAGCAGTTTTATCGTGTCTCGGCCCATTTCAAGAACTTTGATGAGAACTTTCGTTCTAGCTGGTGTATGATTGTCATCGAGTGTCTAAAGATGAAGACGTAAGGCTGTCGAGGGTCGCGGGCCTGTGGACAGTGAGTAATGGGCTAGCTCGCCATCCGTCCGTCTTATGACGACAGGCCGTGGTGACGGCGTGTTCGTGTTCCACACGCGCCTCAAAGAGATGTCAGCAAACGGGAAGGGATCCGAGAGGAGCGAGGCCTGCCAGGGTTGCGGGACTGTTCGAAAAAGATACCGCGGCTCTGGAACGCAAAGGGCAACAGAAGAAACGTGGGTGGATTTTAGTCAGTACAAGTCTGACAATCCCTTCCGCTCCGTCCAGAGTGGGAGGGGTCATTTGATGATTATCCATCGGTAATAGTATATAATAGGGATTTACTCCTTTTGAGAGCTTCCGTTGTGCGTGAACGGTTAAAGTTACGCAATTATCATGTATGTCGGAATTGTCCCTCTTAAAAAGCTCTAAAAAAATATCCACAATGGCCATATGTCTAACTTTTAAGGTTGACGCACACTCTCTCTAAGCTCTCTTTCTTTTATGTACGCACGCACGCAGACGAAGTTGCGCGGGTCAGCTTGTGGTTTAATAAAATTGTTGTCGACACCAAATAGTTTGTCTAACCTCTGTCTTATTTCTAGTGCAGTTTCATAACGTAAATTATTAGAGCAAGAAGAGTTATTCCAGAGTTAAATTTCATCAACTCTTGAGGTATGTAAGCCCAAATCAATTATGCAGAAGGGACCAACAAGTTTTAAAGTAGCCAGGGTAGACCGTGAAATTCGCACACGTAACACGTATGTAGTTACAGAATTGTAATCATTAAGACAACCATCTAAGTTCATTTAAACCCATTTATAACTTTTAGCTGCTCCCCGCGGCTTCGCTCGCGTTTTGGTCGGAAATTATCCCACGGGACGTTGTAAGTATAGCCTATGGCACTCGGGGATAATGTAGCTTCCTATTAGTGAAAGACTTTTCAAAATTGGTTCAGTAGATCCAGAGATTACCCCCTACATACAAACTTACAAATTTTACTTCTCTACTCATAATAATAATAGTATTATTTCATGAACAACTCATTCAATGGGGTTAAATGAATTTAATAGGTTTGTATTGATGATTTTAATGATTACAATTCAGTAACTATATACGTGTTACTGGTGCGACTCATTTTTCATCATCATACAACCTGACACTGACCTGCAAATTGCAAAAAACGGAAGAAAATTTGAATTTTGCGGGTTACCCTAGTGCTTCCACTTTAGCATAAAGCACTAACAGTGTGACACCGCTATTGTATGCTTGTGTGTTTGTTTGTATGGAGTAAATTCACAACGATTCCACCATTTGCTTTTCTGTAAAACCTTGTAAATATAGCTAATTGAGCTCTTAAATAATTGGACACTGACACTGAATTAATTTAAATCAGGACCTGAGTAACTAATTTAATGCAATCGACCCAAAATGAATCTGATCACCTTACGGACTATTTTTGCTTGCAGCATCCGGCCGCCATAGAACCGCTTAGTTAAAAACTTTCTATTCATTGGTCCTTTTTTGTATTATTCCTATTAGTCAAAAAAGGGTGGTCAAACATCTGTGATCATTAACAGAGCCTGAGAATTTTTGTAAAACAAAAGATAATGTAAAAAGGTCGCATTTTTTTTTTGTTTTACTACTGTTGGTTCGTACTCTCTTTGTGCTGACCAATGGTAGTATGGGTGGTGAACAGATGCGGATATCGTGAAAAGTGAGCAGATTTATCTTTTAGTGATGGTACTAAATAACATTAACGTTAAGTAAATACCACTACTAATACGTTACGTCTTTCACATATTACCCAATTTTCCAGGATCCCCGCGCATATGTAACTCCGAATGACAGCCCTATCCTAGGACGGGCGCTATGCCTCACACCTCGAGGCAGCCCGGTCCCCGGCAGGGTGTCCCACCTAAACGAGAAGTTCCAGGACTCCTTGACTTTAACAGCAGACACAGATGCTCTCGTAGCCAAGATAAGTGCCATGTTCCCGACGGTCAGCGAAACGCATATCAAGATATTACTGAAGAAGTAAGCTGTTTTAACTTATCTGCATATCAATTGAGGAACACATTGTCAATCGCAATCTAAATAACTTTGAAAGCGATTGCTAACATGTAACTTTTGAAAAATTTGTCGATCTTCGTGAAAATATCTGATTTAAAATGTGTTACGCAATTACCCCGCTGATCTTCCAATTACGACCTAACTTAAAAAAAAATGAAAACAATTGCGACTTTAAACATACCTACAAATCTATTTAGCGACTTAATCAGCTAATATTTGTGCTATAGCGAAAGGCGCACTGCACACACCCACAAACTGTTCTCAGATACTACAACAGAGAGGCTGTCGTCATATCAGCGCTGCAAGTGGAGAAGCACCCAATCACAACCCCGGGCCCGCTCACCATGTCCCCATCAGCTGTTCGGCTACAGAAGGGAGCTCCAGGGCTCCACTCGGCTTTGCAGCTGGCTAAGGGAATGTCCGGGTCTATACCAGGATCTAGTCACTACACGCCGATGACTGGTACGCCTCATGGTGAGGAACAAGCATAGAATTTGCATAATTTAACATCACGCCTGGAACCCCTGCACGTGAAACCCCTGAAACGTGCACCTACTGTTTAGTTTAACATTCATTGTTGCTGTTGTTATGAAGCTCGTATGTAGAATTATCTTTTCAAAACATTTTTATAGGGTCCCCATCATTACTGCGGCCGGCGTCAGGTGCTTCCAGCTACTACGGCGCGAGATCTGTGGATTATCAGCCCTCGAGACACCAGCAGTCTCCTAAGATGAAGCTTAAGTAAATTAATACACGACCTAGTATGACATAAATATTCTAGGCAAGCGTGCTCCACACTAGGCCGCATCGTCGCTTCAAACCAGGCGAAATAAGACGTCGAGGTTCTTCTTCGTAGCCGACGTTTCTACCAGCAAGTGGTTTTCTACACCGAATGTCACTTTTTCTTCCTGTCAGAAGAAAAAGTGACATTCGGTGTAGAAAACCACTTGCTGGCTTTTTCTTTTTTTTCTGGGCTTTTTCTGGGACAAACATGGCCAGAGACCGCACAGGATAGAAAACTGTAAAAGGAGGAATGGGAGGCTTTTGCCCAGCAATGGGTGACGACGTGGGCTATATTATAGTAAACAGCGGATTTAAACACCAAATAATCCCAGCATTCGGATAGTTGACATCCGACCAACCAATAAATCCAAGCCACAACTTCTCTAAATAAAACTTTGTACTAGGCTTACGTCTAATTAATACACTGTTAAATTCGATTTTTCGTTACTTTGAAATCAATAAATAGTTGAGAAATTGAATTGCTATTGCCATACAAAATCTATGGGGGAATCGCGTTTTGACTGCTTATAAAAACTATGTCGTTTGATTGGTGTGAGGTCAACTTCCCTGTTATTTTTGCTTAATTTGACTTAGTTTGATGTAAGTATACAGAAAGCATGCTTTTTGAAGGGTCTTATTACACCCTTTATAAGCTGGTCAGCCATCAGAAGGGGGCTCATGGCTAGATAAACATTCACGCCGTCGATCAAAGGTTAATTCACAGTTACCAAGTGGGCGCGGGGTTGCGTGGCCATCCATGACATATCGAGCACTCTCCAAAGCGCGTGAAGCTGTTGGTCTTGGCTGCCCTTAAAGGTCTTTTACAGTCGTTGCAGGTATCAGGCTCGTAAGTCTGCCAGATATTGTGGTATTGTGTTACCCAGTGAAAACTGGGTTGTAGAACTTGTGGAAGTAAGATAAGGCAGTCACTTCATGTAAAACATTCACCCCATAAACTGTGATCTGACCCCAACTTAGTTGCGAAAAGCTTAGACAGACTTTGATAAGCTAGACTTTCCAGGGAGCTAAACGTACTTACAAACAATCGGCCCAAGATAAATCTGAGCACCTTACGGACTATATTTGCTTGCAGCATCCGGCCGCTATAGAAGCGCTTAGTTAAACACTTTCTCTTCATTGGTCCTTTTTTTGTGTTATTCCTAATAATAAAAAAAGGGTGGTCAAACATCTGTGATCATTAACAGAGAATGAGAATTTTTGTAAAACAAAAGATAATGTAAAAAGGTCGCATATTTTTTTTTTGTTTTTCTACTATTTGTCCGCTCTCTTGTGCGGACCAATAGTAGTAAGGGTGGTGAACATATGTGGATATCGTGTGTACGGGATTTTATTTTAAAAGTGAGCAGATTCATTTTGGTGCGATGGTATATTATTGCTACTACGCGTTCCGATTGATATCTTTGCTATTGAGTTATCAATCATCATATCCGTGTTCTGTTGTGATGACTCAAAGATTTCAACCATTATCAGTGTAATCCAAAATGTTATTGACATTATCACTAAAGTACATACTTCGAATATTTTGTCATATCTCATTATGTGTTTGTTCTTAAACATTTGTTGTTTGTTAAATTGTGTTGAAAGAAATATATGTATAGTAATCTTTACTATTTTGTTAAACGTTAAGATATTAACGTTTAAATTGTGAGAAATTTAATATGTTGGAATTGATAGGAAGAAAACTGTCGTTTAGACGTTTTATAAAAATGCGTCGCGGCCCTGAAATATTGAAATTAATGCCATCTTGTGTCCGTGGAAGTGTGGATCGTGAAAAGTGTCCTTCGGAATCTTCCGATGAAGAATACACAAAATTTGATTTTACTGCTTTTTTAGAAAGGTCAGCTTAATGTTGAAAGAAACACATCATTATCATCTGCCTTATTTACCAACTTTATTGGGGTTGGTTTCCAGTCTAACCGGATGCAGCTGAACTCCAGTATTTTACATGGGGCGACTGCCTATCTGACCTCCACAACCTAGTACTGGGTAATACGGTACCCTGTTGTAAGATTGGTTTTCTGACTTTCCGGCCACTGACTACTACACTAACAACTGTCAAAGATCAGCAAATGACAACCGGCACCAACGGTTTAACGTGCTTTTCGCGGCCCGGAGAAAACTCGGTGGTCACCCATCCACAGACCGACCTTGGCAAGCGCGGCTTAACCTTGAAGATTGACCCGTGCTGCTATTACTATATAGGCACGAGCTCTTTTAAGAAATTACACATGACTTTTGCTAAAGTATAGCATTAATTAAAAATTACAGATACCTCAAAAGCATATTTCCAAAAGCGGAGGAAACGCTGATCCTCGACGTGCTACTGAACAAGGACAACAACGTACAGAAGGCCAGCGAGGAGCTCTTAAGCATGGGGTTTCCTAAGAAGGAGACTCTCGTCACGCAGAAGAAGGAAGCTACGCCGTTGCCGCAGAAAAAAGTGGTTACCATCATGCTGACTAGAGAGCAAAAGAATGAGTGTAAGTATTCACGTGGTTTTTGTAAACTGCCGTTCAAAGGAAAGACCGTGACTGCTGCCCTGGGTTCGTTATCCCAGCCGGGCAGTGTTATTGGGTTTTCCATCAGGAACTTCTCAGTAGCAGCCACAGAGTCACGGTTCTGCCCGGTTGATGGCAATAGGCTCGCCCCCTATTACATGGGACTTTAACTTAACTGGCGAAATGTGGGTGTACTATTAGGTGCAGGAGTTTTAGCCGGCAGACGAGTGAACGATGGTGAGTCAACGATCAGCTGTTATTGTACATGGTGGAGAGCGCATTGACGCGCAAACACAGCTGTTACATACATTTTGACCGTGTTGGTATTGCACTGGAAACACCAGTTTTTTTTTAAATTACCGATGGAAAATTTCTTTCTGGGGGAGTTTAGAGTGATGTACTAAATATAGTAACTGTTTGTATGTCGGTGTCCCGTTCACCCTGTATGTATGCCTTTAACAGTCACAAACACAAGATTTTTCAAGCCTTTCTAGATTCGTTTTAGGAGTCAGTACAAAGCTAAAAAAAAATGTTGTATTTGCCATGTCCCTGAAATTAATACAGTACCCAACTATTCCAGTGAAAGACAAACTCAAAAAGAAATACACCAGCATAGCAGAACGGGTGATATCACTCGCTCTAGAAAGCGTTGCATTTAATGAAGAAAGAGCGGAGAAGATGCTGAATGCTGTGCTGCTTGACGAAAAGGCTCCGAAGGTCGTGAAGGTCGAGGTTAAGGAGATGCCTCGACCTGTTTCTGTGGAACTGAAGAAGGGGTAAGATGCATGGGCTGTTTGATGTTAGGAAATACTTGAGGTCGAGAAGCAGGGAGGTGGGTTAGTAAGATAGTTTTCAAACAAGTTAGGAAATATCACTTTCACTTAAGTTCTGATATGGGATTTTTTGTTTGGTACTTAAAACGGCTCTACAGCGTGTAACAGAAAGGGTATAATCATATGGAATACTGTGGTACGGACCATCAAACTGAACAACTTTCTCTATGGGACCACCATCGAAATCGTAAAAAAATAATCAGCTGTCCCATACATTTGGGTCGAGTAGGTATTGAAATTTTGTATAGGACAGCTGATTATTTTTTTACGATTTCGATGTTGGTCCCATAGAGAAAGTTGTTCAGTTTGATGGTCCGTACCACAGTATTCCATATGATTATACTCTTTCTGTTACATGTTGTATATCGAAACGGCCTATTAGCAAATGGCTCCATTAGCAAAACGACACTATTTGCAAATCGTCCTATGAGGTCAGCAAATTGCGAATAATCAAATGGACATTAAAAAAAAAAGAATGGGAATTTTACTCGTACCACACATTCATTGTTAGTTTTTTTTAAAGGAATCAACATATTTATGATCTTTCAGTTTCATTCAGTCAGGAAAATGGAATATCGCACAAAATAAGTCATTAAAATTGAATTTTATTTAAAGAGGGAGATCACATGACCGCTAGGCCTAGACCCAGAAAAAGTTACAGCTTTTTATAAAATTACGTAGGTGTAAGGCGTTCACGGGACCTTGGTCCATTAGTGCATATTCATTAAGGCACATTATTCATACCAAGACATGCAAGCATTAAGACAGGAATTTGTTTGACACGTATCTTACTATCCTAACTTGCCTTCTAGAATATTCTAGGTTAAAGCGGAGATTATTTATGTTCATACACCTCAGCGATGTTAAAAAAATAAATAGTGTCTTTTAATAATAAATAATCACTGCTTTGACAAGAAACTTGAGCAAAATCTATTGTAAATTGTACAATAAGGGGACGTTAATAAGGCACATCGGCTTTTACAAAACGTTTGAACATGTATAGCGTTGTCTCTTTCTTACACTTGTTGGTTAATATTTATTGAACTCACAACACTGGACTCAGCACCGAGAGCTGAAAACCTAGTAAAGCAGTTTTATTTAATAACATTACACTCGAAGTGTCATCTTATCCCGGGTACTGTTCACATAGATTAGCTCAAGTTTTTCTCCACACAACATATTTATATGTTTCTTTCAACTACTGTACTAATGCATAATGTACACGACCTTTTCCAATGCTACAGTAGCTTATCTGTACCCCCAATACCCCTATACCACTCGTACTAACACAGATTCTATAAATGTACTTGACTGCCCACAGTGCCTCCTGTACAGGCCTGTGACTGACTGTCAAAGAATGAGATAATTTGGGGAATCGAGTACCTGTATATCAAATGTCTGTCGTACTAAGAAAAGAGACAATTATTTAAAATAATGCCATTGCTTACATACCTTGGAAATGCGCCAACTATATTTTTTTCAACTAGTTTACTGGCTGGCCTGAAGGTAGCCATAGGGGATTGAAAGAGCCCCCAAACCTACACACGCGTACACTACCAATTTACAGTATTGTTGGTCAGTTTTGACTAAACATGTACATATTCGTAAATAGGCTACAACACAACAGCCAATGTTTTTTTATTGACAGTAAGCCTATCAATTACAAAGAAAATATTTTACTCACCGCTTCAAATCGTTTTTCTTAGTATGACAGATGTGTAGTATAAATTCTGTGACCACTTTCTGAATCCACACCTAACCCTGATGCTTTTTAGCTTCTCACACTACGGTGTTGCTTAAATATCTAAATTCTAAATAAATGAATGCCTTAAAAAATATCTTTGATGGTCAAGATAGTAGATGAATAACTGGCTATATTACGCGAACAATAATGAACTTCAATAGGTAAGTGAGATCTCACAGTAATGAAAACAATTATATTAAATTGGCTAATTACATTCTGCAGACTTTCGGCAATCCTGAAATTATTTTAATGTAACACTAGCGACCCGTCCCTGCTTCGCATGGCGCCACTTATCGGGTCCAGAAATCCTGTCTTCCAAGCTGGAACCAACCATACACAATCACAAAATTTCATTGAAATCGGTTGGGTGGTTTCGGAGATTAGGACGTACGAATATAGTGACACGTGATTTTATACAAGGTGATAACGACGATACGACAATAAATGAAAACACTGGTACCACTAGTTCATTGGAATATTTTTAAACTATCAAATAAATATTAACACCGAAATTAAAATAAATATTTTTTTCCAACAAATAGCATAAAACTGTTAACGATAAAAACACCATTTATAAATATTGGTTCACTAATCTTAGGTATTATTTGCGCTAATTCGCATCTGTAAATACAATTTAAAGAACGAATTTGGCAAAGGTTTTTGAAGTAGCGAGTTGGCTACATGTGTTTACAGTTAATATCAATGCGAGGGTCGTTAACCTGTCGATGCTAGGCTATTAATCATGTAGAAAATGCTGAAAGTGGAAATTAATGTACTGTGACTAAACTACTGTATAATTATATTCGATTAAATTTTTGTATGCAGACTAGGGCCGTTATGAGGTATCAGCAGTTTCATTTATTGTTGTTGCCACCCTGAATATTAAGATGTTACCATTTTTAGAAATCAATGCGTATCACGTCTGCTAGCTAATTTAATTTGACCTTCTATAAATAAATAAGTAAAAAAGTACTGATTCATTGTCATAACAATTTACCATTATTACAAGCAAGTACATGACATCACATCAAACTTAAATACCACTACATGTATTTTTCATTAATAAAATGTACACTACATTGTTCATCCAATGATATTTTTGCAACACTTTAACATACATGAGAAAATTATTTTAATTCGGCGGAGCTGATGAGTATAAAAAAAACCTTAATTTGATAACCAAATACCTACCACCAAATCACCCTCTATAAAACTTCAAATGATTAATTACAAATTATCCATTTTGGTGTCCAATTTTTAAGCTGTCATTTCCTTTTCAAAATCGTTTTCGAATTTTGAATGCAATAAAAAAACGATTTCCTTTGTCCTTAACTTTTCAATGGTTAAAGAATTACATAAAATACGGAATTGTAGAAAAACACAAAATATCGTTTTCACTGACACCAGAGCAACGAAATGACTTTCTAATTAGAAGCACGTTGTTGGATTTTCGACGGTTACCTCAACGTCGAAAGTTGAAAATCACACTGCACTTTTATTTATCTATTTTGTGTCGTCTAGTGTGATAAAGCCAGCCTAAGTCAATGCAAAATGCCTAAATACAAGGTAAAGTGATGGGTGTCGTAACATTATAATGACGATAAAAATAAAGTTTTTCTTAACTCAAAATTTCAGATACTTTACTACTCAGGCATTGACTTTGTAAAAAAGCCGTAGTTATTTTAAATACCCTATATTGAATTGGTTAGACCGAGTTGAGTCATTGAGTTGTCGAATTAGTGACGTCACAGGCAGCCATGCAAAATCTATAGAGGGTTTTCCTTTATTTATTTATACCCACCTTTCCCTCCCATATCTTGACCAAACAACGTTTAATAAGACGTACATGCTCATCGCCTCCGCCCCCGCGACTCATACTCCCGCGCGTACACCAGTGACGACGCGGAGGCGCGCCCCCCGAGCCCGCCCCCCGCGCCCTCCGCCTCGCGCCGCATCAAGACGTGGACCGAGCACTTGAAGTATGTTACGAACGCTTGTACGAATGCTGGCTCTTCTTTGTTTAGAGACCATTTTCATGTGAATGTTGGGCTGACTTTCCATGGGAGCTGTGAGAGGTAACTACTTTGTGTCGTTGGCACGACACTATTTAAGAGGGGTTTTAATGTTTTGGCCTGCCTAAGTTTTCGCCATTTTACTATATTTTCTAATATAAATAGAAATCACGAATTAAACCTGTATTAATCAATATCTGGCATCAGTACAAACAAGTATTGAATTAGACAAAACCTTCTAAAGAGTCACGTTTCCGAAATATATGCTAACCAAGTTACAATCTTCATCTTTGGTACCACGATTTTAGTAGCCATGCATAAAACCTCAATGAGTGGCATCAATACAAACTAGTATTGTATGGGGCATTTCTTCAATCCATTTAAATTTTCATTCAATTGATTTAAATGGTAGCAGTAACAAAATATTCAAACCTCTTTATTTTACCCAAAAAGTTCGCCTCTTTCACGGCGTCGTCAGAACTCTACCTACAGAAGTGTTCGTTCCGCTTTGAATGAGCAATTCCAATGGTGGGTATTGCTCCGCTGCCTCGCACGGTTCTTGTGGGGAGCTAGCCTAGCTAAGGTAGGATAAATCCTGTCGGCACGTGTGACAGTTTTCTTCTATCAGCACAACGTCTAATCACTTGCAGTCAGCAACCAGTTAACCGGCTGCCTGAGCGTATGAAAAAGGACTTCCGCGACTGCGAGGCTTTTCATGCATAAGGTTTATGAAGAGAATCAGCTACAATCTTTTCATTCGTAACATTAATTTGGCATTAATGCAACGTGAGAACCTCCACTAATGTTACATTTCAGGTTCTAAAAAAAATATTGAAAATTTAAATAGTTTGCTCGGATATACAAACAGATAGAATATATACTTTTGTGACTCATGTTCAATTACAAATAATCACTTCATATAATGTACATAAAGTAAATGAAAGAACCTTATCAGGTTATTCAGTTGAAGACGAATACAAATGATTAGATAGAAATATGCCATGAATGTTTCGTATCAATACTTGGAGTCTAAGTACTGCTTTGCTATTTAACTTTAAATAACTTTATTTCTAATTTCAACTGACCCAAATGTCACAAATGTAACGTTTGTAAAATTTATTAAATTAATTGAACAGTATTACTGAATTAAATATTAGTGGAGCTTGAAACTTGAAAACCAAATAAGACCCAGCATCGACCCTAGCAGTGCACCAAATTGTGATGGTACTAATTAAAATGTGTGTGTTGATAAAATAATACTAACTGTATCGAATGTCTCGTGAATGTCTCTTGTGACTGTCAAGTTTAGTTAGAAGTGTGAAATGTGTGTTTTAAAAGAGTTTTTACTAAGCATGGTGTGTGTATGTTAGTCGAAGGCTTATGTTCAGTTTTGGCGTAAAAGCTTATTTTTTATCAATGAAGCAAAATTTTTAGTGTAAGAATAACTGTATTTTTTAAATTCCGTGTACAGTTATTTCTCAGAAAAGGTATAGTTGATTTAACTTTTCAAATAATAGGCATGCCGCCACTGAAATGGATTTTGTTTGTTTTAGATTAAAATAAAATGTTACAAATAGTAGATTATGCTCGAAGTGAATCGCTTTTGAAATAATCACAACAGAATTGCAATTAGTGGTGATAGCTTCACAGATGTTTTCCTTATGAATACTATTCTTTGTAAAAGTCAAGTTAGATGTTGTTCATTGTATATGTTCCTTAGAATAAAATCAATCCTTAGCGGTTTAAAACGATAGACTGAAAACCATTTTAGTATCTTTTTTGACGTCAAGGACATAGTCTGGTTTCGTTAAATAGATTTACCATACTAATCACATTAAACTTAGTTTAATATATTGCGTTTCCGATTAGAAATGCAAAATAGAAGATCAAGATATAGAAGAAAGGAATGAGACTGGTTTTCTATTATAAAAATGTTAGCAAATAGATCACCATTCCTAGATCTCGCTAGTATGTAGCCATCACATTCATGATCATTTTATTATTATTTAGCTTCCTCAGAGTCACTCTTTAATCACCGACTTCAGAAGCACAATAGTTTCAAGATTTCCTTAGAATAATAAAAAAAATAGTCTTTAGGAGTATTGCATGCCGTGTTCTGTGTTCAAGTGGCCTACCATGACCTTTTATGCCAGTATTGTTTTAACCTTATGCAGTGTGTGAAAGGGATGGAGCTCCAGTTCTTTCCCTCACTGGACTGGCATTATAGTAATTCTGTTTTAAGACGTCGTGGTACGAGCCCATTTCTTTCATTTGGTAACAAATATTGGTTCAAACGTTTGTGGACTGCGAATGTTCCAGGCCGATATTGAAGACCAGTAGCAGTGTGCAGTCGAAATTCAAGTCACAGTATAGTTCGCCGACGAAAGGTCCTAATTCGACGCTGCGAAAGGGACCAAAGGACAGTTTGTTACTGTATGTATTAGTAGTAGTTGTCATCATACATCCCAAAACTCCTCCAGCATTTAATCAAAAGAAATTCAACAGGATCCGAAGAGATTATTTGCCTGGTGACGTAGTCATTTTCGTTTCGGCGCGAGTTAATACGACTGCAACACGTCGCGCTGCTGTTGATCAACGGCTAAGAAGTATTGGCTATTTGGCGCGGTAGTCTTCGTTAAGTTTTAAAAACGCACTTGTGCACTGTGCAGTGTCCTCACTAGCGAGTTGCCTTGCATCTAAACGAAGCTTAAAAGTCCCCAAATACTCAAGCTTTTGCAAACACTTTATGTCTTCTTGTACAAAATATTGCAGTAATATAAAAGTGTGTTTTTAGGCACCGCGCCTCTTAATTTATGTGGCGTCCGTGGTTTTCAAATCAATACTAATTTCCTGTAATATGTAATTAACGTCACTACATTAACACGCTTTGGGAAAACATTACCTGTTACTCGATGTGCATTTGTTTTTATGTGATTTGGACTTGTGTTAAAGCACTATGTTGTGTAAAGCATTTGCCTCTAATGTAACAGTTCACACCGAGAATTACAGTGCGCAACCTGAATCATACTATTTGTAGCAATCATTTTTTTCTGAACAAAATCGGATCTTGGATACATCGCGCGAATGCTCCCGGTGTTTTGTCTATTTGTAAAGTAAAAAATCAAATCTTGGATTGTTACATTACAGGCGAATTCTCTGGTGAAAGAGAGCATTTACAGTAATTTTATCGTCACCTTATAATGTCTAAAATAATAAAGATTACCGTAATTTTTTGGTAAAATAACTGTAAAAAGACTTGCATGTCATTAAAGAAACTAATTAGAAATTGTGGCGATGGCGGTGGTGTTTGACCGCCATTTCCAATTCCCTTCTTTAATGGTGCGATTAATATTTGTTTTATAAATTGACAAGTACTCCTACATTGTATACTTGTAATTTGAATGGGGTAGAATATTTTATCTATCTATATAAACTTTCCAGGCTGGATTACATGCCTTGGACCGGGCCCGACCCAGATCTTCGCAGTGGCCAAGCCGTCAAGCCTGAAGGGCCAGAGCCTCGCGAAAGGCCATCCCCGCTCGCTCGCGGTCCCTCTGGCCTCGCGAAAGGCCCTTCCGGCATCGCCAAAGGATCTCTATATCAGAAGATAAACAAGAAGTCTGCTAAAATGTGAGTTTATTTTTATAAATCGATAGCCACTAACACCACCACCACCCACCAATCGATTCGATCGATTGCCACTAATTATCACCTGCTCCGGTGAAGGGAAACATCATGAGGAAACCAGCATGCCTGAGAGATATCTCTCGACGACATGTAAAGCCAAGTCAGAGGCCCATGGGCGGCGTAAAAACTCTGACACCAGGTTAGGCACTAACCACACGATGAAGAAGAAAGAATCGATTGCCTCGTTGGTCGGGCATGAAGTACTACCGGGTCAGGCAAACGCCTGACCCGGTACTCCACCACCATGGAGTCTAGCCCCCTACTATATGAGACTTAAAACATGCGAATGTGGCGAAATGTGGGTGTACTATTACACTTCTGCTTAAATCTTCTAGTATTAAAGACGTGAAATTATGTTATATCTTTTTGTAACTGTACAAGAGTCTTTTGACTTTTGCCTAACATTGCCATCTGGATTTTCATAATATAATACCGTGACACTGAATATTTTGTTGAAGGGTAAAAAAAAGCAACTGGAAACCTATGAAGTGCCTTTTTACTTCTAAAATTAGAACAACACCTAATTCAATATGACATAATTTAATACAATATTCATGTATTAATAAAATGGCAAAATATTGACGCCTATTTGCGAAATTGTGAACTAAGAATGCACGGCCGTAAGTAAAAACTAACGTCAGAATAAATAAAGTAAAATATGAGGTCCTTAGCACAAGCTCGCGGTGTAAAAGTAACGTAAACACCCATCCGGCAGGGCAGGGCAGAGCATTGAGGGCTTTGACAACCCTGTTTTCTCTTCTTCACAAACCCAGTTCTCCTTCTTATCTGAATTTTCATTGTCAATACTTATGCTCTGCGCACAGCAAGAATCTTCGTTTCGTCAATAATTGTCTACTACGATGTCCTTCTCACCGCTCTGGTTTTATCAAATCTTCATTCTTTGTCCAGGCGCTCTTACTTTGGAATGTGCTCCCTCAGAGTATCAGGACGGTGACCAGTCTGTTCACATTCAAATGAAAACTTTGATAACATAATATTGTACACAAGAAGTTGGCACATTCGTGTCAGAACTAAGTTGTAGTCGTTTTTCTTGTTTATCTCTCTTTATTTTATACTAGCGACCTGCCCCGGCTTCGCACGGGTGCAATGTTATACATATAAACCTTCCTCTTGAATCACTCTATCTATTAAAAAAAACCGCATCAACATAGGGACAGAGAAAGCGACTTTGTTTTATACTATGTAGTGATATTTTGTTTTATGTATGTAAGTATAATATATTCTTATATTTTAGTTATAAATATTTTCTAGTATTTTTTTTTCTGTAATTGCGCCTACTGTGTATTGTCTTTGCGTCACCCTCAGGTAGACTGGTATAAAATGCCCGAGGCATTAAGTCCGCCTAAGTACAGTTTTTACTTGTGCATAAAGTTTTAATAAATAAATACGTCGCTTTTTAAATGAAACATACTCGTTTCGCACATGATAATTTCATAATTTTAAGAATTTATTTATATCTATGGATGATACATATTGCACTTGTTTCAAACTAAATAGGAAAATTGTATTTTCGATTAAAAAATCTACGTATTTACGTTACATTTAAACTTATACCGTCACTTACGGGATATCTTCCGTGATTGTTCATTATTTTGAGCTCCCGACCGTACAAGTTAACTTGTAAATCGTGAAAGCTAAAACAGTGTTACGTTACATTTAAACCGCGCGCTTGTGCGAAAAAAAAAAACAGAAAGAAACGAGGTATGGACTGAATATGAAAGATGATATGGCTAGAAAGAAGGTGGAGTCGCTATGACGACTAATAGAGAAGTATGGAAGAAGAAGACACGCTGCGCAGACCCCAAATAAGTTGGAATTAGGGCCAGAGAATGATGATGTGTGTGGGTTAATATGCTAACATCTCTTGTGTCAAAGTGATATCATTAACGAAAACCTTTCTATGTTTCAGCATCGGCTAAATCGGAGTGAACTTACGACAAGAACCGTCTGCGCCGTATATTCTACATGAATGTATGTAAACGATAGTAGTGTAATTATGCAGTAGGTGGGTTTCATTTTAGTAGCAGGTTTGGTAAGGTTCAAATTTGAGGGTTACATATATCATCTGTGGGCTGTTAAACAAAACAAAATTTTGACGCAACAACGGATATGCATTGCAATTTAAACCTTATATCAATAAGTTGGCTAATGTATGTGCAACGACTCAACCAACTGCTCAAACAGTTATATTTACTATCCAGTCCTGCTGCCAAATAAAACCCAAAATAATTTGCATTTAAGTTATAAAGAAAATGATCTCATTTATTTTTTTAAATATTTCTGATAAAACTCTTGCTCAAGACAAAAATATATCGATATAATATATACGGGGCACTCTATGTTAACTAAAATTAAACTTTGTCTAATCTAGGAATTTTTTAAATCTTTTTGTTTTTATAAACTGTACGAACTACTGGACCCGTTTTTATACCACATTGTTATTTCATGTATTTAAATATTGTACATTTAAATAGCGGGCTAAGTTTTATCGAAGGTTTAGTATAAATATGAATAATTAAACCACTAACAGCCAGATAATATAAACTGTTACTGTTGGTGGCTATAAAAAGACTTCGAAGTCTCCAGGGAGAACTGACAATGGTAATTTTGCGCGGAATATTGGAGAACTTAGGACTCACAATATGAATGCATCAAATGGAGTTATGAACTGAGAAAGAATCCAACAAAAACAACTTTCCAAGGTCTGCAATCTGCGCCATGAACATACAAAATTAAAAATAAATGTAGTTAGCACAGCAAAGGAAACTGAAGCTAGCACAAAATGAAGTTACACATGTAACTTTTATATATCACTAGCTGTTGCTCGCGAACTTTGTCCGCGTGAAATTATTATTAAAATACTAGCTTATGCCCGCGGCTTCGCTCGCGTTAATTTTTAACTTAGCAGTGTGAAATATACCTTACGAAGTTACGACCTATTCTCATACCTACCAAATATATATTTAAAAAAAAAAAAATTGGTAGAGCCGTTTCGGAGGAGTGCGCCAACAAACACCGTGACACGAGATTTTTTTACCTATTTAAGATTACTTCCCGCCCGACTGTGCGGACGAGCCGTGTCGTGTGAGACTCGCCTTACTGACAAGGAAACTAACATCTATAACATATTTTATATCAAGAAAATAGTCTAGCGGTGGCGAAGATTCCATACAACTCGATTCCTACCGGATTCCCTTTGAAAAATGGCACAGTCAGTATTCTATAGACTAATAATATAATCACATTAAAGATTACAGGGTGTAACAAGACCCTTAACGAAGCCGCCAAGTATTCTGTACATCAAACTAAGTAACTTTACGCAAAAAATATTGCTGGGAAATGACTTTTTTTTGGGGTGAAAAATCACATTTTACGGTAGTACTCAATGTAACGCACTCAAAACATTGTGCTGATGGATGGATTGAATAGTACGAGGGTCATGGAGGTGTTTACAGTAAAAACATTACGTTAAAATCATGTATTCAACAAAAAAAAACTTGTGAAAACGTTGGAACTTTGACCCCCAATATCTCCGTAACTAGAAGGTTCCCAGGTATGGTCTAGAACAAAAAAAATATCGCAATAACGAGGAAAACAAATGCCTTTCGGCTTCGTTAAGGCTCTTGTTACACCCTTTATACTCTGGCTTACCTCTTACAAAAATTGACCCTTCGCTACTGGTCTATAGCCAGTTCCTCGTCAACGCTGGGTCAGGTGCCTTCGTCAAACGGTAGTCAGAATCCTTCGATGAAACTAGCCCACTTCTTTGTAATCAGATATTAGTACAACTTAGGATAGAACATGATCATTGCCAAAATTGTATATCTTGTTGTGGTTTATTAATTTTTTTTAGTATTTCATCTGACAAGTAATTTAATAAGACGGATGAAAAAGGTGAAATAAGAGCTTAGTGTATTTTGAAAATTGTTGATTTCAACTTGAGAGTCAACATCAAGTTTCTGGTGCTACCCAATTTACATTTGCGCGTACTACATAAATGTTCGAACTCTCTCGGATATTGGTGTAGCATCCTTTAAGTACCTACGAATTTATTTAAATTTAAACGATGTATATTTATTGATTTGGTACACCAATAGCAGTACATACTTAGAATTAATATGAAACAAAAAATAATAATACTAAATTTCTGTTTTGTGTGCTATTACAGTTATACGGTGTTATTATTGAAATACTCTTTGATCAGTTTTATGACTTAAGTTAAGGATGAGTTCCACCAAACGGCTAGCATCGTATTGGATCGGAAAGGATGCGGCGATAGCAGATCGTGTTTGGCAGGATGTCGACGCATACGATCGGCTCCGTACCGTCGCTTGCAAACGTATCCGTTTCTGCGACTAGTCAAATTGTTTCATTACTACCGTGTCGGATACGACGACAGGCGAACGGAGCCGATCGCACGTCGCAGCATACTTTTGGCTGCCCGAAGACGCCCGCTTTCAAGCTGCTGTTCGGGGCTTGGTAATTTAGATTTCAAATACTGTGTGCACAATTTCATATCGTTTAAAGATTGTAAAATCCGTTCCGATCCGATACAATGCAAGCCGTTTGGTGGAAATCATGCTTAAGTGTCACAAAATCGGTTCAGTAGATCCCGAGATGGTAATCTCGGGATCTACTGAACCGATTTTTAAAATCCTTTTACCAGTATTATTAATTTTGATTATTTAACTAATTCACCAATATCATTAATTTACACAAAAACTGTAACATCAGTTTACTTATCATTTTATTACCTACTAGCCCGTATCGTCCCATTGCTGGGCAAAAAAACCAACAGTAATAAAACATAAAATTAATAAACCACAAACCACATTCTATAGACTTGCGTTGTGCCCAGCTCTTCCGACCTCTTGTGTTATTTTAAGAAATAATAAAATTAGTAATTATAATTACTATATCAGGGACTTTGTATCCGGCCAAAGATGAGTGTGAAATTTGTAAAAAGAATGCGAGGAAATTTCGAAATATTTATGAAAAAAAGAGTGCTTTGCTAACGCTTCAAATGTCGTTCAAGAATGTCACTAGCGTTTTTGCTCACGTTTTACGATGCTGTAATCAAGTTTGTCAATATGATATTTTTGAGGACAACAAGTATTGTTGCAAAGTGCTTAGGGAAATGCGGCCGCGAATAAGGTTCTGAATTGGTCATAAAATCACCGTTAGAATGGTGCAAATAAATTGAGATGATAATCATAAGTAGAGATCGGATATTCGGATGCATATTTACCTAAAGTTTGAGTGTTGACTAATATGGAGTACGAGTTCGAGTATCAAAATAATCATTCTAATAATTCCAGTCCACTAATAATATAACCATTCTAATATTTTCCATTGTATTCTATTTAAGTTATTGAGCAAATGAGCAGTAAAATTTTAAAGATGTAGATATTTTTTATGTTTTCGCAAATTTTTTTGCCTAGTTTTAAACAGAATGAAAATAATTATCATTCTTAGAAATATATAAAATATAATACACAATATATAATAAATATATAAAATTCCGAGAAATCGGGAAAAATATATATTATAAAAAACCGCTTCCACACTTTTGTATCATTTGCCAGGTAAAAATGTACTTTAGGCAAACATGCATCCGAATATCCGATCCCTAGTCAAAGCCTACTGTACCATGGCGGTGTACATTTTGAATGTCAACTAAAGATCTAGGTCTAGATCTTTTAAGAGTTAAGTCAATACTTAACTCAATCTAAGTGCGATGACGCGCTACTGCACTTAGTTGCGGGTAAGTCTGACTTCGCTCAATAGATATTTGCCTTAGCGCCGAAAGTTGAAAACTAATCAGGCTCAATGTCCTTTACGATATTTAACAAGTTTATAGTAAAACACATTTTTAAAAACATACTTAATAATAAAGGTGTGACGTCTTTTTTTTCGTATTCTTCTCAGCGAACCATTATAATCGATACCCATATCATGGGAGTGCATAAAAAGAACTAGTTCGCCGTCTTTAAGAGTCCGCCATATTGGATTTAACATGTGTCACTTAGCTAAACATGCGTTGTCAACAAAACTAAACGAGTTTGCAAAATTTCAGCTCAATCGTATGGGCAGAACTGTTTTAAAATTCAGTTGCAAGATTTGATTAAAACAAACATTGTAAGGTAAATTAAAGCTTGTAAAAATGTTCACCGTTGATTATTCTGTCGAAAATATTGCTCATCAAGTTTTAGAAAAAAATCATCTCTGTTGAGCGTCGTTTTATGTATTGAGTGGTCGCATTTCTATCAGCTGTCTTATTGTGTTGGTAGGATTTTACGTCCGTACTTTTTAAAAAAAATATAATACTATGTAGTTACATAATGTGTAAACGATGTAACGCTCTATAATAATAGGGAATATGTATGTAATTTTTTTTTCACATTAATCATTAATATGCAGTACTATCAACCCAAGAAAATAATTAAAAGTTAATTTCAACTACTGCTTGTCGCACAAAAAAAATATTCAACTCCTGCAATTTTCTACGACAGTTCAAACGTCCATGACTATCGCGGCCATTCATGTCAGGACTTTGATGTCACTTACCTCTATCTGCCTTGTTTAAATCTAATTTTTTGCCCTTAGTAGATTAGTTTTACTAAAATGTAACGGCTTTATTTAAGCAAAAATTGCAATAACAATTTTATAGTAAAATCTTAGTGAAACTTAAAGTACTTTTCAATTAAAAGTGTTTATTTGACACATGGATTGTGACGGCACTACCGGAATCGATGCGTTTGGTGTTTGCGTTCCGTTTCACCAAAAACACGCTAAATAAAATATTAAATTGTAAAATAAGTGTTGTATTAGAGAATTAAACAAGTGTACCACAATGTTTTTATGGTCCAATACAAGGCATTTTATAGAAATAAAAAAAGTTTTGTATTTCTTGCATATACCCTATTATTGTAGAAAAATATCATAATTGCCTCACAAGTTCTAGTAGAAATGTTTATGCACGTGATTATTAATGATAAATAATCATGCTTCATAGGTACTTGTACATTTAATATTTACGCATCTGTGAATGAGAGTAACAAAACCAACCTCAAATTAGATCTATGTAGTAAACTGTAGTTTAAAACTTTGTTAAACGTAGGTTCGGTTATGCTGACACAAAGCGACAACTAATTAAGGTGGATGCGCAAGGGTAGCCCGCGAAATTTAAATTTTCTTACGTTTATTGCAATTTGCAGGTCAGTGCCAGGTTGTTTGTTGATGAAAATATGAATCGCGCCAGTAACACGTATGGAGTTACAGAATTATAATCATTCAAATCATCAATACAACCCTCCAAGTTCATATAATCTCAAAAAGTGACTTTTTCATGAAATAGCTATTGAATGTGATTATATGAACTTGGAGAGCAGTGAATGTGCCATGGTAACCCGCGAAATTGAAATTCGCAGGTGAGTGTCCGGTTGTAGGTTGATGAAAATATGATTGAGACGTAATAAATATGGTTTTACTATTCTCTCGACCCTTTTAAGTTCATTGAACTCCATTGAATCTCTTTTTGTTAATGAGATTGAATGAACTTATGGGGTGGTATTTATGATTATAATTCTGTAACTACATACGTGTTACTTTCGCAAATCATATTTTCATCAACATACAACCTGACACTGACCTGCTAAAATTTGAATTTCGCGGGCTACCCTGGCGTTTCTACTACTGCTCTGTTGTCTTTTCAAGTCTCTGAGCTGAACGTTGAAATCTCAACAGTGTGCTTTAACTTTTGGTAAAGCCAAATCGGGTCCGCGAACTACAATAAAGATATCTAAAAAAAAAAACGGGTGATGTCGTTTTGTCTTTGATCTGTGTTCCGACAGTACAATGGGATTGCGTGGATCCACTAACCCAGCCATACCAAAGGTTAATTCAGGTGTCACCTAATGTTAGTGAAACTTACTGTTAAAGAATTTGCAATACCCGGGCGTTTATAGCGCATCGAATTATTGGGAAAATAACATGAGACTTGAACATAGCTGGCCAAATATGGGTGTATTATTGGGTACACCTCTGCGTAACCCTTCGGGCGTTACTGGCGTGATGTTATGGAAAAGCTCGGCATTGTAATGCTCTCTGCCACTTATCCGTCTCTTTCTTCAGCTCCATATTATTATGTCATACCATCGTCCGGGTATTGTGCAGTCGATCCTTCTTTGCTTTACTACTTTTGACAAAACTCTTAGTAAATTAACTTTACTACTTTTTCTATACATTTACAAAAAGTGTGGTCAAATATAACCACACCTATACACGCTGCATATATATGTAGTATCGGTTTTGACAGCTTAAACAGACCTGGCCAGGCATTGGTGATAAAGCAATTTTATGGTCGACTATATCTTTAAATCCATTCTTGCTATCGAGTCTGAGATCTTTGGAGCGAACTTAGACTTGGCTCAGTCACGCTTCATCCGAAAAAAAAACTTATTAGTATACGATTAATGTGCTTTATCCTATCAGCAACTGTGATGAAACATATCACACCAATAAGAACACTGACCAAATGCACGGTTCAATTCGGATGAAGTGTGACTGCGGTAAGTCGAAGATCGCTTTATAGATTAGCCTATTAGATTCGTTGTCGCTAATTAGTATAATAAATTATTTTTGTATATAAACGCGTTATTTAAGTGTGGTTAGGTATTGAAATGTCTGTGCAATATCATTGCCGATTGGCTTATGAACTCTTAGGTAAGTAGGAACATTATTTTATATAGATTTCTTGCACAATACGCGGGAACTTGATTTGGCAAAATCAGACTTCGTTTCTCAAGAAAGTTTAATAGTTGCGCCACTTACAGAAATTACATGAAAATGACATGTGATGAGGAGGGACGAATCGCAAGTGATTAAAAGTGTGATGAATATAAATGTTGTTGGATGGAGAGGGAGGGAGGACCAAGGAAACGATGGGTGGATTATGTGAGGAATGATATGAAGGAAAAAGGTGTAAATGAAACCAATATGTGACGTCATTATTAAAACCAATATGTGACGTATTCGACGACCCGAATGGCGCAGCGGTAGTGAGGCTGCCTTACGTTCTTAGGGTCCCGGGTTCGAGTCCCGGTAGGAGCAAATGTTTGTGTGATGAGCGTGGACATCTGTTTCCGAGTCATGGATGTTTATATGTATAATAAGTATGTATTTACAAACAAAAAAAAAGTATCTATGTAGTATTATCAACTATCTGGTGTCCACGACACAAGCCTCGTAGCTTAGTGTGGCACCTAGATGGCGCTGTGTGTAATGTCGAGCGATATTTATTATTATTATTAATTTTAATTAAAATTAGCTAGCGAATGTCCACTGACTTGAGGAGTACGAAGTCATTATCATTTTTTTCCCCATGTCCCATTCTACTTAGGGTCGGCGTTGTTTACTCCTTCCCTTCTCCCCTGTCTGACGTCACGGCATCGTAAATCATATTTATTTCTGTAAATTGGTTATACAAAACACTTTTACAAGTCGATTTTAAAACTAGATGGGGCCGGTGTTTCGTAACTGACTACTCTGAGAAGAAACAGCCGAAACAAACTCATAAACCAAACTTCCTTAGTACACACCGCTATTCACTCATGTCTTACACAAAACCCCCGATTTCAACTGATAAGAGGTCACTGCCTCTTTTAAAGTCCAAACATTGGTCAAGTCAAATGAGGACCATGCAGGATTCTGAAATGGTCTTTTGAAAAAATAACCACACAGATTTGAGTGGACCTGTCTAGTCAGTGCATGCAGTTGTCAGTGATCGTGTAGCTCGACCATTCATTCATCATTTAGTCCTTTCTCTTGCATATCGTTCCTCACACAATCCATCCATATATTCTTTGGCATCGTTTAGTCACATGCGTTTCATCCCTCCTGATCACAAGTCCATACCAAGAGAGCCCCTAACATGTTTTCTGTAAGAGGCGCCAGTTTTAAACTTCCTGTAATATCGAATAGTATCGAAATCACAAAAAGAAGAGATGTTTGGGGTCGTCGATAACTAATAATGAACTAAAACTAAACGACAGAGCTTTCCAGGTCGCTACGTACTAGTCGAACAAAATGTGATTCGAAAATAACAAATGTAGACAGTTACTTGAAAGACGAGTTGCAAAAATCCGTTATTTTGACAGTGTCTAAATATCGATACCCATCTACGGAGTTTTGTTAGCTAATTTAATTTAACCCTGTATTTTCTAAGTGAGACCTGGTGGCCTACCATGGCGTCTTAATGCTTTAAGTAATACCAGTGTGGGAAAGAGATGGCGCTAGACGACCTGTATAGCTCTGTCTCTTTCCCGCGCTGGAATTAGTACTGCTTTAAGACGTCATAGTAAACCCCCTGAACAGTAGTTATGGCTGTATATACTATAGTTTAATGTAGTCTCAACTGTTGGTACGCTGCCGTAATATGGCTCATCGAGTTGTAGACACACTTCGTACTCTTCTATTGCGTCATCTCTGTCCCTCACATCTGTGTGACAGATTTTCTGAGCCCCGCATTTGTAAAACGAACTTTGACTTAGCTCAGATGCGCGTCATCCGAAAATAACCTTATGTGCATAAAATTAATGTGTATATTTGTGCAAGCGATTGTAATCAAGCGTATGACACGATAAAGAACATTAACTTTATGCAAATAAAGTTAATTTTCCCATCTTCGCCTGAAACTCGATGGGCTATGTTTATGAAAGGGTACTATGCTATACGTACTTGTAATATCATAGCCAATGGCCAAAGATTAAAAACATTCCATTAGTATTAAGATACAAGGTTGGAAGGGTCACCGACTCGACAACGGTGACCACGTATTCAGTAATCATTCTGAGCCCCCCCCCCCACACATAAGGAAATTTTCACCGGTCATTTAAAAAAAAAACTGTTTCCAACAAAAGTTACAAACCTACACGCGGTTAAAACGAATGGAAACGCTGTTTTTTTTTTTAATAACTGATGATAAATTTCTACAGGGGGGTTACGGTGACGTCTTAAAGCAGAGCAATTCCAGTGTGGGAATGAGACAGAGCTATACAGGTCGTCTAGCGCCATCTCTTTCCCACAATTGCTCTCGACGTCATGGTAGGCCACCAGATCAGAATGATGTACTGAATACGTGATCGTCAGCGTCGCTTCGTTTTCCCCTCCACCCTGTACATCTCCCTAAACAACAACACTAATCGATTGTCGCACTGGACAGTAAAGTAAGTTCTATTTTCATAATTTCGTAGCTACATGTATGTATCCGTCATAGAATAGCCAATTTTTACTTATAATCTTATTGTAAGTCCGTATGATTGTTTTACAAGTATTACAGAAATAATTTGTGCCAATTTTTACCTTCCAATCGTCTTGATGTTGTATTTTATACTATATAAAGCTTTTTAGTATAATAATGTACCTGCAACTGAACTAACCATCGAACTCTTCTTCCATTTGTGTTTATATACAGTGTAGACAGATTTAAATAAGCTAGATTAGTGTTCTTGACTATGACGTTCTGAATGATAATTATTTATTTTCATGTTTTGAAGGCGTGGGTCTTTATTAGTGTGCGATATCGTTCAAAATCTTTATTACAGTGCTAACTATCTAGTCGTATAGTACTTGGAGCCACATAAGCAAAATGTTCTAAATTAAATAATTACAAAAATACTAGTCCAAATAAAAGTAAAGAGCACGTCTTCAAATAGTCTTATTCTAATGACAAAAATGTAGTATTAAGTGTTAAATCAAATTTAGACTTTGGCTATAACGACATATCTTTTGAGGCTCAGTCTCTCCTTAGTCTAGTTCAGAATCTAGTCAATTAGGATAATATATTGTAGCGATCACATTTTATTTTTGTGTCTGAATAAAATTGTTGGTTTTGTCCAAAAATTGTCTTATTTAGCGATATTCCATAAGGTCTCAATCGTCCTTTATGTCTCTCATGAAAGAGTATGAACACTGGTGCACTGCCACTCCCCTTGTATATACCAACAGTCATGGGGAGACGCCTTTGCCCAGCAGTGGGATGATGTAGGCTAGACTGCGAAATACAAAGTCATAACACAAGTAATCAGGGCTATCATTTTTGTGCTCATCAGTTGGTGCCACTGTCGCGTATGGTAATGTCAATAATTCTTCTTTATACTTGAAAGTACCAATAACTTCATAAAAAAATATTTTATTTAGTTATCAACATAGTGTAAACTTCAGATCATTTATTTACAATGTTCTCCCTAAAATTAGCAAGAATGAAACATTTAAAAATCAATTTACCTCCAAGTACTAACAAATAAGATCCTAAGTTGCTACCTAAAATCTTCAAGTCATAATTAATCAAGAATAGCTGATTAGCTGGTATTGATTGTGGTCAATCTAGACCACAATTGTGAATATTAGTAAAAATACGTGATAAAAAGCACGCAACGCATGAACTTTCTATGACATCTGACATTTCGGTGCCCTCGCGCTACACTAGCGCCTGTAGCCGTGAATTCACACGCGATAGCCCCCATTCGACCGACTCGTTGGTCTAGTGGTCGCGAACGAATTTCTCAGTAGCAGCCACGAAGTCTGGATTTGCGCCCGGTTGATGGCAATAGGCTCGACCTCTATTACATGGAAATTAACCGATTCGTTGCGGATGGCACGACATTCGTGTCATCATTTTTTTAACGTGTGGCGTATGACACGAATGGCGTACCATTTTTAAATCGATTAAAACTCCTTCAAGTTTCGTTTCAGAATGGTTTACCCAGAACAAAACTATACATAAATGTACCTAAGCCACTGACCGACCGCCGACCGTAACGTTGTTACATACAACGATACGGTCGGCGGTCGGGAGCTTTGATGTGTAGGTAGAGTCTTTTACAGCGGTTCTACGTTACGCTATTCTCCTAAAGAACTTTACTACGTGGAAGGGCTATAATATTCTCTTGTAGCTTGTACCCTGGTTACTTTAGAAAAATTGTGACATTTCAGAAAATCAAGATGGCGGCCTTGCCATTTCCGGTTTCTCGATTACCACTGACTGACATAATAGAACTCGTTAATAGTTGCAAGGTTATTTATTTATTTATTATGAGAACTTTAGTCAATAGGCATTTTGGGAACTTCAAACTTGTCACTACATTCTATAAGTCGCTTCCCGCTGTCTGTCTGTCCCTATGTATGCTAAGATCTTTAAAAGTACGCAACGCATTTTGCGTAGTTGCGGTTTTTTTTAATAGATAGAGTGATTTATAAGGAAGGTTTATATGTATAACATTGCACCCGTGTTAAGCCGGGGCGGGTCGTTAGTAGTCTATTAATCTCATATGGGAACTTTCATCAGTAGATTAGGTATGTACATAGAGTTGGTTAAAAATAAAAGCCAAACATTAAATACTTCACACTAATTTAATCAAAAAAAAAAATTTATAAACGTAGTAATTTCGCAAGCAAACACACTTAGTGCACATAACGTTATATTTTTAGATGCTAAGTAACAAAAGTTCACGAAACCAAACTTATGAGCAAATTCGCCTGTCTTATTACAGGATTTTGGGCCAATCAGGCGTTTTACTGTAGTATTCATTACTAAGGTGTTCATTAATTTTAAGTTTGCATGCTGAATGAAGCATAGAGCTAAGCGAAATATGTGAAACCTTTATAATTGTAAGATCACAATGTACCTACTACCACGTTATACATTTCATGATGCAATTAAAGAATCTTACACGTATTGTAGGCACCGCACATGGGCTCGCGAAACGTGCGCGTCTCTGTTTCAGTGGCTTCGCGGTAACTGATGCCATGTTCTAAACGAAGAAAGATTTCGTTTAGAACATGCCCTGGACTTGCTTTTTCCACAGTATCAGTCGCTTGAGTTTGTAACTCGTGCGTGACCAAGACATATAGGTACGTGCGTCGCAATACACATGAAAAACGCCTTGTCTGGAGTCGAACCTAACAGATTAAGTCAAAAAATTAAAACACGACGACTGAAAAATCACTCTTTCAAAGTATCATCATTCCCCTGCCGTTTTCCCAATTTATTTTGGGTCGGCGAAGCATTTCTTCTTCTTCCATACTTCTATAATACGCGTCATCTCGTGAGACACCTCCTTTCTTACGTTATCATACTTTACGCAGTCGCTCCATTGTTTCTTTGGTCTCCCCTTACTCTTATACTTGTCAACATTAATGCTCAAACCTTTTCACACATTTTCCGACGCTCGAAAAAGTATGAAACATGAAAATATTCTCATCTGAAATAGCCATGGTCATAATTATTCCACTTTGCCCTAACGCATAAGATTGCTTACTACTGTTACGATATTTAGAATGTATTGTTTTGTTAGGGTTGGTGGAAGGGTAGTTTACCAGAGCTTGTGAAAATATCTATATTTTTTTCATGTCTATGTTCTCGATAAAAATGCGCCTTATCACTGCCTATATCTAGCGGACGATCCAGACTCTTCCCACAATACTTACCTCTTTAGTCAAATTAGGTTAGAAGTTATGAGATCACAAGTTATATACCCACATTCATACATACCGGTCAAAATCATAAAACCCCATTTTGAGCTTCGCCGTAGTCGGATAAATTTAGTATGAGCAGCCCAACACCGACCGTTTAATCTGGGTAGGTAACCTACCTACCGACTAAACAAGGTAGCTCGCCCTAATTCTAAATATATTGAAGTTCCCGTCCCGATTTCCCGAAATTCCAAATCAATAGACCACAGACGGCATTGATAAGATGAAAATAGGTTGCAACAAAGTTAGCTCAACAGCAGCCAACAGACAGGTGGAGTCCCTCTCATTTGTATAAAAGGTCTGGTTTCACTGGCCGACTATTTTGAACTGCGAAGCTAGGTAACTTAGTACCTGCTCAATTAATAAAATAATAATATCGTGATCATTCATGTTCTAAATTCTCTGTATGTTCTAAACTCCGAAAGAAGTTTGACAACAAATTTCTTTCAGAGTAGAAACAGCGCAGCCTTAGGACCAAAAAAGACCTTATTCATAAATGTAAATGTAAGGATTGCTTTCAACTAAAGCTATGTCTTTTTCCAACTGCCTCAGTTCTGATTCCAGTTTGGTCTTGCGAAGGATCTTGGGTATTGTGTCGGTAAGCATCGGAAGTTGAAGAAAACCCTTTTGCATCAGTGACCAGTTGTGCTTCAGATCCTGCAAAAGAATAGGTGAGTTAAAGGATTATTTGTTAGACTTCTACCAACTAAAACAACACGGATGAGCACTCTCGAATCGCCTCAAGCCCTCTATATGGACAGCCGAAATATCGCAGGAAACGCGATATCTCGGAAACCTGAAGACGCACAACATATATTTTTGTGCACTTCTTTACACAAACAAAAGCTCTCTAGCCATGCAGAATATTTCTCTCTCCGATCATTCGTTTACAATTTTCCTGCTGGAAGAGCGTTACCCTAGCAGGAATCGTTTTTTCCGTTTTTTTCCAAAACGACAAAGCGCACCAATTTTTTATGTGGTGCACACACAGCAGATCATACACTAATTATTCTTCCCACTCATATCACTCTAGCAGACACTTTCCTGCTAGGGTAACGTACACGGAAATATTGCCGTCATCCCCAAGGCCGCTTGGCGTCGTTCTGTTTCCATTTTGATTGACCTTGACAGCTTACGGATTTAAAAATGCAATAAAGCTCTGAATGCCTTGGGGCTCAACATAGGGCCGTTGGCTCCACCGAACCATCATCAGCAGCGGGGTTGGGAAACGAGCGTTCGCGCCCGGCGACGACAACGTCGTCTGCGGAATCCTTCTAGAATGTAGTGGCAACATTCCTCGAAGCCTTGACCCTGCTTGCCAAGGCCGACACTACTACCGAAACGTTTGTAGTAAGAGAATCTGGTTGTAAAAGTCTGTGTTGGTCGATAACCTAGAAGCCTCCTAAGAAAGCGTGCTGCACCAGCTGTAATGGCATGCGATTAATGCTCTAAGCATACGTAAGCCGATGTAGGCGATGGCATTATGTCAAGTGAAAAAAGAAAAAAAAACTTACAGTCAGGAGTTTTTCGCGGTCCTCTTCGCTGATGAGCTTGCACAGGCTTGGCCTATTGTCCTCCGCGTGTTGCAGTTTCTCTGCAGCCTTCTGGAGCCTTCGGTTTCTCTTTGTTAGATACGCTGGCATCTGCCCGAAGTCTAGCCTGAGGCAGTACTCTGGAACCTCGCCAGAACCCTTGATCTTCTTTATGTGGCCGTCTCTAGTGTCGACTAGCCTGAAGAAAGACAGTTAATATTTTTGTGATAAATATAGGTACTTTGACAATCCATTATTCATTTGAAGCAGCCAGCAGTTTTAGGCTAAACAGTGTTTTAGACTGATGAAAGATATTTTAAACCGACTGTAATCATGATGGTCGGGGAGTGCCCCGAACATCATGATTGTCGGCGCACTCCCCGCGCAAATGCAAGTTGCAGCAATATGAGTCATCATATAATTTTACCTTGGCTCCACAGGTTTCCCTTTTATCTTTATAGCTTTCTTTATGTTAACAACTCTGAAGTTAACTTTTGGTTTCTCGGGTTTTTTCCCCGGTGGGGGGCGTTTTGGTACTGGAGGAAGATGACCGGAGACAAAGCATTTATGATCACTCTTCTTAATAGGTTGACCTATTCCTTCTCCCTTTTTTAAGAAGTCGGTAGGAGCTTTGACTGGTGTTTCAGCGTATCCAAATGTGCGTCGTAGTTGCGGTATTTTAGCCAATCTCAATTCCTTTTCTAACTTGGATTCGTATCTGTAATAAATAATACCACCTGATGAGTACGTGTAGAGTGTTGATTTGCATATTTCTATGTAGATTTCCAATAAAAGGTAAACTATAACAAAGTGATATTTTATGATGAGATTGGAGAAGACCTAGGTCATTTGTAACAGTTGAACATCCAGGACACTCAGTAATAAACAACTGTTTGCTTGGATGTTCATAATCAGAAAGGCAAAAAAAAATTAGGCCCATTTCAGAGTGAAGCCGGCACCGACAACGCGCTGAAGACCGGTCGTAACGTACGTCCGTGTGCACGCGCGCGCTCTTGTTCAATTAAATGGAATCGAAGCGTTTGTGAATACGGGGATCTCTGATATGTGACTATGACCTCTGAGTTAGTTTCGGCTGTTTCTTTTCAGAGTAGTCGGCCCGTATATATATGATGCTCTGTGGTAGTCGGGTACGACCGTGAAGCCTATGTTTCGTTAAAAAAAAATACGTGTTAAAGTGTAAAAATCTATTTTCAAAATAAACATAACTAAGCAACTGCTAGCTGCTGCTGTTTATAACAGAGCTGATTCATAAAGACCAGAAAATGGGCATTTCCGATTGCGTATGGATCATGCCCATCAGCAGGTCACCAGACAGACATAATACAGTCGTGGATACTACAGTAGGTATATAGGTACGTATAGTAATATGCCTGTTGGTGTTATGGTGTAGCAAAAATCTTTTGGGCAGAGCGTGCCAGGTCCAAACGCACGTACGCAAAATACAGCAATATAAGTTTTAATTTAAATACCTAGGAGTTTTGGGTGGCTCTGGTGGAGGTTTGTCCAAAATGGTATAGATGACTTCATCGTGATTGATTATTTTAACCAACGACATATTTGATAAAACAGCAAAAGAGGGCAAATAAACTAGAACTCAAAAAAATATAAAAACTGTGCGGACCGGTTCTTCTCTGGTTGTTCCGTCGGTCGCTATAGAAACAGTACTTTGTTTCCAAATCTATGGAAATATTTACTTTTTGTTTTATCGATTACATAATGGAGCGATACCACAAAAAAGTTTGTGCAAACATTTGTGCCGCACATATGTTCGCGCACTGAACTGCAGATCCGTTTCCACAGGCAAAGCTGTGCGTAACTCTTGTTTGCGCGCAGTGCAGCACATTTACTAACGAACATGTTAGTACGAGAGCCCATGACTAAAATGCTTGTCTCATGCATGACCAAAACCGTATAATATCTATGAAATCGATAGATTTGGTTATTCGGATTTTATTATTCTGAAAAATACTTTTTAGGAATCATAGTACGAACAAATATGGTTTATATATTAGGTATAATCGGCCAAGCAAGACTCACGGTTGTCGCAATGTATACGGGGAGGAAAGGACTGCGACGCGAACACGGTGACCACTTATTCAGTAGACCATACATCATTCATCATCATCATTATAATAGGAACTCGTTCACACACGTCGGTGTCCGAGCCGGTGACGAAGCTTCAGTGCCTACATACATTCAGCCACGGCCCTGTCACGTCTCGGGCACGGCTGATATGTGGGGATAGACCTTAATTTGTTTTTTGTCATCTTCATCATAATTCTTGTAATTTAATATCATTTTATTTGCAACGGCAACACTAAAAAACGCTACTGTCAGGCATACGTCAAAACAAAAAAGATAGCTACTATGGTTTTTCGTTGATTATTTTTAGATTCTTCTTTGTAGATGTAATATTTATTCAGTTTTATTTTTATTTTATTTTATGTATTTTTACATATGCGTAAATATATAAGATGTTAATAAGAGGTTTCCGGGGGGTGAAGAGGTATAATGCACGTAAATGTATAGGTATAGTGTGTAGGGAGTTTTCGAGTCGATTGGATGCGCTAGACCATGAAGAAAGGTTAGAGGGGTGCTTGTCGGCTTTGCCCCCGAAGGCTACGGTGGTGATATGTGGTGGAGGTATGATGGGAGCAGCCGTGGCGTACCACCTCGCGCGCCGCGGCTGGGGCGACAAGACCATAGTCATTGAGAAAGAGAAGTAAGTCCATAAGTACAAACATTATCTAAGCTTTGTTTCCGACCGGCTATTCAGTTCGCTGTGGCGGCCATAGTTTGTGCGTTCCTCAGTTTTATGCCCTGTTCGCAGTCTAGAAATGCCTGTTTACTGTTTAAAACAAATTGGTATAATCCATTTTTACTCATTTTCGTATACACTACCATTAATTCAAGGGAGGTTTTGGCCTGTTAAAAATTGAGCATCCATTTATAATGTAATGCTCAAATTCAAATCTTTGATCAACAAACAACATTACAGGCTTTGGTGAGGGCCCCTTACTAGAGCATTCAATCTTTATATTTTACCTAATAGGAAAATTTATTTTTACATTGACAATCAGCATTTTTGAAAATTTTACATTGAGAATTGAATATGTATTTAATAAAACTTCATGTGCATTAGTTGTGCCTATGTGGATGTATGCAAAAAGGCATTCTTACAATATTGTGTTAGGAATCCACATTATTTGTGATTCTACAGGGGACTATACTGTTATGTCATACTGCTGGGTAAAAGTATCTTCTAATACAGAGTAGGCACAAGCATGAATCGCAACGCTTGCTTAGCGCAGATAGTAAAATCAGATTTCCATGTTTGGAGAAAAAAGAACCTACTTTTTAAAAATCTAACAGTCATTCAATCACAGACACTCGGCTCAAACCGCTAGGTCTACAAGTACAAAATGTATTTAAAATCTTAAAAACATATGTTCAATGACAGACAATGCACTGCCTATAAGTTTTTAATCTGACATTAAACACTTAAAATGGCTGTTTGTTGTAATTCAATACATTTGACACACTTCAATACATTTTACACTCTTTCAAGCAATCCATTGAAGCCTAAACACATATACAGACTCACACACACACACACACACACACACACACACACACACACACACACACTAATACACACACACACACACTAATACACACACACACTAATACACACATACATACTCACACACATAAATACACCATACTCATGCACACACACGTAAACAAACACTTGCACTTTAGTTAAATATTCTCTCTCATGTGGTTCATTTAGTTTTTATATATTATTATTTTGTATTTTTTTTTTCAAAGCAGAAGTTTTCGTTTGTTAGCTTTTTTTTTGTCATAAAACAAATACATCATTTTATTAGGGGAGGACACTGGCTCCTGCAACACAGTTTCAACTATCGCAGGAGTCAGAGAATCCAATAAACCGTGTACAATGTTTTTATGTCAATAAATATATGTTGTTTTTTTTTTATTTATTTTTCTTGCTGTTTGCTAGAAGACACCAATATAAAAAAAAAACAATTGTCTTTAACAGAAGCATGGAAGACACATTAATGTTAAAAAGCGTCCATTGAATTCACTAAAACTGTAAAGCCATCTTACATGCAAAAGCTATAATTCTAGCAAACTAACTAGCAACACATTTTCATTGCCATCTAATAAAAGATCATCATTTGGTAAACAAATGTGAGAATAGAGATGAGTAACACAGTTTGTCTCTGGACCCTCTGGACTCTCCTTATCAGTTTTGGGCATTATTTCTATAGAATAACACAACATTATTGGTAAACACTCAACCTTCATAATTGTATACAAATCAAAGTCAATCAAAAGTCATTTATGCAAAATAGGCTGAATATCAGCATGCTTTGAACCACAATTACACAAGACTGTCCTCCAAGTTAGTACGCTACTATTAGTATAACAGTCCAGGCTTCATTTTAACTATTTTCTTAATCCAATATAGTCATAGGTAAATATATAGTCCATGTCAACAGAAATGATGATGAGCTAACAGAAAAGTATCAGTTGAACAACCTGAATTCCTGATCGGGATTGATTTCTCACAGTCAGCATTTAATGGTGGACAGGTAGAAAATTTCCAAAAAGACTTTAAAGTTCGCTCTCCAAAACAAACCAGTTTGTTTCCCAAGTTATGGGGGTCAAAATCGTTGCAATTATAAAATTATAATCATTAAAATCATGAATACAACCTACTTAGTTAATCTAACCCATTCAATGACTATTTCACGAAAAAGTCATTCAATGGAATTAAATGAACTTGGAGGGTTGTAGAAATTATTTCTATTAGTATAACATAACTCTATTAAGCCATATTTTTTTCGGCCGGGAATCATATTTTAATCAATGTTTTTGTTTTTGGAATTTCCAGGGCTTCGCTGGTGCTTCCACCATAATAGAAGTGTAATGCTGTACATTGTACTTGATATCGACGCCTGTAGTCCGGTTAAGCAGATGACAACCTATTAGGTTGAGCTTAGGGATGCCATTCATAAAAAAAAGATAACAAAACAATGCTCGATTGCTTCCTTACGTGAGCTCTATGCTGGTAGTAAAGCCAAATTGTGTGAAAAAATATATTCTTTGTTATAGGCACACTAATGCTTGTGCCTATGATATTGGTATACAAGAATATAATTATACTAGCTGTGCCCGTGATGTCGTCCGCGTGGAATTAATAATACTAGCTGTGCCCGCGACGACGTCGTCCGCGTCGACTTAATAATACTAGCTGTGCCCGCGACGTCGTCCGCGTGGACTTAATAATACTACCTGTGCCCGCGACGTCGTCCGCGTCCATTTAATAATACTAGCTGTGCCCGCGACGTCATCCGCGTCGACTTAATAATACTAGCTGTGCCCGCGACGTCGTCCGCGTCGACTTAATAATACTAGCTGTGCCCGCGACGTCGTCCGCGTGGACTTAATAATACTAGCTGTGCCCGCGACGTCGTCCGCGTCGACTTAATAATACTAGCTGTGCCCGCGACGTCGTCCGCGTCGACTTAATAATACTTGCTGTGCCCGCGACGTCGTCCGCGTGGACTTAATAATACTAGCGTTGCCCGCGACGTCGTCCGCGTGAACTTAATATACTAGCTGTGCCC
Organism: Eugnorisma glareosa; assembly: GCA_947578425.1. Classification (NCBI taxonomy): domain Eukaryota; kingdom Metazoa; phylum Arthropoda; class Insecta; order Lepidoptera; family Noctuidae; genus Eugnorisma; species Eugnorisma glareosa. The sequence continues at coordinate 43,957,998 of OX387957.1, forward strand.
GCGACTTCGTCCGCGTGGACTTAGATCTTGCTCAGCCTGTTATTTTAAGAGGTAACATGAGTTTGTCTCTTCGTTATTATGTCAATTTACACTTGTTTTGGTGTTTGTTAATCAACCAGGTTATAGACTTGATTCCAACTCAAAGCATTTATTTCAAATAGACCCGTAACAAAGATGATGAGAAAGATCTAAGTCCACGCTGCCGAAGTCGCGGGCACAGCTAGTATCAATAGGACGGGTCGGTTATTGTGAATTAATGAAATTACCAACCAAGCCTTTGATGACGATTGATAGTAATAGGCTCGTCCCTTATAAGCACGAAGCGCACAAGTGCTTAATTAAGCACGTTAAGCGTTGGTACCGGCTGTCAATTGTAGATCTTTGACAGTCGTTACAGGTAGTCGGTTGCCCAAAAAGTCTGACAACCAGTCTTACCAAGGGGTATCGTATTACCCAATACTAACTGGGTTATGGAGGTCAGATAGGCATTCGCTCCACGTAAAATACTGATTTAAAAAAAAAGTCAAAACAATTAAATACTGACCACAGGCCTAACAACCAGATGAATGAACATAGACGAAAGTAATGCAGTGTAGACTCGTATGGATTTCTAAAAAAAAAGAAAGAATATACAAGTTTATTCTTTACTTTTTCAATTCTGCAAAAGTTGACAGAGTCCCTCCTAGATTCCTCCTCCATTTCTGTATAAATTAACAAAAGGAGTGGTGATAATATGTTCCAGCTCACTTCACTCGCTATTACATGGTGTACTTTTCAATTCTCCTTAAGTTGACAGAGTTCCTCTTAGTCTCATTCCTGTATGAATGAACAAAACGTACTAAATCCCGAGGGAGGGTCCAAAATTTTCGACCTCGCTTCGGTCGCTCTTTCGTCTAAGTACCCACATAACTCCTATATGAATGGTCAAAAGAAAATCTGACCTACCTGTAGTGCTAAACTTTTAGAGTTCGCTTTGCTCACTCTGACATTCTGCGTTCTTTTCAGTTTTTCTTTATAAACTCACACGATTTCTGAAAGCCTATCAAATTCGAACTGGGTGCAAAATTTTTCTGCGTTCGCTCTTGTATCCTGACTTTTTTTCTAAGTCGATAAAATAAATCCTTGCATGAATGAACACCGACAAACAAAAACCTAACATATCCGTGGTGGACTAATTACTCTTTTCGGGAAGCTGAAGATGTACCCCCTCGGAAATAAACCTGTAGGCGCCCATGATCGTTTTGTCTAGGTCAATCCAGAGATGGTCGTTAGAACTTAGTTTTTCAAAAGTTGTTCCTAATAGTTCAACCTGTTAGTTTAACCCAAAATCTGCCGGCGGCTTAACGTCTTTTCCGAGGCACGTAGGTAACTCGGTATGTAATGGACGGACCCATCCATAGATCTACCTTGCCAATCGCTACATTGACCTTGCAGGTCCGCACAGGTCGATCTTCTAGGTCAAGCAGGCTGGCCGGATATCTTAAGTAATACATGACATGCCGGACGTGCATCACAATAGGTGCACTACCGCGTTCCGAGCACCCGTCGGTGTCTCTTTGTGCAATTGACAGTTTAATGAGCGCTAGAGGAGCGGCAAAGTACCCGCGACGCATTAGACTATGGCGTGCATAGGGAGGGACGGATTAGCCGCTGGGATTCAAATTTTATATGATGTTTCATTGATTTTTTAGAGAAATGAGTATGCTTCTTCTTATGCGCTCATTACACAGAAGTCACGGGTCACTCACGACATTCACGACACGTGGAAACTTTTTAAAAGTGATTTTCTCTTACTATTTTGTTTGTGATGCTAAGAATATGCTGTTAATACGATACTTTATTAATTAACAAAAGTCTTACTCGATATTCCACGTAAAAGTCGCTTTTAAATTTTGCTAACCGTGTACATATTAGATAGGTAGTGCTCTTGAATGAAGTGCCAATAAGTTAAGGCGGATTTGCAGTGATAAGCTCTCATTCATTACCGTGTCGAGACAATCTAAATGGAACAAATTATTATGAGCGATTTATTAGTATGAACTAGAATTGATCACCTTTTTGGTCAGCCTCATTAAGATGAAAACACCGACAAGAATTTATTTGATTGTCTACAATTTGTGTAGCTAAATATTGTGATAATATTTAGCTACAATGAAGTAGCAATGTGTAATATGTTTTGTGGCTACAAATTGATACAATATTATAATTATTACACATAATTGTAAACGATGAAATAAATTTTCGTCGATGTGGACATCTTTTTGAGGCCTGCGCTATAGTAGTGATAAACACCTAATATTGATCAAAAGCCATATCAAACACAGGTTTAACGTAACCTTCTGATTTTGCCTGGGAAGCATATTCAGTATTCACCCTTTAGATTCAACCAAACTCTAAAATACCTGAGGGGATCAACGTCATAAACTGAAATATAAATTTCATTTCTCTTTAAAACCGCCTGTAGTTTATTTGATGCTTTCTTGATACAAAGGAAAGAGGAAAATATGCCAAGAATGGTGTTAAGTACAAAAGTGCAGCTTTTGTAGAACGGACAAAAGAAAGATGGGATGTTGCCCCACTTTTTATCCTCAGCTAAAACACTGGCAAGGAGGGCGCGTTTTAGGTCGTAAGTTTGATGATAATAATGTTCTAATGGTCAGCCTGATTTTGATAAATGGCTTTTGACTTAGGTTTTATTTTGATGTATGCATTGTCGAAAAGAAAAAATCTCAGTCACTTGATTCCTTAGTCAAGTGAATGATATGGCGGCTGATAGAGAAAAAACCGGAAAGAAACCGATTGGAATTGTATATCGGGCCGATGCCCGCAACTCCGCGTCCAAAGCGCGTATTTTGCGTTAAGTTGTACGTATTGCGAAGACTGCAAATAAATTAGGGCAATGATGACAACTCCTTCTTTTTTTCCTTGTATTCCCTATCAAACTCTTAACCTACTGTTTTCGTCTACAGAGTCGGTACTGGCAGCCGCTGGCACTCCTCGGGTCTCGTTGGCGCCTTCAAGCCTACCCTAGCACAAGTTCGCCTGACCCAGTCTTCCATTAGACTCCTGCAAGAACTGGAAGCTAAAGGCAGGGCCACTGGCTGGAAACAATGCGGGTCCTTACTGCTGGCAAGGAACCGGGATCGGATGACTGTGTACAGGAGAATGAAGAGCCAGTCTATGTACGTATTCTCGCAGATAGAGCTTTAAAAAAAAAATTTGTTCGTCTTGCATTTGCCTACGGCTTTGGTAGCCTCATCACCATCATCATTTCAGCCGAAAGTCGTCTACTGCTGGACATAAGCCTCCCCCAAACAAGTGTCGCCACATTGACCGGTCCCATTCATCTCGCATCCATCGGATTCCTGCAACCTTCACCAGGTCATTGGTCCACCTAGTGGGAGGCCTTCCAACGCAACGTCTTCCGATTTGCGGTCGCCACTCCAGAACTTTTCGGCCCCATCAGCCATCCATTCTGCGAGCAATGTGCCCTGCCCAATGCCACTTAAGTTTGGCAATTTTTCGGGCTACGTGGTTCTCTTGCGGATGTCTTCGTTTCTGATTCGACCACGCAAGGAAACTCCGAGCATAGCTCTCTTTTCTTTTCTCTCTCTCCATTGCCTTTTGGGTGACTTTAAGCGTTCTGGTGAGGCCCATTGTGAGCGACCACGTTTCGGCTCGTCTCATGTTCGGAAAGTATCCCACGGGAGCGGTCAAAATATAGCACACGACACTCTGAAATAATGTGTTGTTGTGACTGCGCAGAGGTCGGTAGTTTGCAGGTGTTGGGTTGGGTTACAAAGGACGGGAGATGTGAAATAGTTTATGGTTCAGTTCCAAACACACATCTCGTAAGCTATATTTAAAGAGGTTGTCTTTAGCTGAAACCTATAAGCTGTCTGGAAACATGACAGTATTTAAAATGTGTGGGCGAAAACGCAGAATAACAACATTTTACGCTCCAAGGAACGTAGGGGAAGCTCAATTTTAATTGAAAGTGGAACCACTACGCCTAATTGCACTTAGGGTCGGTCCGCCAGCTAAAATGATACAGTGCTGTAAATATAGGGTTATGGTATTTACCGTGTAAGCTAGAAAATCAATAGCATGTCGGTTTAAACGTTGGCTGTCTGCGCTCAGAGGAGGGGTGCATATCGGTTGGATAGAGCACTTACATATGGCGGTTTTTGTGGTTATTCCCACAAGGGGGTGAGTCTGTTCCGATAAACTGTTATAGATTTAGACTTTAGGCTTCTTACTGATAAATTCGTAATACAAAAAATCATTTATACTTTTGCCTGACTGATGATGTCGTGGATGACGTAGGCCTAGAGCCTAATAAACTAAAGTGATGTTGATTATGGCTCAAAACAACAACTATCTAGGTCTCGTCTCTAAACTTGTCTAAAGAGATTAGAGACGTGTCCTAGATAAAGTTGTTGTTTAGTGTTTATGCACTCGTTTTCACGTGCACCAAAACGATGTCTAAATACAGGGTGGAGATTAAGTCACCTCCATCCTTCAATATCCCTTCATACCCGTCATACTCAACAACTTTTGTAATGAAACTTACATACGATTGGTAAAAAGAAAATCTTTTCATACATGCATCTGTTTGTCATGTATTTGTTTTGTTTTTTTTTAACGTACCTCTCCTCTTAGTTTCACAGCGCAAATTGTTAAGAAAGACAGATAGAATAAGCTCCTTGACGGGTGCAGGTTACTTAATCGCCATCTCGACATTGTGTATAATTACAATGTTGCATTTTCAACCCTCTCGCTGCCAAGCCGAGTGTTGGCAGTTTTCATTTGGACTGTCAACTAGTAGAAAACAGACACTAAAAGCATTCCCGTGTTGCGGACATTGCGGTGGAGATCTAGCAAAATGTCAATTTACATTATAGAATATCGACCCAATTCCCAAGGGTACTCAATTGAAAATGCCACTCAACTCTTTTATTAGCATTCTGCGTTGCAACAATGTTGTCTGCTTTGATGTTCTAAATAACAATGAAATGAAAGGGCAGGTTTACTTCTATAAATAATGGTCAGCATTTTGTTTTTTTATCTATCGTTTGTTCCGATTTTGTATTGAGATCCCGGAGGCTTTTAGGCGGCGCTGGGCAGACTAGAAATGTAGTAAATCTTAGTCACTTCATGACTCTCATTCAAGTTAATTACTACCCGACATATTATGGAATTTTAAGACTATGCCAATCTCCACGGGGCCGCGCTGCATCGTGAGATCTCAGAGGAGAGGCTTGACCCTTACCAGTGGGATCATTGTTGACTGATATTATTGTATGCAGGTATTTGTATCATCATCGTCATTTCAGCCGAAAGTCCACTGCTCGTCATGGTATTCGTATTATAGAACAGAAATGTTTCGCGAAGCGCGACGCATGAGCTTATAAAAAGAACTCAAAAAGTTTAACTTTGAAAAGTCTCAATACGCTGTCTGATTTAAAAGACAAAAACAGAACCTTTATGATTACATTTGTGTCTCCCCGTCACAGAGGTTTTTTCGGTGGTACAACAACCTATTGAAAACAATGCATTTCATAATTGAGCGCGAAACGAAACACAGACGTGCTGTACTTTTAACAGTTTTGTTTGGTCGTGCAGCCCTAAGTAATTATGCAAGCACATCACGCTGCAAAGGATTGCTGCGGCGAACTCGACGAAGCAGGATCGAACTTAGATTAAAATAAAAACTTTTTAGTGAAAGTTTAGACTTTTAGAGTATGAACGTGGATGGCTATAAGAGTAGTGAGCATATCGCCAGAAAAGGGAAAGGGGATGGCTTCTGAAATGCTGGCTAATAGAGAAGTATGGACATGCTGCGCCGACCCCAAATAAATTGAAATAAGGGTAGGAGAACGATAATCAAGTTTTATTGAGCCAAACCATTTGCTTGTTTATACGAAGTTTACGTGTGATGCATACTTAAGAGGGCCCTTCCCGGCCCGTCTATCGTCAACGCGAGCATGGTCAAAAAGCTTGTGGTTTCATCTAGAGCCACAGCGGCGATTTTCTTTCAACACCCCCGTCTTACCCCGCCCCGACCCCGCACAATTCGTCTCCCACGCACCTCATACCGCCTAACGCGATGACATAGAACGAAAAATAGTGTTCGAAAATTTCTTAAACTTGTTCCAGGAAATACGTTTTTGAATAAGTCTTACAAGTGTGTGAAATAAAAATTTGTCACTAAGAATCTCCATTACATGAGCAAGGTTTCTATCGAGATGTTTTCTTTATTTTTACAGTTTATGAGTACATTATGAACGGCCAAAGTTCAGGTAAAATTTGTGCAAAACAGCAATTTTTGGAGGCTTACACTGAATTTGTTTCACCTTTTTTTTATTTTTTTTTACAACCATAGAAACCTAGATATAGTGCACAAAAAATTCAAAGATAGATGTGGAATAACGGCATAATCACGTACGAGCGTTTGTATGAAAAGTATGACGGGTTGGCCGCTCTTAATGAAGGGGAAAACGCCGACCATGTCGTTAATATACAAATGATCTCTGCATAGTTCATATACGCACACACACTACTTATATTTCTATGAGTTTACCAATGTTACAGCAACTCAAATAAAACTTTGTACTTATTTTATTTGTATTGTTGATGTTCGAATCACTGCACGCGCTCGTCTCATTGCACAAAATTACAAGATTTTGTGATTTTTCTGCTGAAATAGGGAATATGCATGTAATTTTTTTTTTCACTTAAATCAATAAAATGCAGTTCTATCAACCCAAGAAAATAATTAAAAGTTAATTTCAACTACTGCTTGTCGCACAAAAAAATATTAAACTCCTACAATTTTCTACGACACTTCAAACGTCCATGACTGTCGCGGCCATTCAAGTCATAGCATTTGATGTCACTTCCCGCTATCTGCCTTGTTTAAATCTATTTTTTTGCCCTTAATATAATAGTTTTACTATATTGTAAGTGCTTTATTAAAGCAAAAATTGCAATAACAATATTATATTAAAATCTTAGTGAAACTATAAGTACTTTTCAACTAAAAGTGTTTCTTTGACACATAGCACTTTACGTCACTACCGGAATCGATGCGTTTTGTGTTTGCGTTCCGTTTCACCAAAAACACGCAACATAAAATATTAAATTGTAAAAAAAGTGTTGTATTAGAGAATTAAACAAGTGTACCACAATGTTTGTAAGGGCCAATACAAGGCATTTTATTAAATAAAAAAGTTTTGTATTTCTTGCATATACCCTATTACGAAGTTCATTTCTGTCTATTGTGATTTTGTGGATTGACTGAAATTTTATAAACAGGAATTGTTGTCTGTGTTAATACGGGGAAATTACAATGCTTTGTCTGTGGTGAAAATGCAATATGTGAATTTTTAAGACGCTTTTATTAGCTTCACCTGTAACTAACTTTATTAACTACTAGCTGACCCGCGCAACTTCGTCTGCGTGCGTGCGTACATAAAAGAAAGAGAGGGTTAGAGAGAGTGTGCGTCAACCTTAAAAGTTAGACATATGCCATTGCGGACATTTTTTTAGAGCTTTTTAAGAGGGACAATTCCGACATACATGATAATTGCGTATTTTTAACCGTTCACGTACAACGGAAGCTGTCAAAAGGAATAAATCCCTGTCTTTGAAACATTTTTCATTGATGTTCCGCTCCTCGATAAATGGGCTATCCAACACTAAACTAATTTATACCAGTACTTCCGGAAATTAGCGCGTTCAATCAACGAAACAAACAAACCCTTCAGTTTTATAATATTAGTACAGATTCAAGTAGTTAACAAGTTAATTTCTCGGAAATATTTGCATTAATCGCAAACATATTCTACTTATGTTTTTCCAAATAAGGCCTACCTTTTTTTACCGATGGGAAATAATCAAATGACCCCCCCCACTCTGGGCGCAGCGGAAGGCAGTGTCAGACTTGTACTGACTAAAACCCATCCATGTTCCTTCTTTTGCCCTTTGTGTTCTAGGGCCGCGGTATCTCTTTCGAACAGTCCCGCAACCCAGGCATGACTCGGTCTTCCCGGACCCGCGAGGCGTTGAGGCGCGCGTGGAACACGAATGCGCCGTCGACACGGCCTGTCATTATTAGACTGACGGATGGTGAGCTAGCCCATTACTCAATGTCCACAGGCCCGCGACCCTCGACAATCTTAACCGACCATACTCCAGGCAGGTCTAAAGTTCTCATCAAGATGCATGAAATCAGCTCAAACACGATATAGATGCTGTAAACTCTTGAGAACCTCTTTTAAGTACCATTCGCCTCCATCGTCAGACATTCGATGAAAGTCATACTGAGTTAGGTTTAAAGTTTTCATCAAAGTGCATGAAATGAGCCCAATAATATTATACCTGCTGGAAACTGTTTAGGACCGCTTGCAACTGCCATTGTCTCTATCGTTTGACCGTCGATGACAGTCATACTCCAGCAAGGCCTAATTAAAGTTCTCATCAAGGTGCATGAAATGAGCCCAAACACGTTATTGTTGCTGCAAACTCTTGAGGACCTCTTGCAACTGCCTTCCGTCTCCATCGTCAGACCTTCGATGACAGTCATACTTCAGTAAGGCCTAAAGTTCTCATCAAGGTGCATGAAATGAGCCCAAACACGTTATTCTTGCTGCAAACTCTTGAGGACCTCTTGCAACTGCCTTCCTTCTCCATCGTTAGACCTTCGATGACGTCATACTCCAGCAAGGCCTAAAGTTCTCATCAAGGTGCAGGAAATGAGCCCAAACACGATTTCTCAATTTAAAAAAAAAGGATCATGCATATCGGAGTTCTCTGTTCTCTCTCTCTATTGCGTGGTCAGGTCATACATAAAATAAATAAAATATAGACACTTTGAATTGAGAACCTCCTCTTTTTGTTTCGTCGGTTAAAAAACCAAGCTTCCGACATTTTCCACGGGCGAGGGTCATTCTTTCACGAAAAACACCGCGATTCAGAAAATGGAGTGAAATGAACAGCGCCATCTATCGAGCACCAAGTTAGACCGATAGAATATACTGCATGGAAAGTGATCGAACACACACTCTACAGGGTTATAGCGTCATGTAGACTAATCTAGAGTACTTTTTGCCATCAGAACTTTTTTGTCAAGCCGGTCAGCTGATTTAAAAGTTATCTTGTGAGCACATTTTTATTAATTAGTACCATTGTGGTGCAATAGATGTCGTTGCATGTATCTTACACAATGATCATAAGTTCTTATTGAACACTAATCTTTTGATAGAGAGCACTGATTACAATGAAACAAATACTAAAACCTTCTCTAAGTTACGCACAATGTTTGTGCATTGAATCTAATCACATTGGTTTTCCCAACAACATGAACGCCCGCCTCGCAGCGCGCGCGTGTCTTTATTTTGATGCGGAGTTATTTTAAAACTGTGATATCTCCTAAGATATTCATCTAAATTGAATGGTGTAATGGGCAATTTTGGTCACAATTGAACGCTAAAGACGACTAACATATTTATTTCGATAAGGATTAATACTTTGTCGGTAAAAATAACTTTGCAAATAAAGCATTATTTTTGACCAAATTTTAAAATCATAAAATGGTTATTGTTAGACAACCTTAAAAGATAGGCATGTGCTGTCGCGGACTTTTTTTTAGACATTTTTAAGAGCAATAATTCCTTAATACATTATATTTGTGCAACTTTAACCGTTTAACCAGCGCACGCAAAGGAAGCTCTCAAAAATACTATTTTTTCCCCGTTTTTGCAACATTTTTCATTGATGCTCCGCTCCTATTGATTGTAGCGTAAAGATATATAGCCTATAGCCTTCCTCGATAAATGAGCTATCCAACACTAAAAGATTTTTTCAATTCGAACCAGTAGTTCCTGAGATTAGCGCGTTCAAACAAACAAACAAACAAACAAACTCTTCAGATTTATAATATTAGTATAGATGTAAAAACAATTTAGAAGTTAAAGGAGATCGGGCAGACTTCTATAGACTCTGGTCCAAGAAGCTTTCTTGATTCTAGGTTCCTCAGATCACTTGTTGTTTGTTGTGTTTGATGCTTTTCAATTAGCAAATCTTAAAAAACTGATAAAATAATGCTTTTTGTAAATCGAATTCTTCATTTTATTTAAGACCAATACAAGGTGAGGTGGATTATACAGGTGATATTGACCAATACGGGTAGTATCAAGCCTTCATCACTTCATTATGGCGTTTAACTTTTTTCTACCGGCGCCGATTTACTTATGTTATAATTAAAAAAAAACCCTCTTCTAACAAGCTTTAAAATGATATTATTTCTTAATCAACGACGCTGTTTGTAATTAATGCAATCGTTAATTACATAGGTTCTTTTAAATTATCAATAACTTTTTTCTCCACAAAGGATTTTTTTAAGGCATAAATAAATTGTGCTCTTCTACTTCAGCTTCAAGAAAATATAGGTCTCTTTCACCGACGCTACTTGGACCGCTTCCGCCCGATCTCCTTTGACCCACTTCCGCGTTCCCGGTTTCCGATTGAGCTGAAATTTTGCATACGTTTAATTTAGATGACAATGCATGGTTAGCTAAATGACATCATTCTAAATCCAATATGACTCCCAAAGATGGTGGTCTAGTTATTTTTTATACATGATATGGGTACCAAATGAAAGGAAACCCTTTGAAAAGCTAAGAAAATACAGAAAATAGATACAAAAAGATACCACTCTAATGGAGCGTGTTTTTAGTCTTTTTTTTAAACTATATAATTGTTATTTTATTTTTGTTTTATGTGATCAACACCAAAGCTATATTTAACTAAAAAAAAAATAAAAAATTTCAGACATTTTAATTAAAAAAAAAAAATTAAAACTATACACCTGGTTAACTGGGTGCTCCTATTAAAATCTTTTATTCTCTTAACCTTTTTCCTCTTGTTTGCTAATACGAAATGTGTGGAATGATCCGGGATGCCTACGCTGACAAAAATTATTTCGCCAACCTGGCCAAAACACATCGCCAATCTGAGAGGTATAGAGGTATTCAAGCGTGGTTTCTTTTAGTAAGAATAGTATTGAAATGGGTTTAAAAACAGTTAAAAGGCCACATCGAGCGCCATAACGCAAAATTGGCCAGTAGTAGAAATATGTTTACCGGTTAATTGATGTCACTTGTTTCTAGAGTAAACAAGAGCTTTTTAGAGCTCATGATAGAACAGAATAACCTTTAAATAAAGGCAATTTTGTGGAAACGATAGAATTATTGGCCAATTATGATGGCGCTTCTGAAAACTATCTTCAAACTTCGTCGAATGCTTTCACGTATTCCATTTGCGTTTCTAGATCGAAAGCTAATGTACGCCACTGGATCTTGTAGACAGAAACCTAAGACTACTACTCTAGCCATACTTAAAAAAGGTTTATGCTTCTCATTTAATGTCTTTAATCGATCGCCTGATAACTTGCCGTCCAATACAATAAAAGTTACTCTATTCTATACAACCTTCCGTTTGGGTATTCTTCGAATAGAATGTTATGATACTGTTATGAGCTGGGTATGGGATAAATTAAATACTACCGATTAAACACGAAATAACTTTGTTAATTACAAAACACTTAAAACTTAATCACCAATACACTACTGATCACTATTCACTTAGATATCGCACTTCAAATCACTTCGATTCGCTTCGTTGTGTAGCCAAAATCAGACTCACTGCTCCCGCAAACACGACGGCTATTTATATGACGACCGATCCTTCGAGAAAGATCTACAACCTTCTCGAACCTTCTTCACAGTTCTTAGTGAAACATCATCCTTCGAGAAACTTCCAACACTCTCTCGAATGTTCTAGACAGTTCTATAGTGGAACATTCTAGACTCTTATCTACTAAACAGGTCCTTACAGGAATATTCGAGACTCGCACGTAATCAAGAATGTTCTCGTATAGGAAACCGACGTAACTATACGAAGACTACCTGCTTTGGCTTTGTTAGCACAAAACGGGTTACTGGGCTGACATCATGTCTTTATTATTAACTCTTTGAATAAGCTTACAAATTAACGGTCGCTATTATCAGACTTCTTTAAATGATAAAAGAAGACGGGTACTTTCTCCGTTTTCGTACGAAAACACATCCAACGTAAATCTTTTGTGAGAACAATATTACAATGATTGAATTAAATAAGGTTATTTAGGGGACGATTGGAGAGCTTCTTAGTGGTCGTGGTGTAGTCTCTGGGAACGAGACTATAACAATTAGGGGGATTTATTTATTTGAGAGCACATGCACAATATAACAGATGTAGAGAAATCAATAGGGTATATGCAAGAAATACAAAACTTATTTTGTTTCTTAAAAATGCCTTGTATTGGGCCTTAAAACATTGTGGTACGCGTGTTTAATTCTCTAATACAACATTTATTTTACAATTTAATATTTTATGTAGCGTGTTTTTGGAGAAACGGAACGCAAATACAAAAGGCATGGACCTCGATAACTCCAGCAGTTACGTCAAATACGAGTACTATGTGTCAAAGAAACACTTTTATTTGAAAAGTACTTAAAGTTTCACTAAAATTTTACTATAATATTGTTATTGCATTTTTGGCTTGAATAAAGCACATACACTAATTAAAACTATTCTATTATGGTTAAAAAAATAGGTGTAAACTAGGCAGATAGAGGTAAGTGACATCACATAACAGGTTCATGAATGGCCGCGACAGTCTCGGACGTTTGAACTGTGTATGTCGTAGAATATTGTAGGAGTCTAATATTTTTTTAAGCGGCAAGTAGTTGAACTTAACTTTTAATTATTTTCTTGGTCGGTGATACTATATTTTAATGATTTAAGTAAAGAAAAATTACATGCATATTATCGAGGGGATTTTTATTACCCGACTACGGCGGAGCCAAAAGGATGGGTTATGATTTTAGCAGTCTATGTATGTATGTTTGTATTTACGTATGTTCCTCCGTAGCGGCTAAACTATTCCTCCGATTTTGATGAATAAGGTGTCATTGATTCGTTATTATAGCCCGGGTAACATATGCTACAAACCAAAAAAAAAACGATTTTAATTAGAGCGTGATTTTTCAGTTTTCGGGTTTTTATTGGCAGTATATCACACAAATTCTTGTTAGGTATGTAGTCGAAACCGTGAAACTGTCTCAGTAGTGGCAGAGTCTGGGAATAGTGTGGTGAGCTTCTAACGCCAAAGTTTAACAAAGCGTCTTCAGTAACTTACTAACTGGGTTGTGGAGGTCAAATAGCCAGTTGTTCTATTGAAAATTAGTATTCAGCTGTATTTGGCTAGACTGGAAGCTGGCTTGGGAGGTGATGATTATGACAAAATCAATCAATCAAATAATTAATTAACAGATCATTAAATCTTATTTGTTACTACCACATACACATCAAGTGATAGCACAAAAAGAAATGTGAATTTTGTTATTTAAAGGTTTTTATTATTGATAAATTGACTCTAACTAGTCCGGTTGATGTCCACTATTGTCCATTCGACTTTCAAATTCAAATTTCAACGTGATTAATTATGGCTAATTGGCTATAGCTACCCGTCTAGCCATATTTCATCACGTTAATTATACTTCATCTTTTACGCTGTGCCAATAATAATAAGCATGTTTATCCAACAGCTCTTGGGGCATACCTTGCGAGCTGGTCACGCCGAAGAAGTGCCAGGAGCTGTGGCCGTTGCTGAACGTGGATGATGTGTTAGGAGGCCTGTGGATACCTGGAGATGGAGTGGGGGACCCTCACTTGCTGTGCATGGCTCTGATGAGAGAATGCGTGGAAAATGGTACGTAGTAACGTCCGATTCTGCTATGCCTTTATCTATGCATTCTGCACATCAAAGTAGGTAAGATTTTACAAAAGTATTTGATGGGAAAACTTATTTTGGGCGTGCAAATTCGCTAATAACCCATTCAGTGCCGGGAACCCACCTGGAGGGTCCACTGCTCACTTGCAATATGTATGGTGGGATGGCACATGTACTCTATGAAACGGGGGTGGACACGAATGTGATAATAGTGCTTATCATGGATTTATGCAGCGAGGAGTTGAGTGAGAACTTTTATAACATGTTTTCATAAAAAACAGTTTTGTTTGGTTAAATACTCAGATTTATCCAATCTCAAGTAAAAAGGAACAGACGTGTTGCTGGGGTGTTTCAAGCGCCAGTTCTTCTTGCTTAAGCACCTTCTGAAAGTTGGTATAGCATTGCAAATAGCTGTCAAAAATATATCGCTGTTTTGATTAATTAATGAATATTACTGAACTAAATAATGAAGTACTAGCTTATGCCCGCGGTTTCGCCCGCGTGGAGTTCGTTTATTGTCCAATGGGATAGTACTACCTGGATTAAAAGTATCCGATGTGTTAATCTAGGTTATAAACTATCTGTGTGCCAAATTTCATCCAAATCTAGTCATCATCCAGACATCCTTAAATCCTCACAAACTTTGGCATTTATAATACAGGGTTTTGCTGCGAAAGGACTTTTTTTTTTGGGGTGAAAAATCACGTTGTAGGGTAGGACTCGATGTAATGCACTCAAAACATTGCGCTGATGGCTGTATTGAATAGTACTGGGGTCGTGGAGGTATTTAAATTAAAAAACTTACGTTAGACAGAACAGCCCCCGTATTCACAACGCTTCGATTCGATTCCGATTCGGAAAGTCGTAATGTCTATCTTGTTTTGGCATTACGAAAGCGAGCGAGATAGACATACGACTTTCCGAATCGGAATCGAATCGAAGCGTTGTGAATACGGGGGCTGGTGCCTTTCGGCATCGTTACGGATCTTGTTACACCTTTTGTTATCAGGAAGTAGGATAACTCTATTTTACGCTAAAACATTGATTTGATCAACTTTCAGAATGCCCTTCTTACACACGGAAGTTCCAACTTTTATCCTTCAAATACTTTTGATTCTTGGGTTACCAATAAACCAATAATGTCGCTCTTTACTAAACTGAAATTCAATATGCTTCTATTCCACGAACTTAATCCAGTTAGCAAAATGACGGGCTTTCAACTTCAATCTGTATATTAAAGGACTAGCAGCTGTTGCCCGCGGCTTCGCTCGCGTTTTAGTCGGAAATTATCCCA
This sequence comes from Eugnorisma glareosa, assembly GCA_947578425.1. Lineage (NCBI taxonomy): Eukaryota > Metazoa > Arthropoda > Insecta > Lepidoptera > Noctuidae > Eugnorisma > Eugnorisma glareosa. The sequence goes on from OX387957.1 coordinate 43,973,129, forward strand.
CTATGGCACTCGGGGATAATCTAGCTTCCTATTAGTGAAAGAATTTTTAAAATCGGTTCAGTAGTTCCAGAGGTTACCCCCACAACCTCACATACTCACAAACTTTACCCGTTTATAGTATTTTATATCAAAAAATTTCAAGGACAGCATCTATCGGGTCTGCCTAATAAAATTACCTTTTCTAAATTCCGCACTCCGGTCCTGCACTAGCTCCTCTGTGCAAATCTGATCTCGCGTTGCGTATGTATGCAGCCGAGTCTATGTACTGGTACATAGCCGGTCAGCCGGTGGTATATATATGGGAGGTTTTAGTCTCCCCTCGTATAGACGGCTACGAGGTCTGATTAGAAACGCACGTGTGGTGTCGCACTCTCTCTTTAAAACAGTTTTTTTAAATCCTCTATTCGTTCGTTATTGCGGGAAGTTATGTTTTCTGGTTATAAATTGATGTTACAGTGAGTGTTAACTATTTTGATTGCTAGTTTTAGATTGTGTTTTTTTTTCAAAGGGTGTGTAATGGTGTGATACGAACTTCTTTGTGGTTTTCAGGCGTAGGCGTGATGGAAGACTGCTCTGTGACCGCTGTGCTTTCGAAGAACGATCGAGTGTGTGGAGTGGAGACGAACCACGGAGCCATCGAGTGCGAATACTTCGTCAATTGCGCTGGCTTTTGGGCAAGGCAGGCAAGTTACTCTCATTCCTATTTAATTTTGATTCCCGGGTCAGGTAAAGTAATATTGTGATTTTTTATTAGGAACTATAATCGTTCTCGTAGCAAATATTTTTTTAAGAAGATTCAATGTACGGTTTTTACTTTGCTACTATTTGTATATACAGCGTGTAACAGAAAGGGTATAATCATATGGAATACTGTGGTGCGGACCATCAAACTGAACAACTGTCTCTATGGGACCACCATCGAAATCGTAAAAAAATAATCAGCTGTCCCATACATTTGGGTCGAGTAGGTATTGAAAATTTGTATAGGACAGCTGATTATTTTTTTACGATTTCGATGGTGGTCCCATAGAGAAAGTTGTTAAGTTTGATGGTCCGTACTGTGGTACGGACCATCAAACTCCATTCCATTATATTGTATTCCATATGTATATACCCTTTCTGTTACATGCTGTAGAGTGTGGCATTAATAGTGGTCCAACGTAAAAGGGTTGAAACATCATTTATTCAACTATCAGATAACGCATTTTAATATTTTTTGCTATCATAGGTGACAAAATAAAATATAACTCACTATTTCAAAAAACACTACGCACTCGGTACTTATTACTCTAAAAGTTGTCCAATTAATGAAGATTCTAAAATAGTACGACCGCGACGGTCCCTCCCTAGTACAAAGCGATATGTCTAAACACATGGTTTACAGGAGGGAGAGGATAATAAAGATTCAAACGATTCTAAAATGAATTTTATAAAATTGTTATATTTTTATTAATGTAATTTAATACAAGAAAAAGAGAGTTTTTTATGGCGTAACGGTTATTATTTAACATGCATGTTATATGAATATTAAATAAAAAGAAGTTCGGTACGAGTATTGCAAAATGTTTAAGACCCAATCGCAATGGTATTTCATAAATTATTTGCATGTGATAGCACATTTAAACAACACCTTCAGCAGTTTCCTGCCATTATCCTAATTTATTTGGGGTCGGCGCACCCTTAACCAACCGTTTGAAACAACCAGCCGTAATACACTTGTACGCGGCGTATTTCAAAATGTCCGCAGAATGCAAAAAGATTATTGTTAATTGCGTTCAATATTTATTCTGTTAAGCCCAGTTTGTGCAATTCAATTAAGTAGCAAATTTTTTAAAATCGAGTTAATAAATGTTCTTCTGATTTGCTTGCGATAGAATTGAATAAAAAAAAAAAACACTCTTTAATAAATAGTATATGCTGGTGGTGTATCCCTCCGGACTAAAATTAAATGAATAGCTGAGCGGTACTTTGCGGTGCTTTTGCGCGTCGCGAAATTTTATGTAAAACTTTAGGAACAGTGCATTTTCACTTGCACATTTTTGTGCATTATTGTGTTTGGTTCTTAAGGATGCCTAAGTTCATCCGTTTCAATTCAGCTTCGTTATTAAACATTCAATTCTTTGCACTTTTGCGGACTTACTTAAAGAAAGTTAATTTTGCAATGTCGATTGCGATTTTCTCATTACTTTACACGAAGCATAGAGGCGCCTCTGCGACCACTGCTACGAGATGCATTGTCAACGTCTTCCATACATCTCACTCGATCTACGACAAAAATCATTGGCATTGAAAATGACGGTTCCTGACCAGTAACAAAGTTGTACGCGCAATGTACTTGCCATGAATTTGATTAGCACTCTTCCCCTTGACGCTGCTGGTTGCAATTTCGTGCCCTGTGTGGCTCTGTCTCTAGCGGCCGCTGTGACCGTGTGTTCTCAGATTCAATTACCAACGCAAACTGTTATTTAAAGGGGTTGGAAGATTTTGTATGAAATGGCGCCTGCTTAATTTCCGCCATTTTATTTTACTATCAAAATAGCGACCACGCAAAAAACACGTATTAAGCAATAGCTTAAGATTATATTTATTATGTTGTTGTCCTTTGGTGAATGCTGCGTAAACCTATAATAGGCATACATACCAGCACTGTTATGTTATTTTTTATCGTTTCACATTAATGCTTGTATGTTCTACTATTGGTGTACCAAATAAATAAATAAATAGCTGGTATCACTATCAACACAAACAAGTTTTGTGTGTGAGACAAAATCTTATAATTATCTGATAAAGCCATCAAAGTGACAATCTTCGCCTTAAGTAAAACTTTGCTAGCTTATAAAAAAAAATATGAATTGTTACGTTTTAAAGGATTTGGTATTATACAATACTTGTTTATATTGATGTCAATGTGAAAAGAAAATAAAATTGCGGAAGTTAGGCCAACCAAATAATTCAAAGCCGTTTTCACTTGATTCTTAGTAACATCCTGAGGTTTGCAAGTATTCCGTATAAGATTATAAAGTAACCTGGCGAAATAAACGATAATCTAACATTCCTATAGGCATACCGCGTGGTCTCAGATTTGGCTAGATCTAACTGCAATTGAGTTTCACTCAGCATTTTTTTTGTGATATCCCGAAGTCTTGAACATAACCGCATAATGTAAGCTGGCGATGGCGTCGTAGATATTCATCTATCAGGCCACGATGGGGACCCAACTGTTATCACGTGTTCGTATGTGTGCATAGTGTAATGCAGATTGCGCGGTAGTGTCACTCAAACTCCTGCAATTTTCCTATTCATGACCACTTGATCTGCATCGCGGATGTTATGACCAATTGGTGTCGCTTATACTAGCGTCTGAACAATTTATATGCTCATATTCATGCTCCGGGGAGCTCACCGCTCGTTCAAGGCCTTTCGGATACGGAGCTAATGCATAGTGGTGACTCTCTTCATTTACTCAGTTATTATAAAGAACTTAGGCTCTCGACCTTTCAGTACCTATATGCCGCAATAGGGCTATTTATTAGCAAATAGCACATCTCATTTCATATGTTAGGATCGAAGGGTATTTAAGCCCCGGTCTCGGTTAGAATACCTTACTGCTAAGTCGGCTTCGGTCTTTGAAACACCAACTTTAGAAGTCATTTGTGTTCAACGGTTCTTCTGCGAATTTCTCAAGCCGTGTGTTGCTGTATCAATCAATACTGTTTAGTGATTATTATTCACTGCAGGCCATAGACTGACCAATATATTCTTTCTGGGCAATCGCCTAGTGCTATTTCTAAAATTTGCATTGTTGAAGATACACTTAAAAATGATTAGATTATATTGTCTCATTTTAGTTATTTTGTGTCTACAGATGTTGCTCCTCTTCTTCTTTTTGGAGTTATTTCGTGTTTTGTATATTCTATATGGAGAAAATAGCGATTTTTAAAAATGTGGGTGTCTCTTCCAAATAAGCTAAATAGGCTTGTCACAAAACAAATTATGAAGCTTCGTGCAAAATTTCGAAAATACAAAATTAACTTTTTGACTTTCGTGTTCTTTGTAAGAATTTAATTAATATCTTACAAATATTATTCCATAATGAGTGGCCTTGATATCAGCTTGGGGACTATGTACGTATAGGTACAAAATATGTTCAGCGATGTCTTCAGGTCAGTTCAACCCAACTTTTAGGCCGTTGTCTTTGATTTTTTTTATGAAATTAATCATTTATTTCAGGTTGGCCAACTCGCTCGACCTCAAGTTAAAGTGCCTCTCCTGCCCTGCGAACACTACTACCTTCACACCAAACCTATAGAAAACCTAGATCCTATGACCCCTGGTATGTATTATTAAAACTATACTTATGTATACATTGAGAATTTGAACAGAATTTTAGAACAAAAACTGAGTAGGAAATGGGATTAAGCAAAGATTTTAATCGATACATTGCCCTCACTGTACTTTTATTAAGCGAGAAACGGAGATAGAGTTCACATATCCCATATATCATAATCGATATAATTGTCATTGTGAATAATCGAGAATTGTCTTGATCGAATAATTACTTTTCAAATGTCGTCAACGAATTGGTAACGTGGCCATCTTTTAACGCGTTCGGGCGAATCTGTCGATCTATACTCGTACTAGCCAGATACAAGAGTGAATACTCGTAGAAGGTACTCCAGAAAACCCAGTAAGCCGTTACAGATCAATCTCCTTTAATTTTCGTCCCAAATCTACATTCAAAAGTGCGCATGGTCACTTGACCAGTTCAGGGTTCAAATTCACTATTGCATAATGTTGCTTCTTCCAGTTATCCGCGACCCCGATGGCTACATCTACCTGCGAGAGAGAGACGGCTGTATCCTGGCTGGTGGTTTCGAACCCATCGCGAAACCTGTGTATGAAGAGGAAAGTAAGTTATATGGGACACTGGTTGAAAGATTAGCAAACAAAACAATAAAAAAGCGAATGAATGGTCTTATGGCTGATGATAAGCCGATTTTAGGAGAATTAGAACCTTTATGAAGGTTTTTTCTAAAATTCTATCATGCTATCTATACGATACTATCATAGTAGGAATTTGATATACGGCATCGCAACGTGGATGCCTCTAGTATCACAGTTGCCAATAAACAAGCGAGACGTAAAGTAAAGAAAATTTATTCGCATAGATTGCAGGTACATAAAATAAGATGTAATAATAAGATGGGTGAGCCTTGTGCAATCTACCTTATATTAGGCATGCAAACATTTAAATAATTAAATATATAGACAATTAAATTAAATAATGGTTACCAGTTAAAACAATAGTTTCCATAGCACATTCATAATATAAAACATTAACTCTACTTAATAGTTATAAGTCGAGTCGACCTTGAGTCATAGGTCGAGCTACACGATAACTGACAAATGCTTGCACTGACTGGACCGGTCCACTCGAATCTGTGTGGTTCTTTCTTCAAGGGACCTTCTCAGACACTAATCTGCATAGTCTTCATGTGAGTTAACCAAGATTATGTCTGGACTTTAAAAGAGACTATGACCGCTGAGTTTGTTTCGGCTGTTTCTTCTCAGAGTAGTCAGGTACGAAACACCGGCCCTATCTAGTTTAAAAAAATAGACGTGTAAAAGTGTTTTTAAAAACCTATTTGCTAAATAAACATCATTTATCAATACAATTGGAATAAAAATCGGATAAATTGAGAGAATGAGAAAATTATGTCAATGATAATTAAATTACATTAAATTATTCAATACATTAAATTATTAAATCAAAAGTCAGTGTCATTTAAAAAGTCATTTACTGAATAGTAGCATTTTGCAATCAATAGTGACGTCAGTCTCTTTTTAAAATTTTGAATTGTATCATTTTTAATGATATTGGGTCCATTATTAGAAATTATTGGGCCCATACTAATAACACTTTTTTGACTTACTTCCTGTACGGTAGCTATTTGCACCACCAATCCATTGAATTACTTTTTTTGAGCTGTCTACGCTTCTCCATAGATTTTTTAACCTGTGTCGTCACCAATTTACCAAGTCAGTGACCCGACTTTTTGATTATACAGCAACTAAAAAAATCAAATTTTAAGGTCATTAATTTTTAATCAGTAATTCCAGTGTGGGAAAGAGACAGAGCTATACAGGTAGTATAGCGCCATCTCTTTCCCACACTGGAATTACTCCTGCTATAAAACATCATGGTAGACCACCACGTCTTCAGGTCGAAATAAAATGTTTAAAGAGAAATTGTGACTTGGAATTATGGGGGCATCTACCCCATTGTGACAGTTTCTTAGTCTCACTCTCCGTCTCACAGTATCCTCGATGTCCCAACGCTGCGTTCCTGAAGACTGGGACCACTTCCACGTCCTCCTGCAGCAACTGCTCAAACGTGTGCCAAGCCTTAGCCAAGCAGTACTGCACAAGCTCTGTAATGGACTGGAGGCATTCTCGCCTGACTGCAAGTGGATTGTTGGAGAGGCCCCTGAGGTAGGTTAGCTTGAAGGAAAAGAGCCTGATCCATCTGTCACATCGCAGACGAGGAAGTGACGAGCTATTCAATATATTCTGGCTCAAGCAACGTACATTCGGTGTAGGTGGCTAATAGAGATGTATATATAGTAGTTTATAGGTGATCGCTGACTGTTAGAAAGTCCTTCTGCACTAGTTAGTGTTACACATTAATTGCGGTTCAGGTTATCGTCTTTTTGTCAAAGCTCGATTTTGGAAGCGCCTTTTGCCACCCCCGCAACTGGTACACACGGCTACACATCAAGCTATACTTTTCCAGTATAAGCTGACCTCGCATTGAACGGAAATCCTATACAATGCGAGATCAGCATAAACTGGAAATGTATAGCTTGATGTGTAGCCGTGTGTACAAGCGTAGACGCGGTTATAAAATCAATAACTAAGCCGCGAGAGACGCCTCCCCGCGCGGGTCTTGGTACAGGATCGCGGAATGCGCGTAAACACATAAGCCGATATTAGCTATCATCATCTGCCTCGCCTTTTCCCAACTATGTTAGGGTCGGCTCCCAGTCTAACCGGATGCAGCTGAATACCACTATTTTACATGGAGCGACTGCCTATCTGACCTCCACAACCCAGTTAGTACTGGGTACCACTGACTACTTAACGACTTACAAAGATCTATAATTAACAGACGGGAACAACGGCGTAACGTGCTTTCCGAGGCACGGAGGAAACTCGGTATGTAATGGGTGGTCACCCATCCATGGCATGCGCCGCTTCACCGATACGAGCTTATACGCGTACAAAAAATACGCTAGACTGAAACTGCTACAGCAAACAACTCGTTACTAATTGCTGAATTTAGTCGCGTCTCGTCAGCGGTGTGACATGTTTGTTTTTTGTTACCTCCACTACGTACTTCTTGAGTATCAAACACGATGGATTAGAACATTGTTTTAAGCTTTCACTGTTTACAACTTAACTTATAATATCACTTATGGGATATCAACCCGCGATCGTGGCGCTTGCAACAGCGTCGAAATATCGGGAGCTCAAAATAATAGACAATCACGGAATATATCCCGTAAGTGATAGTATAAGTTTACGATTGATTAGCTTCATACCATACCACATTCCAAAGGGGTTGTTTGCTGGTAACATCACCGCGACATTCACTCGTCTCCGTCATCTTGAACAAAAAGCAACTAATAGCTTAGTACCAACACACTCGAGGCGAAAGTGCCAGCAAGAAGCGCCAAGGTAGTTGAATGGAAGTAACGTACTCATCGTGGCGCCATCTACGCGGAACTAAAATGTCAGTTTTCTGTCACATTATTTCATCATCATATTCCTGCCCTTGTCCCAAGTTTTATTCGGGTCGGGTCTGAAATATATATCGTTACTTTATTGCAATAAACTGTGTGTAACAAGACCCTTAACGAAGCCGTCAACCGAGTATTATGTACATCAAACTAAGTATTTTTTCGCAAAAAATATTGCTGGGTAACGATTTTTTGTGTTAAATGTCACGTTTTACGGTAGGACTCAATGTAACGCACTCAATACATTGTGCTGGTGAATGGATTGAATAGTACCGCGGGGGTCGTGGAGGTGTTTACAGTAAAAATCCTCCGTTAAAAACATGTATTAAAAAAAAAAACCTGTGAAAAAGTTGGAACTTTGACCCCCGATATCTCCGTAACTAAAAGGTTCCCAGGTATGGTCTAGAACAAAAAATGATCGCAATGACGAGGAGAACAAGTGCCTATCGGCTTCGTTAAGGGTCTTCTTACACCCTTATAGGGTGTGTGACCGATACTTAAACACGTGATTGTACTCATGATAACACACAACTTTCGCAAAGCAACATTTTTTTTTAATACTTATCATCACTTTAATCACAATAACACAACAGCCGTATAAAATTCGCGCGCGCGCCTGTGACCTATCAGCTGTTAGCCTCTTGACCCTGCCTACCCACTGTTTTAAGGTACGATAGTTATGAGAGAACGGCGTCACGCAGATACAGCGTTATTTTCAAATGTAACTAAACATATTTTTTAACATTCAACTATGGATAATTTATTTAACAATGATCTGGGGGCCTAAAATGGCCGCTTTAAGAGAATCATAATAGGATAATAATATGAATTAAGTTAAAAATGTTAAAAAATTAATCTTCACTTCGTGACCATTTTACATATTGTAACGTAATAAATACTATTTTCTATGATTCTGTAAAAGCGGCCATTAGACCCCAGGTTTCTGGTATGTTTTATTTTTTTCTTATGTTTATTTTCTGTTTACTTATATGTATTTGACTAATACAAATTATATTGCGTTGTTTGTGTGTTTTAATAAGCATAGTCGGCCTTGTAATGACATTACCACTATTGACAAAAATTCTATAAATTGAAACTTTTGCACATATTCAGTCTATAATGTTCCCACTGCTAGGACACAGGCCTCCTCTCTATGTGACGGAATAAGCCGCAACTACCCACTCGAACCCAGAGCGGGTTGCTAAATTTCAGAACAGATGTAAATATGTAACTTTCACATGGACAGATAGACTTTATCGTTTTATTAAGCGAAATTCAACCTTGGAATGGTAAAAAAATTACGAGGTCGACTATACAAATGATGATGTCAATCCTTTATAAAATAATACTTACAGGATGTGAATTCAGTACATGGTTCTATAGTCACACCAGCGTTGAAATATATAATCGGTATCAGTATTTTATAACCGACGAATATCTGATTGCATTTTCAAGTCAATTACTGCCTGTATATTATGATATTACGAACTAACAAGAAGAATCACAAAGACTCCTAAGAAAAAGACCTCTTCGCAGACGTGTGCAGGTGCGGGTTGATATAGATTATTGGATTTACTAAAAACGTGTGTTTATGTCAACTCCATTCTGTAACACTGTCACCACCAGAAGAAGAGAAGATACCCTTCTCTTCGATGCATTTAATCTCACGGATTGTAGCTGTACTAAACAAGGCTAAATTCGTGAAATCGAATGTGTTGACGGGAATGGGCAAGCATCATGGAAGATACAAGAAAGAAGAGATTGTAGGTGTTTCTTTAGTTAGTGTAAGTAAAAGGTAATGCTAATCATTTAAAATTCGAATGTTTTTGCCTTTGAGTTTATATAATGCTAGCTGTTGTCCGTGACCTTCGTTCGCTTGAATTATAAAAAAAAAATTACTGCCCGTTTTGAATCGGATTTTGTTACCAACATCAAGGGTTTTAATTTTTTTTAACGGAATCCTAATTCTTTAAAGGTAGCCTATGTTAGACCTTATACCATCAGCTATCTGCCAAAAAAAGTCCTGTCTAGAATAGTTCTCGATCTTTGAAGAGATCCAAATTGTAATGATCAGGACAGAGAAGCCGGCAGTGAATTACACAGTAAATGTGGCAGCATAGCGCTTGGTGACGCTTCGCGGTACCTCTGCTCGTCCGATGATAAAATGGGGAAAAATGGATTAAAAACGGTATGAAGAGTAAAATTATAATATTCCTTGAGTACTTTTAGAAGGCAATTTCTTCGGGAAGGGTGTATTATTAAAGTTGTAGATTTGCATTGTTTACTAACATCATTAATTTGCCTCTGAAACGAGACAGTGTGATTCTATACGAGCTCTTTATTCCTCTACCTACTTCCAATATTCTACCACCAGAATCACCACGAGAAACTCCTTTAATTCCAGATGTTCAACTACCACGTGGCTGCCGGCATGAAGACGGTGGGCATATCGGCTGCCGGTGGCGTGGCCGAATCTACAGCCGACGAGATCGTCGATGGCTACTCCAAGTATGACATGCACGAGCTGGGCCTCAATCGGTTTCTGGGTCTTCACAACAATAAGAGGTTCCTTAGGGATCGGGTAAAGGAAGTTCCTGGTTAGTACTCACCATTACTCCGACGTATCGTAGATATGTATAACACACATTTTATCGAATTTAATATTTTCCCGTTTTTCACTTTCAGTTTAAAAGGATGGCTATTGAATCTTTAAAGTAGCTATCTAATACCTATCATCTCAAAATCACAATGAGTATTAACTTAATTTTCTGTAATATTAATGCACGCATTTAACTATCTGTTAATCATTATTTCGCGGACATTGGTGTGGGTTACACGTTTATTTACTTAGTTTTTAACTTATTCTGGCATACTTTTTGTAAAGTGTTTCTATTAAATGTCCCAATAAAGTAAAATAAAATTACATAACATCTTACATAATATCTCGCCTGTAATGGACAAACCAAATTTCTAGGTATTTGGCTGGACGAAAACATGACATGGAAAATACACATGGAGACTATGATTAAAAAAATTAATCAATTTTGTTATGCTCTACACAATTTGAATAAGGTTGCGAATCGTAATACTATCCTTACTGCATATCATGCACATGTCTCCTCAACTCTTCGTTACGGCATAATATTTTGGGGCAACTCTGCCAACAGAGAAATGGCATTTAAAGCCCAAAAACAATGTCTTAGAGCCGTATGTCTGTTAAAAACCACCGAAAGTTGCAAACCATTTTTCGTTACTTTAAAAATACTTACGCTTCCATCCCTCTACATTTATGAAATTGCAATATTTGTTAAGGAGAATCTGTCTAAATTTGATAAACTTAATACTAGACGCCACCAAAGCACACTAAAATAAAAAAAAACACAATACTTCACTTTTCTCAAAGAGTTGTCTCGGCATGGGTCCAAAGATTTTCAATAAACTACCAAAAACTTTTAAAAGTATGACCAACATAAATAATTTTAAATCGCAACTTAAGAAATTCTTGATTGAAAAGGCTTACTACTCTATCAATGAGTTTTTAGATGATAAAAGCATAAAATAAAATATGTCCGATCCACTTGTTTTACGACGTTACTTGTTTGAAACAGTTTTATCTAGTTTGTAGTTTTTTACGCTTAATTTGTACGCCTTCTAAGGCAAAACATAGTGATACAACACAAATTTTATACCATGTACCCAGTGGCGTGCAGTGGTCCTCCACAGAGGGTAGGCCAGGCATAATGACACATAAAAAAAAAAAAATCGCGCAACATCACAGCGACGCTCTACATATTATGATGACCCTCAAAGAAGTAACATTTATTAATTTATAATATTTTGAAAGAAAAAAACATTGAAAATAATCCTGTAAAAACAAAAGTTATAAATACAAGAACTCACCAAATTATTCAAGGTTCAAAAACACGATTTTCTGGCGATGCAAACAGAAGAAAGATTCGGCCACCTCAAATATCTTATACAAGCGAGTGGGTGATAATTACAGAACACGTCACTTGCAAGATATCCGAAGCGGCCTATAAAGGCCCTATTTCATGTGATTCGCATGTATAAATATATTTAATAAGTTAACTACGGGTTTGAAATTAGTGAAAAAATCAACTCATTTATAAATTAAATCTACGCGCCTATCCTTTTTCAAATATGATTTTAAGACCTCGTCATAAAAAGTAGGCTTGCGTCGTAGGTCGACCATTAATTCTTTTTCTATAGAAATTAAAGATAGATTTGTGAGTCGTTGCTGACTTTGTGTGTTTCTTAGATAGGTGTGGATACGTTTTAAGGACGAAAATGAACGTTCTGCCGATGCGCTGCTTGCTGGGATAGTAACAATAAACTTCGCCAAACGTAAAACTTCTGAAAAAACTTTATCTAAATTATTTTTATACAAATTTTGAATGATACTATATATGCTACAATTCGCAAATTCAGGCGATCTATAAATACAGCGCAATTCATTTTTTAATCTATCAAAATTAAAGTTTGCCTGATAAGTATTAGTGAACTCTCTGATTTCCTTTTCAGGGAATTGTTCACTATATTTACTAAAATTCTCACAAGAAAGTAACTCAAAGAATTTCAAATTTTTAATATTAAGATAACGATCTCTTAATTCGCTAAGTACATTATCAATTATTTCGGTAAAAATTCGCCGATAGTGTATTTTTACATCATCGACATTGCGCTTTCTTTTGGGTGGCCCGGTTATGAGAGCAGTTGCATCATAATTGATCTCGAACCTGTCTCTGTAACGAGCTAAAAATGACTCGAATTGTTTTATCTTTTTAACACAATACGCGATGTCACAAGTTTTTTTCTGTATGATGTCGTATAAAATATCAGTTTCAGCAAAAATATCCACGAATGTTTTTAAAAAAAAATTAAATTCAAATTCTTTCATGTTAAATAAAAATGAAGTGACTTGTGACAGTGTATCACCATCCCAGTGTTGAGTATTTTCAAACAACTGAAGGAGGAGTGTGGACTCGTTATTAATTATATTTAACGTGCGCGAGTGATATGTCCACCTTGTTTCAGCGACACGAGGCAGCTTTTTCATAACGGCAAAGTCGTTATAATACGCCATTCGTTTCGTACTAGTGTGAAAAAAAAACCGCAATTGATTTTATTATACTAAAAAAGCGTTTTGTTTCAGGAACCCGTTCAAAAGATTTCGATAAAACTAAGTTTAATACATGTGCGGAACACCAAACATACATAGCTTGCGGACATTTTTGCCTCACCAAAGCCTGCACGCCGTTAATTTGAGAGGATAAAACTGCTGCCCCGTCATAAGTTTGTGCAATTAATTTAGAATGGCAATCTAAATCTCCTAAAGTTTCCAAAATGATAGAGCTTAAAGTTACAGCGGTCCGATCCGCGCTGACATCTACGTATTTAATAAATCGATCCACTACTTCGGAATCATGAAAATATCTTAAAATCAGAACTAATTGTTCTCGGCCGCTTATGTCAGGTGTTTCATCCACCATGACAGCAACATAATCGGACTGTTTAATTTCGTCTTTAACGTGATCAGTCATCACAGATGCAACGCTCGAGATCAAATCATTTTGCGTTCTGTTCGACATGCCCGTGAATGAGGTACTTGCATTTTGTAAGTGGGTTTCTAAAACTCCATCATACTTTGCCAATAAATCTACTGTTTCTAAATAATTACCTCTATTCAGTGATGATAATGATTCATCGTGGCCGCGAAAAGCTAATTCTTGTTTTCCCAGAAAGCATACGACATCGATCAGTCTTTGAAAAATATTTCTATTCCTATCTACTTTAGAATTATGCCTTTCTATATCTAATCTTAACTGGCTATTAATACTAGTGTCAATACGTGATTTACCAAATGTATTTAACTTTAAGCAAGCCTCTAGATGTTTTTCTGATACGTCATGCTTTTTTGCCGAGGAATGAAAATTATGCAAATCAATATATCCCTCACTCCACTTACTGGAAGTATTAAACAAAATGCACGGAAAACAAAATAATTTATTTGTGTGTATACAGCCACACAGCCAGTTATATGTTGCATAATTTTGAGGATTGAAATGACGAGTACGAGATGAATTATCATATTTTTGGATTAATTCTCGTAATTCGGGCACACATCTACCTTTAGACACAACTTGAATCTTATCATTAAACGATAATTGCGCAAACTTACTGCTTTTAACTTCTAACAAACACACATTATCGGCGCAAACTTCACAACAGAACACCATTCTTATGTAAATAAACAAATAATAAACACAACAAATAATATTTACTCTACTGTACGTTTCAAAACGAATTACTTATAACTTAGAAGATATAAAAAAGTAAATCAATCAAGATCGGATGTAAATTGCTTGTCACATGAAACAATATGGCTTCTCTAAGAAAGATGTAATTTCTAATTTGTCGATAAAAAAACACTACCAATTAAAATTGCATCATTGTCATACCCTGTTTTCCTACAAAAGGGATTAGCAAAAATTTGGGCGGATAATACAGTCCAGGGTTGCCGATACTTATTTTCCTAACTCCCCAAAAATCAAAGCGAAATTTCCCAAATATGAGGAGAAAAATAAAAATTATGAAGTTTTTAATTATTTTTATAGGGCTTTTGCTATTCTTTACAATTTATAATGTTTTGGAAGGTTTAAAGTCGACAATACCACCCTGTTTTTTTAATTGTCTCTAGTAATCATTAAGGAAACTATCGTGTCTGTGTGAAGTCTGTTTCTCAAATTGCCCGCAATTCGGGGAATTGTCAAAAAATTGGGAACCCTGGTCTTCAATACTTTTCATTCATTAAATCTTGACTTTACACACAGCCAATCACAACACGCGGTGGCCAGCTACAGTCGCAGTAGTTACGCCCCTAATTTCAACCATGTGTGCCGTTCATACACAAGAAGAATATACCAGTGTGCCTAAATTTATCAATGGGAATTAGGCTGGGCGAGTTCGAGCCTAAGGCGTTCGTACCGAGCTCCGTCGAACTGTGAGATACGTCACTCGGGCGCGACAAGTTGCTATAAGCATTTTAACAGGTGTTTTAACTGTTTTTTTAATCTTTCGTATTATTTTATTACATACTTAAAATAAATGCATTGGGCGTTGTTGGTAGGGTAGGCTAGGCCTAATTGCCTCTATGGACGGCACGCCACTGCATGTACCATGTTACCTATGTTCAACAAATAAAATACTTTGACTTTTGACTTAATCCGCGACGGGTTAGGTAGACGTGTACCTAACAGTACACCCACATTTCACCAGGTATCATGTAATAGGGGGCGAGCCTACTGCCATCAACCAGCCACAAATCCAGACTGCTGTGGCTGCTACTGAGAACCTCTTGCTCAGCAGTCACGCTTGCAACCATATTCTTGTGTTATTGATATTAAATTATAAAAAAAAAAAACGAAAATGAAATGCATCGGGAATCGAGGTGCACGGTCAAACGGCAAATTCAAAATAATTTATTTGCTAATATGGGTAATTACATAAAGTTGTTAAAAATAGAGCATCGTGACTCGTGTCTGGTACCCGCGACTGAGGAGAAAAACAAGTAATAAAAGTGGTTAAGCATACCACGAGAACTATGTGACCTGTTCGAGGTCGTACACACAGCGTCAGTAAGTGTTAACCCGTCAAGCATTAACATTTTAAAGCTTAATGGGTTAGCACTTAGTGACGCTGTGTGTACACAGGGCCTAAGCCAAGCAACAGAAAAAAATAAATACAAAATTAAAGAGGTTTCTTAGAGCAAAATTACAAATTAAACAAAAGTATTTTGTGTCATTATATTTTATTGCTAATGTTACGACTGACAGTGTAAGAAAAAAACGTGTTGCGCCGAGCCCTAATTACATGTGACAAGGGCAAGAAGATGGTAATGATTTTTTATTGCTAAATCATTAATGGGCTTTCTAGTAAGTCATTGTTTTATCAATAAGAACAAAGTTTGAACAGAGCCGCTCAAAAAAATTTCAAAATAATAAAATCTAAACTAATCTTTGTTCCCAGGTGTACACTACGGGCTTCCGTACCCGTTCCACGAGTTTGAAACTGGTCGCAACCTGAGACTGTCGCCTCTGTACCCGACTCTTCGCGACAATGGCGCCGTGTTCGGACAGGTCATGGGCTATGAGAGACCGACGTGGTTCGAGACTGTTGGTAAGTAGGAGAACTGAAAAGAAATACATTCATGACATGTTTGGTTATTTTGCCGCGTGGCCTTCGAACACCGCCATCTTCTTTTTAAATGACTTCAAAAAAGGAGGAGGTAAGACCTCCTCCCTTTTATTTTCAACTACCTGTTGCCTGCGGCTTTGCCCGCGTTTTCGTCGGAAATTATCCCACGGGCACGTTGTAAATATAGCCTATGGCACTCGGGGATAATGTAGCTTCCAATTAGTGAAAGAATTTTCAAAATCGGTTCAGTGATTATCCCCTAGCAACCTCACAAACTTTACCTCTTTATAATATTAGTATAGAATTGAACAGCAGATTTTATTTTAAATTACCGTTGGAACATTTCCACGGGGGGGTCAGAATGATTTACTGAATACGTCGAAACGGTTTTCGAGTCAGTGTCCCTTGCACCTCGTATATTACATCCAATTTATGGAACAGATTGTCACAAAGGCCTAAACAGAGACCGGAATATATGTAGAGCTCATTTTCATAAACTAATGTGGATAATACCTCCCTATAAAATCCCACAATGATTTTATCCACACTAGGGAGGTATTGACTGCCTCGTTGGTCGAGTGGTCGCAAGCGAGACTGTTGAGCATGAGGTCCTGGGTTCGATTCCCGGGTCGGACAGTGTTATTGGATTTTTTCTTAAAAAAATTCTCAGCAGCAGCTCACATAACTGGCGAAATTTGGGTGTACTATTACATACGCGTGATTTTATGAATTATCCACATGTTATCCTTGTAGTTAAGGCAAAACACACAAAAACATTTCCTATTTATCATCGCTGTACTTCTTAAAAAATAAACTTTCTAACTAGCTAGATATTTTGCAGATCCCGCTGCCGACAAGCCCCGCCCGTTCAAGGTCGCATACACGAAAACGTTCAACAAACCTCATTGGTTCGAGACCGTTCAGCGTGAGTACTGGGCATGCCGCGAAAGAGTGGGATTGGCTGATTACTCGTCCTTCACCAAGATCGATATACAGGTGAATACGACCTTAACTTTGGAGTTATAGGGTATACTGTCCAGTGATACGTGGATATGGGTTATGCGGGCCGTCCGCACCGTCCTTTACTAAGATAAGTAAACAGTATAATTTTAATATAGTTGAAGTTCTGTTTTCATCGTAAACTGGCGAGGCTGTAAGAAGTAATAACTTTGATGAATTATATGTTGGAAACTTGACGGTTTAGACCGGAGTTCTCCAAGCTTTATTATCTTGTAGACCCCTTGCCATGCATGTTTCACGATTTTGGATAGACCCCCGCTTAGCTAATATTACATTTTTGAAAATGCATCTACTCAAATGTATTTTGACTGATTTCTAACGTAGAAGAAAACAACCATGAAAAACACATTAATCTTTATAAACATGTCGGAGAAATCAGAATTTAATCCGCTAGGCTTCTACATCAGGTGGGCAGACGATGGGTTTCGTGCTATGAAAAGACACTGAGAGCGATACACTGTTTCTAGCAACACTAACGAATTACTTGAGATTACAACTTAACACAATAGCACGGGCACAATGAATGAGGTACAGTTCCAAGAGGTCTCAACTCCGCCGCGATCATACACTGTCTATCGTCCTAGCATCGAATTGTCAACATCCGGGTTTTTTTTGGTTTATTAGTTTAATTCTGGCAAGAAATGCTGAAATTATGGATTTTGTTTTGATTAAATTTAGGCTGTCACCTTGTAACTGTAGGTTATCTCATAGGCTCATTAAATTTACTGAATAAATCTGTTAAATAGGTAAGGTCGCGATATGCTTAAATAAGATCAAACTATCGAGGACTCCCGTTTACATTTCATAGACCCCAATTTTTTTTCCGCTTTCATGGACTCCTTGTAAGTCGTCGTCGACCCCTGGGGGTCGATATAGACCACTTTCGATATCACTGGTTTAGACGATATTCTCTCATTCAAAACTTCTTTGAATTGATGCCAACAATTGATTAACAAATGGCGGAAGTTAGGCAGGGCAAATAATAGTAGAGAATTAAAATGTATCTTTAACAAAATCTTTTATCCTAGTAAAACGACATATAATGTTCAGTCCCAGGGTCGCGAGGTAGTGGATCTGCTGCAGTACCTATGCTCCAACGACGTCGACGTGCCAGTGGGCAGCATCATACACACGGGCATGCAGAACGAACGCGGAGGCTACGAGAACGACTGCAGTCTCGCCAGGATATCTGACAACCTGTGAGTGCATACAATCCATCATTCTGAACGACCGCCATAGCAGTGATAGCCTAGTGGTGTGACCATTGGAATGCCAAGTCATAGGTCTCAAGTTCGAACCCAAGACACGCACCTCTGATTTTTCGGAATCCACACGCGTATCCGCGCGCGTTTTTCGCGTATTGTATATAATTATCAATTGCTGCGGTGAAGGAAAACCAGCATGCCTGAGAGATTTTTCTAGACGGCAGTAAAGCCTCTGTCATCAGGTGAGGCACTAACCACACCATAAAGAAAAGAACTCCCACCCTCACATAGAATTATTCAATGGTAATTTAAAAAAAAAGACCTACATGGCAAAATGTATTGAACGGTAGATTTTTTTTTCACCCTGTATACTTAAGACAAGGCAAGAAAAATGCGCTGAAGATTAGATTTTAGTGGGTTAAAAGAATGTAATAACCTTTTGAGAGTATAAATAAACTGAATACCTAATCGCTCATGATTGAAACCATCACTGGGCTGGTTGCGATTGGGCTGTATTGGGTGAGTATCCATTGCATATACGTAGAGAGCTTTACGTGCCTTGGAAACATCCAAACGGATTTCCGGTACAGTCGATATTTGAATCCCGGAAGTCTGATAACTGATCTTGCCGTGGTGTCAATATTAATCAATATGTAAATATTAGTATCCAGTATCAGTTGTGAAGAGGCAAGTCCCATGATGCCTTGATCAATTTACCTAGAATCTACATCAACCTTTTCTTTTCCAATATTTTGGAAAGACTAGTCAGATTATGTACAAACAGCAACACTCTTAATTATACACAATTTTATCTGACCAACACTCTTAATTATACACAATTTTATCTGATATATCGCAGGAAAGAGATTCACATTTGACGTTGACAATTATGAAGCCTAGCCAGTGGTTGAGTAACATAGCTTAATTTCGTCGGATAATTTAAGAAATCGGGAAAATTCGGTAAGAGTCGTTTTTTTTCGTTTTACCCTATTGCGACGACATTTAGACATCTTATTTCTTATGACGATATTAATAATTTATTACTGTTCAACATTTTAGGAATTCAACATTACGGGTCTAAAGGATATTATCGACTATCCATAACCACATTTAATTAAAACAAATAATTGTAATTATTATTTGATTTACATTTTTCATTTTGTGTAATTATTTTAAATTGTATGGTCAGCACATATAAACTCCAACTCAAAAATAACTTTAGTTTCGTAAAACATTAGTATCATGTGAAAATCGTCATTATTGAGCGAAGCGAAGCCTAGCGAAGTGTAGCTCGATTCCTCCCGACTGAATATAGTGTTATTTGACTAACAAAATGACCTCCAGATAATCATGGTCGGAAAATATCATACAGGCCGCAAAATAAAGAGGAGATAAAGTTGCACAGCACACACTTCCAAATATATGCGACCCAATCAGTGCGTCTCTATAAGTCCGACTCTATATACACCAGTCTCCCACAGGTGAAAATATATATTGATATTTCATTTGTGGTAAGAAGTAAATGACCATTCTATTCTATTATATTCTAATCACGCATAAACAGCAGGACCAATTTACATGGCATATGAACACGGGCCAATAGATGAAATCGAATCCGCCCGCCAAGCGTGGAGTTTATGGCAATAACCTCCACTTTTTCGGGAAAGGCCCTCAGTATGGAATGTGACCTTCACCTTTTTCCAGTATACAACTCATCCTGATTCACATTTCTTCCACCATGTTCCAGCATATTTCGCTGCCTTTTAATGAATCCCAAGTGGAAAACACCAGATCTCGTAGATTGGTCTGATAACGCAACTCAGTGGGATCCCAATTGAGAATCATTTGTGCCCAAAGATTCTCAATGAGATTTAGATCGGGACTTTTAGCTGGCCATTGATTTGGTGTAAAATTGACGTGAAAGAAAGAAAGAAAGAAAGAAAGAAAGAAAGAAAGATGCATTTATTTGTTAAAACATGTGTGACATGATACATGAATATGCACATAGGGATGGAGATCGAGAAATTGTTGGTTCAACATGTTTTGCCATATTCGGCGTACAAAATAGTTTACGTTACTTTATTAGAAATTAAAAATAGTTACATTACATAATAGTCAAAATTCATTCAATTCAAGTAAGTCAAGTATATCATTCAATTCATATAAATTACAATGTCAAGAAAAGATAAAATTATTCAGTCAAACAGAAAAATCAGTTTCGGCAAGAAATTCGGAGATACTATAATATGCCTTTTGCGAAAGAAACATTTTTAATTGGCGTTTGAATGCCTTACCATTCAGCTCCTTCCAACATTTAGGCAATTTGTTAAATATAGTAGGCGCCATACAGACGACACTTTTGCGCATGAGTGCCGTTTTTGCTGGATAGACTCGAAGAATGGTCATATCCCGTCTGTTACGCGGTATCACGTCCTGTAAACGTGGAAATCGATTGGGGTTTGTTTTGACGAACATTGCAGTTTCAAGGATATACAGACAAGGAAGAGTCAACAGCTTGTACCTTTTAAAATATGGCTTACATGTATCGATCGTGTTTAGCCCGAACATAGATCTAATGCATCTCTTTTGGGCCTTAAATGCCATGTTAGCGTTTGTAGAATTTCCCCAGAATATGATGCCATATCTTAGGTGAGACGCAACTAAACCATGGTAAGCCGCAAGCAAGGTATCTACATTCACAACTGCAGCTAGAGAGTGCAATGCAAATGCTGAACTACAAATTTTTTTACACAGGTGCTCGATTTGAAATTTCCAGTCAAGCCTTTTGTCAATTATTAGTCCAAGGAATTTAGTAGTATTTACAATTTCAACAATTTTATCATCTATAGTTATGTCATGATGTTCCATAGTCAGTCGTTGGCTAAAATGTATGATTTTCGTTTTATCTAAATTAATCTTTAAATTATTATTGTTTAACCATTCTATTATAGATGTCAAGGTATTATGAATGTCAAATTTATATTGGGTCATGTCATTGCTATTACTAGAAATGGTCACCGTGCTATCATCTGCAAATAAAGTCATAGGGTGTGGAACTGATTTTGGCAAGTCATTAATATACAGTATAAAAAGTGGAGGTCCCAATACACTACCTTGAGGAACACCAAAAGTTATTTGACGTTCCTCTGATAGGTATATCTCTTCCCTTTTAGTCGTTATATTAATTCTAGTGATTTCTGTCTTTTGCTTTCTATTGTCTAAGTAGGATTTAATTAAATTAAGAACATTACCTCTTATACCATATGCTTCAAGTTTTTTTATTAGAATGTCATGATTTACGTAGTCAAATGCTTTAGTCATATCGCAGAAGATGGAACATACAGGTGTTTTTTTGTCCATTTTTGTCAAAACAGTGTATAAAAAGTCATAGATCGCCATATTTATAGTTTTATTTTCGCGAAATCCCTTTTGCTCATTACATAATATATTATTTTTTTCAGTGTAACCATTTAATTCCGTTTGAATGCCAGGCGGTTTTACATTTGTTGTGTGATGTTTTGATTTTATAGTTATTTTGTGAACGCTGTGTTAGAGTCATGATTTTTCTAAAAAGCTTAGAGTATTCTTTATAGCGATTTCTATTTAATTCATTTGATTTTAATCTGTAGGACCACAAAAGTTGCCGTTTTTTCTTACTACAGGTTCTAATTCCTTTAGATATCCATCTTGGCTTTGTTATTACATTTACTGTAACCCTAGTCTTAGGAAAACAGAGGTTGTAGAAGAAAGAGAATATTTCATGAAATTTGTTGTATGCAATGTTCGGGTCATCCGTTTCATATATTTCGGAGAAATACATTTTGCTAATACAATATTTGAATTTAGATGTATTTTCCTTGCTGTAGTTGCGTCTTAAAACACCGTATTTGTCGATCGTACATATTTTATTTACCGGGCATTTTAAAATCTGGGATGTGTGGTCTGAAAGGGCAAACTCTAAAACCTCTGATTTACACCGCTTGTTATAATTATGCGCAAAATTATCGATACATGTCTGACTTTCCATTCGAGTTGGTTGATTTATTGCTAGTTTTAGGTTGAAGCTAAGTAAAAGGCATTCAAACTCCAACGCCTGATAATTCCTTTTTAATATGTCTATATTGAAATCGCCGGCTATGACAATATTTTTATAGACACTCTTTGATAATTCATTTAAGACTATTTCGAATTGATTAAAGAAACTATTGATATTGTTTGCATTTGGAATTCTGTACACACATAAAAATGCAGTCTTGTACTTGGTGAGCTCAATGGCACAGCATTCAAATGTCCCTGTTATTGTCATTTTTGAGATTTTTAATAGCTCTTTCCACTCGTGCCCATTTCTTATTAGGATACAAGTTCCACCTCTCTTAACTTCTTTCCTACTATAGTGAGCTGCTAGGCAGTAGTTTGGTATGTTCAACTGGTTGTCGTAGCCTTCCATCATAAAATGTTCTGTAACGCATATTACATCCACTTGTATATTTTTGACGTGCACATTTAGAGCAACATTTATTTTAGTGGTCGCGATATTTCGGCAATTCTCATCTCCATTTCTTTCAAAATTACGATGCGTATTCTTTCCGCAGCGGTGAGTCGTGCAGGCATTTTATCAAATTATTGTAGATTTAGAAAATTATATTAAAAGACCTTGTGTCAAGCCAGTAGACAGAATTAACATCAAGATTTTACTTTTTAAAACATTGCATCTATGATCCATGCAGTTTTTATTTGAAACTAGCTGTTGCCCGCGACCTTCGTTCTCGTGAAATTATTATAACAATTTTTTTTTTACCAATTTCAAAGGTTGTAATTTTTTTGCTCGGAAACCAATTATTTTTCTAAAATAAAAGTAGGCTTTGTTAGACCTTATAACATCAGCTATCTGCCGGTAAAAGTCCCGTCAAAAGTAATTCAGCCGTTTTGGAGATGGACTGGAACAAACAGACAGACAGACAGACAAAAATAAAAATAATCTTTTGTTAGTGCTGTTTACATGTTCATATGCATTCAGTAAAAAGCTGTTTGATGTTACAAACAGAGATTTCAATTTTATTTATTTGTATATAACTTTGAGTAAATGTCAATTTGAGTGTTATAGAGTTGCAATACCACCGAATTAAGAATTATTAACCTGGAAAATTTATGACTCCATTGAAAATGACTAACATATATCTATCCCTTTCGAACAGTGATAATTTCTCTCAGTTGCGTCTTTAATGGGCAGTTAAGTGGGTTGCTGTTTTACCTATGTACTCAAATGTTATAAAGTTGAGAATTATTAACCTGGAAAATTTATGACTCCATTGAAAATGACTAACATATATCTATCCCTTTCGAACAGTGATAATTTCTCTCAGTTGCGTCTTAAATGGGCAGTTAAGTGGGTTGCTGTTTGTACCTATGTACTCAAATATTATAAAGGGTGTAACAAGACCCTTAACCAAGCCGAAGGAAACTTGTTCTCCCCGTCATGTTATTGCGATCATTTTTTTTGTCCTAAACCATACCTGGGAACCTTATAGTTACAGAGATATTTGGGGTCAAAATTCCAATATTTTCACAAGTTTTTTGTATTTGAAATTGTTTTTAACTTAAGATTTTTACTGTAAACACCTCCACGACCCCTGTACTATTTATTCATCTATCAGGACAATGTTTAGATTGCGTTACATCAAGTCCTACCGTAAAACGTGATTTTTCACCCCAAAAACAAAAGTAGTTTCCCAGCAATAATTTTTGCGTAAAGTTACTTGACGGCTTCGTTAAGGGTCTTTTTACACCCTGTATGTTATTATATATGTTATTTTCCTGCGATGTCTACTGAGTGTACATAAATCGTAAAATAAATAAATGACGTGTTGAATATAGCTATCACCTTAATCTTTCTTCCAGCTACATGATGATAGCGCCAACAATCCAGCAGACCCGCTGCAAGTCGTGGCTGAAGCGTCACCTCCCCGCCAACGGTTCCGTCACCCTCTCCGACGTCACGTCCATGTACACGGCCATCTGCATCATGGGACCGTTCACCAGGAACCTGCTGTCTGAACTGACGGACACTGATCTGAAACCGTCGAATTTCCCCTTTTTCACTTTCAAGGAAATTGATGTTGGCCTCGCCAATGGGGTTCGGGCTATGAATCTGACGCATACTGGGGAGCTTGGATATGTGCTCTATATACCTAATGAGGTGAGTTTTTGAAATTCTAGTTTTTGAGATCTAAAATTAAATCAAGATTCTGAATTTTTTCGAAAGTCAAAACTACATAATAGTCTATCCAAACGCACCGGCTTGGAGTCGTGTCGAATGTGGTGTTTCGGTCGTCACGTTAGGCGCATTCACGGTGTTGTTACAGTTCAGCTAAGCTGCATGGAGCTTTTGGCGCTCGAAATACGTTAGGAAGGGGGGCGCTGCATATAAACATTAAATGGTTTTGATGCGTGGCCAAAAACAGAACCTACGCCACCAAAAACACGCAATAATTTCACAAATTAAAACTAACAACGCCCCCCAGACGATGTTATTCAAGCGCTAGAACATCCTTATAGCACTGTACTGTAAAACTGAGAATCACTGGTTATTTATTTATTGACTTGTTTTATCCCAGTTCGCCCTTCACGTGTACAACCGCCTAGTCACGGTCGGCGAGAAGTACGGCATAGCGCACGTCGGCTTATACGCGTCGCGAGCCCTGCGCGTCGAGAAGTTCTTCGCGTTCTGGGGACAGGACCTCGACACCATGACCACGCCGCTCGAGTGCGGACGCGCCTGGCGCGTCAAGTTTGACGTGAGTATACACACTCAAGGAAAACACCGTGAGGAAACCAGGATGTCCGATAACCGCGAAACATCAGAGACATGCAGGTTTCGAAATTATAAAGACGAATGACGGCACGGTTGGCGCAGTGGCTGAGCGATTGGTTGCTGCGCTGCGTATCGCGGGTTCGATCCCCGCACGGAAGAAATATTTGTATGATCTACAGGGAGTTGTTCTGGGTCTGGCTGTTTGTGTATGTGAGTTTAAATTTATGTAAACGCACCCGCGATACAGGAGACATTCATAGTAAAAAAAGTCCCAGTCCCAGTAGTCCTTTTTAGTAAAATTAAAGCCCTCTTCCTCTCTCTTACTTTGCTGTGCCCTTACAGGGTCCATGTACCTAGCTTTAAGCCCTCTGTAACATCTTTTATACAAGATGGAATGCAAAATAAATGAATATGAATATAGAGTGGGGCAGCGTTTTTTTTTTTTAAACGAAATCTAGATAATTATTTTCTTTGATTAATTAGCAGAAAATTATCCATTCTCATTCATAAGCTGGTCGTTTTTATTTTTTTGACATTGAACGCATTTGGATACGCGTGGAAGCGGCAACTAGGGTTCGAATCACGTGATGGGACGTTATATTACTATCAAGATCGCTTCGAAATCTGGAGACATGACAGCTACCAACACGTACTGGGTAGTGGGTACACATGGTAGATAAGTCTCTTCCCTCTAATAAGAAGCCTGTGTATCAGCAATGAAAACATCACAAGCTGATTATGCTAATGTTGTAATGTGTACCAGTTCAGCACTTGATTCTAGACTATTCTATAGTCTAGAATCAAGTATTATATATACTTCAACAATCAAGTATTATATATATAAGTATTATATATACTATTCTATAGTCGGTTTAAAAAATGTAATGTTTCATACAGGGTGTAAACGGACCCTCCACGAAGCCGTCAACGGTGCATTCTGTTCATCACAACTTACTTAGTTTGATGAACAGAATGCACGGTTGACGGCCTATTCGGACCGGAAAGGAGACTAACGGGACGATAGTTTGCTAGTTTTGCAATGTCTCCTTTTTTTAGATGATGGTGACTGTAGCGTTCTTACATGGTTCTGGAGTGCAGACATCATTTATAACCCTATTACCTACAAAGTAACAATTAATTAAATAATGGCAAGCTTATTTTTAGCAAGTGATATGTGATTTATAATACAAAATAAAAAAACATTGATAGAGGAACATCTTACATACAGCCACAGACTAGTATACATTGAAAATTATTTAATTATTTGTTAACTTTGTAGGTTATATATTATTTCAAAATTATCGTATTTGTTTAGTTATTTTTACATGCTTTTATTTACTTTCACCTGTCCCGGTGTCTGTTGGTCAATTGTTTTTTGGGTGAAAAGTTATTGGTTACAACATTCGATTGGTTAAGCATTCACTGACGTAGAGCTATGTTGGCGAAACGTTCGTGGGTGAAAAGTTAATGGTTTAAAGATAATGTTGACCAACGGTTCATGGTCCAAATGATTGAACTTTTTCTGTACTAATATCACCCCAATCTTTATTTTACAGAAAGACACCAAGTTCATCGGTCGCGACGCCCTCCTCCGCCAACGCGATGAAGGTATACGTCGTCAGTACGTCCAGCTCCTACTGACCGACCACGACCACGAGCTCGACATGTGGTCGTGGGGCGGCGAGCCCATCTACAGAGACGGGAACTACTGCGGCCAGACTACTACCACCAGCTATGGCTTCACGTTTAAGAAGCAGGTAAACTATAAAACCTTTAAGCATGCTGAGATAGGTGGGCTTTTTGGCCCCATAAAGGACCAATTTAGTTCAAGGTATTTTCTTTTTGTTTCATTGTCTGGTCCTGTTCGAGACAAATAATACTTTTTCTTTCTCTGGGTGATTTCTTCAATTAAGTCTTGCAAATTCAGAATTTATAACGTTCTTTGCAGAGGTGTTTTACGTTATCAAACATGAATAAAGATTAATGAAACGTAATTTTTCCAATGCATTCATTGTCGTCAGTCACGAAGTCCAGTTATCTATCCTCTCCTATCTATTGGTGGTACAATTACCGCAAAATTTAAATCAACTTGAAACAGCGGCGCGATTTGGTTGACAAAAAAGAGTTGCGCCGATCCCAAGTAATATGTGACAAGGGCAGGGACATTTTGATGAGTAATTGAGTACTCAATATGTTTTATCTTATCCATATAATACTAGTTGTGCCCGTGGCTTCGTCCACAAAACGATGTAACCTCATTGCGTTAAACTATAACAAAAGTGTGTGTTTATTTTAAAGGTTTGCCTCGGTTTCGTCGAGAGACTGGACGCGAGTGGTGTGCCTCAATCAATCACCACGGAATACGTGCTCGGCGGTCATTACGAGATTGATATCGGTGGTATAAGGTAAGACTTATTAATCCATTATGTGAACAAAGACAGTATCCTAGTACTAACTAGGTTGTGGAGGTCGGATAGGCCGTCGCTCCAAGTAAAATACTGGTATTCAGCTGCATCCGAAGCCGACCCTTAAAGGTGGGAAAAGACTATACAGATGATAATACGTACCATCATCAGCAGTATCCACCGGATAAATTAAATTAAATATTAAACCCCTAGGTTCACTTGCGCCTGCCAGAGATTTTTTTTGACGCAAAACCGAGGCAGGCCCAAGAAACGCTGGCGTGACGATTTGGACTCGTTCCTGACTGGTTGGCCAGAGGAGACAAAACACCGGGAGAGTTGGAAAGTAATGGGGGAGGTCTTTGCTCAGTCGTGGGACGTAATAAGCTAAAAAAAAAACCGCTAACCTGACATTTATGGTTACAATTAACTAAAAAAAAATTAACTAAAAAACTGTCTCACCTGTCATAACAGATAACTCATGGTTAATAAAAATAAACATGTTTGGCGTAATTGTGCCTTTGGACGAGTTTCACCAATGAAACTGAACGCGATCAGGACATCTAAACGAGTTCAATCGAAAGACTTGTTTATGTTTCATTTGTGAATTAAGTCATCTGTAACCGTCGTTGGAAATCAGTCCATTCATTAATTTCCAAATTTATAACAACCCTGTTTTCGTGTGGAGGTTCCCCTGGAGTCTACATCACGCCTGTATTTCCCGAAGGGTTAGGTAGAGGTGTAATAGTACACCCGCATTTCGCCAGTTATGTTAAGACCCATGTAATAGGGGGCGAGCCTATTGCCATCAACCGGGCGCAAATCCAGACTCTGAGGCTGCTTTTGGGAAATTCCTGATGGAAAAACCAAATAACAATTTATCCGACCCAGGAATCGAACCCAGGACCTCATGCTTATCAGTTGCGATTGCGACCACTCGACTAATTAAGAGACAGTGCCATAAGGTGGAAGCGCAAGGGTAGCCCGCGAAATTCAAATGTTCTTACGTTTTTTGCAATTGGTCTGTTGGTCTGTTTCAGGTTGAATGTTGATGAAAAATGAGTCGCGCCAGTAACACGTATGTAGCTACACAATTATAATCAATAAATAATCAATACAATGTGTTACTGGCGCGACTAATTTTTTTAAAAACCTTTGACATTACAATCGAATGATCGCCTGTCTACTGCACACACACACACACACACTTTAAACTTACCAACTAACCGTGAACATGTTCTCTCCACAGATATGCAGCCAAATTGAACTTGCACTCGCCGAACCTGCCAACCAAATACCCGGACAAGGAGCGCGACGTCTACCAGGCGACCAGGAAACCCAACGAGCAAAAAGAGTTTTTAGGGCGACACTACCAACCATAAATACATGAACAATCCTACCAAAGGTATTTTATCTCTAGCAGCAGCAACGCAACACCGATCTTATTGTAACCAGATTAAAGTACACAGTGATTTTGGCAGTAGCAGCAACTTCAGGTTGTTATGCCCTTAAAATGGGAATAAAAACCACTATTATTACGATGGTGGTGCTGAATCAGAGATAAATTAACTGTGGAAGTACCGGATTCGCGAACAATGGCTCAAATCTGTCTGATTTTTAACGTGAAAAGCATGGCGTTGGTATGGTTTTTAGTATGTGAAAAATACCTAAGACAATGTGAGAGTCATCGTAGATCTGCTGAAGTGGTTCGACTTTTAACGGATCTTGAGATTAATGAACATAGATTTCAATTTTTATTGTAGAGAATTATTGTATATACACAAATATATATATTTCACCAGTGTAGTTGTTTTAAACGCTTACTGTATATTATATCCGCCAGTAAGCTCTTAACTGTCTTTCAAAACTTTTGTCTTCGTATTTGAATTACGTAGCCAAGGTTTTAACAATCACACTTTCAATTATATCTTCAATAATAAATCTGTATAGAATTCATATTCTCACACAAGTGTATGTAAAAAGGCAAGATTAATATGTATAAACAAAAAAAAACTATCACATCTGCACGTCCAATTTTAAATTGTATTACGATTATGTAAGTATCTTTTTGCAATATTATTCTAATGATTATAACCTAGCTCCTAGGAACAGCTCAAATATAATGTAAGTACGGAAGTCTAAAAAGCTAAAAATCGAGGTGAATAAAACGAATTAACATTAATTACTTTGACATTTTAATGTTAAATTCATATCGGTCACACTTACAGAGCACGGAGACGCCTTGGCCATTGCTAGCGGCGGCGTTGTCAACACTCCCATGCAAACCAAGCGTGTCACCGTTAACTCTCACTACGACACAAATGACGTATAAAAATAAACAGCTTCGAATTACGGTCCGCGACATAAGTTGTCCACGCAACGGACTTTCGGTGTTATCTATTAGCGCTGGTAATTCCGTGCTCTGTGGTTTCACAATCACAATTCATTTCGGATACATCCCACAAAGCTTTGTCTTTAAAATTTGTAAGAACGTTCGATACGGCTAATTTAGACAGAGTATTGTACCTAATTTATTGATGTACCACACTTAAAGTGTATATAATATACATATATATATAATTCTATATAAGTGAGTGGCTCATTCAGAAGCAACGTAAATACAACTTTCTACCTCGGAACGAGTAGACGACAGATACATAGTTTTAATCTGTGAAATTTTTCGATTGGTAACTCTTTCAGTGATGCCACGCGGACGTTGCCGGTGTGTTGCGTCTGCAAAACGGTATAATGTCAACGGACTGAGTGCCACATGTGTAACGCAATGCACGAGCGGTATTGCAACGCTAAAACCACGCTACTGCGTCGCAGAATAAAAATAAAAATATACATAACACTGCGCTGCGCTGCGTTGCCGCTCCGGTGTCGTACCGCAGCTGTTGTCCCCGCACCGTTTCTATTCATCTAACTCTATTGGGCAGTGCACAGTATTATTAGTCGCAATTATAATTATTTTCACTATTTTCGGATTAGTAGACGCAATTCCGGAATTTGCGGAATGAAGATCACCCGCAAGTAGGCACAACTCGAGTGTGATAGAATTGGCAATAATGTGACTCGAAGTTTGGCTTTAATAATGTAAAAATACAAAATAAAGGCCCATAATAAAATTACAGGCCAATTTTTGAACAAGTGTTGTGATGAAAACCTGATGGTTGTTGCTAAAAATTCTTTTTGGGAGAGTATTGTTTTAGAAAAACGATCCACATTGTAATATTATATTATGTCCATGTATAAATATATTTATAATTAGCTACCCACTTCCTTGTAATAAAGGGTGTAGCAAGACCCTTAACGAAGCCGAAAGGTACTCGTTTTCCCTATCATTTCGATATTTTTTTTTAGTTCTAGACCATACCTGGGAACCTTTTAGTTACGAAGATATTGGTGGTCAAAGTTCCAACTTTTTTTTTAAATACATGTTTTTAATGTAAGATTTTTACTCTAAACACCTCCACGATCCCCGTATAATACATCCATCCATCAGCATAATGTTTTGAGTGCGTTACATTGAGTCCTGAAAAACGTGATTTTTCACCCCAAAAAAAAAGTTGTTTCCCAGTAATAATTTTTGCGTCAAGTTACTTATTTTGATGTACACAATGCTTGGTTAACGGCTTCGTGAAGGGTCTTGATACACCCTGTATAGTTATAAAACAAATAAGTACTATATTTATTTCACAATTAATATGTTACTCAACATAATGTTTCATATTTTAAAACGTTTTTACTATTTGTGTGCACATATTGTTGCAGTTTTTAATTGTTTGCTAATATATTTAATAACGTTATACACACATATTGTTGCAGTTTTTATTTATTTGCTAATATATTTATTAAGGTCATACACACATATTGTTTGAGTTATTTTTTATTTTAAATGATATTTATGATGTTAAGTCAATAACGTTTGGAAATGCTGTAGACTCTATAATCTCAATATTAGTGCTTGATTAGGGTATAAGTAACCATCAATTATGTATTAGTTATGAAATAAGAGTGGGTACTGGCTTGGCAAAATAAGAGCCTTTACGGTTGGTACCTAATTATTAGAAGCAATTGATATAAATTATTTATAAAATGTCCTAATAGAACATCGTTGACTTCTCTCTTTGCCAACTAGTTCATATATACAACGATGTCCTAAAAGGAGCGGAAACCCGCTTGTAACCAGAATCAATAATATTGTAACTAATATGGATTGATTAACATTAATTTACACTACAACTATTCCCACCAAGTTGAATATATGAAGGACCGTCGTCATGTACACAACCTCCATCAAATAACCATTCACTAATGTTGCAATGTTGCCTCTTTAGATCTTTCCCTTTAAATGGACTAGTTGGGTAGAATGAAAATATAAACTGTAAGGCGCTTTACAGATGGAGCAACTTTAGTTGAGGCAACTACCAACGTAAATTTCCATTCAAAGTTACCAGTTGCTACAAACAAATAGCCCGGTTTACGGTTGCCGCAATTTTATGGCAATTTGTGAGCAACTTTGATAGCTGAGTTGCTATCTACTACAGTGTGATGATGGATATCGAAGAAGCAACACTTGTTCTCATTATATTACGTCGCCGCCGCGCCGTTGAGCAACAGTGGCGCTGCGGGGGACCAATACTGGAAGGGGGACGGTATGGAATCACTCGTATTGCGAGTACCGGTTGGGGAAACCAGCAACTTTACATAATCGATACCAATTCGATAAGTTGCTAGTTGCGGCAATTAGAAACTAACCTAGTCATCGATTGCAGCAACTGAAAACTGTTATCGATCACCGGAACTCGCAACTCGACTTGCTCCGTGTGCGCAGTTCGACTGAGAGATATATAAAAACAGCTACTTGCAAGTTGCTGCAATAATTGCTCCATCTGCAAAGCCTAAGTCTAATAAGTAAGTTATTTAGAATAACACTAAAATTAAGCATAGATTAAAAGTGGATTATCAGTTCAACATTCAGTTTTTTATGTCAAAATTTAGCAAGTTTCTGTAACTGACAGATCGCGTTTCGGTTGTTCACGAAAGGAAATAGAACCTC
Source organism: Eugnorisma glareosa (assembly GCA_947578425.1). Classification (NCBI taxonomy): domain Eukaryota; kingdom Metazoa; phylum Arthropoda; class Insecta; order Lepidoptera; family Noctuidae; genus Eugnorisma; species Eugnorisma glareosa. Next base: position 44,005,642 of record OX387957.1, read on the forward strand.
GCCATAGCTTATACAAGAAGCCTCGTGCTGCAATAACCTAGTCTAATTATAAACACATACATTAGATATAGTTAAATCAGGTTTGTATAGTTTCCGTAATGCATATAGCTATACAATTCCTATTGTCCGCCCAAAGTATACAATTTACCAATGTAATATATTTTCAGGAAAATTGCTCTCTTTATGCGTATAATCGGGAATATATAGGCATATTAACAGATAATCCATGTTAGATTCAAAGAGATTAACTGCAATATAATATACCCACTAATCACCGTTTCATTGTATTTGATGTATATTATGATTGTACCGACTAGCAAGTTTGAACTGTAAATGATAATACCGACTTAAGATAAATCTTCCTCTGTAAGTCAGTGAAAATCTTCCTATTGCCTAAGCTGCACCTACACATATAACAAAATATGTTCTTACCCTGCGTTTACATGGAGATATAGATAAATATATAACACTAGCTGTGCCCGCGACTTCGTCGGCGTGCACTTAGATCTTTCTCAGCCTGTTACTTGCACCAAACAAACAAACAAACTCTTCAGCTTTATAATATTAGTATAGATGTATCCTACATGTTTCGTTAAATTAATAACCATAAAACAAAATTGTAAAGGCTAGTTTTATACGAAACTTGTCGAGAAGACGAACAAAAGATAGTTAACAATACGGTGTTCCCTTGTTTCGCAGACAATTTCATAGAATTTAGTTTCGCCGAAAATGTTTCATACAATAATATTTGGTCCTTGTATTTCTATTTCGACCATCCCCTTCGTCTTCTTTCTTTATCGTGTGGTTAGTGCCTAACCTGGTGTCAGAGTTCTTAGGCCGCTCATGGGCCTCTGACTTGGCATATCCCCTTCGTGTTAGGATACTTTAAAGTTTTAAACCCTGAAAACAGAAAAAGGGACCCTGCGTGGCGGGACTACGTCGACTATGCCATATTACAACATTTTGATATTTAACTTGACGTTGAAATCCGTTCACTCCGACCAAATAGGTTAGGTTAGAACTGTGACTGTGCTATCGATACGTCGATATTGGTCGCAGTAATAAAATTAGGGCACTCCGACAATTATTAACCCCAAAATAAACACAGTAGGTACGTACGTACGCTCGCGAGTCGCGATTTGCTTTTGACCCGTAAAGCGCAGTATCTATTTTGAGACAAATTCCAGATCGAAAAAAAATCTGTTGGGGAAAAAGCTCCCAAGTTGAAATGGGACTAGGCAGGCAATGTATATCGACTGACATGCCATAGCGATTGTCTAATCGCTGGCAAAACTAACGGAATGGGTGGCCAGATGAGAGAACTTGATGCCCTGAATGGCCCAAGCGAAGATGGCGAGATGAATTGGAACGCTTTATGAAAGAAGTGGTAAGAATGGTAGTTTTTGCCCAGGAGTAGGTCACCACGGGCAGCGGGCTGATATCTGTCAATACATTTATGAAACACAACATCACACAACTTGTCAACGCGGGGTTAGAACACTTTGCACAGACCATACAATTTGTTTAGAGCACAGTTTGAAAATAAGTTTAGCATAGTCCGTTTAATATTCATTATAACAAATTACGTATACTTACATAATATATACCTATAAATATATTTTTTTTTAGCTCTAGGGGAATTTTAAACTTTCTTTATACATTTAGGTAATGTGGTTTCCATAATCAAATGTATAATTTTATTAGCAATATGTAGATTTAAGATTTACGTCTTGCCATTCATGTATTTTGAGCAATTTTCTGTAGTTAGTAAGCAATTTTGAAGAAATAAAAATCAAAAGTTACGAAACAATGTTTTATTTACAAATATGTCAGTAGGATAAAAAGATTTCTTTTAATATTTCGGTGGTATTTCTAACGGGAATACTATGCGTGGTAAATAGACACAACTACTCGTCAACAATGTAATGATACGCAGACACTACTGTGCGTTTACATTAGGAAGATAGTTATTACTACAACTGCAAAGCTCACAGTCACAGTACAGTTAATACAAGGTGCAGTTTTGGATCTGCAAAACATTTTAGGAGGTAATTATGTTAGTGATTCTCGACCCGAATCAACAATAAAATGGGCAGGTATTTTTTTTTCATTTTATTCTTATTTACGGAAATCGGTAAGTGTGAACTCCCCTTTTTAAAACGCAACCAATCTGTACGTGTCCTTAAACTGCGCTTTCACACACACAAACAAACGCAACCGACATTTCTTTCATGAATCCAAAGCACCAACCACCGCCCGCTCCCTCTCCCCCGCCACGCCCCCGCGGCCATCGCAAACGCATAAATCGGGTCAATTTATTAGTGTATTTGATGACGCCGGTATGTGCATACGCTTGCAAATTCCGCCCCTCAAGTGCGCCTTCGATTAACGGTCGGGATAGGTACCTACTACCTAGTTGTAAAGATGACGGACCAATACTCCAATGTAGAGTTGGTGGAGATAGTCCGCTTGTATGCCATCAGTGGAGACAATGTATCTCGAGCCATCGAAATGTTCGCGGAGTTATTCCCCAATCGGCAACGTCCCTCACACAGGGTAATGCTGGCTGCTACGCAGAGACTGCGCGATCGTCGGCAGTTCGACGTTCCCCAGCATGCTGAAGGTCGTGGCAACGAAGGCCTGCCTGTCGCCTTGCAGGAAGAAATCCTGGAATTCTTCCGGCGAGAGCCACGTGCAAGCACGCGGGAGGCTGGTCGACGGTTTGGAGTGCACCACTCCACAGTGTGGCGGCTACTGCACAAAGAAATGCAGCATCCTTTTCATTACCGCAAGGTACAGGATCTCAAACTCAAAAGTGCAAAAGTGATCAGTGCTTTCGACACAATAAAAACGAATGTGTTTGTGTAAGCTGAAGGAAAATCAGCAACGTCGTGCTAGACTGTGCCTGGAGTGTGACGGTGGAAACTTTGAACAATATCTCCAGGTAGGTAACATAAGTAGGTAATTTATTTATTTATTTGTACATAGACAATAATTTGTAAATACGATGTTAGCTAAATCAACTTGATTAGTGTAAATAAGTTGATTTAAAATGTTTAACTACGCCAAAAATACCTATCAGACAAAATGAATCACCTAAAATCCCTAACACATGGGTACCTACCCACTTAACTAGCACAAATTATCTTGATGTATTTCTGTCGGTCCCTAGCCCGTTAAAAAGTAGGAAGGAAAATCTTAAATCAACCAATTTATCTACAAATAAAAACCGTCCTTGGGGCTGAATTTACCTACAGAGCGCGCCGACTGCGCCGAGTACCTACATGCCTTATTATTATTATTAGGTGCCTACCTAAATCCCGCGCACGCGCTCGCGATCGTAGTTTCACAATTGTGCAACAGGATCTGCTTACGTGCTTTGTAAGGTTTATTTATCTCCGCCTATCATTTTGATTTTATTCATCAGCTGATAGGTAACTAACGACGCCAACGTGATCTTTTTTTACCGCAGTTGTATCTACTTCCTACTATTATTATTTATCGTAATAGCCCAGTGGTTAAGGCTTTCTCCTCTCATGCATGAGGTTGCGGGTTCGCAACTGAGCAAGTACCATTGTGTTAGTTTTTTAATTCATAATGATGTAAGTACTTTTTAAATTTATCTAGGACATCATTGAAATCCCGTGTTTCGGTAAGCACTTAATTAAAGCCCATGGTTCGAATTGATTTGTAGCTCTCGGACGGTCGTTAGGTACCACACGGGTCGGTACGGGTCAACGACCTTACAGCCCTGCCGTATGGTCGTTGGTACGGGTAGTCAAAAGCCAGAAAGTCAGACAATTAGTCTAACAAATGGGTATCGTGTTATCAAGTAACTGGTTTGTTGAGGTCTGATACGCAGTCGCCCTACGTGATTCACTGGCACTCCATGTAGTGAGCTGCATACAGTTAAACTGAAAGCCGACCCTAACATAGTTGGGAACAGGCTCGGCAGACTGGCCACGGCATTGTAATGATGCTTAAAAATGAGTTATTATTTAGCGAAATTTTAAACAATAATGTAGGTACCTACATTGTGATTTTCAAATTCGAACTACATCTAAGGTAAAATTATTTGCTATAAGTTGCTGTAGCTACAACAACTTGTACAGATCGCGGCACGTTGGTTGAACCTTCGATGCGCAGTAACAGATTTTTGAGTCTTAATCGAAATGCGGTATGACGAGCATCGCGGGGGCTCCCCGTAACCATAGCAACGACCTTCATTGTAGTTTAACGTACGTGCCGCGTTCGTTTCATAGAAATGTGGGCGGAGACTCGTACAGGCTGACGTCACTGGTCATCGCATTCACGCACACAGTGACATGACGCGCGATACATCGCAATGGGTGATTCTGTTTTTTTGAAGAGGGTTATTAAGAGAGTTATTCTGAAAAACAATAAAATTGAAAAATCGAAAAGAAAAAGTATTATTGATTATTGACTTGGTATCGTATTGTTATATGATTATTTACGAGTCTCATAACAACCTCCTGAAATGTTTTGCAGGTTCAAAACTGCACCTTGTATATTAAGTAATAAGAAAAAAAAATATTCAATATCGCCATAATTATCATTATTGATAACAAAAATATTTATGCTTCAATAAGTTGTTTTCGCAAAATTAGTTACAAAATTTGAATTTCGCGGGCTACCCTGGCGCTTCCACCTAATATGTATTATTCTATGCACTTGGATACCACCTAAAGATGAGGTACACCTAGTCCAATTCAGTACAAATACTCGATCCAAATACCTATTCCGACCTAGTCCATGAAGTAGCCCGCGAAATTCAATTTTTCTTACTTTTTTTTAAATTTGCAGGTCTGTTTCAGGTTGTATGTTGATAAAAAAAATAGTCGCGCCAGTAACACATGTAGCTACAGAACTAAAATCATCAATACAAACAAACCTCTAAGTTCATTTAACCCCATTGAGTGACTTTTTCATGGAATAGTTATTGAAAATAACTGATCAATAGCGCTTTCGTTTAGGGAGTAAATAAGTGTCGCAGTGCGCGCATGCCCAATGAGGAATCAGGATTGGTTTTGATAATGTCCATACCTAACTAACTTCAATGAGGGCTATCGTTTATAAAAAAGATCCTAAGTTGCTACTTAAAATCTTCAAGTCATAATCAATCAGGAATAGTTCAATGTAGACCACAATCGTGAATATTAGTAAAAATACGTGATAAAAAGCACGCAACGCGTGAACTTTCTATGACATTTCGGTGACCTCGCGCTAATCTAGCGCCTCTAGCGGTGAATTCACACGCGATAACGAAAAAGACAAGTATCGATTTCTACTTTTGTCAACGTCAGTGTCATTGTTTTCACTAGTAGCTTAGTAATTTTTATAATAGTAATTGTTTTTTTCAATGGGGATTTTCAAATAAATGTGGCGATTTTAGGGAAATCTTTTTTGTGAGTTGAGTGTTGCCAGAAGGTTACATTTCTTACATTTTTCGTAACTTTTGACCCCCTCGCGTAACATGTAAGTAATTTTTAAATTTTCGGGTATTTTCGTAACTTTGCAGAACAACGAAATTTGTAATGCTTTTTTGCATTGAGGCGTTCTTGCCCTTTAATAACAGAGCCCGTTTACGACCACTTGGTAGAACAGTACGTTATGAGGGTTCTATATGTAGGTATCGAATATTATAGTAGTTAGTTCAGTGTCAAACTAACAGATGCACAACCTCGTAGTTTTGGTTTAAACTAGAATATAATAAGTTAGGTGATAGACTAGATAGTAACAACAGTGAAGATGGCGCTCCGAACAAATTAAACTGTCTGTTTTATCATAAGATAAAATACAAATAGATTCCTTTACATTTCGCCATTTTACTGACATCAATTTGCCTCCGACCTCCGACCCTAAAACCAGGTAAATTAAAAAACAATAATGTTACTTTTACAGCAAAAATGTAACATTTCAGGAAACGAAACGAAACGTAACTTACGACTCAAGGGCCCTGGCAACACTGAATGCTGATATTGATTGATTAAGATCTTTGGCGGGAATCTCAAAAAAGACGCACTTTTTAATTTTTCTCAAAGTTATTTTCATTCAATTTAAATACTGTATATTGTTTAAATTTGCTGTAAATAGTTTGTTATCGTCCTGAAAATGGACGGGAATGAGGGGAGCGAGGCTGAAGCCCCGAATCCCAAGATTCGGAAGCGGACTTTTGGCGCTGATGCTGATGACCATGTCGGCGGCGGTGAGGAAAGTGACTCTATTAATTACGCACCCTACTTCAAGCCTAATTATAAAAGACTGTATCCAGAGCATTCGGCTAACACGGAGTTTAAAGTTTTTGTAGAAAGTCAGGACAAAGAACGATTGGGAAATAAAAGCCCCATATATTTAAATCACATTTTCGCAACGGACGTTAAAGGTGTGGTGGCCATACGCCGTGTCAATGCGAATAAAATCGTAGTCGTGTTTAAGCAATACAACACGGCCAACAATTTCATCAACAATGCGAGCTTCCTTGAAAAACATAAGATGAGGGCATATATCCCTGCAGCCCAGATAGAACGAGTTGGCATCATCAGGTTCGTACCAACCAATATATCCAACAAAGAGTTGTACACAAAGCTTTCTTCTGTCTATGAAATTGTAGCAGTGAGAAGATTTACAAAGAAAGTGGGACAGAACAGGGTACCGCTTCAGACAGTCAGCATTACATTCCTATCGAATTCGCTACCAGATTCAATACAATACGACCTATTCTCATATAGAGTTTTTGACTATATATCACCCCTTTTGCAATGCTATCGCTGCTTCAAATTCAATCACTCGGCCAATGTATGCAATGGTAAACAGCGCTGCAGCTGCTGTGCTGGAGAACACTCCTACAAAGAATGTGACAAGCCCAATGAGCTCTGCTGCATTAACTGCAGTGGACCTCATTTGGCTATCTCAAGGACCTGTCCGGTTAAGATGAGGAAAATGTTAGAAAAAAAGGAAAAAATTACTTATGCCAGCATTGCTAATACAAAGAAGGAAACTGACTTCCCTCCTTTACCGGACCGCTCCGAGTCTGCTATTAAAAATAAGCAAAATATAATTAATAAAAATAAAGAACTTATTGTAAATAAAAACAAAATGAAATTGTACAATGTGGATAGTGTACATAACACACCCTTAAACTCAGAAATTATGCCTGAGAAGAAAACCGCACTCAAACCAAACATTAAAGCCCAAATCATTGCCAATAATGATGTATTAATGGCTATAGTCCATACCCTAGTACAGCTAGGCAACAAATCGGACGATGTGCCCATTACCACGTCGTCTATCAAAGACATGCTCATCAAAAATCTATCGACATAATGGATCTGAGCTCTAATATTTTAAATTCTTTATGTATTGCACAGTATAATGCTCAAAGTTTACATAGTAAAAAACCTTTATTAATAAATTTTCTACAAAATCAAAATATAGATATTTGTTTAATAAATGAAACTTGGCTAAAAGACCAACAGAGTTTTAAAATACCTGGCTATAATTTCCACCATAAAAATTCAGCTAACAGTCATAATGGAGTAGCTATCATATTAAAGCCCTATTTAAAATATAGGGTTCTAGACACCCGTTTCTATGAAGATATTCAGACTATTGCAATTTCAGTATCTACAAGAATAGGCGACATAACAGTTTTATGTGTATATTGTCCACCTAAATCTGGGCATATAAGAATAAATAGATTGCGGAATATTATCAGGGACCTCCCTAAACCTATATTTGTAAGTGGCGATTTTAATGCCCATCATATTGCCTTTGGATGCGTGTCCACAAAAGGCAGGGGGCAAGATTTGTATAATTTAATTGATGATAGTGACTTATGTATAATTAATAATGGTGACTTTACTACAGCTAATCGCCCTCATTGTAATCCATCGGCAATTGATGTCACTTTCGTTAGTCCAAATCTGGCGCCACTTTGTGAGTGGTCTGTTCATGATGATACAATGGGAAGTTATCATTATCCAACTATTACAAAAATTGCAATTTGTGCTAACAAATATCAAGTTAATCCACCTGTTGATAGATTTTTATACATTAAAACTGATTGGAGTAAGTTTTTTGAAAAATCCAAAAATATTTTCCATGACATGACGATTGATGAAGAGGATCCAATGTCCACTTACCTTGAATTTTGTACTCGCCTCGATGCCTTGAAGGAAATGGTGATTCCAAAGTTAGTTAAAACTGGTGATTTTAAATGTAGAATTCCAGCTCCTTGGTGGAATTGTATTTGTGAGCAAAGTGTAATTGCATCTTACAATGCTCTGAAACTGTACAGAAGTGACCCAACTATAGATAATTATATTAATTATAAGAGATTAGATGCGCTAAAAAAACGTACAATTTCAGAACAAAAGAAGATTGGTTGGAACAAATTTTGTAACACTTTCAATAGAACTACTCCACTAAGTAAAATTTGGAACCTTATTAAGAGATTTAAAGGCATCAGATCTGGTAACAAATCATACAGGGATGAATTTATTCAACCATTTTTAAAAAAAATATCTGATAATAGTAACCTTATAGATAGTACTGAATATAGACATTATTTTGATCTCAATAATGACAACCCAAACTCCAAATTTCTATTAGATCCTTTTACATGGACTGAATTCTCAATGAGTTTACAATCTAGAAAAAATACAACCCCAGGTTTAGATGACTTCCCTTACATACTGATTAAAAATCTCGATGATGATGTAAAACATTTATTCTTAAAAATTCTTAACAGTCTTTGGCGTAAACAAATAATACCAGAATCATGGAAAACACAGTGTGTGATTCCCATATTGAAACCTGATAAACCACCAGATTTAGCTAGCAGTTATCGTCCAATCTCGTTGTCCTCATGCCTTGGAAAGATCTTTGAGAATATGTTGAAGAATCGTTTAGACTGGTACTCTGAATCCTATAAAATTATTCCACCACTGCAATATGGATTTAGGCGCGGTCGTAGCTGTGCTGACAGTTTCATTTCCCTAATAGCAGACCTGAAAAGGGCAGAAAATGGTAAATTACATACAGTTTGCGTATTTTTGGATGTACAAGGTGCTTTTGATAATGTTGACCCTGGCATACTTGTCAAAATATTGACTGGTAGTATAGGTTTACCTGGACTTGTATCCAAATGGATTTATGACTTCTTGAGTAACAGAAAACTCTTTGTCAAACATAATAACATCTTTTATGGACCAGAGTGGGCCAGTAAAGGCACAATGCAAGGTGCAACTCTGTCGCCCTTGATCTATAACTTGTACACTTGTGAAATATGTAAATATGTTGATACCCAGAATGTTAATATATTGCAATTTGCTGACGATTTAGTTCTGTACAGTTCAAATTCTAATTTATGTGCAGCTATTGATACTGTAAATATAGCACTAGCAAAACTTCATGATTATTATACTAATAGGCTGCATCTTAGAATTAATGCTTCAAAAAGCAGTGTAATGATTTTTGGAGATGACAACCCTACTACTGATGTTATATATGCTGCAGACAGCATTCAAAGAGTCAACCAGCATAAGTTCTTAGGTATTATCATTGACCAAAAACTCAAATTTGAAGAGCACATTAAATATATTTCAAAAAACTCTTACAAAGGACTAAATGTTCTAAGATGCCTGGCTGGGGTATCTTGGGGAGCTGATCCAAAAATATTGTCAATACTGTACAAAGCAATTGTAAGAAGCCACTTTGATTATAGCACTTTAGCTTACATTAACTGTACATATGTACATAGATTGGATATAATTCAGAATAAGGCTCTGAGAATCATCTCTGGAGGAATGTGTTCAACTCCCATACGAGCCATGGAAGTTGAAACCAAGATCATGCCCCTTATTTTGAGGAGAATATTGCTCTGTGAAAGATATTGCATCAAACTTTTGTCATCAGCTAATAATGATGTTATCAAGAAAATAGTCCCTCACCTAGTGAATGTCTCTGGTCCATTGTCTTCAGCAGATGTACTGTTGAAGGGCATAGCTCCACAGTTGTGTCGGATTTATCTGGAAATATGTAATAAATGCACAAGGATTAAAAAACAGTCCCAGTGGCCTTGCTATGCCCACAACTATGTTAGTATAACTCATCCAATTCATGTTCTAGAACACAGAATCTTAAATAATAATGACATGCTAGAATTTTTGTCAGAAAATAATAAGTACTATACTCTATACACTGATGGCAGTAAGGGAAATAACTATGTGAGATCTGCTTTATATGATCCTCAAACAAAGTTCTTTCAAAGCTTTGTTCTGAACAATGAATGCTCAATATTTACTGCAGAAGCCTATGCAATCTTAGAAGCGTTAAAGTTAATAAGTCATATTCAACAGTCTTACAAATCCTTTTTAATTTTAACTGATTCATTGAGTCTTTTGGAAGCTTTAAAAAATTTGAAATTGAGTTTTAAAGCTAACTATATTTTGTACAGTATTAAAGATATTATTTATAAGTTAAATTGTAATGACATTGAGATATCTTTTATATGGATTCCTTCGCATAAAGGTATATCTGGAAATGAAGTAGCAGATAGAATTGCAAATAAGGGGATAAATTCATTGGATGTTCAACATGTAACTAGTGTACCCTACACTGATTATTATAACTCGATAAACGAAGAACTGAAAAATCTTTGGGTTGAAATGTGGCAGAAAGACCAAGAGCAAAAAGGAAAATGGTACGGAAGTATCCAAACCGACTTACCAACAAAGCCCTGGTACGACGACCTGGAGTCAGCCAGCCGGCACTTCATCACTACGATTAACAGGCTTCGCTTTGGCCATACCACCACACCAGCCCACTTATCCCGTTTGGGCATAATATCAAGTGATTCTTGTAAATTCTGTAATACACCGCAAGCTAACGCTGAACACCTGGTTTTGAACTGTCAAAATTTTGCAATTGAAAGACTGATACTTGCCAGTGAATTGAGTGATATCTTACCAAATAATTCCTCCCGCCGCCTGAATGATATTCTAAAAATTAAACAGTGTTTTGTGCCGATTTTTAAATTCATTAAAAACAGTTGTGGAAGTGTGTAGTGGGGAAAAAAAAAAAAAATAAAAAAAAATATTATTATTATAAGTGTATAAACTACAAATTTTTCAAATTAAGACTTTTAAAATAAAGACTTGGCTTAAAGGTCTTGTAACCAAGCCAGTGGCATAGCCACAAATAATTAAAAAAAAAAAAAAAAAAATTGATTGATTAAACTTTGGATTTCTTTCGGCACCATTCCATAAACATTTTAAAGCGAATCTACAAAGTATTCCTGTCTTTGTTGTACAAAATAAAAGTAAGTACCTCCTCATTTTCTAACATAATAATACTCCTGCCCTCAATCTAATTTATATGGTTGGCGTAGCTTGCTTGTATCGATTTGTAAACAACAATTCACTGGTACCTAAATCTTGATACATTTTCCTTATAATTGTAACATGTTAAGATTATGGTTTTAGAAGTTTTATTTTTTTTATCTCGAGGCCCATGTTCTAGAACAGAACAAATGATGCATAAAGGAACCAAAATTTAAAACTTTGTTATTATGTTATTTATTTACGGTTATTTTAATTTATAAATGTATTTATTATTAATAATAATTTGATTGAGATAAATATAAATGCAGTTCAAAAGGAACAGTCTTGATACTAACAACTCAAATGTGATTATAATTCTAGAATAAGTAGGTACGTGTTTTTAAGATGAATAAAATTTTAAATAACATATAAGGTGCTACTTATAGGCTTGTCATTAATTTGACTAGTTTGATGTTTCCTTGCCCATCTACGAGGAGATAAAACATTTATCATTTAACTTTAGTATCTCCAAAAAGCTATGAGATCTTTAAAGCAAACTCAGAAATTTCCAAATCCTTATTTTTAACCCTCCGACAATAAGTTTAACATGTGTATCTGTCTTTCTGTGGAATCGGAGCTCCCAAATGAAAAGACCGATTTCAATCTATTTTTATTCTCTTTGAAAGCTGATCTGAATGGTGCTTTACCAGTGGTAGCCCCAGCCCCAACTTTTGTGTTGTATGGGCTGGATTCAAACTGAAGCAGGCTCATTACTTAGTGTAAGTTCATTCATTATCACTGCTCTCAAACTGGTGAGGGAAAACATCGTGAGAAAACTTGCTTGTGCTTGAACCAAAAATTCAAAGATATTTGATATCTACCAACGTGCACTGTACTGGTATGGTGGATTAGCCACTTAACTCCCACAGAGAGAAGGCCTGTGCCTGAGTCTCAGCAGTTGGAACATTAAAGGCTGATTATGCTAACTATAGTATCTCCAATTAGTAGTGAGATCTTTAGAAAACAAGCTTACATGGCAGATGCATGTGGCAACGACCGGAGCGTTGCCCTAGAAGGAAAGGATGATACAACTGACCTGATTGGTGAGGATGTTTAGAGAGAGGCAGGGGGAGCAAAAGAGTCCTTACTCTTTCCCCGGCGGGAACTACCTGCTAAGACCCTTGTCTTAGCAGGTAGTTCCCGCCTACCCTCATGGGAAAATGGTGTTAATTTATGTTTGTTTAGAAAACGCGACCTAATCCAATACTTTCTTGTTCCAGTACCAAAATGGATGTTGATGACAACCCATATGTAACATGCCCCTATGACAAATCCCATCGCGTAACTCGGTCTCGTTTGCCGCGACACCTTATCAAATGCGAGCAACGTTATCCCAAGCTCTGGATCTGTCCTTATAACTATACACATAGGTAAGGTTAAGGAAGTTTTTTATTTACATTGGTACAATAACATGACATCAGAGGTGTACTTAATTGTTTACCGCCATATCGCCAGTTTTGTTTAAGTCCCATGTGGTAGGGGGCGAGCCTATTGTCATGAACCGGGCACAAATCCAGATTATGTAACAGCTACTGAGAAATTACTGATGAAAAACTAATACTTTGCCTAGCCTGGGAGGCTAGCCCAGGACCTCAAGCTCAGCAGTTGTGCTTACAACGACTAACAGGCAGATTCAGGCAGTAACAATAAGGATTTTTCATCGAGCTATGGGCTAGCTCGCCGTCCGTCTGTCTTATGACGACAGGCCGTGTCGATGGCGTGTTCGTGTTCCACGCGCGCCTCAAAGAGAGCAAACATGAAGGGGTCCGTAAGGACCGACGCCTGCCAGGGTTGCGGGACTGTTCGAAAGAGATACCGCGGCCCTGGAACACAAAGGGCAAAGGAAGGAACATGGATGGGTTTTTAGTCAGTAAAAGTCTGACACTCCCTCCTGCTCAGCCCAGAGCGGGAGGGGTTATTTGATGAATTCCCATAGGTAAAAAAGACAAAAAAAAGTGCCATAGCTGTAAATGATCCAATAACTATGAAAAACCTCAAACGCGACCACATAATGGACTGTAAAGAATAAAGCAAATTGAATCATTTTGAGAGGTAGATTCTTTGCTGGAAGACTGGACCTCAACAGTCAATAACCGCACAAAAAATCTGCTAAAGGCTTATAACCGAAAAGAAAAATCGTGGCTGCTGTCCCAGCAAGCTAATTTGTTTAAAACATGTATCATTACAACTCAAGAACTTGATTTTGATATTTAAAGAACAAAATCGTAGTCTACTTTGTATAGTTATTTGTTTGTATACTAAATAGTGCTTGTGACGTCATAGTACGTAGTCAAAAAATGGCACGCTTTTTCAGCTTGGTTTTCATACTGATTGTGATACTTGGGTGACGCAGACATTATCTAGGTATATATCTATATCTGTAATGTGACTTGACCAATATTATTTATGTACTAACTTACATCTATCATTAGTTTATTCCTGGACTTTAAAGAGACATTTGTTTTGGCTGTTTAGTCTCAGAGACTCATCTAGTTTTGCAAAAATAATTTATTTCGATGTGTAAAAGTATTTTAAACCAATTTACAGAAATAAATATGTTTTATAACTAATTTTCTAGGGTCCCCTTTGAGAAGAGGATAGCTCATTGTTTGAGTTGTCCTAATAAGCCGCAGGCTCAACCGGCGCCCATGGCTAAGGAAGCGCAGACCCATCAAGGTGGATTGGTGGAGCCTCCTATTCCGGTATTAGAGGAGCAATATCTGTCAAAAGATGATCCGGACTATGAATGCTGGGATTAAAATGATAAATTTAGCCTGAAAGACTGTGTGGAGGTTATTTCAGGTATTTTTTTAATATTTTAGAGTGAAAATATTAAAGTGAGAGTGAGAATATCTCTTAGTGTTGTTCATTTTCATGTATACAGTCGCGAGCACTAATATGTATACAAGTTGCAAAATTCAAAAGCGATTTTCTCGTGAAATAAAAGTCTGTTCATTGAGATAAGACCTATTTCTTTATAGTATAGTCTCTAAAATACTATGTTTGTGAAAACGTAAAAGGTTAATCAATATAGTATAAGAGAAACTCACTTTTAAAAATTGCGGTGTGTATACATATTAGTAGTGGTCGTGACTGTATACTACATTCTAACCTGCAATTTTGTAATCCAAATGCTGACCCATTACTAGATTTTAAGTTTCTTTTATTTATTTGAAAAGGCTGATACTCTTAGGTAAGCCTTTTGAATTTCTAATTAACCGACTTCTTAAATAGGAGGAGAGGTTATCTTTTTTTTTAGTTCTTGACAAGTGAGATACCACAACAAAAAAGGCTAAAATAAAAAACTTTTATTAAAAAAAAAAACAAGATGAACTGTTTGGATGTCGATGACTTGTGCTTGTTTTATAGACTGATTTGTTATTTTTTTTATTGGTTATTTTTTGCTTTTTGCAAAAAAAATATTTTTAAAGATTTTTGTATGGATCGTTGATTAATTGATACCAAATTATAATAATTATCAAAATCATAAAAATACATAAATACTACCCCCAGGGAATTACTATTTCATGCGTTTATGACACTTATGTACCTGTATTTATTTATTTTAGAAGTACCTAATGATTCAGTTAAACAAAATTACTCTAGAAGGGTTAGTTTACAAAAAACGGCAAAATATTTTTACCCGACTCAGTAGGGTAATGTGTTTTATATGCCTATATTATATGTATTTTTGTTCCTTTTTAAGATTTTTTCCTTCGGTTAATTGTAAAATTTTATGTTAGTGTAAGTCTGTTTCTAAGTTATGTTTAATATGACATAATTATTCCTTATCTTTGCCACATGCAGTCGTGTCGATGATTCCCATAGTTCATCACCTTCCCAACTACATTAAGGTCGGCTTCCAGGCTAACCAGGTGCAGCTGCATTTTAAATGGAGCGACTGCGTAGATCTTACCTCCAGGACATACGATACCCCTTGGTAAGACTGGTTGTCAAACTTTCGGGCCACTGACTACCTGTAACGACTGTCAATGAACTTCAAATGACAGCCGGGAGCAACGGTTTAACTGTTATCTAATTAAATTAGCTTCGACCAAAAATCAGCTCCATTTGCTAGACAGTGGTGAAGAAGATAAAGAAATAACTGCATGTGGCAAAGATGACATTACGAATGTATGGTGTGACAAGGGTAAGTTTGCACCAAACGTAGAAATCCTCGCGCACTTTTTTGATGTCACTGAATAAACGACTGACATTGGAGTCTCCTCGCGCGAGCTCGAGGATGCGAGAGCGCCCAATTTGATAGTCAAAGGCAATACTGATACAGCCCCAGTGACATCAAAATACCGGCCAAATGCGAGTCGCGCATGAAGGGTTCCGTACCATTATAATAGAGGAGCCCCTTGTATTTTTTAATATTTTGATTATTTGTTGTAATACCGGCAACAGAAATGAAATTTACCTATTACCGGATCATGAGCTATAGCCCACTGACAGACAGACGGACTGCGGAAGCTTAGTACCTAATAGGGTCTTGTTAGTTATTCTTCGGGTATGGAACCCTAAAACGAGCGTGAGGATTTTAGCGCTTGGTAGATACGGACCCTGAGAGGATGTTTTGAAAGTGGCTCGTTTTACAGGAGAGTTGAACCTTAGATATAAGCTTGCATAGTGTTATATTAAAAATGTATATGTAATCTTGCTGTACCACACCCTTAGATATGACTACATCTTTCTGATACATGCTGCATGTACACTTGTACAGCCACGACAACCAATATGTATACACTTTCCTTAATTTAAAAGCAATTTTCGCGAGAACTAATGATTATAACTTGGAGATAAGATAGTTTTCATAAAAAGATTAGTTCCAAAATACTGTGTTCGCAACAACATGAAATTTAAAACAAAACAGTTTTAAAAGTTGTCAAGTGTTTACATATTGGTGCTCGTGGTACATTATCTAAAGTCCTCAGTGTCCGACATTTTTGTAATAACATTGTTAGGTTTAGGAACAAATGTACCTAATTCGGTGTGTAAAGTATTTTTTTAATATTTTATTCTTGTAGACTGGGTAACTTAAAGCAACTAATTTCAATATTTTTGTTTTCCAAGCTGAAGATTATTTTTACTTAAGTTCCAAACTTTTGCTCGTGATGACGACAAAACGTTTTTGTTAAAATAAACGTTATCTTATAATTTTCATAATAGCAAAATAAGGATAAAAAACCTCAAGTGTCGAATGGTTTCGAAATCAGCTTAGGTTAATTTTTCTTTACATACCGAATTGTATACCTACATCGTCAGTTATGATATGGTACTACGTCGTACAGTTATGATTAAGCCCCGTGTAATAGGGAGCTAGCTTAAACTTTTGCAATATGAAAACAATAATTATTATCAGTGTGTTTAATGTACTGTCCATGAAATTCATCTAAATTAAAACATCCCATATTTTCGTGATGAGTGTAATAGTGAAACTGAAACATACGGAATATTACATAGCGGTGACCAGTGTAACTATGAAACTGCTACATCCCGTATAGTGGGGTGATTAGTTCTTATGTAAGCCAAAATAGTATATAAGGATCGTAACAGTAGCAGGTAGCGTTCAGTAGTTTCTACCCTAGTTTTTAACATAATTTTTATATTATACAATAAATGAATAATGAATTAATAACAATTATACTATAAAATATAATATGTTTTATTTTTTTGATCACCGGGTCCACCTATTTAACCTCCGATGACTGACTGAGCGGCGAATCGGTCGTAAATGCAATATCGAGTGAGCGGCGAACCGTAGCAAATTAGCCGCAAAGCGCTGACGAACTCTTGGCAAAGAAAGCCGGCGACTGGAGCTTTCGGACGTATTTTCGCTGCGAATCGGCCGCTAGCTGAATGAGTCGGTAAGCGAAACGTCTCAAACTGCGTAGGTACAGTGCCCGCTGTATGGACCCTTAAAATATATAGGCAGGCGAATTGGAAGTAAACAGTCAGCCGCTACGTCTAATGAGGACACAGTCTTAGGGTCCATGGCCACGACGCGGAAAATTTGTCCATTATTGATTCAAATTACCTGATGGCCCTGTGCTTATAGCCTCGCTTCTCATGCATGTTTAAGGCGGAAGCGCCAGGGTAGCCCGCGAAATTCAAATTTTCTGTTTTCTTACGTTTTTTGCAATTTGCAGGTCAGTGTCAGGTTGTATGTTGATGAAAAATGTGTCGCAATCAATCAATCGTAATCATTAAAATTAATAAAATTATTAATGCAACCCTCTAAGTTCATTTAACCCCATTGAATGACTTTTTCATGAAATAGTTACAGAATAGGGTTAAATGAACTTAGAGGGTTGTATTCATAATTTATATTTATACAAATTGTCTAGGGATATTGTAGATTATTGTAAAGTTCTGGATATTTCAAAAAGATTTAAACGCGCATTTGTTCCTGGTATTTTTTTACCTTCTATATCTACCTATATATTAAACAAAATATGGATGTGGCAAAATTCATTATGTGAACTTCATAATAAACAATTTTTTTACACGAACAAAGATTTTTTTCGTACGTTTATAAACTCTGTAAATGCTATATGATTTTGATTACTTTGTTTGGAAGTAGTACGTTAAATAAAACGACATCATTCAAATAGCACCAAGAAACGACCAGAAAAACTACGATTTCCTTTAGGAAATAACACCCTCCACATTTTAACCCGACTGTCTCAAAAGGAGGGTAATGTTTTACTCCTATCCAATCTCGTAAACTGATCAACCGAGCACATCTCTGGTGGATACGGTCACACCGTTCCACAAGCTCGCTACGCATCCTCGCACCGCCCATCTATCTCGCACGGAAACGCACCCTAACACCTTCGACTTGACATGGCGACCCTACCAGCGGACATCGCCGTGCGATCGCGTTACCGACGCCGCCATATAAGAGTTTAAAATTTTAAACAATTTGATTTGCAAGCCGAGCTAAGATACGCCATTAAACTATAGGTAAATTATTCTGAATATGTTTTAATTTTTCTTTACTTAGTGGTTTCCATATCTTGTCATACTTACATGTATTTAGAGCATTTTTTCGAATGTTGACTAGGTAATTCTGAAGAAATAAAAATAAAAATTGAAGGTATGAAAATTCAATGATTTATTTACAAATATGCAAATAAGTTACATAGTTTTCTTTTGTGAAGTAAAATGTCGGTGATATTTCTAACAGGAATACTCTGCATGATTAATAGACACACATACACAACAACTCCTCACATCAAAAAGGTAGAACACCCACAGATAGAAAAACACTACAACGTGTGTTCACATCGAAAATATTAATTAATTATTATTACAAATGCAGACTCGCAGAGTAAAGCTGCAGTTACACTCACAGTACAGTTAATATAATATCTACTAAGAAATGAACTATCGAGAATAGTTTGTAATTTAATATCGAAAATAGTTAATATTATTATCATTATTTATGTTTGAGCCGTGATTTATTTCCCACCATTTTAATGCCTAAAGATTGCACTACATTCCATTTCTAAGAAATTACGATTAGGTACGGTACATCATTCTACTTAATATGAATAATACTTATCATAATGACCAAATTCAATATTAATAATAATGTATTCAATACAATGTCTTTTAGATGCTACACAAATAATTTTAGACGTTTAAGAATATACTGGAAAATGATTTCAAATATACCTAATTCTGGAATCAGATAAAAGTATTTGGCCACTTTAATTACCTGTAAACCTCAAGTGTTATAGGATTTTTAATTATATTGTGGACTAGCTGTTGCCCGCGGCTTCGCTCGAAATTATCCCACGGGCGCGTTGTAAATATAGGCTATTGCACTCGGAGATGATGTAGTTTCCCAGTAGTCAAAGAATTTTCAAAATCGGTTCAGTAGATTACCCCCTACAACCTCACACACTTTACCTCTTTATAATATTAGTATTTAGATAGATTTGTGCTATCTAAAGATACAATACAATTTGTGGCCAAAATGTTTTGATCAACTACAATGTTTAACACACACTACTTACATTATATTATTATTATACTCTTATTTATAGAAATAAACATTCTGAATCTAGCAAATAGTCTTCCATACGCTTGGAGTTGCAGACACCAGCCCCACATGCAAAACTATTTACCAGCTTAATTTTTGGCTATACAGGGTGAAGTTTTCAAGTGGGCGTGGATGGCCAAATCCGGAACTATGAGGAATATAGAAAAATACTCAAAGCAGTCTCTCGAGCCCGAGTTTGATGAAAGCTAAAACTGCATCATTAGATTTTAGAAAAATCATTAATATTCCTCATCATAATAATCCTAGCCAGGAATCAAATCCGGTGATTTTGGATAAAAAAACACTGTATTATTACACCATTCGATAGTGTCGCTAATAAGAATCAAATTCTGGGAAGTAATGACATACGGCAAACGGGACGCTATGAATCTCGAGACAATTTGTTTCCTTTGTACGGAAGAAAACACTAAGGAGTTTCTCCAGTTCCAAAAGAAACTTCCCAAGTTACGCAGATATGACGTGCACAAAATTAAATCAATGCCAGCGAGGGAATCGATGCTCTATCAATTTTCGGGAAAAATTTACCATCTTTGAAGGGCCATAGCTTGGTTTCTATAAGGTTTATAAACCTGTGTTTGGGCTTATATTGTTCCACATTTAGTTAACTTTATACAAATAGGGAAAGTTATTTGTTAAAAATGCATATTTTTAACGAGAGCGTTATAGAGCAGAGAGATGTAGAGCAAAGTTTCAAAAGTCCCAAAATATTGCAGTTTACCCTATAGTTTGCAGCGAGTACAAGTTTTTCAAAGTTGCAAATTTAGTTCAAATCACCTTAACTGATATAAAAAACATGCAAAAAATGCAGAACTACATCACGCTTTGTGATTTTAATGTTAATTTCCACTGGCCTATTAAAGAATTAGAATGTATCAAATCAAAATAAAATTAATTAATGAAACCCAATTAAATATAAATATTACATTTATTTACGATATGATATAAATACTACAAAACAAAAGATAAAAACATAACTTATTCCCGGGACCCTTAATCCGATTTACTATAACTAGACAAATTATGATTAAATTAATGAAAAGTGCTATTGACTAAAGTAGCTCTAATCAAAAGTAGGTTTATTTTGCTTGGTTTAATGTTACTATTGATCAGAATCATTGTCAATAGCAACACCCATTATTCAGAAAAAGTCATGATATGTGTTACTCGAAGTGTGCACCGGCTTCCGCTTCAACTTCTCTTTAATCAAGTCACACGGAGATTTTGTGCTAAAGTCAAATCGAACAATGTTTGTAGGCACCTTTTCTCGCAAATATGGTGCAGCCACAGGTCTCAAGCGTGAAGTTAACACTTTTCCAAAAGATGAGCATTTTCCCATCCTGATCTTCTTTTTCAGTATGTAGGACATGTCTGTCTTAATGGGTAGTAACGGCTCAGGCTCTGGGGGTGGTATAAGTTCAACTGATTGTGCCCGGTTTGGTGAATTGCTAACAAACTCTTTGTAGTCAAGAACCAGAGACTCAAAGGAACTGCTGGGGCTGATGGTTTCCTGTGTCTGTTGCGGTTCTGGTAGCCCAGGTCGTCGCACAGCTTTCATCAAGTCAATCACACAGTTTTTCTCCTCAAGGGCCAGCTTTCTCATCTCCTCTTGCAGTTTCTCTTGCTCAAGCTCTTGTTGCTTTTTGAGCTCTTTAGCTTTGAGCATGTTGGACAACTGCTCTGAGAGGACATTGGTGATGGGGCTCTCACTTAAACTGAACGTCGGTATTGGCAATCTTTGTGGAGGAGATGAGAGCCTGGTATCCGACAACCCTAGAGGGAGATTTAATTTCGGCATCGGCAGCGATCCCACCCGCCCATCTTCGCTGGGACTGTCGTTCAAATTGCACTTTGATAAATGACTGTCCACCAAGGCGAAAAGAGACGTAAACGAACTTGAATCAGTCATTTTGACTAACAATCACCTTTGTTCTCAAAGTCAAACAAAAAATTTAGACATTTTATGAAGTAAAACACTTCACCACATACACTACGCGATAGATTTATAGGATTTATTAAAACAATGCGTCATTTTAAGTACGTTCATCAAAAGTTGCAAAATTATTGTGTTATCTCTCTTTTTGTTTACGAAACACGGAGATACTCTACTCATAGACTCTTTGGAAATGTTGAAGTTGAAGAAAAATCAATAAATAGTCTGATCAATGTAACTACCATAGACAAAACCATTTTCCACATTGTTTAAGGTGGATGCGCAAGGGTAGCCGCGAAATTTAAATTTTCTTACGTTTATTGCAATTTGCAGGTCAGTGTAAGGTTATATTATGTTGATGAAAATATGAATCGCGCCAGTAACACCTATGGAGTTACAGAAGTATAACCATTCGAATCATTAATACAACCCTCCAAGTTCGATTTATATTTTCATCAACATACAACCTGACACTGACCTGCAAATTGCAATAAACGTAAGAAAATTTAAATTTCGCAGGCTACCCTTGCGCTTCCACCTTAAATTATCATTTCAGAGTTCTAGTGTGGTTCTCTATGGTTAATTGGTTACGGTAAAAATCAATAATACTTCCCCTAGCTGTTGCCCGTGGCTTCGCTTGAGTTTTGGTTGGAAATTATCCCATGGGCACGATGTAAATATAATCTATGGCACTCGAGGATAATGTAGCTTCCTAGAATTTTCAAAATCAGATCAATAGATCCAGAAATTACCCCCAAACTCACAAACTTTACCTCTTTCTATTATTAGTTTATATTTCATCAACAAAATTGTGTATTAAATCGTAAATCTACTGCTTTGTCTATCGCATTATAATTTCTAATTTATTTTTGTTAGTTCACTTTTCAACGTAAAAAGTTGCCCATTGAGCTCCGATTTCTGGCATCTGATATTAATGAACGGCAACATTGTTATCAATGTGAAATAATAAACGTCATTAATACAGACATGAGACAGTATAGTTAGTCTGTGGTACGACGTCGGACAGGGTGCTTCGCGATCGGAAACGGGAATCGTGAAACTTTATTGAAGTCGTATTTTAAAGTTGTTTAAATATCCTTTGAACGAAAATTTTAGCTGATATGCGCCATAGTGAATTTCTAAAAGCGGTTTCGTCGTCCTGCGGTGACCATGCCAGTCGCAAAATATGAACAGCTGCCGTTGAAAGCAGATGGTGAGGAGGACGTGTTTACAACTAAACCGAAGCCGAAATGGTCTGATGTGTGCGTGCAGAAGAGCCTGCTGTCCTTGGGGCTGATCTTGCTGTACTTCTCGCTGTCCATAGGCCTCACATTCTACCAGCGATGGCTTCTGACGGTGAGGATTCTGTTATCAGTTAAACCACTGTTTGCTTTGCATTTTACCTGTTTTCTTTTTTTTTTTGCTACGTGTTTATAAGTTGCTTGCTATGTTCGAACTTAAGTTTGCCGCTGCGGCTACTCTCGTGTCATGTTTTGTAGAGATAAATATTGTCGATGTGCTGTTTAGTTATTAGTTTAAACTGTTTTCTAGTTGTTCTGTTGTTTATCTTGCCAAGCAGTAGTATTTCGCGCTGGGTTTCCCCTTGTTTTAGTTACGTCATCGAATGTTTTGTTTAGAAGTGTGATAATTGTAGCAATCCTAATAGTTAAAATCCTAAAGACCCCCACAAAATCTTCTATTTTGTATTATTCCTCTTTTTTTCGTCTAATGAGAATAACTTTAATTTTAGTTTACTGTGTATTGTCCCATTATAACATTTGATAGGACAGACAAGACCATGATTTGTTTCTTTGCTGTAATAAACAAATCCTTAACTTTAAAAAATATTTTCTCCGTTTAATTATGCTTTATTACAATACCCATTTCAATTTCTTATTATTGAGAACAGAGCATAATATTTACATGAATGTATAAAAAATAAATCCAATAAAGTACAATAATAGTTATCAATATAAATAAATCTAAACCTCAACTAACTATGAGATATTTTATTTACTCTACAATGTCATAGATAGTTTTTATCTGAACTCTGTCAATTGTAATTAAGTTACTATATTTTTTAATTAAAGCTAGTTAAAATAATAAAAACCAAACCCTAATGAAAATTTTCCATGAATATTTTCTTTTCACTATAATTTAATTTACTACTTGTTATTAATTTATATTTTAGTAATAACAGTTTAACCAATTATATGTTTTTTTGTAAACTCCCAATTTTTTTTTTTTCTAAAGTTTTATCAATCAGGTTGGAACTTGATTGATAAAACTTTTAAATGATTACTATTCTTATTTGTAAAGTAACTAAAGTTAGTAGTCTATTTGCTCAACAATTCATTTATTTATAGGTAGCATTTTTTTTCCTAATCTGGAGTGGAGCGAGGCCTTCGCCCAGAAGTGGGACATTTGTCTCACTTCTAGGCGAAGGTATCCTTCCAGTCCTTCCTCTTCAGCAGTATTGTAATTTATCAGTATTATTATTGGTTGCATTATTGATAATAAAATTATTTGTAACTATGCTAGTTGTATCATGGTTCTTATCAGGTAGAATTGATATTTCTGCCTACACCAAACGAAAAGGCGTGACTTTAATGTATGCACCAGTTGAATTCAATACATACAAAGATATTAACTTAAATGATGACAACAAAATTCAACCTATACATTTTTTAATTTTACCAGAAATACGGTCAATCATGGTGAATAATTATTTGTGTATAGTCTTTTTCTGTGCTTGGCTTTATTCTGCCTAAATTCCTATCCACCATAACCTATAAGGAAAACTTTAAACAAAGAAAAAAAAGATTTATATTTCTATAAAAACCAAAACCAACCAAACCAACCGAGTTTCCAGAAAACCATGAGGAAAAACGAGCTACTCGTATGTACACATGGATGACGTGAGGCGCTCTACTCCGCGAAAGTACTATCTTAAACACTAGGGTATCCAGTTCTTGGTTCTGCTCCCAAGCTCAATTTAAATCGTCCTTTTGGGCATGCCCCCTCCCATCTGAGTTCAGTCTAGGAGTATACGAAAATTCAGATCCGTTGCCCATACATATGTTGCTCCATCCTAGGTCGCATCTTCGCTTCACTAGTGTAAAAAAAACAGTCACCCGAACGACGCACGAGGACGTAGACGTTGCCCGAACATTATTGCTAGGATATATATGGAAGGAAACGACCATTTTCTTTGGGGTGAAAAATCACGTATTACGGTAGGGCTCAACGCATTCATGGGTCATAGAGCTATTTAAAGTAAAGTTACAATAAAAACTGGCACATACAAAAAAAAAAAAAACTAGAAAAAGTTATGCCTTTCGTCTTCGTTATGGGTCTTTTTACACCCATTATTCAGGTTATCGGTCTACCTTTTGGACTTGTGGCCTAACGAAACGCACCAAAAAAACGCAGACAAAGCTGCTAAGTTACCATTCTAATACTCGTACCTCTAATACGTCACCTGTCGTTTAGTCACTTTTGAATATGCAAAATATTGGACGTGAGCGTGCTCAAGGTATCCGGGTCTCAATTAATATTGAAAGGACAGTTACGATATCAATCTTTTAGTATAATTTATTTGGGCTGAACAGCGCAGCGATTATATTTGGAGTAAAAATGCTTATCCAAAATTGTGTCTATACTAATCCTTAAGTTAATTTTGTAAATGCGAAAGCAACTACCAACAATCAGTATGTCTGCTACCTTTTAACGTCTTAACGGACTTCGATGAAATTCTGCACACCAGTGGGCCATGTCTTAGGTTACAAGTTACGACATACTTATAGAAGACTAATCCCGGTAGTCCGTTTCCATTAGGTAATCTTCAATCTCCACGTGGCGAACTCGCTCCGTATTTGTAATATACTTCTTGAGAAACTATCCCTCGAAAATTCCACTTAAAGAATTTTGAATAAACCTGTAACTCCATTAATCCTAATCATACCGACTTGATTTGTAGCTAATTGGAAAAATATTCTAAGAAAATCAAACATAATAAATATTTCTTAGATACTCATGTAGCCTTGAATGGGTATAAAGTAATTGATGACCTCGTTTTACCTGACTGCACGAGCACGTGCATCTCCTTCATCTTGTACGTTTATATTGGTGAAGTGGCTGTTCGGTCATGCTGACCGATGGATGTTTTCGAATGAAATTTAATTTGATAAATGAACTGTTTGTGTTCTATTAACTAAATAAAATTGTATTCGAAAACATCCATCGGTTTCTTATTAAACTTCAACTATATCCGACGAGCCTGGTTACTTATCTCCTTTGGTGAGCGTACATGATGAACTCACAACTTTTTCACAGTGGGATCCAGACAGAAACTACAGAACGCCACGCTATCAAATAACTCTTCCCGCTCTGGGCTGAACAGGAGGGAATGTGAGACTTTTACTGACTAAAACCCATCCAAGTTCCTTCTTTTGCCCTTTGTGTTCCAGGGCCGCGGTATCTCTTTCGAACAGTCCGAGGCAACTCTGGCAGGCATCTGTCCTTTCGGACCCCTTCCTACCGCTACGATCCTTACATACTCCTTGCACCTCGTCCACGTTTATACATGGGACACTCTGCCTCCTTTCTATGAGAGGAAATGGCCTATAATCCACCACGCGGGCCCAGTGCGGTTTGGTACATGTAACATGTCTTCGTATTTTTGGTTCTAAGATATGCCGGTTTCCTCACGTTTTCCTTCACCGTTTTGAGAGCAGTGCTGATGAAATAAATTACACAAAGTAATACACCTGCCTGGGTTCGAACCCACGACTTATTGTTCGTAAGTCGGGGCAGCCACCACTGGGCCAGTGCTGCTCACTGGGCCACCGCTGCTCCCTGGGCCACCGTTGCTCGGGCGGTGACATTACTCTGTGTTATTAACTTCATCACCAATGCTATTGAAAAAAGTGTAGGAAAAGACTGTTAGGAAACCAAAAATTCAGAGACATGTCAAGTCTACCAACTCGCATTGGGCCTGCGTGGTGGATTACAGCATTTACAGTTCACACCCTCGCACCGAGAGGACTTCTGTGTCATTACAAACATTAAAACATTATACGTTGATTATTCTACATTAAAGTAAACAGCTTAGCGATATATCAGTTAATTCTGCGGTTCACCGCAGCGCGTAACGACTAGTATTGAAATTGAAATCAGTCCATTGGAATATCAATTAGTTATTTATTGCAGTACACGGGAATGCCACAAATTTATCCAAATTATGCAGATATTAGTGGCAATTAATTAATATAGAAACTACTAATGAGACAAGTTTAATTAAACACGACTGCTAGTATACTTACTACTGATATTGAATTTTTATGGGACTGCTTATGCTAGTTATTAATATCCTGCCTGGAATTAGCGATCGGAAGTCATGTTACTTACTATTATAAATGCGAATTTTCTCATTAACAAAATTTGTGGCATCAAGTAGTGTAATATGCACTGTGAACGTATGCGTACATACCTGCCAACTTGTGCCGACGGCCAATTGTTAGATATTAGGTGCGTATAAAAAAATAATAAAAACGCTTATACTCGTAAATAATACTATTTTTTCTTAAGAGGGGCTACCACAATTTCTCTTGTATTTGATGTGTGATTATGGTTTAGATATGGCCACAAAATGAAAAAAAAATATGCCCGAGAAAGTTTGATTATTTTACTCTTGAGTTTCTAAATATTTTTTTAAATTTGTTTACATACATGAGTAAAATCCTTGTCATTGCAAGGATGTTTCATAATATGCTACTTTTGGACATCCTTTGCTGTTTTGTTACATGGAAGATATAATAATTTAGAAAAATGTCCATGGTATAACTGAATGTTATACTTGGGAATGCTCAATTCAATTTATTATGTTTCATACAGTAATACACCATAAAAAAACGTAAAACAGAGAGATACCTTCTAACAAAAAGTATTAAATAACTAAGGTTACCATGTTATCTCTCTTGAACAAAATAATTGGTCCATTTAAAAGTTAAATAATATTTTAAACAATTGTTTTATGCAATGATAAAAATTAATATAAATCGCGGAATGGGCGGTGCCAATATAGGAAAGGCTCATGTTGATTTGTTCCTGACTTCCTGGTGTCGAAGGCATAGCTGTTTGCATGTGTGCGTTACTGCGCTAGAGGCACACGTGCGCATCCGCTACAGCACGCGGGTCTAATTTACCTTAACTGAGTTCTTTTGTTTTGTAATAGCCCTCTTAAAGCTTGAGTGCTGATTTTTATATAATTACGTTACAGAGAATATTGGTAAAAATTAATCATCAACAACCGGCCGATTATAATTATTACCGGCCTCCAAGCGGGCGAAGCTAGTAATACAATATACATACACTAACACCTTTTTCCGTCGGGGGTAGGCAAAAACTAGAATATATTATGTCATTAATAGAACTGTGGGGTTTTGGATTATTATAAAAATCACAAAGCCTTTTTATATAATTGCATCTGCTTGAATTGGCGCCACCAAATAGCTAGGGCAACCAATAAAATACACCATTAGTTGTTTAAGTACAGTCTTCTGCATTTCAGTGGTAGGACTTACATAACGCGTACCATCGTTTCTTATGTAAACATGAAAGCGCTATTTATATTAAACTGTTGCCACTGATGTGCCGTTGACTGTACAACACGATCGCTTATATTGACAAGCGATTTTGAAATGAAATTATGCTTTTTTCCAATTGTTTTGCTAAATCATGTGTAGTGTATGTTGTTAAGTTTTCTTTTGCATTATCCCAGCGAATGTTGAATGCATTGAAATTATGGTTTTATGCAGTAAGCGTTAGAACTAATTCAAACTTCCTCGTTCGCTTCCGTAGTGCACATACGTGTATCGGACTAACTTTGCCTAAAGTATCTACTCGTACTCAAATAAAATAAAGTCTGCAATTACGGAAATATCAGCCCTAATTCTAAAACATAAAGACGAAAACTACTTGCATCCTAGTTAGTGAACATTGATCACGCAGCGAGTACCTCATTCCGCCAAAGAACTCAGTGCATAGTATACGCAAGATTTTCAGACTAAATCAAAATGCATCGTTCGCCGACAAAAACTATTCACTCATCACAACCGGAACTATCTACTTGTAATAAAGAAGACACCGAGTTAATTACTTCGAGGAAAAGAAAAGTTCATCCGGATACTGAAGAAATTTCATATATTCGTGAAATGCTCTTGAGCTTGAAAAAAGATCAAGATCAGAAATTTCGTAACCTCGAAGAAAATATTAAGGACATCAAAAACCAGAACGATGATATTATCAATTCGAACTCGCTCTTACAGAAAGCACTTGAAGATTCAACAGCAATGTATAAAGAGTTAAAACAAAGGTATGATTACATTATCCTGGAAAACAAAGAAGCACAGACCAAGATTGAGCAACTTGAGGATAAAGTTGAATCACTAGAAAGACAACAGCGCAGTACTACTATTGAAATAAAGAACGTGCCCTTCACCGAAAACGAAAAGGTCCTTGATATCGTGTTACAGATGCACAATGCCCTAGACGTAGCTTTATCACCCCAAAATATTCGACAGGCTTACAGGCAGAAGTCAGGACCGAAAAATTTGATTATTGTCGAATACCAGACAGCTCAAAATCGTATCGATATAATGAAGGCTCTGAAAACATTTAATCGTAATAACAAGGATGATAAATTTAACTCCAAAACTCTACAAGCTCCAGGTGAGAAACAACCTGTTTTTGTCTCAGAATCATTGACTCCCTCAGCACGAAAATTACACTACTTAGCTAGAGAAGTTCAAAGGAATCAAGGCTTTAAATATTGCTGGGTGGCTAATGGCCGAGTCTTTCTAAAGAAGGGAGATGGACTACCATCAATTCTTATAAAATCTTCCACTCAAATTGAAGCCATTACTACCGATATATTAAAGCCACAAGTTCACCCAAACACGGATCAATGACTAGCGTTTGTTTTCACTAAAAATGTGTGCCCTCAGCACATTACTAATGTTTTTGTCATAATAATCATAGTTTTAACAGATCTCGTATTCCATATTATAGTTAGCATTTTATTTCTCTTGAAAAGCTTGAATTTCCTAATCACTTTTTCATCCGTTTTTTTACACACATTTAGACAACATAACACTTCACATAACGCTTACACTGCTCACACACACACACATTTAAAAGCGTGTTATTATCGTTCATTCTCCTGCACTGTTTTCGTCTACGAGTATTTTAGCTTCACCCAAAAAAATATTTCACCTCTCGCCCATAACAATTATGGTTGATATAGTCAATATTTCTTCAGATATTGATAAAAATATCAACACGGGTGAGGCTCATACCGTAGACTTTCCGGAGCAGTGCAAAATTCTATTAGATAAAAATAACACCTTCAAAGTATTAACGCAAAACATTAGAAGTCTGAATCATAATTTTGACGACTTTTTAATCCTCCTGGCTAGGCTCAACATATCTTTTGACTTCATAATTCTTACAGAATGTTGGTTATCTAAAACCTCAAAATTGCCCAATATTGCTTCATATCAGGTTTTTGCAACATGCAACCACTTGAATCAAAACGACGGTATAGTTGTTTTCTGTAGGGACAGTTTAAAAGTTACGGTGGCAGAGACAACTAGTGTTGGTGATGAAGTAAATTGTTTAGTTACTACTGTGAAAAATGAAATGGCTATTATATCCCTATACAGGCCTCCGGCCTTCAAAAATATCGACAATTTTTTAACCGTTTTAGACGATACCATAAATAAATATAAACACTGTAAAAATATTATACTCATAGGTGACATAAATATCAATATTATAAATAACACTGACCCAAAGGTTTCCAATTATATGAACTTGCTAGCCTCTCATGGACTCCTTGCATCACATTTACTACCAACACGAGAAAACAGCTGCCTTGACCACTGTTTTGTCAAGACCAACTGTTCTACAAATACGGTAGTCTGCAATTCAACAGTCACAGACCACTGCAGTGTAATGATGTCACTTATAAAAAAATCAGTAGCTACCGAAAAAAATCGAGGAACATTTAAAAAAATAGACTATAACGCGATTATTAACAATTTAAAACTTATAAACTGGAATGAACTGTTAGATTATGATGACCCAAATGAAGTAACAAATAAGTTCCTAGCCATAATAAGTGATTGCATTAAAACGTATACTTATACCTACAAGCTTTCTAATAGAAAACGGAATATTAAACCATGGATAACACCCGGGTTACGTCGTTGCATGAGAAATAGGGATCGTTTACATCAAAAACTTCGCAAAGATCCTGACAATCTAACCCTTCAAATAACTTATAAAAGATACCGCAATACATGTAACAATTTACTAAAGAACTTAAAAAATAAATATTTTAGATCACAAATAAATCTCCACAAAAATAATTTAAATAAACAATGGTCCATTATCAAAGATATATGTCACTACAATACTAAGCCTCAAAACTATGACGACCTTCTTTTGACTAAAAGGAACCCACAAGAATCCGTAAACTACATAAATCACTATTTTGCAAACGTAGGTAGCCAACTGGCTCAAAGTATTCAAATAAGGACACAAAAAAACGAAATTGAACTTGCTAGAATATCCAACTCAAATTGTTCCTCTCTGAAGTCATTCGTTCTTCTATCTACGGATGAAAGAGAAGTTAAAAGTACAATCTTGAATTTAAAACCTTCAAATTCCAGCGGTTGGGATGAAATTCCCTCCACTCTACTCAAACTGGCTGTCGACACTATCTCGATACCTATTACTAGGATATGTAACTTGTGTTTCGCCAAGGGTGTCTTTCCCAACGCATTGAAACAGTCTGTCATTATTCCAATTCACAAGTCTGGGGACAGAGACTGTGTCTCAAATTATAGACCTATCTCGTTACTGCCATCCCTTTCCAAGGTGATCGAACGGATTTTGGACACAAGACTGAAAAAGTTCTTTGAATCCAATCAACTTCTCTCAGGAAACCAGTTTGGTTTCAGAGAGAAAAAATCAACTGCTCACGCCGTACACAGACTTGTGTCATTTACTGTCGATGGTTTGGATAGAGGAGATAAGACCCTAGGCATTTTTCTGGACTTGGCAAAGGCGTTTGACACAGTTTCTGTTCCCATACTCCTTAATAAGCTTGAACACCTTGGAATCCGCGGTATTGCATTGGACCTTATAAAAGATTACATGTCGAACAGAACTCAAAGTGTTAGAATAAATGACTACACTAGTCAACAAGAAAAGGTACAATTTGGCGTGCCTCAGGGAAGTATTTTGGGCCCAACTTTGTTCCTCGCATATATTAATGACTTGAGTAGTCTCAACCTGAAACAAGGTCAAATAATCTCCTTTGCTGATGATACGGTACTTTTATTTCATGGGCGCACGTGGACTGAAGTGTTCGGCTTGGCTAATGAAGGCTTCGAGTTGGTTACATCTTGGCTCGATCACAATCTTCTCACATTGAATGCACAGAAAACTAAATACTTAACTTTCAGCATCCGAAATAACACGCAACCACCAAATAACTTGCAAATAAAGTGGCATACTTGCAAAAGTGCTGTAGGCTGTGCCTGCTATAGTCTCACAAAAGGATCCTCTATCAAATATTTAGGCTTGATAGTAGACCAAAACCTTAACTGGGGCGAACATATCGGTGCCGTAATAACTCTGGCTAGGAAAATGATCCATGTATTTAAAAATCTTCGCAATGTATGTAACCTCAAACTACTTAGGACTATTTATTTTTCTTTATGTCAGTCAGTATTATCATATTGTATCACCGTTTGGGGAGGAGCATCAAAAACCTCTATGTTAAGTCTCGAAAGAGCTCAGCGAGCAATATTAAAGGTAATGAGCTTCAGGAAATTTAGATATCCTACGCATCTATTATATAAGAATTTAGCGGTGCTCACAGTAAGACAAATTTTCATATACAATGCTATTTTACTTCAACACTGCAAGTTACCGGTACCTAATTTCAATACAAGGCGTAGAAAAGATCTGGTGTACTCCATTCCTAAACGTAAGACGGTTTTTTCAGATAAATTTTTTGATCATCTCGGACCTCACTTATATAATCAGTTATCTAAGACCATCAATTTACGCGATTCGACACTCTTGGTTTGCAAAAAAACTTTAAATCAATATCTCATCGAAATGAACTATAATAACACAGAAAAGCTATTAACATCCATATCATAAATACTTTCACAGAAATACATACACATTCTCATTTCATGTAAACACACCTACACACGCATTCATCAACATACATTTCACACACATACACCAATTTTTACTTTTTCCTTGTATTTACGTTTTTGTATTTTTTTTTTGTAATATAAACCAAAATTGGCAACTTTTATTGTTATCTTGATGTTTTATAATATAAGTTCATACCGTAACTTATAAAATCCAAACATTTTTTTTTTTTATCTGAATTTTTTGCATATACGTTTATTATTTTACAAATTACCCTCGCAATTGTTGTAATCAAGTAACAAATATCCAAATAATACCCACTGTATCAGTATTAATATTCAAATTCAAACTTATTAATCTGTTTATCTAGCAGTTAAATGCAAGTTATCTGTACTATTGTGAAAGTGTGTGAGTGTTTGTGAACGAGGAAGACTGATCTGCCGTGATACAGTTTTCACTAGTACGGAGGTCAGTGTGAATCAAGATCAAACAACCGCATAGCCTGCACAGGTATTTATAGTACGTAAATAAATTTGTATATTAGCAGATACAAGTCTCAGGATTGTTGCGATTTGTATGTTAAGGTTGTTCTTTTATTGTCAATAAACTTTTATACTTTATACTTAAACGTGCTTGGTAATCGATTAGGTACTCTTAAACATGTATCTGTTAATCGAAAAGTATGTAATCCGTCATTCTATACAATTCCTAGGACTAGGAAATCTGTACAATTCATTCAGTGTAGGAAATCTATGGTATATTTTGTAATATACACTTTTCCTAGGAAATCTAAACCGAGAAATTTTAATGGTTGTTTTCCCGCAGCGAAATGGTTTTGTCTTGTTATTACAATCGTTTTATAAACAAATAAAATATTAGAAACAAAAATGGCAGATTAACCATTGTGAAAAACAAAACTCGAAAGCGACCACGAACTGATAGTTATTATATCTCCCGATTGCACCGAGCGCCGCCGACCGGCCGCGCGGCCGTTAACCCGCGTGATTTTCAATCAGCAGATTACTTATTCTTGATAATAATAAGCTTTACCCAACAAGTTATTCAAATTTTCCCTTCATACTTTTACGGGTTTAGGACCGTCATAAATACCTACTTTTTTAGCTGCAATTTACTGAACACGAAATTGAATAAAAACAAGTTTATCGTCTAAGAAAAATAATTTTCTGAATTAGATAACTAACAAAGTATTTGTGGCGTATTTCTATAATTTGAATCAATTTATTTACAATAATTTTAACTGAACTACTTTAAAATGTTCACTATGTAAATAGTAGTTTAGTTAAGAAGTAGTTGGTACTTACACTTCCCGGTAACGGAGTAATAAAATTGTTAGAAGTGCAAGCCACTACGTTTTATATACAATTGAGAATCGAGCACGTTTTAATTTATTGTCTTTCAATTTTAATAATGTGTCTCTGTCACTACTTACGATATTAAAAGCGTCCAGTACCGCAGTTATTAACGCGTCGCGAGTTTCGTGTTCCTCACGATACACTAGGCGCTTGAGCTCCGACCACAAGTAAAAGTCAAACACACAGCCACAAGTAGAAGTAAGGTAGGTCCGGGCTTCTTGCTGGCCAAGGCACTGGCCCGCCGCGTCCGATCCGGCGCTGGGGAAGCACCGAGTGCAGGTGCTCTCGCACGGCACGGTGATAATGAGCCGGGCACCCGTCATTTTCCACGGGCACTGCTAGTGGAACCTCGTCCAAAATGTCCGGAATAACGTTTTGTAACATTTCCAGGTAGATTCCACCTGTTAAGTGTCCTGTCACGAAATACGGTCCAATGAGGTGGCCATTAATTGTGCCCACACATTAACACTAAAACGCACTTGATGCGCACACTCGCGAATAACATGTGGGTTATTCAAAGCCCAAAAATGTTCGTTACGCTGGTTGAAGAGTCCAACTCGCGTAAAAGTTGCTTCATCCGTCCACAAAATGTTTGTATTTTGATCGTCGATCAACCACTGACAAAAAGCAATTCTGTTCGGCCCGTCGTTTTCGAGGAGAGCATGAGCTCTGCGAAAATGGTAAGGATGCAGTCCTTTAGAGTTGAGCAGTTTCCAGACGTAGTACTGGCTTACGCCAAACCTAGCCGCAGCCTTTCGCATACTTCGACGAGGATCCCGTTCGAAATACCCGATGATCTCCTCGTCCAGCTCTGGCGAAATAATGGTCGATCGACCTCTGCCCTGTGCATGTGCTGGTGTCTGGAACTGTCCATGATCGAGTAGCCGCTGTGTCGCCGCTACGATCGTCCGGGCCGATGGGACTTGGGGGTTCAGAACCCCGCGAAGACGGAGCGACTCAAAGTGTTGCGGCTCCGCCCTAGCATACAGCTGCACCATAGCGACGTACTCCAAATAGCAATAACTGTAATGACGATCCATTACTGATAAGCTGATTATGCGTATTGCTCGTACGATATTCGCGGGAAAACTAAGTGCGCCGCAGCAATAATACAATAGGAAGCCGGCGCGCGGCGTCGTTTGTTATTGTTGCGCGCAGGCTAGTTTATGTCGTACCACTACACGCGAGAGCTTATTTTGCTTTGAACATTTATAAATCGGTCTTTTCTTTGTCGGCTTCGCGGCTGTGTTTTGTTTTGTTGCGTGCAAACTAGTTTATGCCGTATCACAACGGACAAGAGGTTATTTTACTTTCAACATTTATGCATCGTGTCTTTGTAGGCGGCGGCGGTGCGTGCGATTCGAGTAGTACTACAAGTTACGTCTAGTGTAACTATTGATTCTCACGTTTTCGAGTTGATGAATATTTTTTTAATTAGTTTAAAACAAAAACAACTTTATTTTTTTTTACTTTTACTAAGCATAGGCTTCGAAAGTACCTTATGGCAAGTTGTTCTGCCGCTCGAAAACAACCATTAAAATTTTTCGGTGTATACATTTCCTAAATGGCGATCGGAAACGTATTACATTCTTGATGTTCTTAAGTACAGCGGGGATAGCGGTGCGAGGGGCGACTACACACAGTCAAGAGCGTCTATTGGACTCCTATTTTTTATGTTACCCTAAGGCTAAGGCCAAACGAGCGTAGTTTTTCAGCCTAATACGCTACACACCACACCAATATAAACAAGGCATTGTGGCAAGTGAAACTTAGGATGCATGAGCGAACGAAGCGAGCTCGGAACTTGGGGGTGTTACGTTACTGTAATCCCTGCAGACAGAAATAGGAGCCCCGTGTAGCGTACGTCGAATACGCCTTATTACAACATTTTGGTATTTACCTTGACGTTGATTTTATTCGTGTTTTGTTTATTTTATTCACAGAGAGCGTTCGTTTTAATATTTCCTAGTATCATCTCGGAATTGCATACAATTCCTAGGAAATACTTACATTTCATAGGAAATGTGTATATTAAAGAATCTTGGAAACATTATTTTACACATTTCTTATGTAGGCTCGGTATTGTACATATTTTCATACATTTCCGGTAACATATCCAAAGACGACGAACAATTACGTAACGGATTATGCGAACCATTGAAATTAATTGGCAAACACGCACGGTGGGCATTCAAAGTTGTCTACTGTGGTAAACGATTTTAAAGTTACCTTCCAAATGACTAAGTCTTAAAAAAAGGCCTGTTGCTATCCATTATGATTTGGAAACTAATCAAACGAAGTTGCTACATTTGCTGATGCGCAACTATTCTCAACTTTGAAACTCTGTTATCATCATCAGCCTAGCCGTTTCTCAACTATGATGTCCGCTTCCAGTCTAGCATGCGACTGTCTATCTGACCTCCACAACCCAGTTAGTACTGGGTATGGTAAGACTGGTTATCAGACTTTCGGACCACTGACTATCTGTCGCTACTGTCACAGATCTACAAATGACAGCCGGGATCAACGGCTTAAGAGGGCTCTTCCCGACCCGTGTATCGTCAACGCGAGCATGGTCAAAAAGCTGGTTGTTTCATCCAGAGCCATAGCGGCGATTTTATTTCAACTCCCCGTCTTACCCCCGCCCCTACCCCGCACAACTCGTCTCCCGCGCACCTCATACCGCCTAACGCGATGACATTGAACGAAAAATAGTGTTCGAAAATTTCTTAAACTTATTCCAGGAAATACGTGTTTTTGAATAAATCTTACAAGTGTGTGAAATAAATATTCGTCATTAAGAATCTCCATTACATGTGCAAGGTTTCTATCGCGATGTTTTCTTTATTTTTACAGTACATTATGAACGGCCAAAGTTCAGGTTATTTTTTGCAAAACCGCAATTTTTGGAGGCTTAAACTGAATTTGTTTCTACTTTTTTTATTTCTAGCAACCATAGAAACTTAGATATAGTACGCAACATACATATTAGTTAAAAAAAATCAAAGATATATGTGTAACATCGGCATAATCACGTACGAGCGTTTGTATGAAAAGTATGACGGGTTGGCCGCTCTTAAAGTGCTTTTCGAGGCACGCAGGAAATGCGGTATGTAATGGATCGCCCATCCACGGAGCGAGGAGGACACATAACAGTAGCCCGCGCGCTCGGGCCGCGCGTCCGCCTGGTCGGTAGATATTTTCTATGGAGTATGAGGAACAGTCCAGTTCCACTATCGGCATTCCTAAATTTAATTAAAAAAGAAAATGAAAAACCTAAAGGCAGCTCTTTGAGTGTAATAAAATAAAACGCAAAAATAAATATATATAAAAAAACTTTTATTAAAAGCATTTTATAAAACAAAATAAACCTTACACCAAAATGAAAACGAAAAGGAATAGTTAGCTTGTCACGTATGGTTTTTCCCCGTTTTTATTCACACGCTCTACTGCTGGTCGGGCGAAGTGTTGAAGTTTTGCCATTAGGAATTTCTCATTAGGAGCCTGGAGCCTGGATTCGTGGCCCCGTTGATGGAAATATGCTCAGTTGCTAAACCCTTGTTACATGAGACTTACTCGAAAATAGCCAAATGTACAGGAAGTACACAGTGCCAACTTATAAGGCATTACAGGAGTGATGTTAGGTTAAAATAAAAAATATCTTCCAAGTACTTAAGAACTTTCTGACCCGAGGAAAACCAAAGTGGCTCACCTAGGTGTTCCATGGTTAATTTTCTGTACCCCTGGTTCACCTAGGTGTTCGATGGTTAACTTTCTGTACCAATATTTAATTAGCGCTAAAATCATATTACTACGTGCTCCATCTAACCCACCTCCTCATTTCCAGGACTTCAAGTTCCCACTCACAGTGGTGATGTACCACCTCATAGTGAAGTGGATCCTGTCAGTCCTCGTAAGGCTGGTCCTCCAGATCATCACGGGCGCTCCTCAATTGCTGTTGCCGTTCATGACCTGCCTCAAATCAGTCGGGCCGACGGGATTAGCCAGCGGGATTGATGTCGGCTTCTCAAACTGGGGCCTGGAACTGGTCACCATATCCTTGTACACCATGACGAAGTCCACCACGATCATCTTTATTCTCGGCTTCGCGATTCTACTGGGGCTTGAGAAAAAGGTAGGTTTTATTTTGTTAATTTTTGTTTGAAAGCATAAAGGCGCAAACCCACCGTGGTGCATGCTGTGCACGGGCACAGGGTGCATTTTAGCTGCGTGGATTCTTGTGTATACCGCATACACAGCGTGCATGGCGTTGACAGCGTTGAGCTATGTGAGTGCCTTATTCGAGCAAGCCGGGCATGTATGGGCGAACAAGCTATTGGGTATACCTACACGCGGAAAATTTCACAATCCAGTGCCGAAGCGTATACTTTTCCAAATTTTATTTAATAATGCTTTTTGACTCTTATTGACATAAGCTTTATTAAATAAAATTGCAAACAATATTGTCAGTGTACACACGGCTACACATCAAGCTGTGCATTTCCAGTATAAGCTGACCTCGCATTGTACGGAAATCCTATACAATGCGAGATCAGCATAAACTGGATATGTATAGCTTGATGTGTAGCCGTGTGTACTAGGATTATGAATATTTCTGGGCGTATACCAAATAGCTTGTTCGACCGTACTAATGATGTCAATTGATGCATAGCGTGTCCGTGGTTTGCAGTGGACACAATCACATAAATTTTCTTGCAAAGCGAAGCTTAACACACGTGCGTGGCCTATCCGTGCGCCACGGTGGGTATGCGCCTTTATACTCTTGTTCCACAAAGGAGTGTGTTGTTTCTATTTCTTAGAAAAAGTAATGCGTTTGAGGTAAAACCTTGGTGATATGTTATGTTTTAAAGCCGTAGTAGCCGCGTGTGCAGTACGGACTAAAAGATCGATGAAATATTTCGATGTAATGTACTGAATACGTGGTAATCGTTTTCGCGTCGGTGACTCTTTCACCCTGTATACAAAAAATGTGCAATTCTGACATTACATACTGTATACGGGTCGAATTGGTGATCTCCTTTTTGGAAGTCTGTTAAAAATCAACTTTGCACCCACCGAATGTAGTTTTCGTTTGTTTTTCATATTTTTACCATCGATGGCAGACCATTCGCTTTGTGTGTATGTTACCAGTGTTTGGTTTCGTACGTTAAATATTATGATAACATTTTTTAATTTAAATGATTTAAATCTATTATCTACAATTACCAAGTAAAAACATAATCGTTTGATAATCGAATCCGGAAAAACAAATATAGTTTTACATACAGTATAGTTACTTTATGAATTCAAAATGCCTCACTCGATATTTTTTACACTATTACAATATTTTACAATATTATCATGTTACAGTATTAGTACTATGGTATGGGGGGACAGCACAGGCTCGATAATAAGTCGTTGCTTACAACACAAAAAATGTAAAACAAGATAAAAAGTTAACAAGCATCTGGGAATCTACAAAGCCTAGAATGTTCACACATTCACAAACAATCCGGATGAGGACTCCGCTTTAAAATGTGCGAGAGTAAAGTCGGAGAACTCTATTGATAATCAAATTAACTATCTAATTAAGTTTTCCGTAAATTCAATAATACCAATGTGTTTCAAAGGGGAGTAAATCTATTTAAACACATTCTTTACCTGGCAACCAAAGGCCTGCAGTTACATGGACAATTGATTCAACATTCAAGTTCATAAACTTCGGTAAGGCGATTGTGCAAAATTAACTGTCTAGGCGACCGCACATATTTGTGTGCAGTTTCTAAACTACCAAATTCCAAACTCTAATTTACTTGATTGACGCTGAGAAACGTTGCAGATTTTTTCATGATACATTGCATTTTGCATCAGAATGTTAACTTTTAAAGTAATTGAAAAGGTACCTGCTACTCCGTTAAAAATACCGCATTTGTAATGAAGCGGTAGGTGTATTTACCATCAAGCAGCGTCAGTCTTGTTCCACCGTGCAGCCCAATTGAATTAGCATAACGTGATCGCAACGTGGGCTGCGTTGACTGGCATAGTGCAATAAAATAAATAAATAATATATGTGTATACAGAGTGTAACAAGACCCTTCACGAAGCCGTAAACCAAGCATTATGTACATCATACTTAGTAACTTTACGCAAACATTATTGCTGGGCAACTACTTTTTTTTTGGGGTGAAAAGTCACTTTTGACGGTAGAACTCGATGTAACGCACTCAAAACATTGTGCTGATGGATGGATTGAATAGTACGGGGGTCGTGGAGGTGTTTGAAGTTAAAATTGACATTAAAAACATGTATTAAAAAAAAAACTTTTGGAACTAGCAGGTTCCCAGGGACAAGAACAAAAAAATGAACGCAATGACGGAGAGAACAAGTGCCTTTCGGCTTCGTGAAGGGTCCTGTTACACCCTTATATATAATTTATTTTATTGGCCAACCAACAACTGTTTACACTGTAAATATTTAAAGTAATGATCTACCATAATCACAGTTTAGTGTAACAGTTTCGTACAGGTTAGCACAGCATTCCCCAGAAACATAATAGTTATGCCACAAGCACTATAGGTACTGTAAAAATAATACCCAATGATATAAAACGAACAAGTTTAAAATAAAATAACACGAAGGAACTTTATGAAGCAATTACCAATATAAAGTAAACATAGATATAACAAAACAAGTAGAGATACATTAAGATAGAGACAAAAAAAAACATCTTCAGTAGTTATTCTAGAAGTAGGAATGAGTCAAAACAATCTAACCACCCTCTACCCCAACGGTCATCGATTCTACGGCTAATATGACCAGCCCATTGCCACCACAGCTTACTTATTCACGATAATCAATAGCTATTTCCTCGCTGTAGTTATTTAATAATTTGCGAAGCCGGGAACGAGCAAGCTTGCGCTAAGTACTGTTCGACGGAGTGGAGCGTGCAAGGGAGTAATACGACTACGAGGGAGGGGGTGCATAAGCCTCTTATGAGCACTTTTATATAATTTGTAATGTTTCCTATTATTTCTTAGTATACACTGGTGTTGGCGTACCAAATAAATGAATAAGAACTGAAACTTAAATAGTAAGGGGATCAATCATTTTTAAACCGTTATACCTTAAATACGAAGATAGAATCACTTAAGGTGGAAGCGCAAGGGTAGCCCGCGAAATCTAAATATTTCATAGTTTTTATTGCATTTGCAGGTCAGTGTCAGGTGGTATGTTGATGAAAATATGATTGAAACCCCATTGGGGGACTTTTTCATGAAATAGTTATTGTATGGGGTTAAATGAACTTGGAGGGTTGTATTGATGATTTGAATGATTATAATTCTGTAACTCCATACGTGTTACTGGCGCCATTCATATTTTCATCAACATAAAACCTGACACTGACCTGCAAATTGCAATAAACGGAAGAAAATTTAAATTTCGCGGGCTACCCTTTCGCTTCCACCACGTTCTACGTTTCATCAATGACACCATGAAACTCAAACTCAAAGCATTTATTTCAATTAGATGATTAATGGCACTTTTGAATGTCAGAAAAACAAAGACAGCGAAGCTACTATCCAACTACAGTACTTTCACAAGGCATAATAACTTGTGAAAGCACTGTAGTTGCCCATTCCAAAGCCCAGATCAGATCTCTATGGAGAAGAAAGGGCAAGAAACTCTAACTCCAACGCCATCTTGAAATAAGATGGTCAGGCTTCGCATGTCCGTATCCTTTTTGTAACTCTGCTGGCATCAGCTAGATGCCAGAGAAATCTCTTTTGTATTCGTTCCAGTCTAAATCTATCAATCAATAACATTTATTTCGGGTACAACCGCACCGTATAAAGTAACATACAAAAAGTAAAAAGAAACTTATGTCAATAATAAAAAATCTAGAGACTATTAGCATTTCACTTTATTATGATACGCTGTCCAGGAAAGTTTATAGGCCTTCCTTCATTTAATAAAGGGTGTAACAAGACCCTTAGCGAAGCCGAAAGGCACTTGTTCGCGGCGGCATTGTGATCATTTTTTTGCTCTAGACCATACCTGGGAACCTTCTAGTTAAGGAGATATTGGGGGTCAAAGTTCCAAATTTTTCACAAGTTTTTTTAAGGTGGAAGCGCAAGGGTAGCCCGCGAAATTTAAGTTTTCTTAAGTTTATTGCATATTGCAGGTCAGTGCCATGTTGTATGTTGACGAAAATTTGAATCGCGTCAGTAACACGTATGGAGTTACAGAATTATAATCATTCAAATCATCAATACAGTCCCCGAAGTTCATATAACCCCATTCAATTGCTATTTCATGAAAAAGTCACTCTTTGGGATTATATGAA
Source organism: Eugnorisma glareosa (assembly GCA_947578425.1). Lineage (NCBI taxonomy): Eukaryota > Metazoa > Arthropoda > Insecta > Lepidoptera > Noctuidae > Eugnorisma > Eugnorisma glareosa. The sequence continues at coordinate 44,048,003 of OX387957.1, forward strand.
CTTGGAGGGTGGTAATCTCTGGATCTAATGAACCGATTTTGAAATTCGTTGAATGTGGAAAGTGTCCGGGGAAACGTTATGAGTGCGGATGCGGATGGCTGCGCCTCAGCAGGCAGCATGCATTTTATATGGACACGTATCTATTGCAATCTTTTAGCATAGCACTGTGTGCAGTTTTATCATTTCATGTAATTGTTCCTCAAAAAACTTTAGAACCATGTATAAGGCCTAATATTCAAAATTCTCTTCACTGCATGTAACACTACATAGTATTAAACAAAGTCGCTTCCCGCTGTCTGTCCCTATGTATGTTTAGATCTATAAAACTACGCAACTGATTTTGATGCGGTTTTTTTTAATAGATATATTGATTCAATAGGAAGGTTTATATGTATAACATTGCACCCGTGCCAAGCCGGGCGGGTAGCTAGTATAATATTATAGCGTAGTTAAAAACCACTTAATTATACCTAAGTACTACCAATTATATGAAAAATCTAATTTATTGTGGTCTATACCTGCTTTAAAAACAATAGACAAGAATTTGATAGTTTATTACAAAGGAGCCCATCTGCATCAGGAACAATTTACTACCTAGATTATTATAAGTTCGATAAACAAATAACAGTAGTTATTAAAAAGACACCCAGTTTTTAAATAATTAATTTTATTTGTTCTACCGAATTAATCCTGCGCTCCAATCAATGTAAAAGTTATTTTAGTCAGAAATCTCCTCGACTATATTGGACGTAAAAGCATTAATTGTATACCAGAAACTCATCATAACTGGGTTGAAAATTTTCGTTTAAATTCGTTACACTAGCGATGAATAGCCTTAATGCTTCACAGTGCGGTCCGTATATATCTTGATTATCAAGTTCCGAAATAAAGCTGTTATTAGTATTGCAGGGAGGTATAATTCTCGAGTGCCTAGTCGGTCTAGTGGTCGTAATTGCGACTGTTGAGCATGAGGCGATCGATTCCCAGGTCGGGCAGAGTGTTATTTGGTTTCCATCAGGAATTTCTCAGTAGCAACCAGAGTCTGTGCCCGGTTAATGGGAATAGGTTCGACCTCTATTACATGTGGGAGTAGGTACTATTAGGTACACCTCTGCCTAACTCTTTTGGCATTACCGGCGTGATGTCATGTTATGTTTAATCCACATGTTACTGACTTCCTTGAAGTTTACGCAAATAAACTCTACCTATTCCAATCTCTGCCGATTATCTACAATCATTTAACTCCAATTAGTTTTGCACTCGATAGAACGAATTGACGGTGGAACGTTGATAAATAAAACGCTCGTGAGTGTTTGAGTGAGTGACTCTGCGGAGTCCATGCCACAATTTCGTGTCGAGTTTCACCGTTCAATCAATTCGTTAGTGAGTCAAAGCTTTTCACGGTTTCATATGACATCGTGTGGAGTAGATGGTTTCAGCCACTACGCGTTTGGCCGTTTCGTTTGACGCGGTTTGGTCGGTGAATGACAAATTGCAGAGTGGTTTGCAGTTGCATTAAAATTAAATTTTGGTTTAGGGAATGTAGTCAATATTACAGTTACATTTTCGTTAAATCTAAATATTAAAACAATAGTTTGATAGTAAAAAATAAATTAAAGAGATCAAATTAATTATGAATTAGCGTGGATAATGTATCAAAGGAATTATCTAGATAATTTGGAACCCTAATCCTAAGTCAATACCATCATCATCAAGAAGGGAATCGATTGAACAATCCTGAAGATTAATTAATTTATTATTAATTCGAAACAAGATCAATGCGCCCATTAATGCCAATGTCAGTAATGTCAAAAAGATATGTATTTTTTTTGACTTTAAAAGGGAATAAGTGCTCCTTTTTTATGAACACCTTAACATTTAAAAAAGCTATTATTAGACCTATTTACGTTTATCGATGCGTCCCATATACCTATCATATTAGCAACACGGCGTAACCTTGTAAGGACGTCGTAGATATTGGGTGTCTTTAAAAGACTTGTGCAATATAAAAAATATAAAAAAGTTTTTTATTTTTTATCTCAAATGGTTACATTTCAAAATATGAATGAAACAGCCCCAGTAAGTTATTAATAATACTTGAGTTGGGGTTGTCTCGCTCTTTCCCTTAATTGATATACTGATGTATAAAATGTGACATGCCAAATACGAATGATTTCTGTGTCAAAATATTAATCACTCGTTAGTCGTTACTATACACAGTTGGCCGACGCCAAACGAGCGTATTTTTTTGAGATGGGAGTCGTGTAAAAGTAGTCGCGGAATTTACGCTGCATTCGGTTTCATACTAAAGTCCTGTGGACCACACGGCGACGCATTTTACGTCGCCGTGAGGTACAACTGGTTTTGCGTCGCTGTCGCCGCATATGCCGTCATTTTGCTGACAGCTGTCATTTAAATCAAGTTAAATCTTTTATTTATTGAGATAAAAACATTATAGCACTCCGACCAAAGAACTAAAATAATCAATATTTTTAGCTATAATTTTCAATCAGTATGTACCTACTATGTACCTATAATTATTCGATAATTATCAGAGAAAAGAATTACCTTGATAATTTCGAACCCTGCTTTTTGATACCAACTACAGTGCACCCGTCGCGCTATACGGTAGCACAAACTAACCACAATGATTAGAAACTAGTACTTAAACAATTTTCGACCCGTCACCCCATCACTACGAGGAACTCACTACTCACTCACTATTATACTTATGTAGTTTTAAGCCGCCGCGCCGGTCGGCCGATCACCTCCGATGTGGTTTCCTGCGAACTCCACCTCACCCCCTTAGCAAATGTATTCATTTCACCCCTCGATGCCGGAAAATATGAATTCAGTTAATAAACAAAGACTTGCATTGGGTTACCATTTCGAAAAGGATTGGATCTTCGCCTTTTTTATTTTATAATTAAAATTGCAAGCACGTGTAAAACCTGTATTTATCAATAGCTGACACCATCCAAAGAAGTATTGTGTGACGCAAAACGTTCTAAAACGTCTTCTAGACTATCTAAGATAAAATCTATTCACTGATGGCGTCATCAGTACATCCTTTTTTTATTTTTTTTATTTTCTGTTGGTAAATCATCAAATAACTCCTCCCGCTCTGGGCTGAGCAGGAGGGAGTGTCAGACTTTTACTGACTAAAACCCATCCATGTTCCTTCATCGCCCTTTGTGTTCCAGGGCCGCGGTAACTCTTTCGAACAGTCCCGCAACCCTGGCAGATCAGTACATCCTAGCTTAAGCAAAGACTTTGTCAGCAAAGTCTTTTGATTTTAAAATCTTTCTTTTTTCAGTTTTCATTGATTTATTATTTTCTGAATAAATCCCTTAATTAATGTTAAAAAGTTCGGATTTTTCGATGGGGTTTTTCCGGACGAATGGCAATACCTATCGAGGGGACAGAAACCTGGACTTTTCCGGACAAATTTGGATGGATGTACCGCAATTTTTTGAGTCCAGAATCCCCACTGGATTCTAGTAAGTAATTCCGTGATGGAATATTTCATGAATGTTCAAATTTGGATAACGATTATATGAAGTATGGTATGGAACAAATATTTTTCAATGTAATTTTGAGACGAATTCGTGTTGTTTTTTTGCATATTCATTCGTTCCTAGTATTATAAAGCATTGGTCAGTTCATTCAGTGCATAATACTTACAACAAAGGGCATTGTCTGAACTTGGCCATTTTTAAACAAAATGCTTTACAAAAAAATAATTTACAAATATTTTTAATTCTATTTTAGTAAATACCTGATGCAAATAACTTTGTGTCAATTAGCATTGTAAAAAAACATTTTTTTTTGGTATCTGATTTGATGTTACACATGAATCGGCTTTGGATTTGGTTTCAGTGTTGTCAAACCAAAACTCCATAAAACAACAAATTCAAATCGATTTAAAATAAAGTGCAATCTCTCCATTCTATTTGACATAGTCTTCGTTATATCAGTTGTTCAGTCTTCGTTTTTCAGTTCATTAAAAATGTTAATAAACCATTTAGATGATTTGGACACAAACAATGATAAAGTGACGTTTTATACATTATTTCTGGAGAACCTAGAACATTTTGTTCGATTTCAAATGGATCGATATATAATTGTTTTTATATGGCAGCACGATGCTTAAAAAATGTGTGAATGTGTCAAAATGACAGCTGTCATTCGCTTTGTTTCTTTGCATCGTGAATGTTGTTGTCGTCGTTATACAGCGACTACTTTTGTTTTATTTTTTAAATGGATTCCGAATTATATATCTTGACAAAACTAGGTTTATATCCTAATTTTTACTGAAATAAGCTATTAATTCAATCACATATTATTTGCTGAACTGTTTGTTTATGACTGGCCAAAGGCCTATAGAAATTGGTCAATCCCCTTTCAACAGTTCAGAAATCCAAACCATAATGAATGTCATTCTGTATGAAATTTTGATGACACTATTTCAATTAATGAACAATTTTCCATCAAAGCTAATGGTATATTTTATTAAATATAAAGTAGTATTTAATTAATTTGGACATTATTATAATTAGGACGTTTCGGAATTCAAATTTCGAATCAAGTCCGTCGACTGGATTAATGAGTACATTAAAGTTTCATTCATTTAATGGTAAGTTTATTGTTCAACGATAATAAAGAGTACACGTTAAATATGTATTTTTGTACTATTTGCTGATATACAGGTATACAGAAACTTCGTTGTGTACTTATTAACTTCAAGGTTGAAAACTATTTATGATTATAAATCTTGAGTAAACACTTCAAATTATTGGAAGATGCTTAAGCATTTCATTTCTCGGCTGCAGTACCTTCAGGAAAAATTCGCTGGTTCGATTCCCGCACGGATCAAATATTTGAAGTAGTTGTTCTGGGTCTGGCCGTTTGTAGTTAAAATGTTTGTAAATGAATTCTACGATATAGGAGAAATTCCCAGTGAGGGCGACTAAAAATTTACACCCGACTTAATTTTTACGAGTTTTATCTATTACATATAATATAATGTAACCGTCGAAGTACTAGTTTTGATTTGTATACGGACATTATTAGTTGGTTTTGAAGTAATCAAGATAAAATGAAGGATACTTTTGAAAGTGGATAACGGCTAGTATAAATACAGGGTGTAACAAGACCCTTAACGAAGCCGTCAGCCAAGCATTCTGTACATCAAACTAAGTAACTTTACGCAAAAAAGGACTTTTGTTTTGGGGTGAAAAATCACGTTTTTCGATAGGACTCAATGTAAATAAATAAACTCATAAATTTGTGCTGATGGGTGAACTGAATAGTACGCGGGTCGTGGAGGTGTTTAAAGTAAAAATCTTACATTAAAAACATGGATTAAAAAAAAAAACTTGTGAACAGTTGGAACTTTGACCCCCAATGTCTCCGTAACTAGTAGGTTCCCGGTTTCTCTTTTATTTCACTTTTTACTTCACCGGCGATTACCGAATTCACTATTATCTTAAACCTTTATCATGTCATAAATATTTCGAGCTGGCAAAACAAAGATAGTTCTGCAATTGAGGTATAATCTAACATGATTATTTCAGTAATTGTATGTATACATTATGATACAGGCCTATTACCGTCCCACAGCTGGGCAAAGACCTCTTCTGATACAGAGAGGGCGCGAGCATTTATTAGTCCGCACTGGAATTAATACACAAAAAAAATGGTAAAATTAACAGTACAACAAAATTATATAAAAAGTAACCCTACGAAAAAAAAATACAAACGAAATTGCCCACACTTTCGAGAAATCATACGCGTGAATCGGCATGATCATTGATGTACGACTTCCTGCGTGACGTCATGGCCATGTTTTATTTTGATGCCTGCACGGCGAATATTATCTTTGTTCATATCGGACCATAATACAACAATAGATAATACAAAACCTTAGTTTCAAATGTGCGTCGATAAGCCGCTCCACGTTGGCGGTGACTCATCAAGGTTATCGCCACAACAACCCATTATATTTTAAATGAAGATTTAAATTAATATACTTGTTTGTATAAAGATTTTCCATACAAAAAAAGCTGTCAAATTGACATATTTAGTCCTCAAATACAAGTCAGCCGATTGTGTTAACTTGTGTTGGTTACCAGTTAATTTGAAGATCTATTAATAGTTTATTGTGAAGTCTTACGTCAACTAATTATCGATCCCCGAAGACGTTAATAGTTCTTTGTTTGATTGGTAACCTTATCGATTTTAAATAGTTTAAAATTTTTTTGCAAGCTAACTTGGAAGTGTGTAAGCCATAGTTTTGGATTACTTACCCGCAACTTGGCCTGTCGTCTGGAAATTCCAAGTTAACTTATTTAACATTAGCCAAGGCCAAGACGAGCACCTTATCGTTACGGCTGGTCTATAAGCTCAAGGTCCCACAGCGAGCTATGGAAAGGGCTACGCTTGGAGTGTCTCTGAGGGACAGAATCCAGAACGAGTTAATGCGATAAAGAACCAAAGTTGCCGTCATAGCTCACAGAAAAGCAGGGCGAAGATCCCGGCCGGCCATAATATTAGGCGTTGTGGTAAACGTGTTCTTCATTAGAGGCCACGAATCGGAAAATTTATGATAATACGTCCTCAAGCTAGGTGCATCTTCGCAGAGTGATAGGAAGCAGCTGGATGCGAGATGAATGGCGTCAGAAGGAGAGGCTCAGCTGTGGACTGCTTTTGTCTGATGATGATGTTGAAACATTGGATGGCAAAACCCAACAGCAACTTTAAGATACAAAATCATAAAATCAATTGGCAATATTTACCGGCCGAGACAGAATTAGAACTCGTACCCACCGAGACAGAATTATTTAATAACTTGTGCCTACCTGATAATATATCATTTCTAGGAAAGAAAAAAGTATGCCACTTTTTTCTTGCTAATTTTAGCAAGCAAGCCTGCTACGTACTCACGGCTACACATCAAGCTATACATTTCCAGTTAATGCTGATCTCGCATTGTATAGAATTTCCGTACAATGCGAGGTCAGCTTATACTGGACACGTATAGCTTGAAGTGTAGTCGTGTGTACCTATACCTACCTATGTATGCAGGGTGGCGAATGTAGTTTCTTGTATCCTTCAAGTTAAACTAGTTTCCCAGAAAACTCATATAAGTATATAAACTACATACGATTCTTGAAAAAAAAACAATGATTACCCATACAACAGTTGACTATTTCGATGCATGTATGAAATGTTATTTTTTTTTGCGCAGTATTGGGTATGCAATAGAAAGAAAATGGTAATAATTTAGTAGCAAGAGTAAATTGATACCCTAATCAGTTTTATATAAAATAAATTACTAGTTAATTTTGAGTCAGTACTATTTTGAGACAGTTGCTTCGCGCGGCTGCAATAATAATATACTGAATATACAATGTCGGAATATCGAGATCTAGGTATGCATTATATTTTATCTAAGAAAAATATTAGACATGGGTAAAAGTGCCACAAATCCCATATAAAACTTGCGAAATAAGTTTTATAAATATGATTGTGTACCTAGAAGAACTAGCACACGCACAGCCACACCGAGACACAAATTACTGCCTCGTTGGTCTATGTTTCATGAGTTTGATTCCCCATTTCCCGGGTTGGTCAAAGTGTTATTGTGCTTTCCCAGGAATCCGGGAATTTCTCAGTAGCAGCCACGGAATCTGGATTTGTGCCCGGTTCAAATCTAATCAAAATATTTATTTCAATGTTGATGGCAATTTGCTCGTCCCGTGTTACGCACTCCTACCCTCTACCCAACCCTTCGGGGAAATTAAGAGCGGCCAACCCGTTATACTTTTCATACAAACGCTCGTACGTGATTATGCAGTTGTTATACATCTATCTATTTTTTTGAACTAATAGGTATTTTGTGCACTATATCTAGGTTTCTGTGGGAGCAAAAAATAAAAAATTTTAGAAACAAATTCAGTATAAGGCTCCAAAAGTGGCTGTTTTGCACAAATTTTACCTGAACTTTGGCCGTTTATAATGTATTCATAAACTCTAAAAGTAAAGAAATCATCACGATAGAAACCTTGCACATGTAATGGAGATTCTTAATGACAAATTTTTATTTCACACACTTGCAAGACTTATTCAAAAACACGTATTTCCTGGAACAAGTTTAAGAAATTTTCGAACACTATTTTTCGTTCAATGTCATCGCGTTAGGCGGTATGAGGTGCGCGGGAGACGAGTTGTGCGGGGTCGGGGCGGGGTAAGACAGGGGAGTTGAAAGAAAATCGCCGCTGTGGCTCTGGATGAAACAACAAGCTTTTCGACCATGCTCGCATTGACGATAGACGCGCCTGGAAGGGCCCTCTTAAGGCGGGATGTTATGATAGGTTATAAACAAATCTAAATTCGGTATCATCGTTGCACGCCTGTAGCAGTTCACTAGGTCAGCGACTCATTCCTTGCCTCTTTTTGTTCCATCCAACTAATACTTGCCAGCCGATAAGCCGGTACTTTATCAAAATTCGATGATACGCTCGATTGAAGTCGCCAGCTAAGCTCGCCTCATCTATTATGCACATCTAAATAGTGCTCGCGTGCTTAGCCCGTTATTTAGGCCGTGTCCTAATAAAGAGGAATCAGATCACCCTTAACGTAGCCGAGAGGCACTTGACCCACGTCATCATGCCTATTTTCAGGGTTCCGTACTCAAGGGGTAAAAACGGAACACTATCACTAAGATTCCACTGTCTGTCTGTCTATCTGGCCGTCTGTTACCAGGCTGTATCTCATGAACCGTGATAGCTAGACAGTTGACATGACTTGACGGCACGGTTGGCGCAGTGGCTGAGCGATTGACTGCTGCGCTGGATGTCGCGGGTTCGATCCCCGCACGGAACATATATTTGTATGATCTACAGGTAGTTGTTCCGGGTCTGGCTGTTTGTGTATGTGTAGTTTAAATGTTTGTAAACGCACCCACGTTATAGGAAAAATTCCTAGTGTGGGGAAAAGTTCAAAAAATAAATAAAAACAGATGATGTATTTCTGTTGCCGCTTTAACAACAAATACTCAAAACAATAAAATAAATTTTTAAGGGGGGCTCCCATACAATAAACTGTTTTTTTTAAATATTGTAGTGCGGAGCCCTTCGTGCGCGAGATGGCGGAAGCCGACACCGGCGGGTCACATCCGGCTCGCGTCCACGCGACGGTCGGCGGGTCGCGTCGTAATATTTGTTATGCGTTGTAAGATTATTGTTAATTTATTTCTTGTATGCATGTCATGTCCCTGCGACAAATAAATATTTTTCTTTCTTTCCACCTTAAATCTGTATCGTTATGGCTTTGCGACAGAATTCGGTTGTTTTGCGATCGTTACCTGTGTCGAGACTGCAGGTCCTGGGAACCTTTTAGTTCCCGAGAAATTGAAGGTAAAACTTTTGCACACGTTTTTTTTAAATACATGTGTAAAACTTTAAATGCCCCCATGCCCCCTGTACTATTCAATGCATCCAGCATGATGTTTGGAGTGTTCCATTGAGCGCTAACGTAAACCGTGATTTATATCAGCAATGAAAAATCGATTCCCAGCAACAATTTTCGCGCAATGTTACTTAATTAGATGTACAGAATTCTTGGTTGTGGCTTTGTGATGAGTCGTTTTATACACCCTGTATACAAGGTGGAAGGGACACTGCACAAACGGTTATCCCGTATTCAGTTCATCGATCTTAATAACGATGCACATAGACATTTTTCAACGGTAATTTAATTACAAAAAAAATAAACATCTGTTACATACATTTTGACCGTGTAGGTATTGCATTTTTAGGAAACAGCTGATTTTTAGGGTTCTGTACCTCAATCGGTAAAACAGAACCCTTAGAGGATAACTTTGTTGTTCGTCTGTCTGTCGGTCAAGACCCTTTTTCTCAGGAATGCGTGGCGGTATAAAGCTGAAATTAATACCAAATACTCAGGTCTGCTACCCCTTGGAGCAATGAAAAAATCTAACTTGTAACGCGATCAAAAGATATGACTGTTAATGTCGCATATTATGCGATTTCACATGGGAATCAAACCTATAGGGTACTTCCCTTTGACCTAGAATCGCAACATTTGGCAAAAAACAAGGCTTCAGCACAAATAAAGGAAAAAATCGAAAAAAAAACGTGTTAAATTAAAGGCTGCCCCATACATACATAATTGCCGCCAATTAAGGTTTTTTTTTTTTGGATAATGGTACGGAACCCTTCGTGCGCTAGTCCGATTCGCTCTTGGCCGGTTTTTTTTAATGATGTACTCTGTGGATGTACTTCATACGTGGTATTCGTTGTGCGTCGGTGTGCCTTCCACCCTGTATACTAATATGATAAAGAGGTACAATTTTAATGTGTGGATGTAACACGCAATCTCCGGAACTACTAATCCGATTTAAAAAACATTCATGGATGGAAACCTACACTTTTACCAAGTGCCATAGGTGTTTCTTCGGCAGCCTGCCTGCAGAAGCTACTATATAGGGTGTAACAAGACCCTTCACGAAGATGAAAGGCACTTGTTCTACCTGTCATTGCGATAATTTTTTTGTTCTAGACTATACCTGGGAACCTTCTAGTTACGGAGATATTGGGGGTCAAAGTTCCAACTTTTTCGCAATTTTTTTTTTAATACGTTTTTAATGTAAGATTTTTAAACACCTCCATGATCCCCGTATTAGTCAATCCATCCATCAGCACTATGTTTTGAGTGCGTTGCATAGAGTTCTACCGTAAAACATGATTTTTAACCCCAAAAACAAAAGTCTCTGTTTCCCAGCAATAATTTTTGGGTAAAGTTACTTAGTTTGATGTACATAATGCTTGGTTGACAGCTTTGTGAAGGGTCCTGTTACACCCTGTATTAGATTGAGATCGTTGCTTTGTTTATGTTTTGCGAAGTCAAACGCGTCGCCTTTCGATTTTCCGGACTAATGAGTGAACCTGCACCCTAAACAATCGCGATCGTCACCCAAACAAAGGAATGCCAATTACATTTATTCGTTCAAACAATTTTCAGACCATATAAGTGACATTAACGCGGCGATCACGTATTCGTGCAACAATCGTTTATATGACGAGACGGGCTAGAACATAATGATAGATAACAGTGGTTATATCGGCTTCGGGTAAATAAATCAAAATGTTAGAATGCATTGAAGAAACTTTGATTGAAGGTAATATTAAAACTGATTGTATTGATGGTTTAATTATCTTGTTGGGTTGAAAATTGCCTTTAATAAAGCTTCTTTGCATGCCTATCGGTACTACGTTGCGTGCCTTTAAAGTTTTGTAGTTTGAACAAAAAAAAAACAACTAGAACCTTAAAGTACTTTTTACTGTCATAAACCAGAAATAAAACAGGTGAGAGCGTTTGTATGGAGAAAAGAACCCCGCATTTCCTCTTAATAGCTTTTCAAACACAAGACGAGAAATAGGTTAATGTAGTTCTCATCTGCAACGGAAAGGCGTACTACTGCAAAATCCTCATTTTTACGCTGAAAAGTTGCAAGGGTTGACTGTTAATTGACATGCTACTCGTAATATTTGATTAAAGGATGCTCTTATAACCAGTGGTTTCCTTTAGATAAAAGGTTCTCTCATTTCATGCAATATACAGCTGGGTTATTTATAATTGGGATCGTGACAACAAGATTTGTATCGCAGGTCAAAGTTTTTCAAGGCCAGTCGGCACCCTAAATTATTACCTAAATGTATTTAGTGCTTTGCTTATAATAAACTCTAGGTTTAAGCAAAACAGATCAGATCACACACAGGTCACATCTTCCCTACATTTTTTTCGAGATGTGCGACCATGAATGTATGGAGCTGCTACTATTTTTCCGCAATGTGATGGTTTTTCTAAACTTGTTCATTTTCATAAGTACTACGCACTCGTAAAGAATTGCTAATTGGCAACGTATAACAAATTCTCAGTAGGTACCGCGACGCTAACATGAAATTATCAATTCAGAATCGAGGCCTTTTCGGAAAGGTTCATCACATGACAGGTCCTTTAATTTTGTAAAAAGTACCATTTATAATGACTTAACAATAAAGTCGCTTCTCATTTTATTAATAAGATGGCTTTCTACGTATATTAACCTTGAGAGCAACTCACCTTGCGAGATCAAATAGCGTGAATAAAATCGTCGACAGCATCTATAGCCTTCAGTTTACGCTTCAGAAGGCTGGTTTCTAACAGTTTTTTTTAAATCTGCAAAACGTTTAATTGCTTCCGAGGGTGCGGAAGCCTTAAGATGTCTTTTCAACTAGATTGAAAGTGATTGTTTTCTATTTTACAGGCGGGCAAAACGCAAACTGCAAACTGCTTTTGTGCAAACTGACATATCCCGTTTATCGCTTTTATTGGATCAATTTTCAAGCCTTTTCTTGCCCTCGCCTTAGTTCGTAAAACAAGCAATTATTGCGCTCATATTTTTAAATTCAGATATTGAAGTTATTATAGTGTCAGTTATTGATAGTTGTCCTAGGACAACTATCTGTTTGCATAGAAGTTTGTAACATATTTAATATTCTTAGAAGTCCTTGTCAATTTGTGTCATTAATAAAAAAACTTTCTTCCAAAAAATAAAACCGGCTTCAAAAACAAAAAAACGTGGAAAATTAACTTTAGCTTCAGAAGTCGGTGACTTTTGTTTGTTCGATTGAGTTTTTTTGCCTCTACTTCTGAAGCTAAAGTAATTTTCCCGTTTTTTTGTTTTTGAAGTCTGTTTTATTTTTTTGCAAATTTTATTTTTTTTATTTTTCCTTTTTTAGTTGCAATATTCTACACAAATATTTGCTATACATTTTTTTTACATTGTTAACAACACATTTCATGGTAATAGGCTTATCCCCAATAAAATGTAACTTATATCGCTATCATACCTAACTGTCGAAATCTGGATGAACTGTACACATCTGCGTACTCCCTCAGAGCATACAGGCGTTATGTTATGTTCTAATATTGTGTAAAAAATAAACATCCAAGCGATTGCAGCAATCACGACAGATTTTCCGTCTATTATTGAAGCGTTCCATTGTCTATCTCCGAAGATCAGCATCAGATCCTGACCTTCCATCATCAGCTCAGCAACATGAGATAATGATTATCAGGTACAAATATCGTTAGAAAGTACCTATATGAAAAAAATTGTAAAATTTCAGGGTTGCCCGCGATTTCCCTGGAATCCCATCATCAGATTCTAACTTTGTGACAACGGGACCACCTCACTAGTATAGGCTTTCGAATAAAAAAAGAATTTTGACAATCGGTCATCAATTAGAGGAAAATCGGTGAACATACGGGACACACAGTCAAACGTAGAACCTCCTCATTTTGTTTGAAGTCGGTTAAAATATTGTCAAAACACTTTCTTTTGGTGAAACATTAGTGAACCGCTAACAATACATTTCATGGTAATAGGCTTATCCCCAATAAAACTTAACATACTTACCTAGCTGACGAAAAGTTGTACAGTACACATCTGCGTACCCCCTAGAGCATACAATCGTGATATTATGGTATGATGTTGTATAAACAATAAACATACAAGCGATTGCAGGAGTCACGACTGATTTGCTATAGATGATTGAAGAGTTCCATTGATTAAATCCGAAGATCAGCATCAGATCTTCACCAAATTTAAATGGGACCACCGCGAAACAATGTTCTACCAAACAAAAAAGAATCATCGAAATCGGTTCACAATTGGCGAAGATATCGCAGAAAATACACAAAAAAAAACAGACTACTTGATAACCTCCTCCTTTTGGAAGTCGGTTAAAAAACACATTCAGTTTTTAATTATTGTCAGTTTGATTACTTAGCTGGCTTCGTTTACCTACTAACATGTATGTTTATCGCAACACATAACTGTCAAAACATAGTTTCACGTTTTTAACGTGTTAAACACAACACTTCAAATGAGTTAGCAAAAATCCAGTTTATCCATACTTCATAATAAATAGCAACGTATCACTGTCTGGCAAACTACAGAACGCCACTACATCTGCTACGAGCCTACGATCATTACATATTCCTTTTGCCTCGTCCACGTTCATAAATCAGGCCCTGCAGTCTCGACATAATAGCGATCGTAAAACAACTGAATTCGGTCGCAAACTCATAACGATGCGGATTTAAGGTGGAAGCCGACATCAGCGGGTAGCGTCTGGCTTGCGTCCACCTTAAATCCGCATCGTGATACCTGGTCATACACGCACGCCGTTTGCAGTACTGAGCACCGTGTGTCTAATCTGAAGGCTTTTCACATTCAAGTCTTATTAATTATCTGTCATAATGTATCGTCATTTTGACCAGACTAAGGCAACGCTAAACGGAGGATAATGTTATTTTTTACCGACTTCTAAAAAGTAGGGGGTTCTCAACTCGGCTGTATTTTTTTTCAACTCAAATCATCATACTAAGGCCAACTGTACATTCAACAATACATTTGTTACCAAAGACGATAAAAGAAGCAAATGGCCTCGTTGGTCTATTAATTGATCGCGCTTGCGACTGCTGAGCATGATGTCTCGATTACCGGGTCAGGCAAAATGCTAGTGGTATTTTTTTAACACGGATTTCTCAGTAGCCACGTTGTCTGCAGTTATGGCCAGCTGATGCTAATCGGCTCGCCCCCTATAACTCAAACAGAACTGGCGAAATGTGGCTGTACTATTATGTACACCCCTGCCTAACCCTGCGAGGATTAATGACGTGATGATGTCATGTAAGATAAAGCGAAGTATTTACATAATGTTTCTTTGACACCTCACGTCACAAATGTGGGTGGTTTTCTAATAACCGTCTCTAGTTACCATCGTCTTGTGTCTAGACGGCTATCAAGGCAAAGTCTGATGTTATCAGCCGAACTGCCAAAGATAGAACCTACCCCCCCACCCCTCGCTCATGACTTGATCGAAACGACGCGGGTGCATTGTTTTCTAAAATAGCTTTATATTAGAGGCTGCGCTTTTGTTGTGCATGTCCTTCAAAGTCAGAAGCCCGTAGGCGGCATAAAAATCTGACACCAGGTTGGGTACTAACTAGTAAAGTATTATGTATTAATTTTATTTGAATACTAGCTGTTGCCCGCGGCTTTCTCGCGTTCTGGTTGGAAATTATCTCACGTGCACGTTGTTAAGTAAGCCTATCGCACTCGGGGATAATGTAGCTTCCTATTAGAGAAAGAATTTTCTAAATCGGTTCAGTAGTTCCAGAGATTTCCCCCTACATACAAACTTATAAACAAATTTTACCTCTTTATAATATTAGTATACGTAGATTGTGAATGTAAGGACCATGTTTGGGTGCTTTTTTATGTATTTTTTTTTCCCACGATTATGTGGCAGTTTGAGTACTATAAGCGACCTACCCAAATGTCCTTTCTTTGGTATTGTTCGTCGTGTAGTTTGTCCTTTTGTTTTTTTTTCGGTTGTGAAATCATCAAATAACTCCTTCCGCTCTGGGCTGAGCAGGAGGGACTGTCAGACTTTTACTGACTAAAACCCATCCATGATCCTTCCTTTGCCCTTTGTGTTCCAGGGCCGCGGTATCTCTTTCGAACAGTCCCGCAACGCTGGCAGGCAGCGGTCCTTTCGGATCCATTCCTGTTTGCTGACTCTCTTTGAGGCGCGCTTCAGTTATAAGTCGAGCTACACGATAACTGGCAAATGCTTGCAATGACTGGACAGGTCCACTCAAATCTGTGCGGTTCTTTCTTCAAGTGACCATCTCAGACACTAATCTGCATGGTCCTCATGTGAGTTAACCAAGATTATGTCTGGACTTTAAAAGAGACTATGATCTCTGAGTTTGTTTCGGCGGTTTCTTCTCAGAGTAGTCAGGTACGAAACATCGGGCCCCATCTAGTTTAAAAAAAAGAGACGTGTAAAAGTGTTTGTAAAAACCTATTTGCTTAATAAAAATCATTTATTATAACTACACGTTAAAGAAAGAGCGATAGATTTTTCGCTTTAAGTGGAATCAATTGATTGGATGTTGAACTAATTCGTATAAATTGCATTACGAGTTGGCACTGCCTTGCTAAAATATACTGAAAGTAGTATTTCTCAAATTAAAGAAAAATCTTATTTCATGAGAGTGTCTTAAGTATTTTATTTACGAAACATTAGTAATTTTGAAGTAGCGAGCTCTTGAATTTTATTTTTCATATTTTATTTCGTTTCCGTTGGTAGTTGCTTTCAAAACCTAATCTAGGTTTTATAATCGGAACTCTTTTGATTCAAGAAAACATCCACCACCACCACCTAGAGGCACCTAGGCAAGGCTAATGGCTAGGGTTGCCAATAAGTATTACTGTCATAAAGTGTTATAGTATACTTGAATACTGCAGTTTAATGTTCAATGAAAATGGAGTAGATCAACTCGGCCTATCATTATCGTCAAATTCATCAAAATCGGTTCAGTAGTTGGTTTTCTTTGACCCTTCGTTGTAAAAATCCCTTTCTCTAATCCAAACGTATAATGTTTTTTAAACTGTTTACAAGTTAACAAGCCACTCTACTGTGATTTAACTAGGTTTTTCCATGACGGCAATATGTGTAGCCCGTTATCAGCCTAGGCTTTTCCTAACTCTATTAGGGTCGGCTTCCCATCTAATTGGAGTCCCAGTATTTTACATGAAGCGACTACCTATCTGACCTCCACAACTCAGTTACTGGGTAATACGGTACCCCTTGGTAAGACGTTGTCAGATATTGTGTCCCTTTATTTTAATTGCAACGATTGTAAATACAGACAAATACAACAACAAATGACGGCCGGGACCAACTTCTTAACGCGTTTTCCGAGGCACGGAAGATACTTGGGATGTAATTGATGGTCCACATACCAACCTTGGCAAGCGCTGCTTAACTTTGAAGATCGACCTGTGCCGCTGTTCAAATCAGCTGTTATGTAGGCTGGTCTTAAAGCTGCGCCACAACAAACTGACTTCCGCCTTCGACATCCAGTTTGATCTAGACACCTTTCCTCTCCAGGGGAAGGAAGGCAGGCTCGTTTTACGCAGTTCCAGTTCTCTACTCAAGGTTTCGTCTGAAAACTGTAAAGAAGAAACTAAGCGCCCATTATAATTATACGGTTTTTGACAAAAAATCCTGTTATGTAATTCCATATAATGATTAATATTTGTAATTGAGATTTGCTCAATAGTAGTAGCGAGGCGATAATTATCGTTAATTTAGAGAATCTTGCAAAGTATCAAGTTTCGGAATTTGGCAACCCTGGGCATGGCCCCGTTTTATTCTGTAAAAATGTAATTTAATCCCCACTGATGAATAGAATTTTCTAGATAACTCGCTGCGAATGTTCTACGATTTCATTTTAAAATAAACTTTTAATTTTAACTAGTAAGTTCAGAAATTGTTACAAAGGGTGTGTTGGGGCAATTTTTCGTTCATTTTTAAGGTTTCACACATCTACCAGGGGTAAAAATGACGCAAATCCGTGTCGCCTTTTGTACCCTGTTTTATTTTTAAAATTGTTTATGTTGCCAGCGTTTTTCTTGTAGAAACAAAAGGGTTCATATTTTTAAGTTCAGACAAAGGTTGTGTAGACGTAATTAATTGATCATTTTTAAGGTTTCACACTAAGGGACTAAGTTGACGATGCAGCGGGTTGCCTCTTGTTGTATGATGTACCCGTTCTCCTTTATGGAAAAGGTTTCATATTTTTTTTATTACTTTGTCGTGTTTTGTTCATTTACGACATGGTTTATGTAATTTTAATGTAGATAAAGGTACTAGAACGTCACGTGTTGTAGTGTCTACGCGACACAGCAATGTTTTTGCAGATTTAATCAGAAATGGACATACACGTGTATTGTTGTGAATCTGTTGTGTTTTTTTTAGTATTGAAATCAATATCAGCATAATATCACGACTGTAATCCTCGAAGGGTTCGGCAAAGGTGTAGGTACCTAATAATACACCCACATTTCGCCAGTGATGTTAGTCCCATGTAAAACCGGGCGAGCCTATTGCCATCGGGCACAAATCCGGACTCAATGTCTGGATGAGACCGGCTACTGATAAATTCTTGATGGAAAAACCCAAGAACGATTTGCCCGACCTGGGAATCGAACCCAGGACCTCATGCTCAGCAGTCTTAGTCAATATGCAATCGAAACCAACGAAAGGGCTGTGCAGGTGACTACGAGTATAAAGGGTGTAACAAGACCCTTAACGAAGCGTGATTGCGAACATTTTTTTTGTTAGACCATACCTTTGGAACCTTCTAGTTACGGTGATATTGGGGGTCAAAGTTCCAACATGAGTTTTAAATACATGTTTTTAATGCATGATTTTTAATTTAAACACCTCTGTGACCCTCGTACTATTCAATGCATCCATCAGCACAATGTTTTGAGTGCTTCGAGTCTTACCGTAAAACGTGATTTTCCACGCCAATAAAAAAAGTAGGTAGTTTCCCAGCAAAAGTTAGTTTGACGTCCATAATGCTTGGTTCACGTGAAGAATCCTGTTACACCCTGTATATTGGTCGGGTATTATTTGAGTCCATCGATACCTAAAATAGAAGAATATGCAATCAATGCTAAAGCATAACAACTTAATCAGTTTATCAAGTTCCTACTGATACACAGGCAGGTCTCTTCTCTAAGAGTAGGGTTGCCATCCGTCCGGGTTTCCCCGGATTTGTCCTAGTTTGGAGGGCGTCCGGGTGCGGGGTTTCAATAAGTGTCCGGTTTAAACTTTTTGTCATAGTTACATTATAACACCGTCTGAACCCAATTGTTATCTACCGGGATGAAATAAAATTTGAGCTTGCTTCGCTCGCTGTTTCATTCTCGGTACTCTTAAGAGGGCCCTTCCCGACCCTTCTATCGTCAACGCGAGCATGGTCAAAAAGCTTGTTGTTTCATCCAGAGCCACAGCGGCGACCCCCCCCCGCCCCGACCCCGCACAACTCGTCTCCCACGCACATCGTACCGCCTAACATGAAGACAATGAACAAAATATAGTATTCGAAAGTTTCTTAAACTTGGTCCAGGAAATACGTGTTTTTGAATAAGTCTTGATAAGTTTGTGAAATAAATATTTGTCATTAAGAATCTGCATTACCTACATGTGCAAGGTTTCTATCGAGATGTTTTCTTTATTTTTACAATTTATGAGTACATTATGAACGGCCAAAGTTCAGGTAAAATTTGTGAAAAACAGCAATTTTTGGAGGCTGGATTTGTTTCTACTTTTTATTTTATTTTTTGCAACCATATAAACCTAGATATAGTGCACAAAATACCTATTAGTTCAAAAAATTCAAAGATAGATGTGTAACAACGGCATAATCACGTACGAGCGTTTGTATGAAAAGTATGACGGGTTGGCCGCTATTAAGTACTTCTTAAGAATCGATAAGTAAGTGTAAGTCGATAAATTAATACACATTTCTGTAAGACTTAAAAGAAAGTAGGAACCCTTCCGCCGCGCCCTCACTTCTTGTTTGAATTCACGCACTCACTATCACCATACTATTCGCCTTGCCATGTTTTTCAATTTTCTCTCTTTTTTTTGGGGCGTCCGGGAAAAAAAATCAATTTCACCTAAATGCCCGTGGTTCTAAAGTTTTTGTCCGGCATCGCCGGCTTAGGTGATGGCAACCCTATCTACGAGGAAGTTGGTCGTCCACCACACGGACGCACTGCGTATTTATTATTATTATTTATTTATTTCATAGAGATCTGTTTATAAGTTACATTATTTATTAAATATCACAAAACATAAAAAAAACATTAAAATGTAAGTGTGTTAGTAACATAAAAATGTACCTAAAAATATGTCAGTATATTTAGTATATATTATCTAACTTATGCCTATGGCTGTCCTTATCCACTGATTCTGGAAACGAAAGTCAAAACGGGCAGCAATCGCATTTAGAATGCTTTTGCTGCTGCTTCGTAGACGGTGCAGCAAGGAGTTTGCTTTCTTGCGCATGATGGCTTGAAAACTTTTTTTGTAATATTCCTACAACTTGGGTTCAAATCTACGACCACGGCCTACGTACAACTCGTTACCTTTAGGTCACCCTGTGGTGACCTCGTCTGTGAGCTGTAATCTGGTAACAGCCCATATTTGCTTATTTTATGAAATACTAGCGACCAGCACCGTCCTGTTTCGTACGACACCACCTATCGGGTCCATAACTATCCTATCTTTCAAGCTGGTACCAACCATGGCATTCAGTTTGGTGGTTTCGGAGATTAGCGTGTCCGAACACGTGATTTTTACATACTAAGATTTATGAAGTGTAACCCTAATCCCTCCATTTCTTCCACAGTCCTGGTCCCTAGTGGGCATAGTGCTCATGATTGCGGCCGGCCTCATCATGTTCACGTACAAGGCGACCCAGTTCAACCTCCTCGGTTTCAACTTCCTGCTCATCGCCTCCTTCGCCGCCGGGTTGCGCTGGACCTTCGCGCAGATGCTTATGCAGAAGTCTAAGCTGGGGTTACATAACCCAGTGGATATGGTGTTCCACGTGCAACCCTGGATGTTTGTGTCGTTGCTGCCTTTCACCATCCTGTTCGAAGGTAGGGTGTTTTTATTAATTGTCTGTTGAGATCTATCGTGTGAACATGTGGCTGCTTGGATTCGGACTGAGTTAGTTTCATAGTCACTGTCATGCGACCCCGACCGTAGAAAATGTTCCACTTTTTGTTCGTCATAGTATAGATGGATAATGAACAAAGTAAATAGAATATATTTTAATATAACTTGAAAATTATCTAAGTACCTAGTACATTACTTAAACAACGTTGTCCATGTGACATTTTGTTCGTAACTAGCTGTTGCTCGTGACATTCGTTCGCGAGAAATTATTATAAAAAATATTACTTCCCTTTTTAAAGCGGATTTAGTTAACAATTTCAAGGGTTTTCTATTTTTTGCATGTCACTCTATTTATTTTTCTCGAATAAAAGTAGCCCATGTTAGGACCTTATAAAATCAGCTGCCGCTGAACCGTTTCGGAGATTACCGGGAACAAAATAATAATTCGAGAATATAATATTTTGCGAATGTAATAATATGAGAACAAAGGAAGCAGACAGGCAGACCGACAGACAGACAGACAGACAAAAACTGAAACAAATGTGTTTTTGTTGTAAGTGCCGTATATATTTTCATACCTATGCATTCAGTAAAAACAGACACAGTCGGTACATTAATGTGGCGCCCTTAAGGACTTCATTAAAATACAGTGAAAGTGTTAACCTTCGAGAGACGTCTTCGTATTTTCACTTCAGCACCCCCCGTTCTTGTCATGTCATATCAGGCACACACATGACCTACGACGTCTATTTACATAATCTTCATAATTTATACAGCACAACCTGTTGAATATGCTGTCACAGGCTTATTGCTTTAGGTACTTTTTGTATGTATAAACACGCAAAAGGATTGGCTTATACATTATGTGCTTATAATACCAACTTATTATTGTCCCACTGTTGGGGCTCTTATTGAGATGGCATTGATCACCACGCTTGCTCAAGACGGCATTTGATTTTTTTGGTAATTGTTTTTCCCATAAGACATTTTCGAGTTTTTTATTAAGGATATTAGGGCCTTGGAGTTACACATCACTTGTTTACATCTGGCGTTGACTGTGTTGTTTCTATTAAGTGTCGATGTTATATACGTGCCTAGGTACTTAATTTCTTCTACCGGTTGAATACTCATTCCTCCAATTCTAATAATACTTCGGGTTTCGGTGCTGTGTGGGTCTCTGATTAGTAGTTTTGTTTTCGCTTCATTAATGTGGAGTCCGACTGATTCCAGTAACGGTTTGATTTTGGTGACTATTTCATCCAGTTCACTCAGATTATTTGTTGGCTCAGATCTTTGGTAAAATCAGGTCTTTGGTAAAAAAAACAGCGTAATGTTCATTATTAAATTGCCTACCCACTAGTGTAACAAGCAAATCAAAATAATGGTTATTTTACGAGGAGATCCACGTCATCAATAATGATTTCTCATTTCTGTGGTATCGTTGGAGGACATTAATTTTACATTATACTACTTAAAAAAAGTACCTTTTTGGAGTAAAGATTATGCAGAAATCGGATAAAGAGTAGATAGCTCAAAAAAGCTGCTCAAAAAACCGGCCAAGTGCGAGTCGTACTCACACGCACATAGGGTTCCGTAGCACCAAACAATATAATAAAAATATTTTGAAGGCATTCGTTCATATGTTGTATTGTTTTACATTCATCAACAAACCTAAATTTGTTTTACATAGTATGTAAATGAAAAACACAGTTGTTGCTGCAGTTTGATGAAAAAGTCCCATATCTCAAAAAATAAACATCAAATCTTATACAAACCAATTTTGGTTGACAGTTTTTTTTACGTTCTATAATCCTATATTTTTTTCAGATTTTTTGTCCTCTTACTTTAGAAATTAGAGGGGGACACACACACATTTTACCACTTTGGAAGTGTTTATCTTTGAAATTGACTTTGAGAGAAAATGGTTTTAGGAACTTCAATGTCATTTTTAAAGACCTATCTATAGACACCCCGCACGTAAAGGTTTGATGAAAAAAATGTTTTTTAGTTTCAGTTCCATGTATGGGGAGACCCCCCTTAATCTTATATTTTTTTATAGTTTTGTATAAAAACCTTAAAGCAGTTCAAAGAATACATCTTCCTACTAAGTTTCAACTGTGTAGTCCTAATAGTTTCGGAGTAAAGTGGCTGTGACATACACGGACAGACAGACAGACTTGGCGAATCTATAAGGGTTCCGTTTTTTGCCATTCGGCTACGGAACCCTAAAAACAGCTACCGCTGCGTTTTGTTGGGGGCGCGCCTTAATACATTACACAAAACATTTCGCCAATTTTTACCATCAGCGCTCATGACACGTCATACCTTGTAGCACTGTAGGAAATCGTTCATGATGGATAAAACCAAGACACGTTTTAAAAATGTTTTTTTTTTTTTCTTTTTTATTCAAATAATGGCAAGTAAACAGAAACTATAAGCCCCACAAAATGGTCGGTGAGTCTCTATACACTCATTCTTAAACGTAATTAAAACTAATTATACTAATTATTATTTATAGGTAGCACTTTAACACATAATAAATCTAAATATATTCTTAATTTATTTAAAAAAAAAAATCTTTTCACATCTTATGTCTGCCGGCAGACTGTTCAATATATGTGGGATTTGTTCGATGCAGGCCAAATAAAAGCACTGATTTTCGTAATAAACTTGTATTTTTATTTTACACGTCTTTGTAGCTAACGTCCTTCGTCTTTCTCCCCCGTATTCCAGTCTCCTTCCTTTCACCTTTTTCAACATTCACTTGCTTTCTCTTTCACTCCTAGACTATTTCATACTTACATCTCTTTCATTCAACATGCTTCACATCTGTCATTCATCTTTACGTTTCTTTCCACTTATCTATCATAACATTCCGTTCCTACAACTCGGCCATTCTGATATCTGACTGTCCCCAGTCAGATCTTAACCGAACAAACAGAACAACACCATTCACCGCTTGAACTTTATACAATAATAACTTAATTTTAATGAAAATTTTCACACCTTGTCATGCCCTTCTTCTTTTATCCACATCATTAGTAGGTACATAACAGATTAACAAACTTAAACTTATTTACTTCTAGTTACATCTTACAATAAACATATTTACTTCCAACTACTTATACTGAATTACATTATTTACTTCCAGTTACATTTTACTTTGAGCACAAAGGTAACAATGAGTGTACAATATGAGAACCAATAAACAACGGTCATTAATAAGGCAAAACTTCCTTAACTAAGTTTTTCACAACAGTATTGCTTACTTGTTTTTTAACTAGAAATAACGAGACAATCTCCACATCTTCTACTTGTAAGTACATCAAATGGAAATTTAGGGAAACTAACACAGAGTACATAACTAGTAAGTCTTACAATGCTGATAAGTGGTACATCTTTACAATACTTCCTATTTTACAACATCTACATGACATAACCTACACCATCATCATGTAATATTAGGTCAAGAACAACCACCATGTATTTCCTAACCTAACACAACCGCTGATAGGATTTGACCTACTCACCTAACTCAACACTATCGCCAAACACCGGCCATGGCTTCATATTATCGGCAGAGGAAGATGTCACTCGTGAACCATCCGCCATACGATCTATCTTCTCAAGATCGTACCGATCATTCCTTTTGACTTTGGTGACCCTGTATGGGCCCAAATACTTAGGCTTGAGTTTTAGACTGCTGCCAAACTGCGTCCGTTTGATGGCTACAATATCCCCTACAACATATTTTCGACTTTCCTTCCTTTTTCTATTGTATGTCCTACAATTTTCATCCTGAATTTTTCTTATTTGTTCTTTCGCCTTCATCTTTGAGTCTTCTCTTTCTTGCACAAAATTACTTCTATGTTCTTGCTTAAGCAAATCATAAATCTGTATATCTTCTATAGTTTTCATCTTCGTACCCAACATGAGTTGGAAAGGGGTGGTGTCAATGCTTCTTTGGTACGTGCTATTCAGTGCTCTCTGCACACGGCTAACTTGCTTGTACCATAGAGATGGTTCTTCAATACATAGCTTAGCTAACACCGCTATGAGAATTCTGTGTATGCGCTCCACCTGACCATTTCCCCTGGGTACTCCTGTAGTTATGGTTATGTGTTGAATACTTTCCTTTTCACAATACTCCTTAAACTCGTTACTGGTAAATGCAGTACCACGATCTGAAATTAATCGCGTAGGATTACCAAATGTCTGCTGATGAATCATTAGTTTATCTATTGTCTCCTTACTTGTGGTTCCCTTCACTGGAAACAACCACACAAACTTCGTAAATGCATCCACGACTGTTAAGATGTAATTATACATCTTCCTTGTCTCTGAAAGAGGTCCAATGTGATCACAATGTAGGGTGTGCAAAGGAATTCCTTCTTTGTCAATACAGTTCAAAAATCCTTCCTGCTTACCTTCCTTTTTTGTTGCTAGCAGGCATGGTACACATGACAACAAAAGTTCTTCAATTTTCTTGCTTACATTTTTTATGTAGTAATCTTGTTCTAATAATTCTAACATTTTTCTTTTTCCAAAATGACCCTTTTGATGAATCCTTCTCAAAACCTCA
Organism: Eugnorisma glareosa; assembly: GCA_947578425.1. NCBI lineage: Eukaryota > Metazoa > Arthropoda > Insecta > Lepidoptera > Noctuidae > Eugnorisma > Eugnorisma glareosa. The sequence continues at coordinate 44,073,209 of OX387957.1, forward strand.
AATTCCAAACTTTTCGGTATCACCAACTTTCTTTGCATCCCCTTGTACAATAAACCATCACTAAAGGAATAGTCATCATATGGCTGCAGCTTTAAAATCTCTATAATCGCCTTTACACCATCATCCAACATTTGTGCTTGCTTGATACGCTCATGCAAGCTTAGTTCAATAACTCCAATGAATGGGTTTCTACTTAAGGCATCTGCATGTTGCATCTTACCTCCTGGTCTATGTTCAATAACATAATCATACTCCTCCAGTAACAACACCCATCTGGCTACTCTTGTTGATAAATCTTTTTTATTCAATGTCTTTTGGAATGCTTGACAATCAGTTACAATTTTAAAATGCTTACCAAACAAATAGTGTCTGAACTTCTTTACTCCTTCAATAATAGCTAATGCTTCCAACTCATAACTACTATATTTCCTCTCGGCTTCACTAGTCTTCCTACTGTAGTAGTGTACAGGGTGTAACTCACCTGTGTGGTCTCTCTGTAACAAAATAGCACTGTATGCTATTGCGGAGGCATCTGTATGCAACTCCGTTACCAGCTGATGATCATAAATTCTTAGCACAGGGCTACTAGCTAGTGCATTCTTCAAACTGTTAAATGCACATCTCTGAATATCATTAAACTCAAAAGGTACATCTTTTCTTAGTAAATCAGTTAACGGTTTAGCTTTTAATGCAAAATCTTTGATATATTTTCTAAAATATGACGTTAATCCTATGAAACTGTGAAGTTGCCTTATAGTCTTAGGTTCAGGGTACCTGGTTACGGCATCTGTCTTCTCTTGTGAAGGTTGTACTTTTCCATCTTCTATAATATGTCCTAAATACTCTATACGCCGGCATAAAAGTTGTGCTTTCTTCCAATTTATCTGCAGACCGTACTGCGATGCAACATCCAACACATCTCTCAATCGCTGCAAAGCCTGGTATTCATCAACAGCAGGAATTAACAAATCATCGATGAATATGACTATGATTCCTTTTGCTATAAGATCCTGAAACACCAAGGTTACAAATCTCATGAAATACTTTGGACAAACTGACAACCCAAAAGGCGCCCTCAAAAATTCATACTGACCATTGTGTGTAACAAAGGCAGTATACTTGATGCTGTCTTTATCAACCTTCAAGTGAAAGAAGCCATTCTTCAAATCTAATACGCTAAATACACGAGCATCTCTAAGTTTATCTATCAAATCGTCTATAATGGGTAGAGGAAATTCATCTTTAAAAATCTTTTTATTGATTGGCCTATAGTCTACACAAATCCTTGTACTACCATCTTTTTTCTTTATCAACACCAGAGGAGAGGAATATTCAGAAAAACTTACGCGAATGATACCATCCTTGAGCCACTCAGCTACTTGCTTCTCTACCATCTGCTGTTCAGCTAAAGATATACGTCTTGGTCGTTGAGCCACTGGTATGTCATCCTTGAGCACAATGCGCAACTCTATTGGTGCCTCCTTTACCTGCTTAGGGTTATAATTCTTCACACAGTCAATAACATCTTGCCGCACCTGCTTATTCTTAATGTTACCTAAAACAAAGGGCTGATCCTGACTAACAACGCAACAAACCTTTGACAACCAATTGTTTATGTTTGGTGCAATCAGTATTGACCCCTTCGACATTATAGTAAATACGTCCTTGAGGAAGTCTTGACCCAATATAACACTACATGGCATAGCATGCCTTGGAACAACATAAAATGTAGCATTGTAATCGTGTCCGTCTAACGATACCGAAGCAGTTAACTTTTCAGTCGACACAATACTGCCTCCCAAGCCTACTAGATTCGTAGCGGTTTTCACACCCTCCGGAGATCCTAAATGCACGTAAAGCTCGATACACATTAAGTTCAATTCACTTCCTGAGTCAATTAACGCGGTCACTTCGCACTTATTGATAAATATCGTCTTGCAAGCATTTTCAAAACGTATCTGCGCCGGCGTCTTTATCTCGTCGTAAACATCCGTGAAATTAGCGTCAGTTCCCACTGCATTCGCCATTTTGGTACTCCTGTCAAATGAGCTGTCATGGCTGCCGTAATTGTCAGGTTTGCCAACCTCGTAAACGCTCGGAGTGAAGTCAGCCACACACATCGCTCGTCTATCTTCGGAAGAGTTCGGTTTTCCTTTTACATTACGCCATTCTCGTTCCTCGTTCTTTTCACTCGTTCTTGACCGAATGTTTCCGCTTTGTTTACATTGCGTCGAAATATGCCCAAATTCGTTGCACTTGAAACATTTCAAACCTTTTTCTTTATACGGACACTGCGACGATTCGTGATTTCTTTCTCCACAGCTGTAGCACCTCTTGTTACTCGTAGCAGCACTACACTCACTGCTCTCAGGCTTCTTATTTCGGACGTAACTTGCGCCCATCTTTTCTTTAATTGTTTCGTATATCTTGATTTTTTCCTTGAGCTCCGTGTACGTAATAGCACCATATAACACCATTTTATTCACTTCTGAATCAACTATGCCATCTATGATGTACTTTATCGCGACATAATCAGGCATTTTGCCGCGCTTTCCCATTTCTTTCATAACTAACATGTAGTCTACACAACGTTCGTCTTTCTTCTTCTTTCTAGCGGCCATCATTTCATGTATGGTTTTGCTATCTATCGAATCGGGAAATTCTTTCAGCAAACCCGCCTTCAGCTCATCCCAACTTTTGAATGGTTTTTCAGATTTTAGCCACAGGGCTGCAGTTCCCGTCAGCGATCTTCTAGCGACTATCAGAGTCTGGAGGGGCGTCCATTGAAATATTTCAGCGTTATCGTCAATGTCGGTCGCCCATTTAGCCACCGAATACGATTTATCTTGTCCGCTGAATTTTGCCACCAAGTTCTCCGTTTGGAATATACCCTGATCACGGCAGAACGGTTGTCTCGTCGATGCAGCTGCCGCGCGGTCGTCTTCTTCATAGTCCGCTTGACGGCTTTGTCGACGATCCTTTCCGTGTCCACCCATATTTCGTCTTTGCCTAGTCTTTTGTAACTACTGTTACCGTCTTCAATCGTCTTATCCGTCGTTTTGTTAGAGCAAAGTCCCCGGCCGCTCCACGTCGTTGGCGTCGGTTTTTCCGCTCCCGTCTTTTTCCGTGCTTTGGCCCAGCAAACTGGAAATATCGAACAATCCCGGACGAGCCCCCAAAAATATGTGGGATTTGTTCGATGCAGGCCAAATAAAAGCACTGATTTTCGTAATAAACTTGTATTTTTATTTTACACGTCTTTGTAGCTAACGTCCTTCGTCTTTCTCCCCCGTATTCCAGTCTCCTTCCTTTCACCTTTTTCAACATTCACTTGCTTTCTCTTTCACTCCTAGACTATTTCATACTTACATCTCTTTCATTCAACATGCTTCACATCTGTCATTCATCTTTACGTTTCTTTCCACTTATCTATCATAACATTCCGTTCCTACATATATATGCAATGTGTAACAGAATAAACGCACAATCTCTTAAGGGATCATTGTACTCATCATTATGAGCAACTTTCACTATGGGACTAACCCCGAAACGCGAAAAAAAAAAACAGCTGTTCAGTACATTTTGGCGAATTATGCGCACAGAAATGTATGGGGCAGTCGATTTTTATTTTGCGATTTCAGTTTTGGTCCCATAGTGAAAGTTGTTCATAATGATGAGTACAATGACCCCTTACGAGGTTGTGCGTTAATTATGTTACACATTGTATATGGTCATATTTTTATTAGATTTTTAGAAGAAGTCTGGAAGCGGCGCTGGTGTTTGAAAAGTATTGTGGTAGTCAGTTTTCGTGGTACGGACATGTGGTGCGGAGGAATGAGGAAAACTTTGGATATGAAAGTGGATGGCTATAAGAGTGGAGGAAGACCAAAGAAACGATAGATGGACTGTGTGAATGATGATATGACATATGAGGTGACTGCTAAGATGAAGATTAATAGAGAAGTATGGAAGAAGAAGACCCCAATTACATTGGGTTAAGGGCAGGAGCATGATGATGATCCTTTCCAGTATTATTTGAGGTGCCTTGGATCAGTAATTCATTTGATCAGTAAATACCGAACAAAACCAATAAATTACAGAGCTCAACTTGATAAGTGAACAAGAAGTGATCACTAAACCACCACGATCATGCTCTCGTTTATTTCAGAGCTTGGGAGTGCACAACATGTTTCCCACTCCCTATTACCTACCCTCCTGCTCGGAATTCACGCCAATGTAAAACGTTAGGTTCACCGTACCGCGTCCGATAGTGATTAGTGGATCTCGTTTCAGTGATGCTGACAATAACATGAATTTTAACAGTATTTTTTCTTGTCTATTTGGAATGTGTGAGCTCACAATTTAAATCATTTCATGATTAAAATAACCGGCTTAGGGCGACTCGGACTCGCGCATGAAGGATTCAGTACCATCGTATTAGGGGGGCCCCCTTTCCTGCTGGCGAGAACTCCTCTCACTAGAGCCATACGCGTGGTGAATGAGGTTCACGGGAGGGTTGATGTATTGTGGTGCAACTTGAGTGAATTCGCAAAAGTTACACTTTTTGTATTAAGTTATTTAGATTAAGATATTTTTTAACTAGGTATAAGGTGTAGATTTAGTTAGTAAGGCCACTCTGTCGCATTGGATTATAGATCTGTAATGATAGTGTAGGTAAGATTGTTATAAATAAATAAATTTAAAAAAAAAAAAACTTATTTTGATTATTTGTTGTTATAGCGGCAACAGAAATACACATTCTGTGAAAATTCTTCTGTATACCTATTACGGATCATGAGATACAGCCCGCTGACAGACAGACGGACAGACGGACAGCGGAGGCTTAGTAATGGGGTCCCGCTGGATACCCTTCGGGTACGGAACCCTAACATTTATTTAACCCCTTTCCAGCCAAATTACTAATGAACCTAGACAGAAACATGATAAAAGAACTACCATTTCCAATTCCAGGTTTTGCGTGCTACGAACACTTGCAGAAGATGTCAGCAGAGAAGCTGTTGCCCACGATCTTGAAGGTTTCCGTCGGAGCCACCATTGCCTTCGCGATGGAGATCAGCGAATTCCTTGTCGTCACATATACTTCTAGCCTCACACTGTCCATCTCTGGTATATTTAAGGTATGAGAACTGCCTATTAATAACATAGCCGTATGTAATTGGACAGAAAGCTGCAACTTTAATAGTGGTCAGATTTTCATGAGGCTTTTTGATTAAGTTCCTAGAGGTGCTCCGCTTTTTTATTTTTATTAACTTGTTTTCGTTTCTGAATAACTTATAATTCGAAAAACTATATAGTGTCGCGTAATAGTGTGACCTGTGTATAAACCAAAAAGGAACGATGGACGAGGAAAGGTGGGTGCTAATAAGTGCCCAGTCTAAGAAGATTGACAGCCCGTCGCTATATTCACGCTGGTTGTAATGTTTTTAAAGTTATTCATTAATTAATATGTGAGCGTTCGATACGCATGAATAGTTAGAAGTCAAATTGCAGACATAGATACTCGTGTAAGGCACCTGATGAATAAAATTATATTCTCGAAATATTCGCGAATTCGAATATTTTATACCGCCAACAACATAGAGCATCTTAAGCATCGTATCAGATTATTGGATTAAGGCAGGATATCAAAGGGGAGCTCCCCGCCCACACGATTTGTTTTTGTTTAAGGTGGAAGCGCAAGGGTAGCCCGCGATAATATTTTTTTTTACGTTTTTGCAATTTGCGGGTCTCTTTCAGGTTGTATGAGGATGAAAAATGAGTCCCGCCAGTAACTCGTACGTAGCTACTGAATTATAATCCTTAAAATCATCAATACAACACTCTAACTTCATTTAACCCCATTGAATGACTTTTTCATGAAATAGTTACAGAATAGGGTTAAGTGAACTTTGAGGGTTGTATTGATAATTTCAATGATTATAATTCTATAGCTACATACGTGTTACTGGCGCGACTCATTTTTCATCGGCATTCAACCAGAAACAGACAACATACAACCTGACACTGACCTGCAAATTGCAAATAAACGTAAGAAAATTCGAATTTCGCGGGTTACCCGTGCCCTTCCACCTTAAGCAGTGTATTCTCTAGTTTTGCACACCAAGACTAGCCTTAAATGAGTTTGAATATTTTGGCCTGCCTAATCAAACAATTTTTTTTTCCGAAATTGTGGTTTCTGTGGTATTTGTTCACTGGTACTAATTCCATCAGTATTACTTTGATACCTTATTTTGGGTCATACAATATTAGTTTGTTTACATTCAAACTCCTTTGCCTGTATTGCCTGACGTCTCGAATCCAGTGACAAGTGGCGTGGTGAGCCTATTTATTTATTTAAAAACAAATAGATTTAAAAGACTTACGTAATATTTGAATGTCCATATATAAGATGCTCTGTGTGAATGTCTTAGTTTAAAAACAATGGTAAATAATATTTGAAAATGATCCTCCAGCCCGCGTAGCATGGCAATACTATCTCTATTCTACCAAGAATCGACAAAGCTCTTTCTATACAACTTGACATGTCTGTCGTACATATTTAACATTGCCATGCTTGCGACGATAAAATCTTTCCACAATCTCATTTATGTCGATTCTTCGTCGACAAAACCCGTGTCTACGATGCTACGCGGGCTGTGGATGGTTTTCCGAGAAATGATGTGAAAGAAAAATAATTAAATGATAGCGTTAGGGTTGACAGAGCAGAATAGAAAAAAAAAGTGTTGACCTAAAGTAGTGTGGGACAAGGGCAGGAGGATGGGATAGCATTTCCATTATTGACCTTTGATTTGGAAGTTCATATTTTTTTTGTAGATAGTACCCATAAATAGAAAGCTTTAAACAAATTTTAAAGTTGCGGAGGATATAATTCTTTAAGGTTTCTATACAAATTGGAAAAAATCTCGCCATTTGCAAATTTTTAGGTTGGATAAATTGTCTTGGTAGACGTCAAATGTCCATAATGGAAATTTTAACCGTGTATTTTCTGTATGTATTTACTAAAAAATCAAATTATAACATTCCAGGAAATGTGCATCCTAGTCCTGGCCGTTGAAGTGAGCGGCGATGTCCTATCCCCGATCAACGTGATTGGCCTGAGCGTCTGTCTCCTGGGCATTATAGGCCACATCATCCACAAGGTCCTGTTCATCAAGTCCGTGGCCGGCACCGTCCATGCCATAGACCAAGACTTCGACGCGATTAAAGACTTCGAGTCCATCCGACGGACTTCGAAAGTGAAGGGGGAGCATGGTAAGCCGCTGCTAGAAGACACGGCGTGGCCTGCGAGTGAGGAGAGCGACTTTGACAGCAATGTGGTGCTTTTTGAAGTGCTGCAGCGTAGAGACGGTAGGTAGATGGGTTGACGAAGGAGTTCCGATTGGTTCTAGCTTGGTTTTTGACGCGGGAGGGGAAATTCGTACGATTTTCATACATAGTGTAAACGGACCCTCAACGAAGCCATCAACTAAGCATTCTGTACATCTAAGTAACCATGCAAAAATAAGTTGCCCTTTTTTTTGGTGTGACTGTAGCGGTCAATGTAATGCACTCAAAACATTGTGCTGATGGATGCATTGGATAGTACAGGGGTCATGAAGATATTTATTGTTAAGTTTTAACAGAAAAAAAATTGAATTAAAAAAAAAAGCGTGTGTAAAAGATGGAACTTTGGCATGGTCTAGAACAAAAGATTGATCGCAATGAACAGCTGCCTGACGGCTTCGTTAAGGGTGTTTGTACACCCTTTATAACGCAACATCACTCCAGTAATTTCCGAATTTATGGTAAACTTTTCAAGTTGTTGAATTTTATACGTATAATTATATTAAATGAAGAGGAGCAGGGGCCTTACTCTGCTATTGCAATAGTGTCAGAATGGTCTATAATTGATTTAATAAGGCTCCTAGCCCACGGCGTATTGACGCGCGTTCGAAACTCGTTTGACGTGCGCACAAAGGGTAATTCGTCTGCGCGGGGCCTTAGTAAATCAATGATAGACCATTCTGACACTATTGCAATAGCAGACTAAGGCCCCAGAGCTCTTGTAGCTTAAAAAATAACAGCCGCATGGGTCGATCTTCAAGGTTAAGCCGCTCTTGCCTAGGTTGGTCCGTGGAAGGACCCATTACATGCAGTTTCCTCCGTGCCTCGGAAAGCACGTTAAGCCGTTGGTCCCGGCTGTCATTTGTAGGTCTTTGACAGTGCTAGTCGTTACAGTTAGTGGCCTGAAAGTCTGACAACTAGTCTTACCAAAGGGTAACGAAAAGCGCACTGTTGTAATTTGAACTCTCGACGTTGAGCCGAGGCGTTAAATTAGGTTTTGCGTAATGTAATGATAACGAACATCAGTATTAATTCGGTTTTATTTTAACAGAGAGATCGTGCCTAAATATTATATTCTTATGAAAATCGTACACATTTCCCACTGCGCCCAGCATTCGCTTTTCACTGATTTACAATAAATATACTCTATAAAAATATAGTAGAGTACCTCTTACCAAATGTATTTTGTACGAAATCATAAAATTCCGTGTAAATCTTTTGTTTCTTACCATCATGTTCTGAAGGGATATTTTACCATTGTATTGTAACTGAACGCGACCTGTCAATGTCATCAGTGTTCAGGGTGGTTACTATGACGTCTTAAAGCAGGAGTAATTTCAGTGCGGGAAAGGGATGGCATTAGCTGACCTATATAGCTCTGTCTCTTTCCCGCATTGGAATTACTCCTGCTATAAGAAGTCATAGTAATCCCCCTGCCCGTGTAGCATGGCAATACTATCTCTATTCTACCAAGAATCGACAAAGCTCTTTCTATACAACTTGACATGTCTTGTCATTCATTTTTAACATCGCCATGCATGCGACGATAGAAATCTTTCCACAATCTGTCTTTTTTTTTTCGATTCTTCGTCGACAAATCCGTTTCTACGGTGGTCATGCTATGCTGGCTGGATTATTGGCCCTGAGTCTGACAGATGGTTTAGATGTGCCGATAGCTTTCAGTTTTATTTTCTCTGAAAATACTAAAAAAATATTTTTGATCTTGGCTGAATTCAGTTGATGCATGAATCTAGGCAAACTGTGAACTGTAACTCTTTACTAAAACTAAGTACCTACCTACTCTTTAATACTATACAAATGCAATGTTTCAGTCAAGTTATATCATATGGCCTGTAGAAAAACACATCCGTAAAACTCTTTGACCGGATTCGTATCAATGACACTACCCCGGGAAACTCTTTTGGGCAGTCCGATAGTAAAAAAAGCATTGTAATAGCGTAACTAGCGACCTGTCCCTCCTTCGCACACATCGGGACCAAAACTATCCTATAACTATATACTAATAAACATAAACATTCACAAAATTCATTCAAAATCTGTTGGGTGGTTTCGGAGATCATCGTGAACGAACAAACTGACACGTGAATTTTTAAAATAGGGCTTTATGTTTAAACCATTTGCCACATTTTACCACCTAAAAATACGAATAAAAACGAATAGAAAAAATACGAATAGAATACGAACGAAAATAGGCAGTACAAATGTTATTTATTTTTATCAAATTCCTACAAGAGCTGCACCTATGAATATTTTTTGTGCATAGGGCCTAATAGTAAGTCTCTTGGATTTTAATTTTGACCTCATTTTCGTTATCAGCGACCCCAAAAATCACGAAAATGACCCCAATGAAAAAAAAAACAAAATTTTCATCGGCGCCATCTTGACTTTTCATTTTGACCTCATTTTCGTTATCAGCGACCCTGAAAACCATGAAAATGACACCTATGACGAAAAAACCGAAAAAAATAATTCGAACAAAAAATCTATGAAAAGTTTCTATGTTGGGGGGTTCAGGATGATGTACTGTGCGTCTACGTTTACGCGTATATGTTTGTGCGTCGGTGTCCTTTCCACCCTGTATTTTTTTCTTAGCCTGTCATGTGTCCCACTGCTGGGCAAAGGCCTCACCTTTCTCGTTCCAAACCTCTCTATTTTGTGCGAAATCTGGCCATGTTCGCCCCGCAAACAAGATCAGATCGTCACACCACCTTCTCTGCGGGTGGTAGCTATGTTGGGGTCGGTTTCCAGTCTAACCGGATGCAGCTGAATACCAGTATTTTACATGGAGCGACTGCCTATCTGACCTCCACAACCCAGTTAGTACTGGGTAATACGATACCCCTTGGTAAGACGATAACACCCAGTATATCAAACAAAATTAAAAGTATTACCAATGGTCAGTTATAGGCAAAAAAGGACTATTCAACAATATCCGTCGACTCTTTTTTCAGTTTATCTACAGTCATGATCCAAGAGAGGGTATATGGGCAAATCAAGTAATGTCACATGGGTAGCATCATCATTACTGTATGTAGGATGAATATAGTTAGAAAGGAGGTGACTGTTGAGATGATGAGTAATAGAGAAGTATGAAAGATGAGGGCATGCTGCGCCGACCTCAAATAATAAAAGTAAAAATCGTAAATACAAGAATATTCATAAAAAAAAAGGTGCAAAAGGGAGACATGAAAACGTAAACTAAAGTCAACAATTTTGAGTAATTAATTAAAATGTTAATTACTCAAAATCTTTTGACTTTCTTTGTTTTGCTCCCTATGCTTTACATGTGAACTCGTAGACAGAGGATGAGCGATATTTCAGACAAGTCACAAACTATAATAACAACATAAATAAACTCACACCTTTTCCCCCGGGGATCTAGGCAGAAACCACTGCACGCCACTTGCTGGGATCCTTGCGTACTCCTTTCGCCTCGTCCACATTCATCTGGTCATACACGCACGCCGTTTGACAGTACTACGCACCTGACCTAAGAGAGTAACTGAGACAGAAATGCATTTTCTTTATCTCCTTCACGTTTACAAAAGTTTTGTCTAGCCCCAGAAAATAGCCGATAACCGAACAGGCAACTGTTAGCGGCCCATCTTACAGTGCTGACCTGCACTACATTTTAATAGTAAAAAAGGTAGGGACTACATTTCAATAACCCAATGTTCGTATGGTTACAATACAGATGACCGCCGAACGGGGAGTTACGTTTTACTTTGAGAAAGAAAGAAAAAATATTTATTGGGGACAAGCACAGCAACAACAAAAAATAACAATAAAAAAAAGAATCTAAAAGTAAATAATAAAAAAAAAGACCTGTGCGAGGCCAAAAAGGCTCCTATCTCAGCATGATGCTGCGATATATGAAAAACAAATACCGCAGCGCTGGTATTCTGATAGGGCCCACTGTGACGTCACGGTCACAACTACAGACACACAATACATTAACACAAAAAATAAAATAACATAATATTCACTTATATAAAATAAACACTGTAAGTATACAAACAAAAATGAGAAGTATGACGAGGAGTATTACGCGACTGCATTAGATAGTACTCTAATTCAGACTTTGCAAAACAATAAAAAAGGTGATGGGGCGACTACACCAGCCTCCATAGAAAAACTTCATAGCCCTTTTAGCACACAGCTGATCACAAAAAAAATAAAAACAAAAATAGTAATAATAAGGCGGTTGGATCAAGGGCCTGATTCAGAAAGCAGTACTCTTCGATACGGCTGGCATTGTGAGGAGGTTCCCGTCTCTGGAGTCCTAACCACCGGTAGCTTGAACCCTGTTCCCGACTCCGGCGGAAACCTGTTTTTATATATTTTTTACATGTTTTTTTTTTAATATGTTAACATATAAAGAATGTGTGTAAAATTAAATAAACGCGAATAATAATAAGAAAATAGATTGAATTTGAAACTGAAACAAATACGGTAGTTATGTATAATACTGAAGTATAAGGCTTACTAAGTATTTGTAAAAGACAAATACTCTGCATGGTTGAAAAAAAAACAACTATTATTAAAACAACGAAACATAATATAAACATTTTAATTAAGTAATTGAAAAGATCTCATTGCTGTGGAATATTGAAAATTGGAACAGAAAAAGGTTAACATACATATTATCTACGTTCTGTCCTAAGAAGAAATTAATGAATATTTTTTTAAGAAAACAGTTCGACCACAAACAACACACATAGTCTTAAAATGCTAGCGATTTTCATGTTACAAGCTATAACTTTTAATAAAAATCCTAGCCTTTTGTATTACTACGTTAGGGTTTCCAATCTTACTGCATGCAGCTGATTGCCAGTATTTAACATGGAGCGTCTGCCTCTCTCATTTCCACAACTTTGTTACTGGGAAAGTCAATACCCCTTGCCAATTTGACAAAAAACTTACGAAAATAGGGTTCAAATTCATAAGAAATAAAACGTATGCCCAAAGGAGCTAACTGCGTGGACAGAGATGACGTCGACGAAGGAACGAGGTTACCCAAAATAAGCTTAAAACTCGCAACTTAAATAGATTCATAATTTCGAACTTCCATATAAACTTTTACCCCCTATGTAATCCCTTTAGGGGTGAACTTTCTAAAATCCTTTCTAATTGCTCACCTTCGTTGTTTAAGGAACTCTTGTACAATACTTCTAGACCAAGCAGTTTCGGCTATGCGTTGTCTATCAGAATTAATTATGTTAGTAGTTGCCATTTCATTCACCACTACACCCTCACACAAGCATGCCTAATTGCCCATAGTCCTTTTAAAAAGGTTCTATTGCAGCTTATACAGCTGCTATACAATACTTATGAGAGTGTTTGTTGGTTTATTTGTAGTTCCTGCTAATTCTAAGAGATGGCGCAACGGGGGTCGCTATGAATGGACTACAAACAACAAAAAGCAAGACCGTATGTATTGAAGTCATATTTAATAGACTGGGGACAAGTAACTAGAAAATCGGAAGTTTTAAGAATATGGAGTATCCGTAAGTGTAAATGAGTGTCTGGATTTTAATGAAATGTAGTGTTTGAGTCAACAAAATAAGTATGTACGCATGAGTAAACGGGTGTCTCAAACGTTATACGTATAATGTTTTGGTCGGTCCGAGCCGTCACAGCTGGGTTATAAAATATACTAAAATTGATTTTTTCGCCTGGTATGTTGCCGACCTGAACATTATATGTGTGCAATACCCCTTACAGGTTCTATAATTTACATTACATAGTAAGATCCTTTTACATAAAGGTATCATCTCGCTTGGCCGTTCCTAAACGACATTACAATTGGTGTAAATAACAATAATATTCGCAACAATAACTCGGAAAACATTGTTTTGTAATAACCTCTATTGCCACCGAGAAAAGACTAAAGAATCCTTTGCATTAAAAAACAGACGCGCCGAAAACATAATCTTTTCTTTTTTTCGAAGTCGGTAAAGAATCGCACAATAAATGTTTGCGTAGGTATATAAGAACATTGATAAATATAACGCACAATTACTAATATAATTACTATATGCAAAAGGTCAAATTTACTAGGAAATCTTTATAGACTCGAAATGTATCTGTAATAATAGAATAATGAAAAAAAAAATGATTTGGCGTTTAATCAGGTCGGGTGTTGAAATAAATTAACACGAATTTTAACATTTTAATGTTTAAACAAAAAGTGATATTAAAGACATGATAATAATGTTATTTGATTTACAATGGAAATCAAAATATGTGCAATTATTTACAGAATATAAAAAAAGAACAGGTGGCCTACCATGACGTCTTAACCTGTATAGCTCTGTCTCTTTCCCACACTGAAATTACTTCTGCTTTATGACGCCATAGTAACGCCCCAGGTTCATCATAGAATCAAAGATTTTTTGTCAAGTTCTAGCAATGAATTTTGTATATGAACATAAATACGCGTTCGGAAAAAAAAATGACGATTATATGAAACCTTGGCATTGATTGAGCACTGCCAACTGCACTGCCTGCTAGAAATATATATCATGTATAGGGATCTGACCGTAGCAAATTGTCAAATTGTATCGAATATTCACTAGGTGGACCGATGACCTGGTGAAGGTTGCGGGGATGCGCTGGATGCGAGACGGGTCAATGTGGCGACACTTGGGGGAGGCCTATGTTAAGTAGTGGACGTCTTTCAGCTGAAAAGACGGTAATCATGATCGAGTGTTTTGTATAGAGGCCAAATACATGGTCGTAGCAACCACAATTCAACCCAGATAGTGGCTAGTCACTGCAACCTCAGGTTTTCGACCAGATTTTTTTTTGACAATTGAACCAATCGGAACTCAGTATGTTGAAACAAAGCGTTCAATGAAAATTGTATTTTTAATATATTGATATTTTACACTTATTAAGTCACTATTTTATGTTTAGAAAACATATAATTTTTTATTGTTGGTTTTTTTTTTCATTGTTTTTGATATAATATGCCGTACGAAAATGATATAATAACGTATTTTTCTAACACAAAAGGAACTACATTAATAAAAAAGCAGTTCTAATTTTATACTTCAGAAAATCATTTTGAAATTATACTTTACGAGTGTTTAAGATATTTAAATGAAATTAATTAAGTTTTATTTAAATATTTATCCACATAATACTCTGTGTATATTATGTGGAATTGCTTTTATTTACAAAAAAAATATATGCATTACGCTCTTTTGGGCACTATAACACGAAGAAAATGAAATTGATCGATTTTGTAAGTAAGAGCAAACAATAAAAATATACGTTTGTGATTGTAACCTACATTCCAGATTCCTTAAAAATTATTTGGTGTAGTACAAATATATTATAATTGTTGTAACACATTGGAAATTGCTTTACTTGTTAATTATAATCTTTATTGCGTGTGTGTTAGAGTTTAATTCTTGTAGTGTTTGCCATAGAAGTCCCGTTCCTCCTTACAAACTTTGTGTTTTTAACGAGGCTTTTGAATTATGTAACGATTTTTTACGCGCATTTCTGACTTCCTAGATCATTGGCAGGACTCTCATGGTCTTGAATTTATGATAATTTGTTTCCTTCGACTACCACCTAGAATAATATTGTGTGAAATGTAGATCAAAAACCTAGTTCTGTAAGTCTCGATTTCAATTTTATAGACCATTGAAATAAGATTTTAACACTTACTAAAACTTTACCTTGCAACCGTTTCTGATTATTTAATAAATAAACTGTAGTTATTTGTGGGCCTCATGCGAGATTTTGCCACTGGCAAAACGTAATAGATCGCGTTCAAGTAAATTTAATTTTGAAATTACTGTGTTTCCGATTTTTAAATATGAAAACTCGCACGAACCTCTTAGATTGACTGCGTAAACTTTCCGGAAATCGGGTGTTTGTCCTACAGTCCCTATGGAGAGTGTCCTAAGGCTAAGCAAGTGATGCCAATATTGCTATAATATTCACTTCGAACTAGATATGACTTTAATCTGAGTTCAGCTTTAAAAGTTATCCAAATTAGCATTTATAAAATTCTTTAGCAACTTATTGTGAACAATGTAAAATTAAAAAGTAGAAAAACAGTTTGTAATAAAAAAATATTATACTATTTAAAACTCGTCTTAATACAATGTTCGGAGGTGCCTTTGATTTATAAAATACAAAGATTTTTAATGCGCACTGCATAAGTACTGCCATTTATGCTAAGATATACTCACCCACCCACCCTTCACCCATTGTTTCCCAAAATTCCCAAAATGAATTTACAGAATTAATATTAAAATAATGTGATTATCGAGGAAAGGTGATATTCAAATGAAAGTGAATTTCATTATCTACTCGTAATGAAAATTTAATATTTTAATTACTACAACATCATCAACTGGTAAAATTAGGTAAAATATATCATATATAATTATCCTTACATATATATAAGGATTACCTAATGTAACCAGTTCACAATTATGTGAACTCCAGTTATATAGTAAGTCAATTCAAATATAATTCGCTTGCATTGCTTATTTATTCAAATAAAATCCACAAATCATAGTAGAATGTAATGGAAGTGGTTCAAAAAAAATTAAATTACGAGACAAGTAAGTTTCGCTTCGATGGTTTCAATTAAAAACATTAATTGTGACGTTCAAGATCAAAACTTTGACATTAATGTATTGCGCCTAGCACTTGTTTACGAGTATATTTTGGAGACAAGTCACTGAATGGGGGCTATCGCGTATGAATTCGCCGCTAGAGGCGCTAGTGTAGCGCGAGGTCACCGAAATGTCAGATGTCATAAAATGTTCACGCGTTGCGTGCTTTTTTATCATGTATTTTTATTAATATTCGCGATTGTGGTCTAGATTGAGCAATTCCTGATTTAATAATTAATCCGGAATGGACTTGAAGATTTTAAGTACCAACTTAGGTAAGTACCAACTTACTAAATGTTTAATGCTTTAAGTTTACACTATGTTGTGATACGTAGTAAAATAAACTTTTTATGTAATAATTGGTATTTTAAAGTATAAAATAGAATTATTGACATGACCTGACTCGACAGTGGCGCCATCTGGTGAGCTCAAAAACGATAGCCCTTATTGACTTTATACAGGGTGGAAGGTCCCCCACCGATGCTGAAATGGTTACCACGTACTAAACTGTCCCACATCGAAAATTCTAATCGGTAATTAAAAAAAAAATTATATGTCCCAAAAATTTTGACCATGTAGGTATTAAAGTTAGGAAACAGCTGTTTCTTTTCAATTACCTAAGTAAATTTCGATGTACGGGGGATGAATGATGTACTGCACTCGTGGTAACCCTTTAAGCCTACCTTGTAGGTAGGGTGACTGGTAATTAGTGACCAATACTTAAACACGTGATTGTACTCATGATAACAAAAAACTTTCCTAAAGAAAAGTTTTTTTAAACGATTAACAGCTGACAGGTCAAAGACGCGCGCGTGCGAATTTCATAAGGCTGTTGAGTTATTGTGATAAAAATGTGTGTATAAAAAGATATGTTTCTTTAGGAAAGTTGTTTGTTATCATGAGTACAATCACGTGTTTAAGTATCGGTCACTAATTACTAGTCACCCTATATATCCGAATTTGTTTTCTTACTTTTTTTTTCAATTTGTGCTTCATAATCAGACTTGAAATCTCGGATTAAATCTAGAAAGTAAGTAAATATGTAAGTGCATCTGATAAAAGATTAAAAAAGAAGTTTCTTGTCTCGAAATTAAGAACCGAGTACATATTACCCGTATTTACCATTTTTATACGTAACAGTATGTAGGTACTTGTTTTTTAGCATTTATTAAGTAAATGTTTACCTGTTGTAATCGCCGACACAGCTCATCTGAGCTTTCTAGCTAGACTATTCTATGCCTCTCTTTGTCTATCGGTTTCTATGGTCCTTTTTGGATAATTTTTGTTTAGATTTTACGGGCAAAATTATGGAATACCTACTTTCATAATTTTTCCCGTAAAATCTAAACAAAAAGTATTCCAAAGAAAATATGAATTGTGTTGGCGATTGTAAGGCGTTACTTTGTAATATTAAGTTATTAGAATTGTTATTTAGTTAATGAAATGCTATATGTACTGCTGTTCGCGTTGAAAACGTTGGGCATTTTACGATTTTTTTCTGTGACTGTGTTTAGTTTTATTATCGTATTGTGAGAAATCAAAATAAGTAGGATTTCATGATCCAAATTCGTGAATTTTATTAATATAGATTTACACAAAGAATGACAAGAGAAGACAGATATTAAGTGACTCATAGAACAACTGAATTTAAAAATGTTCTTTCTATTAAATTCTCATTTATCCTCTTTCAACACTCCTCCTTAAATGAGATCCTACAGCCAGTCCAACTGCTCCTCAAACTTGCAATCATTTCATAAATTTTTCATGCTTTTCTCTGCTAAGGCCTTTCGTAAAAACATCTGCAGGCATCTCGTTCTTCGGAAGATAACTTATCCTTACCTTGCCCATTCTCACCATTTCCCGAATGTAGTGATGCCTCACATCTGTATGTTTTGTCTTTCGATGATGCATTGGATTCTCAGTAATTTGAATCGCAGATTGACTATCACTTAATAATTCTACGACTTCATTAATTCCAGTCAACTCGGCTAGAAGTGCAGTTAAAAATGCAGACTCTCTACACCCCTCTGAAAGTGCCACATATTCAGATTCTGCACTTCAGAGTGCTACTGTCGTTTGTTTACGACTTTCCCATGCTATGGGACCACCTCCAAGTGTGAATACAAAACCAGTGTATGATTTTCGATCACACACATCGCCTGCGTGATCAGCATCTACATAACCAACGAGCTTACTCCCCGTCATTTTGAATGTTTGTCCGAATTCTTTGGTAGCATTCAAGTATCTTAGAACACGCTTTGCAGCTACCCAATGCGTTTTGTCGTAACAGCTGTTAAACTGGCTCAAATAGCTAACTGCGTATGAGATATCAGGTCTTGAACATACGGCTGAGTACATTAAAAAAACGAACCAATTACTTCTCTGTGTGGCAGTTCCATTGGTGGAATGTAATTTTTATCCTGTGGTTTTACAAGTTTAATCCCACTTTCAATAGGAGTCTTTACACTTTTACAGGAACTCATTCCAAATTTCTTCAGAATTCTCTCAAGATGCTCGTACCTATAGAGTTGTCCTGACATTTGATTTTCATTCCAAGAAAGACATCTACCTCACCTAGATCTTTCATTTCAAACTTTCTTTGAAGGTTTTTTTCAATTTTATTCTCTCCTTCTCATTGTTCCAAAAAATTAGAATATCATCTACATAAACTGCTATAATCATCATACAGTCATGTTTCTTTCTTCTGTAAACACATGGTTCAATTTCGCTTGAAACCTATGTCTAACAACACCTTGTTCAATTTCTCGTACCATGCTCTGGGGGCTTGCTTTAGAGACCATAAATAACTTTCTTCAGTAGACAGACAGATGTCCTACTTTACCTTTTTCTTCAAAACCTTTCTGTTGTTTTAAATAAACCTTCTATTTTAAGTCTCCGTTTAAGAACGCGGTAACGAAATCATCTGATCAACTTTTAGATTATTTTCAACAGCTAGAGCCAAAAGTAGCCTCAAAGTACTGTGGGGTAATACAGATGCAAATGTTTCGTTGTAGTTTACCCCTTTTATTTAAGAAAAACCTCTGGCTACGAGTCTCGCCTTGTACCTTATCTTCCCCGGTTCTTTTTTTATTCTAAAAACCCATTTAGAATCTACGCAATAGCCATCAGCCTTTTCTACTAACTCACATGTTTTGTTTTTCTTCAATACATTAAGCTCTTCTTGAATAGCTTTTTGAATTAGTACATAGCGATGTTTGTGGGCCAATAGAAACTGCTTCATTTGCGGGGTATAAATATTTTCTGACTTTTATTGACGTCAAATCGCGAAAAACATTTGTTTATTTTTTGCGGTACAAAAGTGAGGTTTCTCGAAGTTGGTAGAGTTTAAAACACTTGTTGAAAATTAGACTGGTAAAAACTCAAGGCGATTACGATAGACAACGCAACCGACTACGTCAATGAACGTGTAAATAATTTACTGCGTAGTAATGGTATTACTCACCAGCTGACAGTGGAATACACACCGCAACAGAATGGAATGAGTGAGAGGGCAAATCGTTCAATTGTAGAACGAGCCAGAAGCATGCATGAAGAAGCGAAACTTGACAAGAAGTATTGGGCTGAAGCGGTCAATACTTCGGTTTATCTGAAAAATAGAGGTCCGTGGATCGAAACCACGCTCCGCTACCATGATAGAAATAAAAATAAGTAGGATTCCAAGATCTAAATACGTGAATTTTATTAATATAGATTTATACAAAGAATGACAAGAGAAGACAGATAATAAGTGACTCCACAGAGCATCTTATATATTGAGTGACTCACAGAATAACTTAATTTAAGAATGTTCTTTCTTTTAAATTCTCATTTATCGTCTTTCAACACGTATACGTTTTCAAAGCCGACAGCAAAGCTTTTTAGTGTGGAAAATATAGTCATTTTATTTAAGAGGGTAATATAACATCGCCATTTTTGTTGTTTATATTGTAAGGCAGATAGGGACACTTTTTAAAAACAAATGTATTTTTTTGTGAGATTATGATGTAATAAATACAATTATTTGATTCGCAACTATTTGGTTGACAAAACTACTTAAAATTTTCATCTACTACTTTTGACTGGCGTTTGCAAAATTACCCTCGATGTGTGTTGACTCATTACAAGTCGTTCGAGCTTCTATATAATGAGATTATGTAGTTTTCGTACCAATTGATTGAATAAACTTGTTATGTACAATCAGCCTACGAAAATTCTGAGCACACTTAGGACCTTTGACCTTGAATATGTCAAAATTGTCTTGTAAAATTTAAATACACCACGGCAATGTTTAATAATTTAAGTTGCGTCAGTATGCTGATGTAAGCTGATTGTACAACCATTGTACCAGTGTAAGACGGTTGGCGTTTGATATTGTCATAACCTATTCTGTAAAAAATATATCATTTAAGTACCCATATTGTTTTATTTGTGTATCTGTTACCGGCCAAACCCTATTTCAGGCCAAACTAGGGATCATCACAAAAGGACAATCATAGAGGAAACCAACTAAATGAGTTAGGTTAGGTTACATTGGTGACCAACCACGCGAGCGAGCGTAGTGAACGGTGCCGCCGCAGCGGCCTGCGAGCGCTACATCCAAGTTGGGCGCAGTTGCTTTGTTTGGGTTGGTGTATCCTGATAAGATAGACCAGTAAACCGGTTTGGCCTAGGACAAACTAGTTTGGCCTGAAATCGGGTTTGGCCGGTAACATATCCACATAGACGTACTGTGACTGTGATGCAGTTTTTCTTTCTTCAAAACTCAGTGTGGCAGACGAGAGATTGAGATACAATATGTGGAAGAAAAGACACCCCTTCACCTTTCAACCCCTGCACCGGAGTAGAAAATCTAGCTCACTGAAAATCTAGACTGATTCGTTGGTGTAGTGGTTGCAAGCGCGACTGCTGAACATGCAGCCCCAGGTTCGATTCCCGGGAGTGTTTTTGGGATTTTCCATGAATTTCTCTGTAGTAGCCACGGAGTCTAGATTTGAGCCCGTTTGGTGGCAATAGGCTTGCCCCGTAATACATTACATGGGACATTAAAAAAATATATATGTGAAATGTTGGTGGATTTGTTTGAAATTTCAAGGGTTTTAATTTATTGCACGGAATCCTTATTATTTTTCTAAAATAAAAGTAGCTTGTTAGACCTTATAACATCAGTTCCGTCAAAATCAGTCCATCCGTTTCGGAGATTAGCCGGACAAACAGATAGACAAAAACTGAAAAAATGTGTTTTTGTTATGCTGAATTACAGCGTTCTTATATTCAGGCCCGGACTCCACCAACGCGAAGACGAGCGGAGATGTGTGAATCGGAGTGGAGGGGAGATCCGTAAAGGCTAGGGTGTATCCACCGAAGCTGTGCGGGGATTTGCAAACGGAGAGTAAAGGACTCGCACACGCGCCGCACTCAGCACACCGCTCACAACACACCAGTCCCAGCACACCGCTCATCGCAAGCCGCTCATGTCTATTCTAGTCTCTGCTGTGCTCTTGGCCGCCAAGTGCTGAGGCTGACCTAAACAATTACAAGAAAACTCTTATCCTGTCTGCTCAACCGTTTCCAAAATATAAGCGGAGACGACGAAAAAAAAAACCGAAAAAACAACGAAATTCTGCTGGTGGTTAACACCATATCCTATCCTCTCGTCTCTGTTTCGGTGGAGTCCGGGTCCCCCTTGGTGAAATCCACCATAAATCTCGTAGATATAAAGTGCGTAGAACGCGCGTCCGAGAAAATACGCCCGTGTAAATAGGCCTCGCAAAATATATTGCCCTAATTCGGCTATTTCAAATTTCAATAGTTTAAATTAAGGATCGAGTCATACATTTGTCACAAGGTTGACCTAAAGAATAAAACCATAGCGTACCAAATTTCATGTTATTTTATTAGGAAGTTCGTAATTTAAACAGTCATTTTGTCAAAATTTCCAATCATTCATTTCTTTGCGTCCCAAAATGTGTGCTTATTTTTTAATGGAACCTTAAATGAGTATTAATCGAAATTTAGTTTTTGAGAATGCCTGTGCCGAAACTTAGCTGCGAAGGTGTGCGAGCAACTAGCTGCCCGCTGAGCCGGAACAACTTGCCGTTGATCGAAGTGGCTGCTTCCATTTTCCTCAAAAACATATTCTTACTGGATGTGTTCAGAGTTTTTTCTGTCAAGGTCTTGTTGGATTCTGAGCCCAAAGAGTTAATTATTGATTCGGCATCCGTGTCCGTATTGAATATATTGGTATGAGACTCCTCGCGCCACAGCTTCTGCAAGTTAAGCGCCATCAGCTCCAGCTGGACTTGCGACAGCTCTCTGATCACGTCGATTTGCACCGACATTACGTTGTCACACGTCTTTAGTAAAGAGTTGAGCGTCTCTAGAACGTTGGCACGTCTCTTCTGGATACTGTACTGATTGTCGAGGTTGCGTTCGAAAAAGGCCAAATGCTCGTATAGTTCTGCTAGCTGCAGCGAGCAGGATATGTACTGCGCCGAATGATGCTCGAAGTCGTAGTAGTGCTTTGCCCTCATCAGCCACTTATATGTGAACGCGAATAGTTTCCTTGCCTCATCAACGGTGCAAACGCTTGCCAAAGGCACCTTAACCTCCATCTCTTTCAAATCCAGAGACGGAAAACTGAACAATTTTTCAGGGACGCCGCAGTCTCCTTTTCCAGATTTTTCTGCGCCCAGGTCTTTCATGTTTTCATCCTCTAAGCTGTCGGAGCTGTTAAGCCTATCTTCTAGCATGTCCACAGTCTTCCACAAATTTGTGCCAGACGACGGTTGCGTGAAGTATTTGTTCAGAATCTTCTTTTTAGACATTTTAAAAAGCGTCAATCCAAATTTCACCCAGTGATGGCTCAACTCTAAGAAGTGGATTTCGAAATCGGCTTTCTGTAAAACGAATTCTTCGGGCATGAGCTTGCAGTTATCGTGGCAGGTCCTCAATACGTGGTAGGCAGCGCAAAGGTGATGGCGTGCATTGCCGATCTGGTTAAGATACGTGAAATAGTTTCCAAGTCGGGCTGTCCTCAAAGCCCAGTCCTGTGGCGTGCCTTCCTTCATTTCCAACTGCCTCCGAAGAGCTGTATGGTTGTACAAAGTGTATTTCTGAGGTAAGTTCATTTTATTGTATAAGAATGCCTGCATCTGAACGTTGTTGGTGATGACTTTGTCTACTTTTTCGGGATTCACCCGTTTGATATTGGCCACCGGCTCCACTGTGAACAAGTCCTCGGCGTCAAGGAACTTGTCAGGCTCTGATTTGCTGATCTGATCGTACAGGTCTTCCATGCTCTCGAGGATTTCGCGGGCGACAGCGATATCGTCTAGTTGGATCATGTAATAGCAGAGAAGGTTCTGTATTCTTAGTAAAATAAATAAACATTCGTCCCTTAGGGCAAACTGTTTCAATTTTTCAAATGAAGCCTGAAGCATGTTCCTTTTCTCGACGGTGGAAACAGGCATGGTTTTAGCGGAGAGAAGGGCCAGGTAGCCTTCCATCGCTATAGACCTTATATATTGGTCATGGTTCTCCTTACCTAGGACTACCAGTTCATTAGTGAGGGTTTGAATATCTTTCTTCAGGTTTTGGAGGCGCTCAGAAGAGCTTTTACACTTTAAGCTGGATCTTACATTTTCGAATGTAAACGTTATTCGATTTAATGTTTCCATCTTGTTTTATTTACTTCAAATTTTCCATTTCAATACTATCAAATGAGCAGAATTTTAAATGAAATTAGTTACTGTCAGATTTAATTGTGTTCGGTTAGGTGACAGATTTGTTGTGCATCGTTTAAGCTTTTTCAGCCAGTATGAAGAGCAGTTGGAGTAAGAAGACTATACATTGTTTGGACTGCTAATATTTATTGTTCTACATCATAATCTAACTAGCGACCCGCCCCGGGTTCGCATAGATAGCACTAATCTATAGCCGGAGACTTCTAGAGGATGAATGTCGGCGGTTATGTGATAAAGTTTTAGCAGATCTATAATATGTACCTATAGGTACGGTGAGGTGGACAGCAGATCTAGCTTTATATTGTTTCATGCATTTTATGAACACGCTCCTACTATAATAGTGTGAAGTTGAGTTATTGGTATGTTATGGAACATCATGGGTGTCAATACTGAGAAATAATAAGAGTCTTGAGTTATGTATTAAGATATTTAATGATTGTTTTCTAAAGATTGATGGTTGTGTGAAAGGATATTCATCTATTCTGTAACTGGACATGTTCGTCGGCAGTCAAATGGCTATAAAGGCAATAAGTCAGTTTTTAACCTAGACATGGTAATGGACTGAGCGTTAGCCTGCAATGACAAAAAGTGACCACTCTGTAGAAAGAGACAGAGCGATGACGCGGCTAATACCTGTCTCTTTTCTGTATACCCGTAATAAAGCGCAGAACTATATGTTCCGGGCAGCCAGCGACGTGGACCAATCAGAACTCTAGAAAGATTGGCCGCACATTTGCTTTATCTCTCTCGCATTTCACCCTCCATTCATATTTACTTCTTATCTGAGTTTGGGACGCTCAGTCCAGTTTAGGGTCTTTTCGATATGGGCACCACGAGTGACAAGTAAAAATAACGCCTCACCTCTTTTCACGACGCCTTTCTATGGAAACTTCCATTGACCCAAAATAATTCACCCACAATGTTTTTAATTTTCTGTAATAGTGGTCTTCACCAAGACCCCGCTGTGCCTCACAAAATATGTACAATAAGGGTTTGGTCCTGCCTGTCACTTGTAGATTTTTGACAGTCACTACTGGTAGTCAGGGGCCCGAAAGTCTGACAACCAGTTTTACCAGGGTGTACTGTATGTCCTAGTTACTAAGTTGGTTGTGTCATTGCAATATTGGTAATCACCAGCTTCCGGTTCGACTGGAAGACGACACCAGCACTCTGATAAAGACTAGGCACATAATGGTATCTCTATTGAAGATGATAATTATACATGGTGTAAGGTACAGCCCTCCGCAAACTGACAGGGTGCATACAGCTCCTTAACTTGAATTATATTCCACCGAAAATTTTCCCGGTTAATTTTCATTTTTTTTATCGTTTTTTTTTCAGTTACTATTCCTTTATTTCAATGTAAAATTACATTATCTCTACGCAGCACTCCACTAATGGAAATAATACGGCAAAAAAAAACAACAATGGATGTTGAAATATTTCACTTCAGAGTTCATTGAACTCGCCATCGCGCTTGCCGTTCTCTACGTGCGTTTTGCCACGGTAACGATACATTGTGTATGAGGAAACAAAAAAATCAAAAAAAAAATTGGAATCCTATACCAGTTCCAGGAATAATTTCTCGTACCCGTCATCTTAGTATGTTATTTATATCAGTCTGCAGAGAGATAGGCATTTTTTTTTTCTTTTACTGATGGGGTATCCTCAAACAACCCCTCCCGCTCTGGGCTGAGCAGGAGGGAGTGTCAGACTTTTACTGACTAAAACCCATCCATGTTCCTTCATCGCCCTTTGTGTTCCGGGGCCACAGTATCTCTTTCGAGCAGTCCCGCAGCCCCGGAGCTGAGCCTTACATTGAACATCGTGACGATTCACAGTAGAGAATAGAAGACAACAATGTGTTGCGCCGATCCCAAGTGTCATGGGGCAACGATAATAAACGATATGATGATATTTATCAAACTTAGATTGTCTTAGAACTCTTTCAATAATAGCATATTCACCCACACCCTGTCGATGTTCCACACATTCGCACGAAGCGCTTTGTTACATCGTTTATTATGCGCACAGCCAACGAGTGGAATTCCCTGCCTGCGTCGGTGTTCCCAAGTTCATATGACCCCAATCTATTTAAGTCGGTGAGTTAATAAGTTTCTTTTGGGTTAGCTCCTTCCATCGTCGACCTCATCTCTGTCCTCATGACTAGATTGAGGTCAAGAGTAGGCCCATTTAATCTTTAAAAAAATGCACTAGATGCCTGTCAAGAAAGCCTGTTGGGTTTGCCTATTTTGGGGCTGATATAAAACCTGTTTGTTTCATGTTTTTGTATAGTATTGTTGACGAAAAGGCGAGCGCTGATGGGTCATTCAAAAATTCATCCGTTTCGCTGTCAACAGGGAAAGTGCCTGAAGGTCAGGCAGTACCTATATTCCAGTTGAATGCTGATTCTTTGTCTTAAAAATAGCCAGCCTTGGCGAGTCGACTAATCTATATAGTCTATTAGAGCGAATGGTTGGGCAACTATAGTACTTTCACAAGTTATTATGCTTTTGACGGTGACTGGAGCTTGGCTTTTTGACATTTAAAAGTGCCTGTAATAGTCTAATTGAAATAAATGCTTTGAGTTTGGTTTAAAAGGGCTTAAACGTAAGTTAGTAAAGGCCCCAGTTAGTAAAAATAATTACACAATTTGATAACTCGTTATAAAATTTATTTGAAATCCCCAATACCCCGAGGCTGCTACCTTTGAACTATCTAACTTAGGCAACGCTGAATAAATCTTTACAAATAATACTTTATAATAATGTAACTAAGAGCTATAGTCGTGTAGATCGGTTTGCATGACGTTAGAATTTTCACTCAAGACTAGGTCGCTTCTTTTCGGTCGGCATTTCTCTCTCTTTCTAACGCGTAGCTGTTGTAATAGTTTTGTCTTGCTTTAAAGCAAGGCAAAACAGATCGCAAGCCATAGACAATTTGTTTTATTTCCAAAAACAATTATTTGTGATTATTCTGTTATAGACTTTTATTTTTGTACATTACTGGTAAAATGTGAGTGTTAGGTACAACTCTGCCTATCCTTGCGGGGATTACAGTTAAGTTATATTTTTTCTACAATATTAAACAAAAACAGTAAGATACTATGAGTTTTAATATTTTTAAGTACTTAGCCATTATTTGGTAAACATATGTTTAGTGAATACTAGTTTCAATAATAAATACTTACTTGACTAAGTAAGGTTGAAAAAACTAGTGAAATACTTATAAAGATTCGTCCGTATTTTGTTCTTAATTAATACATTTTTAATTTACTATTCCTCTACCAAAACTTCATGTAATTAATATGCAATTAAAACACAAACCTTAGAAATAAATCTATAATCATCTAGTTTCATATAAAGTTTAATTTTAGATGTGTCATGGAAACCGATCTTAAAAAAAAACCTAACAGAAAAAAAAAACAAAAAACTTAACATTTCTTACTTTGCCGTTAAAAACAAAAGTTACGACATTCGAGTAGAAAAGTAATAAATAAAATGCACAGAAAATAAATTACAATAGAAAAAAAAAACAAATGAAATTAATTAATCATTGTTATCGTCTTCACGCCCGACGTTTCCTTTCCTGAAATAAATATTTTATGTCAGAAAATACTAAAATTGCTATATCTTAACACGGGAGTCGCAATGCACAAAATCGCAGGGCATACAGAAAAAAAAATGGGTACCCGCATTCGCGGTGCTTATTTTCTATACTCGAAACACCGATTGATTTTCAACACTATTAAAAAAAACCACCCGAAAAGTAAAAATCAATCAACATTTCAAAACTACCAGCCATGAAGCAACTTACATAATCACACCTATCCAGTTCTTCAGTCTTGTTTGGGGAGCGAAGGGAACCTCCGAAAGGAGTGTGACTTCCTCGGGGACGCACTGTACGACCTCACTCCTGCGTAGAACTTGCCCTTCTGGGTGATCACCTCCAAGTGAGCTGAAGCTTCGGCCCTCCCGAACTCATTCTCGACAGTTATCCTGTAGACACCGACGTCCTCAATTGTGACCTGTAAACAACACAAAAACACTATCAACCATTAATTTTTCACTTTTTACAAGCTTTTATTCAACTTAATGTCTGTATGTTAGTTTCGGTCAAATCTTCCAACTGAATTTTGAAACTGTTACGAGTATCAACCGATTGAGCTGTTTGCAATAACGTTTAGTCTGGATAACAATCATTCTAAGTCCAATATGACGGACTTCCAAAGATGGCAGACTAGTTATTTGTATGCACGCTTATGATATTATTAATTAAAAAGGCAATAACATCACGTTTGTATGCTCTGAGGGGAAGGCGGGTACGCAGATGTGTACAGTACACCCACATTTCGACAAAAAAGTCAAAAATAACTTTAATATTTTGCAAAAACTTTTTTTAATTTTCTGACAATCGGGAACATGAATTGGTTATGATTTTTCTGTCAGTCTGTGAAATCCGTCAAAACATGGTTTAGAATATTCATCTAATTCTATACACATCATCATTCTTCTGCCCTTACGCTAAGCTCCATACTTATTTCCCTAACCTGTTCATCATCGCAGAAGTCACCTCCTTTCTAACAACACCATCCTGCTCATAGCTCATACAGCGTGACATTTTAATGGTTGTTTTCCCGCAGCGAAATGGTTTTGCCTTTGTAATACAATCGTTTAATAAACAATTAAAATATTAGAAACAAAAAATGGCAGATTAACCATTGTGAAAAATAAAACTCGAAACCGACCACGAACCAATAGTTATACCTCCTGATTGCGCTGAGCGCCGCCGCCGACCGGCCGCGCGGCCGTTGACCCACGTGCTTTTCAATCAGCTGATAAGTTGATAACTTATTCTTAATAACAATAAGCTTTACCCAACAAGTTATTCAAAATTTCCCTTTATACTTTTACGGGCTTAGGACCGTCATAAATACCTACGTTTTTAGCTGCAATTTACTGAACACAAAATTAAATAAAAACAAGTTTATCGTTTAAGAAAAATAATTTTCTGAATTAGATACCTAAAAAAGTATTTGTGGCGTATTTCAAAAATTTGATTCAACTTATTTACAATAATTTTAATTAACTAAACTACTTTTAAATGTTCACTATTTACAAAAGTACGAGTAGGTAGGTACTTACACTTCCCGGTAACGGAGTAACTGTTCGAAGTGCAAGCCACTGCGTTGTATAACAATCGAGCACGTTTTAATTGGTTGTCTTTCAATTTTAGTAAGGTGTCTCTGTCACTTCTTACGATATTAAAAGCGTCCACTATCGCAGTTATTAACGCGTCGCGAGTTTCGTGTTCCTCACGATACACTAGGCGCTTGAGCTCCGACCAGCGACCACAAATAAAAGTCCAAAAAGTCCGGAATAATGATTTGTAACATTTCAGGTAGGTTTCACTTGTCCTGTCACGAAATGCGGCCCAATGAGGTGGCCAATAATTACCGGGCCCACACATTAACACATAAAACGCACTTGATGCGCACACTCGCGAATAACATGTGGGTTATTCAAAGCCCAAAAATGTTCGTTACGCTGGTTGAGTCCAACTCGCGTAAAAGTTGCTTCATTCGTCCACAAAATGTTCGTATTTTGATTGTCCATCAACCAACCATCAAGGTTCATAACCCCACGAAGACGGTGCGACTCCGCGTAAAGTCGCCGGGCCAGTTGCACCATAGCGACGTTCTCCAAATTGCAATAACTGTAATGGCGATCCATTGCACGATAAGATAACACGTGCTGCGCGTACGACAATCGCGGAAAAACTAAGTAATAAGTATTACATAATACAATAATAATACAATAGGTAGCCAGCGCGCGGCATCTTCGTTTGTAATTGATGCGCGCAGGCTAGTTTATGTCGTATCGCTACACGCGAGAGCTTATTTTGTTTTGAACATTTATAAATCGGTCTTTCCTTTGTCGGCTTCGCGGCTGTGTTTTGTATTGTTGCGTGAAAACTAGTTTATGCCGTATCACCACGAACGAGAGCTTATTTTACTTTGAACATTTATGCATCGTGTCTTTCGGCGGCGGGCGGCGCGTGCGATTCGAATAGTACCTACAAGGTACGTCTAGTGTTACTATTGATTCTCATTTTTTCGAGTTGATGAATATTTTTTTAATTATTTTAAAACAAAAACATATTTACTTTTTTACTTTTACTCTATGCTTCGAAAGTACTCCTTATGGCAAGTTGTTCTGCCGCGGGAAAACAACCATTAAAATTTCAGGCTGTATATGCCAGAACTTGGTGTTATATTTTTTTGTGGAGGTAGTATATGTACACCAAAAATTCTGCCTAACGTTCCGATGTAATAAGACCAGGTGGCCTACCATGACGTCTTAAAGCAGCAGTAATTCCAGTGTGGGAAAGAGATGGTGTTAGACGACCTGGATAGCTCCGTCTTTTTCCCACACTGGAATCACTCCTGCTTTAAGACCCCCACGTCATAGTAACGCCCCTGTTCTGCTCCACACAAAAGGAAAACGAACCTGTTCAATTTCGAGTATCCTTAAAAGTTCGTCTTTCTCCCTGGTGGTGAATCTGGCCGAGGGTGTGATGACGATGCCGTCTTTGTCCCACGTGGCCCAGGGAGCGGGCTGGCCCTTGACGGCACACTTGAAGGTGACGTGGTCGCCTTCCTCTACCACCTTGTTGTAGGGGTACGTGTAGAAGGATGGTGCCATCTGTCGAGATGGACTGCACATGCGGTGCGTGTCGGGCCCTGCAATATGGGGGTGAAAAGTTAATGTTACACAGGGTGAATTTTCGAAGTGGGCGTAGATGGGCAAATCCGAAACTATGAGGAATAGCAATAAATCTAATGATGCAGTTTTAGTTTTTATCAAAATCGGGTTCGAAACTCTTTTGAGCATTTTTCGCTATTCGTCACAGTTTCGGATTTGGCCATCCACGCCCACTTGAAAAATTCACCAGTATACGGAAAGTTTGTACTATTTGGGGTTTTGGATATAAATGCTGTCTGATATCTTTGCGGCCTGTCGCTATGTCTGCTATTTTATAAATTACTAGCTTATGTCCACGGCTTCGCCCTTGTGGGGTTCGATAATTGACCCACGGGAACATACTACCGGGATAAAAGTATATATCCTATGTCTGTGTGCTAAATTTCATCCAAATCTGTTCAGTAGTTTTTGCGTGAAAAAATAACAAACATCCATCCACCATTACAAACTTTCGCATTTATGGATATTTCTGTTCTGAAAGCACAGCCTACACGCGCAACACAGAATTGATTATACAATACCTTTAGATAATTTTTGTAGCATAGTCAAGCGATGTTTGATCGTCTTCATTAGTCCATTATACCTATACGATCAAGCCCAGTTACTCAAAGCCTTACCAGGTGTTCTGGACACGGATCTGGCGGGCGTGCTGCGCGGTGTGGAGCGAGGAGTTGAGGCTCCTGACAGCAGTGCCGGGGGACGGCGCAAGCGCTGGCTCAGGGTGTTCGGCTCACCAGGTGCTGTGGAGTAACGGTTGCGTAATGAGAACACATACATACTTAATCAGATTATAATGTACCGACTTCTGAGACCTATGCCTTTTTTATAAACGATTCCCCACGCTAGGAATTACTCCTGTATCGTGGGTGCGTTTACAAACATTTAAACTCACATACACAAACAGCCAGACCCGGAACAACTATCATACAAATCGGCCATACAAATATTTGTTCCGTGCGGGGATCGAAACCGCGATACGCCACGCAGCAATCAATCGGTCAGCCACTGCGCCAACCGTGCCCTCTCTCCGTTAGAGGGAATGGGCCACCATGCGGACCTAGTGCGGGTCGTTACATGTAGATGTCATGTTTTCAGAGCAGTATTATTGAACTAACATACACTAAAGAAAATAAAGGAAGAACTTCTTCTTCTTTAGGTAGAGGGGCATTTTGATTGGCCGGGTTTAACCGAATTCTAGTCATACTAAATGAATGCGACGCGGGACGCGGGACGACGAATTACTATAATAACTATTAAGGGGTGTATGTATCTTGCGCAAGTAAACGCGGAACTTCCTAGCCCTGGACGCGCGCGTCCCCTTCGATTCGCAATAAAGTTGTGGAGATTTGTACACATAGTGCCCGGTAGCCCACATTAGCCCAGCAGTGGGATGACGCAGGCTAACAGTAATGTAAAACCAGCAAATAAAAAGTGTTTCCATGTTTAATATTATTTTGCTAGCTATTTCTTATTTAGCTGTAAGCCGACTCCGATTTTAGAAATCTTAATGTGGACCCACATTAAGATTTTTTACTATCCTAATAAGACAAAGCTGAATGCGTTTGACGATGGTATACTCGTAGTTTAGCTGTCACCGCTTGACAATAGACAGGTATAGGTAAAAAAAAAAAAAAAAAAAAAAAAATTGTTTATTACCTTCAATCATTGTACAAGAAACACTTATCTAAGCACTAATGCAGCATTACAACTAGGGGAAAGAGTGTTTTCGATGAGCTCTGGCACCCAATTTAAGATTTAACTTGTGTTTAGGGTGCCAGCGTCTTCGCCTATACTTTGAACATGTTACAGTAGTTGTAAGACGAGCACAGTATCACTTAATTACTACACTATATTATAATTTAATATCTAATGCAACCAAAATGGCAGGTAAGGTACTTTTAGTTTAGATTTTCGACTCATTTTACGATGTTTCCTAAGTGATAAAAGCCTTGATTTTTATACAAGAAAGTGCAATATTAATCAAGATTTTCGAAATAAGTATAATTACCTACGTGTCTTTTAAATAGCGGCATTGAATTAAGTGGCTCTTCCATTTTGATTTTAGTTCAAGAAATCCTGGTTGAGACTCGCGCAGTCCTGGAAAGATCGGATCAAATGGGGGGAGGCCTATAATACTCAGCAGAGGGTGGGGGTGTCAATGATGATAAGAACCCTTTGACCCTGTAAATAAAGCTCACTCTAGATACTTACGGTACACCACAAGGCAGGCGCTAGACTTGGCCTTGCCGAGGTTATTGGATGCCTCGCACGAGTAGGTGCCCTCATCCTCAGCTGTCACTTGTTTGATCTTCAGCCGCGCGGCACCCTCCTCGAACGTGGACTCGAAGTCTGGGCAGTCGTGTATTAACTGGAAAGATATAATTATTATATGTATAAAACTACTAAAATTCTCAAAGGCTTTGGCAGAGTTGCTTATTTCAGCCAGTTGTAGGAGAGTGTAAGATATACAGCGTTTAACAGAAAGGGTATAGACATATGGAAGAGTGTGGTACGGACCATCAAACTGAACCATCGTAATCGTAAAAAAATAATCTGCTGTCTTAATACATTTGGGTCGAGCAGGTATTGAAATTTTGTATGGGGCAGTTGATAATTTTTTTGTGATTACGATGGTGGTCCCGTAGAGAAAGTTGTTCCACAGTCTTCCATATGACCATACCCTTTCTGTTATAAGCTGTACAGTCGTTGGCCTGCGTCTGTTATTTTTTCGGTCTTGTTGGATTTCCGCCCCATCGGACTACAAGAGTAAGGTCAGAGGGTACATCTGTTGTTGCACACATTTATGTTTTTATTTTTTTACTGATGGGAAATCATCAAATGACCCCTCCTACTCTGGGTGGAGCGGAAGGGAGTGTCAGACTTGTACTGACGGGCTTAGCTTGTAGCAGTACAGTCACGAGCATCAATATGTTTACACTTTGTCTTCGCTCATCATACCTCATTGTAGTGGAACCAGCGGATGTCAGGCTCGGGGTTACCGGTGACGTGGCACTCGAACTCGATGGCGTCGCCGTCGTACGATAGCAGGTCTGTCAGCTCGCGGTCGAAGCGAGGGATCACCTCCACTAAGCTGGATTGAGACAGCAGAAATTTTAATATAATGTTCCTAGTTTATTAAAGTCTAATGAAGTGTACTCGAGGATTATCAGCCATTGTTTTTTAATTACCGATGAAAAATTTATATGTAGGGGTGGGGTTCAGAATGATATACTGAATATCGACCGTTTTCAATAACTTACTAACAGTTAACGGAACGTTGCTATCTCAGATAAATAGTTAAAGAAAAATCAACTGTCAACCCTCCGAGAGACAGATAAGTGACGAGGATAGGATATTCCTGTAAATTCATTGCGAACTTTGTTTAAAGAAACACCGATAGCTTCTAGAGTAAGACATATTAACTAACCGTTATACGTAAGTAAGTTATAGGGAATGGCCGTAAGTGGTACGACGTTTGGTAAGTCGCGCGTCGTTGTCCTATCCACCGTATAAAGACATTAATATGTTTCTAAGTGTAAACAAATTAACAAAAAATGGTTAATGCTTACCCATATCTCACGTTGTGTGAATCGTCCGTTGATGATGGATCTGGAATCACAAATGGGTGAAATATTAAAATTGGTATTCCGTTCTGAAGTAATAAAATCACAGACTCTTACTAAATTTAAGTTTTAAAATGTTCGTTTGTGCACATAGGTTTATCCTCATTCGCAAATCTCACAATCAAACGTAAGGTTTGCTGTACGAAAACCCAATTCTGGGTTAAGCTCGCCGTTGTACATAAGTTATATATTGTAATTTTGTGTGTCCTACTTATATTTTGTGTGCAATAAAGAATAAGATTAAGAAAAAATGGGGGCCAATGACTTTGACTCATAGATGAGTATGTAAACTTTTTAATTGCCTGAGTCTAATCTAATAATGCATATTAGATTTTTCATAACATAGCATCCCGCCTGTAATACCCAAAGGGTGTCTGTCCCATGTAATGGGTGGCATATGAACTCCGACACCAGGTTATGCACTAACCACACGGTAAAGAAGAAGAATAGGGGGCGAGCCTATTGCCCTCAACCGGGCGCAAAGCTAGACTCCGTGGCTGCTACTGCGAAATTCCAACGGTAGAAGAACCCAGTAACACTTTACCCAACCTCATGTAATGGGAATCGCACCCAGGACCTCATATTCAGCAGTCGTGCTTGCGACCGCTAGGCCTACGAGGAATTTTGCATAATCCGCCCATAATATTTCCACTACTGGTAGACAGGTGACCCTTTGCGCCTATTGGCCTGGTTTTGTTCTGTCTCCTGCTGATACGGAGGGAAGTGGAAATTATGTGTTTCCTACTCTGGTATACTTTTATAATTAATTTCGTTGCAGGAATTGTTTCTCTGGGATTTCGTCGAGCTTCATTGTCCGAGCGCTTTTATGGTCGTCGCCACTGTTGATCCTGACTTTCAGGAGTTGTTGTGGTTTGGGAATAGAGTGACAGGCGTCCTCTCAATGAGAGGGAGTGGGCTGTACTCCACCACGCGGACCCTGGTTTAAGTTGCCAAATGTGACATTGTTTTCGAATATTTGGTTCAATGACATGCCGGTTACCTTATCTACAAGGTTTTCTTTGGCCATGTTGAGAGTTTGGTGATGAATTTACGTGAACTGTAGACGACGTAAAGTACCTTTAAGTTGATTAGGCTTGTAGGTGAACAAGCGTAGCAAAACTTCCCAAGGGTCATCAACCAACTATGCTGGGGCCTGCCTTTTCCTAACTATTTTGGGGTCAACTTCCAGTCTAACCGGATGCAGCTGAATACAAGTATTTTACATGAAGCGACTACCTATCTGACCTCCACAACCCAGTTAGTAGTGGGTAATACGATACTCCTTGGTAAGACTGTCAGACTTTTGGGACCACTGACTAATGCCTGTCAAAGATCGACAAATGCCATTCGGGACAAACGACTTTACGTGCTTTCCGAGGCAGTGAGGAAACTCGGTATGTAATGGGCGGTCACCCATCCACAGACCAACCTAGGCAAGTACGGCTTAACCTAAAGATCGACCCGTGCGGCTGTTATTATGTAGCCACGAGTTTCTCCCAAAACTTCCCAAGGGTACAGGGGTGGAGGGTGGGGGGATTCTCGAGCCATAAATCAAAGCAAAAACCATTTTCAACGCCCAAAAAGTGGAACCTCCGAAACCCTCAATTTAAACTGTCAGCCGTTTCTACCATAAATCAAATGCTCCCGTTAATATAATCCCGCCCCTAAAGATTTCATCCAATACAATGCAAAATAACAGACCCACACCACAATGAAAACTTTAGACCTACGTCAAATAGGGTGACCTAGTTGTTCAGTTAACGCTGGTTTAGTGGGCGTGCCACGCAGTTTATTTGCGGGGGGCGTGAAAGATTTGCCAAAATGATTGTATGGGTAGGTAACATATACGATTTACACCGACACGCTTCGGGCACCATCGGAACGCATTGTACAATGTGTTAAAGCAAATTGAACCGTTTACGTAAGTAGTTAAACTTCATTTTTGCATGGACATGACACAGCTTCAGATCCGGCCTAACCGGGGTAACTGGAACGCGGGCATGCTGTAATAGCCTGTGTAAAATCCATGGAAAAATGACGTTTGACCACTGCAAACAAGGTTCAATTTCCCTTAACACATTGATGCGCGCCAGCGGGTGTAAATCATAGTTAATTGCTGAGGGAAATTTGAATTGAGAACGGTGTTGAAGCGCATGCCTTTTTTGTTGGAGGAGTTTTCGTTCTCATTTTTTTTTTTACGAACTGACATGGCCGAGTGTTGGCACGTTCGTTTTTTTGTAGGCAAAGAAGTTTTTAATGTGTCATAAACTGCAGACAAGACTGGTCTCATCACTCTCAACGTAACAAAATGTAAAAGCGGCCCGCCTGCAGTGATTGATGGTTTATACAAAAATACAAAAACAGGAGGATCTTTGAATGCGGCGCGGCCCGCCCTTATTTGCGTGAACCTATCCTATCCTTGACCTAAACTGAATAAATACACTCGGTGTTAGAGATGAACTAATACAATTGTTGTTGATGTCTCCGCCCGAGGCGACTCTTAAGAGCGGCCAACCCGTCATACTTTTCATACAAACGCTCATTAGCACAATTTTCCAATGAATCGCGCTACGGTTCTCTTGTAAGTAGGTACGTAATGGTGGACCACTTATCACCCTTATGCCCTGAGTGGTAGGAAAGTGGTCAACTCACTAAGCTTTATAATTGAGACAGGAATGGGGATCATCAATAGACCAAGCTCCCCTTGACTGTAATCTAACTTCGCGTGAGGCCTAAACTTCCGAGCTCATTTGTTTTTGCATTAAAAAAAAAAACAAAGAAATTTTGAAGCACTTTATGAAGCGCAATTTCAAAAAGAAACAAAAAAGCTCTCTTATTTTCATAAAGTATGGATAAAATTGGTCATGCTATACTAGAGTAGACTACATGAGCTAGACGTCAGTATTTCTTGTGGGAGGCAAAATCTCAACTTCCCGGCTATTAACCGGGTTCGTGTACAAGCTAAGCCCGGCGCCGGCACCGTGCCGGGTAAAAACCAGTCGTCAACAAGGAGCCCCGGATCGTATTACGAAATAAACAAAACCGATAGCAGGATATCCTGTCGCACCCTTTGTCCCAGGACGTTCTCCAAGTCACCAGCGTCACCAGTTACTACAAACTGTCAAATTTCTTCAAATGATTTTAAACCATAAAATGTTGTTGGTTATGTTCAAAATCGAATGAGAAAATTTGAAACTTTGTAGTAACATGATACGCTTCACCGATGCATTTTTCCCTTCCTCAAGGATCCTTTACATTAAACAATTGTAGGCTGTTAGAACGGCTCGACTCTAACAATGGTTAATTGTTTCAGACAGATTCTCGAAAACTGGAATAGAATCAAAATCTCACCTTTAGCCTTGATCTGCAGCGATATGATCGCCTTAGCCTCCCCATGCACGTTCCTGGCGACCACGGAGTACGCGCCCGTGTAGTCCAGCTTGGCGTGCGGGATCTCGAACCGGTACTCCGGGCCGTCGCCGACGCGCTTGAAGTGGGATGCGTCGCGGTAGTAGTCCGGCTGGGGATGCAAACATAATATTTTTAATAACTCGCTCCTAAAAAGTTACGTGGGGTGCGTGACACCCCGATTATTTAAATAAATGCAAAATCACGAGACGACACAAAAGCTAACAAAAACTTCATCGCGCTGAAAATGCACTGGGGCGTTTAACAGCCCTCTGAGGAGGGAACAGGATAAAAAAATAGGAATTCGAAGAAACTATTGCCGTCGCGCTGCGTCAAGTCTGCCACCGTAGAGTGCGATAGGGACAGCTGCAGCTCAGACCGATTATATCACAAAAAATTGACGAGATCGACGTTTCGATTTCGAAAACTGAGCCGATTCAATTATTTTTTACTTTACAATTTTAAGAAAGAGTACGTCTAGGTTCCTATCAATTTCTTTGAAGTTAATAAGTTTTCGAATTTGTCTGATAGTCCTCAAACCATAGCCGTAAAATGGGGCCTTTTTTGTCAGAGGAGGTCGGAGGGTTGCTGAAAAAAAGGAAATGGCAGGGACGTGTCTACAGTAGACTTTGCACTAGCTAGAGGCATTATTTAGGAAGAACTTGGGATTACATTTGTATATGGAGAATCGCAGCACATGTTCCCTCTTAATCATTAATGATCTCACTTTTACTAAGTAGGTATATGTATAAATTTCGAACGTATGGCATTCGTGGGCTGCAGCTGAAAATCTGGTGGTATACCTTGTGTTAGCATCGGGTATTATGCTGAGCTGAATGCTGAAGTCATGCCAAAATGGCATATAAGCTTTTTTCTTTTGTTTTAATCTCTGTTATCACACTTTTTTTATCAAGTTAGTATTATCTCACCTTGAGGAAGTCCCTCAACCAGTACACATCAGGTTTGGGGTCTCCGATGACCTCACAAGCAATGATGACGGTGTCCCCTTCACGGGCCTCGCTCGAGCGCGGCTTTCGGACGAACATCGGCTCCTTCGAGTACCTGAAATGGGGACATTTATGTAGTGCCATCAGAGGGATTATCACTCTTATCACCATCATCATGTCAGCCCGGAATAACCCACTGTTGGGAATAGGCCACCGCTTTCTTCTGCCATACTTCTCGGTTCTGTGCGTCCCTTATCCATCTGATATTGAAGACAGAGGGTGTAACAGGACCCTTCACGAAGCCGTCAACCGAGCATTCTGTACATCAAACTAAGTAACTTTACGCAAAAATTATTGCTGGGAAACGACTTTTTTTTTTTGGGGTGAAAAATTACTACGTTTTACGGTAGGATTTCATGTAACGCTCTCAAAACATAGTGCTGATGAATGGATTGAATAGTACGGGTGTCGTGGAGGTGTTTAAAGTAAAAATCTTTCATTAAAAACATGCATGTAAAAAAATCTTTTGAAAGATAACGAAGCCGAAAAGCACTTGTTCTTCCCGTCATTGCGATAATTTTAAAGGAGAGGAAGTCGTTTGTCTTGGCATTGACATGTAGGTAATGAGGAGGGATGAAACGCAGGTGACTTAAAGAGTAATGGACATGAATGTTGATGGATGGAGAGGGAGAGGAAGGCCAAAGAACAGATGGATGGATGGAGGAATGATATGAAAGTTAAAGTCAGCCGTTTTTTACTCTATACTACAAATAGCTCACGGTTCTAAAGCACACACAGCGGGCCAATACAGTGATTCCAATCAAACATATGACGACTGTGGAGCCACATCACAAACTATGTCCCTTCTGTCGGCCTGTTGGTCTCTACGTGCACTTTGAGGGACCCGTCCAAAGCCGCTTTTAACGCGATCGATGCTAATTTAACTTAAATATAGGAATCACTTTAACTTACGGTTCATCAGGAGTATTGATGACAACAGGGGGCGTCCTCATCTCCCTCGGCTGAGCACCTCCCTCCACAATCACTTTTCCTGACGTGGTAGCCTTTCCAACCTCATTGGAAGCCGTGCAGGTGTAGACCCCAGCATCTCGATAGGTCACAAAGGCTAGTGCCAGTTCTATTTGACCGTCGCGGTCTAAGGTCATGATGGCGCGTCGACTGGGCCGGAGGCGGACGCCGTCGCGGTACCACGTCACTCCTACTGATGGATATGCTTCTACCACGGCTGATATCCTGAGTTCTTCACCTGGGATAATGGATTGTGAGTGAAATTAAATATTACGAAATTAAATTATTTATTCTGTAATAATATATAGCCTAACATTTGAAAAAGCTTATAAGGAATATTTGTGCAAAATTGGAACAGGATTTATGTAGTAGTTTTTTAGCCATATCGGAACATCCATTTGGATTTTTACGATTTTCTTATATGTATAGATACAAGGTATAAACGGTTCACGAAGCCGTCAACCAAGCATTCTGTATATCAAACTAAGTAACTGTACACATTTATTGCTGGGACTCAAAACATTGTGCTGATCGATGCTTTGAATAATACAGGGGTAAAGTAAAGGAGGTATTAAAAGTAAAGCATTGAAAACTTGTATACTTTTTAAGTTGGAACTTTGACCTCCAATATCTCTGTAATTAGAACCCATAATAGTTAGGATATAGGAATAATTTTTACACGTAAAGATTTCAGAAAGCAAAATGTAGTCGATATTTTTCCTATCTGACATTGGCCTAACCCACTTCTGAACAGACCTATCGAAACAAACTCAGGGGTCGAGATCTTTTTTAAAGTTAAATATTAAACTGTGAGGCAGAATCCGGTTTCGCTTTTTGATGAAACTCTCAGACACATTTCGAGTAAACCTGTACCAGCTTCTCCAAGAGCTTAAATGATAGATATCTAGGTAGAGTTGCCATCACCTAAGCCGGCGATGCCGGACAAAAACTTTAAAACCCCGGGCATTTAGGTGAAATAGAAATAGCGCGGCGGGTTCTTACTTTCTTTTAAGTCTTAGAGAATTCTGCATTAATTTATCGACTTACAAAATTAGGAACATTTCTTAAGAAGTACTTAAGAGTACCGAGAATAAAAGAGCGAGCGAAGCAAGCTCAAAAATTTTTGCATCCCGGTAGATAACAATTCGGTGTTATAATGAAACTATCACAAAAAGTTTTAACCGAACACTTATTAAAACCCCGCCCGGGCGGACCCTCGGAGGCCCTCCGAACTAGGATAAATCCGGGGAAACCCGGATGGATGGCAACCCTATCTAGGGAGCTTACATGCTTACAACCATGAAATGCGAGAGTTACAACCAGTTAACATCAAATATTAAAAGGGTACAATAAAATTGCCATTTCTTTTCCTTGGGCAAATTTTAATAACATAACATCACGCATGTAGTCCCTTAAGGTTTAGGCAGAGGTGTACCCATTAGTACACCGACATTTCGCCAGTAATGTTTAAGTCCCGTGTAATAGGGGGCGAGCCTATTGACATAAAACGAACACAAATCCAGACTCTGTGGCTAAAACAATAATAAATATAATAATTTTGTAATAGTTATAATATAAAACCAGCCAGCGTTTTGATGTCCTGCATCGCCAATACGCATTGGGCAACCGATTTGGTCATTGCTTGTGCCGTCTCCGAATAAGAAGAGATATCTGACCTGAAGTAGAACAGTAATAATACTGGTGCTAATACTAGCCATTTGATAAGCTTTGGCAATAAGTCAATTTACCTTCATTAAGTCTATACAGCGGCTCCAATCCACAGCAGAACTCTGGAGCCACGTACGCCCTGATGCCCTTGTCCACGACCAGGCTGCAGCGGCAGCTGACCGCCCCGGAGCTGTTCCGTGCCATCGCCTCGTACACCCCTCCATCCTCCAGAGTCGTGGGGGCGATCTCCAAGGTATGGAAGTGCTCGTCCTGGCAGGTGTTGCGGCGACCTTGAAAGTTATTGATGCAAATTATTATGTTAGAAAAACAGTTAATGGTTTTCTATACTTATATTATGAAGAAATACAGTTTGTAAGTCTGTATGTTTGGATGTAATCTCGGATCTTCAGAAAGCACTTTAAGCCATTAGTCGCGGCCGTCATTTGAAGATCTTTGACAGTCGTTACAGGTAGTCAGTGGCCCGAAAGTCTGACAACCGGTCTTACGAAGGGGTATCGTATAGCATAATCAGCCTTTAATGTTCCCACTGCTGGGACACTCGGCCTCCTCTCTTTGAGAGGGAATGGGCTATAATCCACCACGTGGGCCCAGTGCGGGTTGGTAGATGTCACATGTCTTCGAATTTTTGGTTCTAGGACATGCCGGTTTCCTCACGATGTTTTCCTTCACCGTTTTTGAGAGCAGTGGTGATGAAATAAATTACACAAAGTAATGCACCTGCCTGGGTTCGAACCCACGACTTACTGTTCGTAAGTCGGGGTCGCCACCACTGGGCCACCGCTGCTCTCACTGGGCCACCGCTGCTCTCGGTATCGTATTACCCAGTATTAACTGTGTTGTGGAGGTCAGATAGGCAGTCGCTCCATGTAAAGTATTCTTATTAAGCTGCATCCGATTATACTGGAAACCGACTTCAACTAAAGTTACTGTTGGGAAGAGGCTAGGCTTGGCATGAAGATGATAATAAGGATTGAACGGTTAGTACGACGGTTGTCAGGGGGAATAGACAAGGTCAGAAAAATGAATGTTCTACTTACTGTCAAACACCAGCGTTTCGCCATCTTTGAACCAGGAGAGCGTCGGGGGCGGGTTGCCGACCACCTGACACGTCAACCTGACCGGGAAGGTGGCCTGCACCCGCCTGTCTCGCAGCCGCATCGTGAACTGGGGCGGGTAGTCGCCTTCCGCGTCTTGTGAACGCTCCCTGGAAATCGCGAGTAATGTGTTTTATTTAGGTAAGTGAGGAACTATCTATGCAATTCTGTCATTGACTTCTAGGGATACATATTGTCTACGTAAACACATCATTGATCGAACCATATTTTTCTTATTTTCGGACCATATTTTGGCAGCTTAGCATTTTTGTTTACAGCCATTGTGGGTTGTTGTCGCGTGTTTCTACTATCATAACATCACGCGTAGCATTACCACCATAGAAACGGGTTTTGTCGACGGAAGAATCGTTAAAATGACAGATAAATCAATGAATGGTTTCTTTTGTTGATCTG
This sequence comes from Eugnorisma glareosa, assembly GCA_947578425.1. Taxonomy (NCBI): domain Eukaryota; kingdom Metazoa; phylum Arthropoda; class Insecta; order Lepidoptera; family Noctuidae; genus Eugnorisma; species Eugnorisma glareosa. The sequence continues at coordinate 44,115,926 of OX387957.1, forward strand.
CCCGCGTAGCATGACCACTGTAGAAACGGGTTTTGTCGACGAAGAGTCGAATTGAATTGTCATTTTATGACAGATTGTGGAAAGATTTCTATCGTCGCAAGCATGGCGATGTAGAAATGTATGAAATGAATGACAAGACATGTCAAGTTGTATAGAAAGACCTTTGTCGAATCTTGGTAGACTAGAGATAGTATTGCCATACTACGGGCTGTCATTTCATTATCCCCGGCTATACGTACTAATGCACCGAAACTCACATTTTGGTGGGCCGCACCATAATGCAAAATCCTCCTACATCGCTTATGTACGTTTTTTATATACCACTGCACATTGTAGGCGGGCCGCACCGCACCGTTTTGTACTATAAGCAATATGCGACAGTAATGTGCGAGCGTTCGTAGAACGGCGGCTAACTTAGTAAATATACATTAAGTTAAAAAATCCTGTCCGCTCCGTGACGGTATTATTATCTATCGAGATCAGATTCTATTTATGTAATCTGTTTTGGAGAAAAAGTAAAAAAATACCCCGATGAAAATTAAATGAAATGAGGAAACTTCTATGGCGCTTCTCGGGTAGTAATGCATTACTATACTCTATGTAGTAATGTCATAAAAAAAAATTGCCAATCGAACATACATTTGCCGAAGATGGTGTTGTCACGTTTTAAAAGTGCATTTTATAATTCATTAACTTTCAAGAATATTGAATGTTTCACATTCTATTTGTCAATACGAGTATCATTGGTATAAACCCCTATATACCCCTACCTACCTATACCTATATAACCCTTTGGTCAGGGTTTTTTTTTAACATATTGTATAATGTTATTAAACATTCAAAAAAGCATGACCTACTTTGGAAAAGAAAAAGTGAAATTTTAGTTTTCATTCTCTTTTTGACATTAAACACAGGTCTTATATGTATTGCTTTTTCAGTTCTCGTTCGAGATTGGCTGACAATTGCAGCGATTCCATTGGACTATCAGATTTTTAGGTCAAGCCCACTACAGTCCAACTTTTCAAATAAATATTATCATTTAAACAATTTAAAACAGTTTTCAATACACATACTAAAACATGATTTCAATATAGTTTTGTTTCTTGCTTATACGAGTAAGGGCTGGAACCGGGCGGCCCCCTTTAGCATAGCTAGGACAAAATCGCTGCATTGCCCAACATAGCATAATTTCATAGTATCAGACGATGGGTGGGAGCAACCGCAAATTGCAACAGGTCGCAGAAACCGACCAATCATGGCAGCTTTCAAGCTATTGAAGCATATTTTTTCAGCTGGAAGTGATTTGCGTGCAGAGATATACTGAGTGCGAGTTTCGATATAAACAGCACGTTTTAGTACCTTCAAATATCTTGTTCTATTTATGTTCTAATTTAAATTTGATTTGAAATTTCGTCTCGTAATGATTAATTATTTAGATACAAATATTATAGTGTCAAGTTTCCAGTTACAGTTTTAAGTTGAGATCGAAACATTTTTTTTTTTAATATTGTCCCACTGCTGGGCAAGGAGCTCCCCGTAGCTTTCCACTCTTCTCTAGTGAAAATCGACTCTTCTGTAAGTGACGATTTCACTATCCATTTTGTTTGTGATTTCTGTTTAAGTATGTTTTAGTGAGTAAGTCGTTGAAATGCCATTTAAATAAATAGTCTAGTACTGAGATTTTCCTGAAGGCATTCAATGCAAGTCATAGAGATGGTTAAAGATATACATAATTATCTCTCAACTCCGCACATCGCGTTGGACACCTTCCAACCATGGCCATTGATCTCTTCTGAGAACGACTAACGAAATCGTCACGTCAACTTGTTTAAACCATAATAACTATCACCTAAAATAAACAAACACTTTAGATATCTACTACCTCTCTCATCCTAATAATGAACTCTACTCGAAATAGGAGGTACTTACTGTGATGCAGATAGCTGCCTCACATATGCTGTTTCATAACAGTTCTCAGAATGACTTCTGAGAACTGTTATGAAACAACATGCCTTAACAACTTTTGAACCAGAAAAAAACAGAGACAAACGTCGCAAACATACAGTCTGTTCTTCATCATCATTCAAAACTAAGTTTGCACATCGGTTTTTCTGCTACCAGGGTTCAAATCTATACAATAAGGTAAATAGAGCCTTAACGCTATATCCCTTGCCGAAAACCAAATGTAAGTCTTTGGCCTCGGACTGGTTAAAAAAATTGGATTATAATTTTACAGAAAGTCTTCTTCGTTCAAATTAAATTAGTTCGATATAAGTTTATAACTTGCACCAAACCCCTCTCACGTCAACACTACACCCTAACATTACTCACACTCATAGACACACAGATACACACAGACACAGGCGCTCTGATTAACTTTTTGTTGATAGTTTCTTTTTAACTTCTACCCCCAAAATTATAATAAGTTTTTAGCCTCAAATCTCCTCAACTTTATCATTGTATTGATATATCATATTTTTTAAGGTAAATCTTTCTGTTCTACCGTGGGGTGGGGACCTGGTGTTTTGTAATACAGGCATTTTACGCCTAACTCAGACACCAGCTCCTCACATTGCTAAAAAAGAAAAACAAATAATATGTGAAACCTAGTATAAGCTTGACATTGTGAGGAGAAGTAAAAGCATTTATTATTATTACTATTAACTAGGAAACAATCAATTTTGATAATAATAGAATCAGTGACAATAGCTTTGCGAGTGTTTCGTGATCCGTACATGAAAAGGAAAACGGAACCCTTAAGGAATTCCTTTTCTGTCCGTCTGTCGGTCTGTCAAGACCCTTTTTTGCCATGAATGCGTAGAGGTATCAAGTTGAAATTTATATCAAATAGGTACTTGTGTGTACGGTCTCTTTGAGATTTGAAAAAATCAACTTATTAGTCAACGCGAAGATATAACCGTTTAAATCGCATATCTTGCGATTTCATAGGGGAGTCAAAAGTCCTTACTACTTCTACTAGACTAGGGTACTTCTCGTTGACCAAGAATCATGAAATTTGGCAAAACGCAATGTCTTACAGCACATGTAAAGGAAAAATAAAAACCGAAAATATGTAGTTTAATTATTTGTACGGAACTCTTGGTGCGCGAGTCCAACTCGTACTTGTTGTCATCGCTGTCGCTAAATGTCACTTTGGCTTAGATGTCTACGTGATCCGCGCAGAAAACCAATAAATCTAAAATCAGGTCTAAAATGTTCCATATAATAATAGTTAGAGGTACCTAGTTATATTATTTTACTCTAAAAACCTCTTAACTATACATTTAACTATACAGTATTGATCTATTCTTTAAAATAAGATACTTTTTATTCCAAATAAAGTACCTGCAATTTTGTTCAGTCAGGGTCGGTCGTCATTCATTTATTGGAACGGTGACAAAGAAAAAACTTTCCTATTTACAAACAGTAAAACCAAAACATTGACTTGTGTTTCGTGTTTCAATATTGTTCATGGAATAAAAACTTTAAGTTCACCTAATAACTGTTTCTCATTACATAATAAGAAGGTGGTTTTTGAATATCCTGGCCTAGCCCTGGCCCTGGCCAGGCTCGAAGCGAAAATCGAAATTGATTATACTAAAAAGGATTGATTTAAGCTATCGAAAACGACTGACTTAAACTATCGAAAAGTATTGACTGTAAGCTACCGAAAAGTTTATGCTCTTATAGTTGAAAGTCATTGTACTTAGAAATACAAAACACGAAAAAAAGCGCTAAAAAGTGAATTTCACTTGTTTATGGCCCTTCTGTAAAATTGTAACTAATTTTATTTTGCAAAGCAGAAAGCCTAATACGTTAAAAAAGTACGCAAGCGCATTAAGAAGCACATTAAGCTCTCAGTTTAAAAGTCAGTACCTATTCTTGTTAAACCTACTTGTTTTAGTTATAATAACTTACCTCTTGAGCTTAGCATCAGCTTCCCAGATCAGCCGGTCAGTAACGACAGCCACCCGCGCGTACGTGGACGCCCTTCCGTGCACATTCGACGCCTCGCAGCTGTACCGCGCCTCATCCTCAATGCAAACGTCCTTGATGGTCAACGAACAGTCTTGACCGTTGTACAGAGTCGTCATCCGGCTCTCTTCCTCAATTTCGTGCCCATTCTTCATCCAAACTATTTCAGGCACTGGCTTGCCCTTGACGCTGCAGCTGAGGTTCGCCGTCTCGCCAACTAACACCTTCAGTTGTCCCGGCAGGATGTCCACAAACTCCGGCCTGTCACCCGCGAGGCCGATGCCGACCGGTGAGGACGTCTGCACTGATTCTCCCCAGCCGTATCTGTTCTTAGGCGTGACTCGGAAGTGGTATTCCTCTCCTTGTTTCAAATTGAAAGCGTCGAAAGCGTTTAGAGGAGTGATTCCCAGTTCAACCCAGCGTGCGCCGCCTTCCTTGCCGAGCAGCCAGTTTTCTACCTTGTAGGCGAGGACAGGCGCAGAGTTTCGAGGGTCGGCTTTCGGCCAGGCGAGAGAGACCCAGTTGTTGCCTCCGTCTACGACGCTCGGCTCACCCGGGATGCGGTCCGGCACGGCTAAAACGAGAACCGATGCGGCACTGACCTTAAAGAATACTTGACGATATGCCAGCCGAGACTGCCAGATGACTTATAGTATTGATTTGAGATTGATCGAGCCAGAATTGGCAGGTTAGACTAAATATATAGCGGAGACAGAGTGGGTATGATCTCATGATTTGTTGCTGAGTGCCCAAGACTGTTGTCATCGTGATGATGAATGATTGACGGATGCGTGAAAAGGTTCCTATTGACAAGTCTGTTATGTAATACTATAAGTAATTGATCTACTGGCAGAGTTCCCGTCTAGCTTATCAATATTGTTTAGTTGTTGTTGAGGTAAACAGAGTAAGGTTTAACGATAAACCTCTAGTTTCCTGTAGCATTATAGATATTTGGTTCTAGAAACTGTTCTGACAAGCTTTACTGAAAAGTTTTGATTGGAGTGCACTAATCACTTGAGCGATGAGCTTACAATAACAAGCTTTACACAAGTATTCCTAGAATTGTTAAAGTACTTCGGCATAACTACTTAATTACTTAGAGTATTCCAAGTACTTATATTAATTAGTTCTACAGTACGACTCATTGGAAAAAATATATCCATCTTGTTTTCTGGACATGATGTGAACTTAGTGGAGGATGTGAATGTGAGTATAAAGGGTGTAACAAGACACTTAACGAAGCCGAAAGGCACTTTTTCTCCCCGTCATTGCGATCATTCTAGACCATACCTGGGAACCTTCTAGTTACGGACTTATTGGGGGTCAAAGTTCCAGCTTATTTTTTGTTGTAAGGTTTTTACTTTAAATACCTCCATGACCCCCGTATTAGTCAATCCATTAACACAATGTTTTGAGTGCGTTACATTGAGTCCTACCGTAAAACGTGATTTTGCAACCCAAATAAAAAGTAGTTTCCCAGCAATAATTTTTACGTAAAGTTACTTAGTTTGATATACCTACATAATGCTTGGTTGACGGCTTCGTGAAGGGTCCTGTTACACCCTGTATTATATTGCCTGTGAACAAACACCACTCTTGAGTCCGCGTTGCACCTGGGAACTTTGTAATGCATATCAAACAACACGCTATAAGGATTTCGTGTATACAAGGTGTAAACGTCCCTTCACGTTGTCTGTACCTCAAACTAAGTAACTCTATGCCAAACAATTGCTGGGAAATGAGGTATATCGCAATGACGGGGAGAACAAGTATGACTCGGCTGCGTTAAGGCGCTTTTGAAACCCATTATATTATTTTGGTACTTACATCTAAACCTTCTTTCAGCGATGGATATAGTAGGATCATCCAGCATAGGATATGTCCAGTCAGATATGAGGTGTTCAGAAGAAACTCGCTGCCTTACCTGATAAAAAGGCTTTAAATTACACATCAACCGTTACAGGCAGTAGGTGTCCCGCGTCGGATACTCCAGAGGCCCTGCACTAGTGCGCGGTGTAAACATAAAGTAAATTAATATAGATAGTTAATTTTTTGCAACAATCAGTGTCGTCCATAGCTAAGAATAAATTCTTAAAATTGCGAAAATATTATACAATTTTCAAGAAGCTATAACTCGAAAAGTATAAAGAATCGCGAAACATACATGGGGATACCTATTATTGAGTATACCTGTTATATGATATTTTCGGATACCCCTGGGCGGGAGGTATTTTATGGCGTCAATTTGGACCACCTAGTATGTGAAACGAGTATTTTTAATTTTGACGTATTTACGTTTACACCGCGCGCTCTTGGCATGACCTCAGAACTCTCCCGTCACACCACACTTACCACAACAGTGACAAAGGCGCGGTCGCATCCGTACGCGTTCCTAGCGAGTATGCAATAGGTGCCCGCGTCGGACACTCCGGACCTTTTCAATGTAAATTTGACGTAGTCATCAGAAGTCATCTTGCAGACTCTCTGGTCGGTCGTGATGTTGCGGATGCCTTTCATAAATACAACTGTGGACAAAGATTGTTGTGAAGATAGAAATTATGTTCTGTTTCATAAAACAAAAAAAAAAAAACTTTCGAAATAATTGGCTGCAGTGGTGGCCATTCCACAGACGACATTTTCTCTAGGCCCTTAAGTTTTAGCGGGAAAACACATACCCCTTGGTAAGACTGGTTGTCAGACTTTTGGGCCATTAACTGTAGAATATATACTTTTTTAAACTGACATGCTCACTAACATTATCATTAACAGTGAAAACGGGATATTTATCATGTTTTTTTTATTTTGTTTTGAGTACCGATATTTCGGCGCTTTTGCAGGCACCATGATCACGGATGAACTGAAGGTATTGCGGGTGGATGTTTATGAGCAGACGAATGTGTCTCATTCTTGTTCGTTTTTTGCACTCGGTACCGCTATCCCTGTCACTCACAACTCGATTCTGTTCCCCACGAAACTCACTGTCTCCGCTCGCGAGCTTTTTTCGCCAATTTTCGGTTTTTCACAGATCAAGCAAAATAGTAAACATTGTAAATGAGCCTGTAGACTGACAAAGACCTACAAATGACAACCGGGACCAACAGCTTAACGTGCTTTCCCAGGCACGGAGGAAACTCGGTATCTAATGGGTTGTCACGCATCCACTGACCAACCTGGGCAAGCGCAGCTTAGCCTGAAGATTGATCTGAGCGACTATTATTATTTAACCACGAGCTGATTATACTTATTTAATTCTGCTTATAACATTCCTATTGCTAACACAGTAGAAAAGGATCAATCCACCGCGTGGATACACAGCGGTCAGCGGGTTGGTAGATGCCACTTAGCTTCGACGTTTGGGTCTGTGCGTTTTCTCTCGGTGTTTTTCTTTACGTTTTGAGAGCAGTGGAAATAAAATTTGGCAATTAAATCCTAGTATGGGTTCAAACCAACTACCTCCGACACGTTAAACGCATTAAAAGAACATTTAAATACTAGAAAAAGCTTTTACCTTTAGGTTTCGGCTCTCCTTGAACCCTGAACGAGATATTGATATCTTCGCCAACAGAAATGAGGATATCCTTCTCCGGTCTGCCAGCAATGATGGCAGGCTTTCCCTCCAGCTCGTTACTCACCACAGTAATCGCAGCATTCATGTCAACATTGCCATGAGTGCTCCAGGCCCTGCAGGTATACATCCCCGACTCTTTCTCAGTGACATCTGAGAGAGCTAGTGTATACAGCCCCTTTTCGACAAAAGTTGTCGCGTTTCTGTACACTTCGGTAACGGAATGACCTTCTCTCAGCCATTCAACCCTGGTAGGACAGCCCATGATCTCGACCTGGAGACCTATAGTGCCCCCTCGGGCGACCTTGTAGTCGGATAAAACGTTCGTGAAGTGTGGTCGCCGGGACTCTTGGCGATAAGGTTGATATGGGCGGCGGGTAGCTGATGGAGGGCCGCGACTCGCGGCTGAAATTAAAAAGTTTAGCGTTATATTATTTTGTTTGAAGATGATTTCGGGCATGTAGTCACCGCGGTTTTTTTTGTGGTAATAGGCCGTATCAATGAGGAGCAGCTTCTTAGTACCGCGGGTCCCGTTCCTACATTCATTTGGAGAAGCGGTAATATATGCTACACGATAACTGACAATTGCGTGCACTGCACTGACTGGACAGGGCCACTCAAATCTGTGTGGTTCTTTCTTCAAAAACCATCACAGATACTAATCTGTAGGTCCTCAAAGTTTTCAATACAAAATCGCTTAAGTAGTAGACGCGCCAGAAACCGTAAACGTACGTCCTTAGCTAAGTCTATTTTTGTTATAGACTAAAATCTTCTATCAAAGTTGTTAAACTACATTTCATTATTAAGTACAAAGTTATAGATTGCAAAACGTCTGTTGGTACCTTCACTCGCGTAGTTGCACATCTATGGGAGCTTTCAATGTAGACGTTTCGTGTCGGACCGCTGCGGTGCCGAAAACGTGCGTTTGTCGGATTGCGCACGTGCGGCAGCAGTGCGGCGTCGGTACCGCGAACGCTCGACAACACGCACTGCTGCCGCACCGCGTGCTTTTTATGAAAACAAACAACCGTCCGTGCACAATCCGACAAACGCACGTTTTCGGCACCGCAGCGGTCCGACACGAAACGTCTAAATTGAAAGCGCCTTTAACTCTTCTGATTCACAACACAACACCTAAACAAATCTTCATTGAAATTCGGCTGAATAATCAAAAAACCTTCATTTATCTCATGGCAAAAAATAACCATAAACATAGCAAAAAAATAATTTAATACGAACCCATAAAGTTCGAATAGTACATTACGGAACCTAGTACGATTTTTTTACGAAACTCAAGAAAAGCTTTCGCGGCGAACGGGCAACTTGTGGCTTTTGCCGTGTTACCCGCGAGACTGACTCGGGGTTTCGGGGGTCCTTGCTTCACGACAGACTCCCGCCCTTGAAATATGACGTGATTATAGAGCGCGCTCATTGGTCCTTGTTGGCGTGGGAACAGTAAAAAGTTTCCCCTAAACACTTGTACTTATTATTCTGTGCCTAAACGGAGAACTGTCTAGACAAACTCGTTGGATTTAATAGTAAGAGTAAGCGAAAGATAGTAGTTATTTATGATACTAGTGCGGTAAGTTGGTTTTTACAAACGAGTAGACGAGTCGAGGGCTTACCATAGTCACGAGTTTTTAAATACCAATTTCTGCAAGTGTGTCATACAACATTTGCGAGAAAACAGTACAATAAGTAACGAAACAAACTTTTTCATTAGACTATTTTAATAGGTAGCAAATAATAAATTGTACAGATAGGTCACTAATCTTGGAAATTAATTGTAAAATTTGATCAATTATTGAAATTCAGTGAAATTTGCTGCTTTGGAAGCTTAACTGACTGATTGACATTATTAATTTCACACGTATTATGTTGAACGGGAGAATATGGCGTAAAAATCGGCGACGACGGCGCCGGTGACGTCGGTGGCGCCGGAGCTTGCAGCGGAGGCGTATTGAACAAAAGCTCTTCCAAGGAGGTTCGATCAGTCAGCTTATTTATTCTCGTAATATGAAACTCCTTGGTGGAATTCCTATAATACTTTATAAGGAAATTTAAAAAAAAATCGTAAATAATACGCACGGTGCTATACAACGGGGTATGCGGTAAAATAAATAGGTGAGAGTACCTATTTAACCGCACGTTCCGTTGAATGGTGCGTAATTTTTAACTTTCGAACAATGTTTAAAGGCTTCGTAAATGCATTTTTTGAGCAAATGTGTTGAAAATATATTTTCACTCTATCTTTCGCGTACGGATTTTTTTGCCGGGTATTTTTAGACAACTGAGCCACGGTAACTGCACGATTTTATGGAAAGTAAGCCAACTAAATTGGATAGATAGTACCAGCAGGGCTATGGCATATCTCTGTTCACAGTTCATTGTTACGAGTTTTGATAAACAATCACAGTTCTGCATAGGTAGCGTCAATTGAAACCAACAAGAACGGTCATTGTATATCAAAACTCGCCAAGTGATCATCACTATGAACTTTCAACAGAGATTTATGCAATAGCCCTGCTGATCCCAATAACAGACGAAGACTGTCGACTATCGCACATGGTTATACCCTTTATGTTTGTTTCTGACGCAAAGCCATAATCGGATATTCAATACAATTTCCGCATCAGAGCCCTCCTGACAATAACATTCAAGAGGCATATATATGAACCATGTTGCACCACTGTAACAGCGAATCTAAGCAGTAATTACTTATGACTCATTTTCATTGTGCATTTCATTTATTTGATAGAACGTAGTGAACTGCGCAATTCCTAAATATCTTGCAATGTATACCTTCGTGTACAGCAATAAAGATTAAGAAAAAGAAGTATTCTCGTCCTAGGAACTTACCATTAAAGCTAACCATGTGAGTGATTTGATCTGTCCAGACGGAATTCTCAGCTTTGCACGTATAATTTCCACTGTCCTCAGGAGTGGGTGAGCTGACTGCCAGCCTGCATACTCCGTCTGCGAGGTAGTAGGCTTGGAACCGCTCGTCATGAGACACTGGCTTGTCGTCCTTCAACCAGGTGATTGTAGGAAGAGGCTGGCCGCGGATACGGCATTCGAGGACTAACTCGTTTTCGGCGAGATGGTATGTGTCTGCGTAGAGAATAAAAGAATTAGTGAAGAAATTGGAGAATTGGTGTTGGAGTTTGTAATACACCGGAGGTACTATCCAAGTGGAAATCGCTTTTCAACCGTTAAGGTGGAAGCACCAGGGACCCGCGAAATTCAAATTTTCTTACGTTTTTTGCAAATTGTAGGACGGTGTCAGGTAGTATGTTGATGATACATTCGTACATTCATACATTTATACATTCGTACGCTTCAGAATTATAATCATTTTAATTATGAATACAACCCTCTAAGTTCATTTGACCCCATTCAAAAACTATTTCATGAAAAAGTCACTCAATGTACGAGTAACTATAGTCGTTACGGCTAATAGACTAGTAGCGAAGATCCTGGACCGGCTGGGTCAAGGGCTTGATTCAGAAAGTAGACACGCATAATGAGGCGGTTCCTCTTTCTGGAGCCCTGACCACCGGCAGCCTGGACCTTGTTCCTGATCCCGATGGGCCATCTATTTTTTATATTTTAAAATTTTTACTTTTGCTTTTTGTTTGTTTTGAAATGTATTAGATATGAGAAAAAATGAAGAAAGGATATTATCCTTCTAACTTAACAACTACTTGTTACATCAACTGTCAACCCTCCGAGAGACAGTTAAGTGTTGTGAATAGGATATTCCTGTAAATTAATTGCTAACTTTGTAAGAAACACCGATAACTACTAGACTAAGTAAGTTATAGAAAACGGCCGTTATTGGTGTTACCAACGCGACAGGTAAGGCAGTTACCTGTAATTCTTGCTTCACATTAGCACCGAAACTTACAGCGTAGTTAATTCAAAGTTTTGCCGATAGAGGGTAAAAATTTCAATCGTGCAGTCATTCCAAAATCAACTTACTACGTACCGAAATAAAATTGACACTGGTCCAGCAACAACGTCAGTTATGAGCAAGGTGTGCGGTAGTTTTGTTCGTTCTTGAAAAATACAGATGGCGCTTGTGACTACGTGAGGGGAAAAGTCGGTGACTCATACTGCCATCGTACGTAATAGTGACGCATTTAAGGAGGGCACGGGGGAAATTGATTCTTTCTAGCTGCACCTTTCTTGTGTAGTAAGGGTTATTTTTCTTTACATGTTTTCCGCAGATGAAGCCCTTTTGCTTATGGCAGCTACTTAAGGCCATGACCTTCAATTATTACCGGAAAATGTTATCTGTTTGGCGGGTAAGTTTAGCGTGACTCATACAACGTATGTAAAGACATATTAGTAGTATTTGAAGTAAAATGTAAGAAAATAAACTTCGACTACTTAATGACTAACTTGGCAGAATTATAGGTAGGAAGTATCTGTTTTTTGGCGGCAAATGAAAGTTTGAGATACAATAAATAATTCCTTTTATCAGTTTGCACAAGGTGTACTTTAAATGTAGAAATTTAGAGTAAAATTCAGGAAGAGCAAAGCAATCTGTACATCAAACTAGGTAACACTGCGTAGCAATTATTGCTGGAAACGACTTTTCTTGGTGTGATCAATCAGGGCTTACTGTTGCGCTCAATGTACCGCGCTCGATGACGTATTTAATAGTACAGGGTCTCGTGGAGGTATCAAAGTACAAATAATAGCATTTTTTTTATACGTAACGTCGTACTAGAACCGTAACTAGAAAAATATCGCAATGACGGAAATAATTAAAAGAAAGAATAGAATGAAAAAAAAAGAGAAGAATGCAAGGCTATGGGGACGGCCTTTGCCCAGCAGTGGGACAATATAGGCTCAGAAAGAAAAATGACACGAAGAACTAGTGCGTCTCGGTTTCGTTAAAATGTGTTTTACACCCTTTGTGCCTTCCCTAAGTAAATAATTATAATAGTCTAACATCCCGCATATGACCGAACTTCACTCTCCGAATGTATACTATGAATAGGTGCCAGTAGAAATTAAGTCAAGTCTATTTAAAGTGCGACAGCTGTGACCTTGACTGAATTTACTTGACAACCTAATACCACGTGTTTGTAATAAAATAACCTTTGATTATATAATGTCAAATTATTTTGTAATAGATTTCATTACGAAAATAAGTGTACATACTTAATGTCAACCAACGTGACAACCCTGTAGACTGTAGACAAAAACAAAAATACAACAACACAACAGTTTCGTGTTCCGCTTAGTAGTTTCAATCAATATTGATATAATTAGGAAAAAAATACACTTAGAGTTTTAAAAAAATAAGTGAAAGTTTTATTTCTTGCTATAATTTCATCAGGAATATCAGATGTCTAAAAAGTATTTTTTATTCGGTAAACAGATATGTATGTATAATGGTAGGAAGATAATTATGAGGTTTTACGTAGTATTAGGAAAAAAAGAGGTTGTGCGTACGAATGTTAGTTCCATGGAAAGAAGTGACAACTTGGAATTGTCGCTGGTCGCGAGAGACTCTTGTCGGTTATGATGCTCTGTGCTTGTTTGGGATATCGCTCTAAGGGCTTTATGATTTCCTATTTTGTGTACTTATTCGTGTTTTGTGTTAATTAAATTCGTTATGATTTGTGGCGGTTTGTTAGTTTCAGTGATTGGTATTTTGTTTCAAGTTAAGCAAAAACGGCTGTATTCAATAATTTGAATATACGGTATACCATAACGAATTATGAGATGTTTTGCCACCGGTATTTTTATGGAACAACCCATTTAGGCGCTACTAAAAGCGAAAAACTAGAATAATATTTATATTACTTAGAAGTAAGTACATACTAACTATTACAGAAGATCTGGTGTTTTGGCAGATTTGAGCGAATCATTAACAATATTAAGTACATAAATAGTGTAATCTGGTTAAGCGGGCCCTGGATATGTGAGAAACTATTTATAATTAAAATGAGGGACTGGGGAATGCCCAGGTGAGCGACACGGTCGTTTACAAAAATTATTCGGCTTGTCTTAGCGGGGACCCTCTGTAAATAAGACAACTGTCATTTTAAATCTGACTATTTCATAAACTTGGTAAATATAAAGCCTTTTTGTGATAAATAATTCTTTGTCCCTTGAGAGAACACGTATCCGTATCGTGTTATTTATACTCTAATTACGCAAAACTGTTTCAGAATTTCAATAAGTAATGTTCAATAGTTTTATAATCAACCAACCGGTTTTATTTGCTTGTTCTGATACTTTTTTTGCAGTACTTAAATGTTTGACCACAGTTTAAAAACAAATGGTAGTACTTACCGCGAATAGATCTCGTAAAGGTCGGCGGAATTGGTGATGCTTCGAAGCTCGGGTAGACTTTCAGGTTGGCAGAACTGTTCACGGTGCCATTTTCATTCTCTACTGTGCAACTATACTCAGCTGAGTCACTGACAACTGCATTCAAAACCTCCAGGGTTATAAGCCCATCCATAAATTTAGTTCTGAACTTCAATTTGTCGTCTAAAAGCACGCCGTTCTTGTACCACGTGACCTTAGGATCTGAAGATGATAGGACGCTGCATGTCAGTTTAACTCTTGAGCCTTCGACAGCAGTTCTGTCTGTGAGGTAAGTAGAAAATACTGGTTTCCTCCTAAGATCCCTAGAGAGTCCTGAACGTTTCTCGGATATCAGGCTTCTAGCTTCGCTCAGAGCTTTTGACCTGTGCCTTTCCACTCGTCTCTCAGAATCGCTTCTGTCGTTCCTCTCTGTTCTCTTTTCCGATTCGCTTCTCTCTGGCTGCGGTGGAGCAGAAGATCTGAGTTGCGAGTCCAAAACAATCGTCTGAGCTTTGTATATTGTAGCATTTCGGCCTAACGATTCCCTTTCAGTAAATCTTTCATGTTCAAATGTTTTCTCTCTGTAGCCAGAAGGCCTCATGAACTCCATGGTATAATCTCTGTGGTTGTGGTCAACGAATTTGGCCCGTTCATCAGATTTTTGTCTTGATGGTTCATAATGATATTCTCTTATATAATGATCTTCTCCATCCGTTCCTCGGGTTGCAGAAACGTCACCATTTTGTTTTCTTTTTGGTTTCGATTCACTAAACGTGTCCTCTGAGCTTGATGAAGTCTTCTGTGTTGTTTCTTTTAAATCCTTCTCTATTTCTAGTCTTCTCTCTTCTCTTATTCTTCTCTCTGTTTCTCTTATTTGTTCTTCACGTTTTTCGTATTGTTCTTGTTCTTTTATATGACGGTGTTTTTCTTCTTCTTTTCTCTTCTTAGTAGCGTCCTTTCGAGCTTTTTCCGCTTCTTCGGCTTCTGCTTTCATGCGTGCATCGTCGTCTTCCCTTTTCTTTTTAGAAGTCATTTTCTTTTCTAGTCTGGCTTTTTCTTCCTCTTCACGTAGTCTTTCCTCTTGTTTTTCTTTTTCAAGTCTCTCAATTCTTTTCTTTTCCCTCTCTCGCTTTTTGTCTTCCTCCTGCTTTAAGAATTCGTCTTTTTGTTCAGCGTCCTGTTTTTCTTTTTCTTTTAACTTTTCATCATCCTTGCGTTTTCTTTCGGCTTCTTCTTTTTCTTCAATAGCTTTTTCAGCCTGCTGTTGTCTCAACTTTTCTTCTTGTTTTCGTTTCTTTTCTGCTGCTCTTTTATCTTTTTCCCGTTTCTCAGCTTCTTTATCTTTTTTCAGCTTCTCATCTTCTTGGTGTTTCTTTTCAGCTTCTATTTTCTTTTTTTCTTGTTCCTTAATTTTAAGGTCTTCCTTCTTTTTTAGTCGTTCAGCTTCGATCCTTTCTTTTTCAAGTTTTTCTGATTCTGCTTTTTCTTTCCTAGCTTTTATTTCCTGTTCTAATTTTGCTTTTTCTTTTTCTAGTTTAGTTTCTTCTGCCTGTTTAATTTCGGATTCTCTCTTGGCCTTTTCTTCTTCTTCCTTGCGCTTCTTAGATTCTGCCTTTTTGAGCTTATCTGCTTGATCTTTTTGCTTTTTAGTAAGTTCTTCTTGTTTAACTTTTTCATCTTGTACCATTTTTTCCTCTTTACGCTTTTTGTCGAGTTCTTGTTCTTTCTCACGCTTTTCAGTTTGTTGTTTTTCAATTTGAGCTTTAGATTCTTGTTCTGCTTTTGCTTTTTCTGATTTGGCATCCTCTGCTTGTTTCTTTTCCGCTTTTTTTCTAGCTTTTTCTTCTTCCTCTTTCTCGCTACCCTGCTGTTCTATTTTAATTTTTTCTTCTTGTATTAACTGTTCATTTTGAACTTCACCTAGCTTTTCTTTTTCTTCTTGCTCTTTTTTAATTTGTGATTGTTCAAGTTTTAGCTTTTGCTCCTCTTCTTTCTTACGCAACTTTTCATTTTGTCCTTTTTCGGCATTGAGTTGTTCCTTCTGGGATTTTTCAGCTTCTGATTTTAATTTTTCTTCCTCATCCTTTTTCTTCTTCTTAGAGGGTCTTTTCTTTTCAATCTGTTCATTCTTATTCTTTTCTTGTTTTTCATCTGCTAATCGTTTCTTGTCCGACTCTTCGGCTTCTATTCGAGTTTTTTCATCTTCTTCCAATTTATTTTTGGAGATACCCACCTCTTGTTTTTCCTTCTCTTGTCTATCTCGCTCTTCAGCTTCAATATGCTCCTTCTCGATCTTTTCAGCTACTTCCTTTAGTTTTCTACTTTCTGCTTCTTTTTTCTTCTCTTTGGCTGGTTTTTTCTTTTCAGCTTCTGTCTTTTCGCCAATTTCTTGATCTTTTAGCTTTTCTGTTTCTATCCGTTTCTTCTCGAGATTGTCAGCCTCAATTCGTTCCTTTTCTGCTTCAATTCTTTCCTTCTCTTTATTTTCAGCGTCAATGCGTTCTTTCTCAATCTTTTCAGCCTCGACTTTGTCCTGCTCTTTCTTTTCAGCCTCAATGTGTTCCTTCTCAACCTTTTCAGCCTCAGCCCGTTCTTTTTCTTTCTTTTCAACCTCAGCTCGCTCCTTCTCGAGTTTTTCAGCCTCAACTCTTTCCTTCTCTTTCTTTTCAGCTTCAGCCCGTACTTTCTCGAGCTTTTCAGCTTCAACACGTTTCTTCTCGAGCTTTTCAGCTTCAACTCGTTTTTTCTCTAGTTTTTCAGCCTCTTCCTTCTGTTTTCTTTCAGCTTCCAATTTAGCATTCTCTTCGTCTTTTTTCTTCTTTTTGGCGAGTTTTTTCTTTTCGCTTTCTTCCTTTTCTTTAATTTTTTGCGCTTCGAGCTTTTCTGCCTCTAGCCGTTCTTTCTCAAGCTTTTCAGCCTCTATCCGCTCTTTTTCCAGCTTTTCAGTGTCTTCTTTCTGTTTTCTTTCTGCTTCCAATTTAGCATTCTCCTCGTCTTTTTTCTTCTTTATGGCGAGTTTTTTCTTTTCACCTTCTTCCTCTTCTTTTATTTTTTGCTCTTCAACCTTTTGTGCCTCTAGCCGTTCTTTCTCAAGCTTTTCAGCCTCTACCCGCTCTTTCTCGAGCTTTTCAGCTTCAACTTTTTCTTGCTCGAGCTTTTTAGCTTCAACTCGTTCTTTCTTTAGTTTTTCAGCATCAACTCTTTCTTTCTCTTTCTTTTCGGCCTCAACTCTTACTTTATCGTGCTGTTCAGCTTCAACTCGTTCTTTTTCAATTTTTTCAGTCTCTTCCTTCTGTTTTCTTTCGGTTTCCAATTTAGCATTCTCTTCATCTTTTTTTTTCTTTTTGGAGAGTTTTTTCTTTTCGCTTTCTTCCTTTTCTTTAATTTTTTGCTCTTCGAGCTTTTCTGCCTCTAGCCGTTCTTTCTCAAGTTTTTCAGCCTCAACTCTTACCTTCTCTATCTTTTCAGCCTCAGCTCGTACTTTTTCGAGGTTTTCAGCTTCAACTCGTTCTTGCTCGAGCTTTTGAGCTTCAAATCGTTCTTCAGCCTCAATTCGCTCTTTTTCCAGCAATTCGGCCTCTTCTTTCTGTTTTTTTTCTGCTTCCAATTTAGCATTCTCCTCGTCTTTTTTCTTCTTTTTGGCGAGTTTTTTCTTTTCACCTTCTGCATTTTCTTTAATTTTTTGCTTTTCGAGCTTTTGTGCCTCTAGCTGTTCTTTCTCGAGCTTTTCAGTTTCAAATCGTTCTTGCTCGAGTTTTGCAGCTTCAACTCGTCCTTCAGCCTCAATTCGCTCTTTTTCCAGCTTTTCGGCCTCTTCCTTCTGTTTTCTTTCTACTTCTAATTTAGCACTCATCTCGTCATTTTTCTTCTTTTTGGCGAGTTTTTTATTTTCGCCTTCTTCCTCTTCTTTTATTTTTTGCTCATCAAGCTTTTGTGCTTCTAGTCGTTCTTCCTTGAGCTTTTCAGCCTTGATCCGCTCTTTTTCGAGCTTGTCAGCTTCAAATCGCTCTTTTTCGAGCTTTTCAGGCTCTATTCGCTCTTTTTCGAGCTTTTTAGCCTCAACTTGCTCTTTACCGAGCTTGTCAGATTTAACTCGCTCCGTCTCGAGTTTTTCAGCTTCCAATTTATTTATTTCTTCTTCTTCCTTTTTCGTGAGCTTTTTCTTTTCTGCTTGTTCCTCCTCCTTTTTAGCTCTATCTTCATCCTCTTGTCGTTTCTTTTCTGCTTCAACTTGTTCGTTCCCGCACTTTTCAGCCTCGATCCGTCCTCTTTCGATCTTTTCAGATTCAATATGGTGTTCCTCAAGTTTTTCAGTCTCTAACCGCTCTTTTCCGAGCTGCTCAGCATTCCATTGCGCTAGATCAAGATTCTCAGCCTCCAGTTGCTCCTTCTCAATATTTTTAGCCTCAACCTTTTGTTTCTTTTCGGCTTCCAATTTCGTTTTTTCTTCGTCTTTCTCCTTTTTAAAGAGTTTCTCCTTTTCGGTTTGTCCTGATGCTTCTTTAGCTTGCTCTTCATCATCTAGTCGTTTTGTTTCAGTCTCACGTTGCTGTTGCTTTAACTTTTCAGTCTCAATTCGGTCTTTCTCGAGCAGTTCTGCCTCCGTCTGCTGTTGTTCACTTTTATCTGTCTTTTCTTTTTGCTTGTTATTTGATTTGACTGTTGCTGTGTCATCTTCAACAACTTTCTTTTTTTCATGTTCCGCTTGTAGTGCTTCTTTTTCCTTCTCGAGAAATTCTTGTTGTAATATTTTGGCTTCAGATTGTTTTGTTTCCACTTTTACTTGTTCCTGAGCTTCTTCTTGCTTGGTTTCTGCGATTTTGGCGTCTTTCTTAGCTGTTTCAACACCTTGAGTTTCACTGGCTGATAGGTTGTCAGTCTCAATTCGGTCTTTCTCGAGCAGTTCTGCCTCCGTCTGCTGTTGTTCACTTTTATCTGTCTTTTCTTTTTGCTTGTTATTTGATTTGACTGTTGCTGTGTCATCTTCAACAACTTTCTTTTTTTCATGTTCCGTTTGTTCAAGTGCTTCCTTTTCCTTCTCGAGAAATTCTTGTTGTAATATTACGGCTTCAGATTGTTTTGTTTCCACTTTTACTTGTTGCTGAGCTTCTTCTTGCTTAGTTTCTGCGATTTTGGCGTCTTTCTTAGCTGTTTCAACACCTTGAGTTTCACTGGCTGATAGGTTGTCAGTCTCAATTCGATCTTTCTCGAGCAGTTCTGCCTCCGTCTGCTGTTGTTCACTTTTATCTGTCTCTTCTTTTTGCTTGTTATTTGATTTGCCTGTTGCTGTGTCATCTTCAACAACTTGCTTTTTTTCATGTTCCGCTTGTAGTGCTTCTTTTTCCTTCTCGAGAAATTCTTGTTGTAATATTTTGGCTTCAGATTGTTTTGTTTCCACTTTTACTTGTTGCTGAGCTTCTTCTTGCTTGGTTTCTGCGATTTTGGCGTCTTTCTTAGCTGTTTCAACACCTTGAGTTTCACTGACTGATAGGTTGTCATCTTTTTTCTGCTGGAGGTCCAATTTCGATTCAGTGACATATTTTTGTTCCAATTGATCTTTCGGTTCAGCTTGTTTGATTTCTTCTTCTTTCTGTTGTTTTTCAGCGTCTTTAGCCTTTATTTTTTTTTTGATCTTTTTAGGTTCGGTCTCTTTAGTAGCCATTTCAGCCTCACCAGTTTCTGTCTTTAACCGGTCTTCTGTTTCTTTTCCTCGATCGAGTTGTGCTTCAATTTCTGTAGAGTCTTCTTTTTGCTCGTAATCTTTTTTGTTTTCTTCACAAATTTCTTCACTCCCAAGCTCAGAAACGGCTGCTTGATCTTTTTGTGACTCTTGTTCGTCTATTCTGAATTCTTCTTTCTCACTCTGATCCTTTTCTTTCGGAATAGCTTGATCAGCGTTTTTAGCTTCTTTTGGTTGAGTCTGTTTTGGTTCTTCATCTTTGACTTGTTGTTCAAGCTTAACTATTCCTTTTTCTTCTAAGTTAATTTCCGTAGTCAGTTCTTCAGCCTGTTTTATAGATTTCGAACTATCTTCTTGAGATTTTCTTTCAGATTCTTTAGCTTCGTTTTCCGTCTGTGTTTTTTGTTCTAATTTACTGGTTTCTTCTTTTTCCCTCTCAAGTTTTTCTGTTTGAAGAACTACTAATTCTTCTTGTAAAAGTTTTTCTTGTGTTTGCTGCTTTTCTATTGTCTCTTCTACCTGCATTTCTTGTTTAGCCTTTTCGATGACTTCCTTTTCTTTTACCTCATGAACATCTTGCACATCTTCTTGGCCCTCCACCTGTTGTTCTTGTTCTTTCATTTTAGATACTTCTTCTGTAGGGAGTTCTTTTTCTGGCCGGAGGTCTTCGTCTGACTTTTCTTTTAGTTCATTAGGTTGCTCTATTTCCGCGGTCTGTTCTTTTTCAGTATCTTCCTGTTCTTTATCTGAAGCTTCTTCAGAGTCTTGTTTTTTACTAGTGGAAGGAGCTCCGCTAGAAGCACCACCTACAGCAGCGCCTTTTGTTTGTTTTTCCACACCTTCATCGAGTTTTGAAGGTTCTTTTTCAAGAGGATCTTTTACTTGTACCTGTTTATCATTTTTCTTAGACATTTTTTCTTTCTTTTCGATTTCATCTTGTTTTGACATGTTTTCAGAACCTTCTAAAATTTCTTCTTGAGGCTTAGATTCTTCAGCCTCTTTTTCAATTATCGACTGCATAGTTTCATCATCTTCAATCTCCTTTTGTACTTCAAAGTTGGGTTGGTCAGATTCCCTCACATGTATTTTAGAATCTAAGGCTTCTTCAACTTTAGAAAAAACACTGGCTAATTGTTCATCTTCGATAGGTAGAGAGTCTTTGGCTTCAGCCATCTTTGATTTTTCATCTATCTCAACTACAGGTGAGGTTTGTTCTGCATCAGGAACACGAATATTTTCATCTACAACTCCTTCAATGGCTTCACAAAACTCAGCCTCTTGTAGTTCTTCCATTTCAATGGATTGTTCCATAGCCTCAGGAAATATGGCTTCACTCGACAAAATACCTAATTCTTCCAAATTTTGTACGGCAGCAATAGCTTGTGCAGCTATTTCTTCTATAAGTTCAGAAGCAACTTGTTCAATTTCAGTCTTATTATCAGTTTCCTGAATCATCACTTGTTTACGTACTTTTCGCTTTTTACCTTCGTCTTGAGTTTGTCTTGTGTTTGGTGACCCTGCTGTTTCTTCTGCTTTCTTAAGTTCTTCCTTGCCGATGTCATCCACTTTAGGAATTGTTTCGAGTTTTTCTGTAATCACATCTTCAATACCTGACGTAGTATCTAGTGAATCATCTTTTCGAGACACAGTTTCATCCTGTTGTAATATTTCTGACTCTTGCTCTACTACTCGTAGTTCAGTTTCTTTCAAAAGTTCGCAAATTTTGATTTTTATGAAATCAGTCACAACAAATATTTGTGGAGAAAGTTCTTTAAACACTGGAATTTTCTCCTTGACCTCTAAAGTAGACTTTAATTCGATGTTGGTAAGATATTTGTTGACACATTCAAGAAGATTATCTACCTTTTGAATAGCTTCCGAGCCTAATACTGAAGCTTGTGGTACCATTATTTCACAAATACTAGATTTCAGTTCTTCAATTATAATCTTAGTAAATGCAGCATCACTTGGTAATCTAGCTGTTTTATCAAGATTGATATAAAACTTGATGTCTTCAAAATGATTTAAAACCTTACGTAATGATTTTTTAAATGCCTTCCAGTTTTGTGTATCTGCTGCGTTGCTTTCGATAATTCCTGATACATTCTTGATAGAGCGTAAAATAGTTTCTGATGGTTTACCGTAGTTTTCGAACATGTAAATCTTTTGAATGCTTGAAATAGTCCCTCGCATGTTCGATATACTTCCATAAACAGAATGGACAGCAGTAAGTATTTGATCGCGTACTTCTGTAGTCAGAGTAACTTCTGCCAAATCTTTCTCAAGCGTAAATACTTTGTCTTCTAATTGATCAAGAATTTGTACAACTTCAACGCCTTTTTCTATCAAAACATCAGCGCTATCCGCAAAGCTAAGCTTAAGTGTTTTTATTGTATCCCTAAGATTGGTTAAACTCGACACAATAGCAGCTAAGTCACCTTCTCTAATATTTACTTTGGAGGCTTTTTCTAACAGTTTTACTGTTGCATCTGCTTCAGTAGAACACTTTTCTAGAATGTTTTCATTTTTGACTTCTACGGGTAAAGTTTCAGCAACTTTAACCTCTTGCGATTCACTCATGTTATTGACTAGTAGTTGTAATGTGGCACATGCCTCTTGAAGTAACTCTGGTGGACTGTCTTCATTGATTTGGAGCTGGACACTCCTCACGCTGCACTCTAAATCTTCAAGAGTTTCATTGAGTGTGTCATTTGCAGCTCCATCATAATCCCGTTTCAGTTTAATGATAACAGTCTGTACTTCATCAAGTGCATCTCTCAGGGCTTCATTGTCTTCAACTTCTCTGACCGTTGGTACATGTATTTTATCTGTCACTTCTTGAAGCAATACTTCCAGTTGTTTCATTGAGTTTTCATCTGTTTCAGGGATTTGAGCTGAAACATTCAAGTAATTGTTATAATTTTTCTTTTTTATGCCTAGGATAAAATGTCGAAGGCCAAGCTCATGACCAACAGCTCCAAGAGGAACATACACGTAGGCCCCATACAATATGTCCAAGAATATATCTACTTGGGCTAAGTAATATCGGCAAGACAAGGTAAGGAAATTGCAAGACGAACTAAAAATGCCGGAAAGAGTTACTGGTCCATGAAGGAGTATTTTAAGGGCACTCTGCCCATGTCTCTGAAGCGAAAGCTAGTGGACATGTGTATTCTCCCCATCTTGACCTATGGTGCACAAACTTGGTCTTTGACTAACATCCAAAAGTCCAAAACTCAGGGTTTGCCAACGAACGTGCTATGGAGCGCAGTATCTTAGGTTTAAAATTAAAAGATCGTGTTCGAAACACTGCGCTCCAAAACGCAAATCGTTGACGTGACTCAAAAGGCTGCGCAACTTAAATGAGACTGGGCTAGTCTGTAGCATGCTGAACGAACTGTGGACCCGTAAACCTCAGGATTGGTGCCTTGAAACAATGACATGGGGTCGCGGAAGTCCACGACCGAGATAGCGGGACGAACTGGATGTCTTCCTTGAGAATAAGAAAGAAGTAGTACAGAATTGTGACCATAGGAATTGAAGGAGGCCTTAGCCCAGCAGTGCGACAACATGGGCTAGCTATAAGATAATAATACGGACAATTTGTATAAAATGAGAATGATATTTCATTGTCATAAATGGTTTACCTATCTCCGCTGTCTTAAGAACAAGAGGCATTCCAGAAACAACTGCTTTCTCCAAATCTTCTTGCAAGTGCGTGATGATCTCCGACACTCTTTGAAGGGCGTCAGGTTTTGCCATTGGCGCAATCTTCTCTGCACTCTCCAATGCTTTTGTATGCAAATTTGATAAAGCATCTTGCAACTTTTGTGCCAATTTGGCCTGTTCTACTTTAGCTTCTTCCAATAAAACAGGTTCTTCAGCCACGTCCAGAAATTCTATACTTTCTCTCAGGTCTTTAGCCATTTCAATCGACGCATTCAATTCTTGGGAGTTGGTTAGCTCCGAAATTACACCAACTAGCTGTGTTATTTCATCAGAAATAAATTCATCAATGTGCTGAATAATACCTCCTTGTTCTGAAAATAGAAAAAATAATGTTATTTAAAATCGAAAAATGTTGGTACACCGAAAGCCAGACATATGGCCGCTTTACATTATTAAATGCGTGTAAAAGTGTGCGTGTATCTGTGTGTGTGCGTGATAATGTATGTTATCATTGAACTACCGATTGTAGAAGCCGGAAGATTAGGGTCGATTTTAAAACTACATTATAACGTATCTACCTAATAGGTCACGCAGAAAAGTAGAGAGAGAAAAACATGTTAAATACTGAAAAAACGCAAGATAGGTTTTAAGAAATGTCATGATGGATTAAGTATGATGTAAAACTTCAAACAAATGACTAAATAAATTATCTTGTTTACCGGTTCCTTTTACCAAACTACGCATCATAGTATCATCATTTTCACATTCACTTGGTTTTGAACCTATTTTTACAGACTCGTTGCTAAATGTTTCTATTAAAACGGTTTCAAGCTTTTCTGAAGCCTTACAATCATTGTTTACGTCTTCAACTTTTAGAATAGAGTCTTTTGGCAAAGCCTTTTCTACTATTGGAGGTTCAATCACTTCTGATACACACTCATTTATTCCAATTTTATTTGAAAGTTCTAATTTGATAGAAGCATCAGTTGTCATTAAATTGGCTTCTTTTTCATATGCTACGCTCACTTCTTGTCTTGGTGGTAGTAGTTCCAATTGAGTATCAGTAGGATTCAACATTTTGCCCAATGGAGAGCTAGTTTCTAATATTAAAGCATGATCGATTTTGTCTATGGCAATTGCTTCAACAGTTGCTGTCACGACATTCGCTGACACACTCCGACTTTCAGAAACAATTGGTTCGTCTTGATCAGAAGTAGCACTGTCAGTGTGACTTTTCGAACTAACTGATTCTAAAATTAAAGGTTGTGATATTTCGGTTTCAGTTGGAACTACTAATTCAGAAATAACTGTATCGGCTAACGTTGTTGGTAGCACATCTTGTAATGCTCTAGACTTTTTAGAGACGCTGTCATCAAATTCTGGGGTCATTGTGCTAAGTTCTGATGCCTTTTCATCAACTAGTGTTGCAGTAACCAAATAATTAGTTGTAGTAGTAGTTATCGTTGCTTCATTTAGTTTTGAAGTGTCTGAATTAATTGGTGTAGCTTCTTGATTTATACTAAATATTTCTGTTAGCCCCGATTCTAAAGAAATAGCAGTAATAGATTGTACTTCATCAGTTTTCACATTTTCCTTTTCTTTGTCAGATATATTTTCTGCATTTTCTTCAGATAACATAATTTCGTGTTCAGATGAATCTTCAACATTTTTTTGTGGAGTGACATACGTTAGGGCACGATTTGGATCATCAAAAAGTTGGTTTTGCTCAAAAATAATTGGCGGGAGTTCATCATTCATAGCGTTTTTCTCATTTTCTACAGTTTTGATGGCATCTTGGATAATCTCTTCAATTTTTTCAAGAACCATTAATTCAACTTCATGTCTAGGAACTAACCTTGCTGCTACATTATTTTCAGTTTCTAATTCTGTTGCTACAGCCGATTGTATTACTTTTAATGGCATATGAATTCCTAAAACAACAGATTGTAAATCCTCACTTGCACCTGTTTTTTCATTGAATATTATTTTTGGTTTTGTTGCAAATCTTTCATTTTCATCAGAACTAACATTTTCTAAGCAAACTGACTCAGTTTCCTGGCAAACAACAGCTTTTTCAATATTTTCTATAGATAAAGCTTCGAAATATTCAAGCTCTTTTTCTTCTACTGGTGTTAAGGATTCCAAAACAAGTGGTTGTAGATTCTCACTTAACATCATTTTTTTATCGGCTACCTCTGTTGTTTCACCGGTAGCACTGATATCAGTAATTTCTCCACAAATGCTTGTTTCTTCAATAGGTATAGCTTGTTCTAAAATTGGAAGAATATCTTCCTTAACAGCAATTGTTGTTAAAATTTGTTCTACACTGTTAACCGCTATTTTGTCGTTTTTCTCAATTTGCTCAAGTACCACTTGTTCGACTTGAGTTGGAACAATCATTTGTGTTTCATCATCATCTGATTTCAGTGGTGTTGCAATAACAGGTTTAACATCTTCAATAGGTGTGAGAGTTTCTAGAAGCTCCGGCATAGAAGATTCTACTTGATGAACAGGTACAAGATTTTCTAATAAGTTTTCAATAGCATCAGTTTGGAACAGTACTTCTTCGACTACAGCAGCAGTGGTTGGAATTTCATCAGTATTTACCGATTCTGATAGAATTACTTCATCTGTTTGAATTACATTCATTTCTTTAAGAGAGTTTTCCTCGGTGTTTGTTTGACCGAATTCAATACTTTTTTTATCAGCAGGTGTAACCGACTCTAGTAACATCGGAGACAAATTGTTGTTCATAGCAATTTGTCCATCAATAGAATGTGAATTAGGTGTTATTTCCAACACCAATTGCATTTTTTCCAACGATGCTACAGCGTCTAAAGCTATGGTTTCAGTCGTTTTTTGAAAAGCTAATGCTTGTTCAGGCACTTCAGTTTGATAAGCTACCTCTGCAAATGTGTCAATAGGTGTCACTGGTTCTAAAACTAGAGGTTGAGTGTGTTCACTAAAAGCGTTTTCTATCGTTTGATCTTGTTCGACTAAAGTTGCAGCGGTTGGAATTTCATCAATATTTACAGATTCCGAAAGAGTGATTTCATCTGTTTGGATCGCTTTCAATTCTTTTACCTCAGTTATGCCACCGGTAACACTGATATCAGTTATTTGTCCAGCAACGCTTACTTTTTCAATAGGTTTTACTTGTTCTAAAATTGATACAATATCTTGTTGACTAGCAATTGTAGTTAAAGTTTCTTCTATGCTTTTTCCCGCTATTTTGTCGTATTCTTCTATTTGCTCAAGTAGTACTGATTCAACTTGAATCGGAACAATCTTCTGTGTTTGATCATTATCTGATTTCAGTGTTGTTGCAATAACAGGTTTAACATCTTCAATCGGCGTAAGAGTTTCTAGAAGCTCCGGCATAGAAGATTCTACTTGATGGACAGGAACAAGGTTTTCTAATAAGTTCTCAATAGCATCAGTTTGAAACAGTACATCTGCAAATGTGTGTATAGGTATCACTGATTCTAAACCTAGAGGATGATCATTTTCACTGAGAGCGTTTTCTATCTTTTGGTCTGATTCGATTACAGCAGCAGCGGTTGAAATTTTATCAGTATTTACCGATTCTGATAGAATTACTTTATCTGTTTGAATTAAATTCATTTCTTTTAGAGAGATTTCTTCGATATTTGTTTGAGCGAATTCAATACTTCTTTCATCAGCTGGTGTAACCGTTTCTAGTAACATCGGAGACAAATTGTTATTCATAGCAATATGTCCATCAATAGAATATGAATTAGGTGTTATTTCCAACACCGATTGCATTTTTTTCAAGGATGCTATAGGGTCTAAAGCTACGGTTTCACTTATTTCCTGAACTGCTAATGCTTGTTTAGGTGCTTCAGTTTGATAAGCTACCTCTGCAAATGTGTCAATAGGTGTCACTGGTTCTAAAACTAGAGGTTGAGTGTGTTCACTAAAAGCGTTTTCTATCTTTTGATCTTGTTCGACTAAAGTTGCAGCAGTTGGAATTTCATCAATATTTACAGATTCCGAAAGAGTGATTTCATCTGTTTGGATCGCATTAAATTCTTTTACCTCAGTTATGCCACCGGTAACACTGATATCAGTTATATGACCAGCAACGCTTACTTCTTCAATAGGTTTCACTTGTTCTAAAATTGATACAATGTCTTGTTGACTAGCAATTGTAGTTAAAGTTTCTTCTACGCTTTTACCCGCTATTTTATCGTGTTCTTCTAGTTGCTCAAGTAATACTGATTCAACTTGAATCGGAACAATCTTCTGTGTTTGATCATCACCTGATTTCAGTGTTGTTGCAATAACAGGTTTCACATCTTCAATCGGTGTGAGAGTTTCGAGAAGCTCCGGCATAGAAGATTCTACTTGATGGATAGGTACAAGATTTTCTAATAAGTTTTCAATAGCATCAGTTTGGAATAGTACTTCTGCAAATGTGTGTATAGGTGTCACTGGTTCTAAAACTAGAGGTTGATCATTTTCACTGAAAGCGTTTTCTATCTTTTGGTCTGGTTCGATTACAGCAGCAGTGGTTGGAATTTCATCAGTATTTACCGATTCTGATAGAATTACTTCATCTGTTTGAATGACATTAATTTCCTTAAGAGAGGTTTCCTCGGTCGTTGTTTGAGCGAAGTCAATACTTCTTTCATCAGCTGGTGTAACCGACTCTAGTAACATCGGAGACAAATTGTTGTTCATAGCAATTTGTCCGTCTATAGAATGTGAATTAGATGTTATTTCCAACACTGATTGTATATTTTCCAACGGTGCCACAGAGTGTAAAGCTACGGTTTCAGTCGTTTCCTGAAAAGCTAATGCTTGTTTAGGTGCTTCAGTTTGATAAGCTACCTCTGCAAATGTGTCGACAGCTGTCACTGGTTCTAAAACTAGAGGTTGAGAGTGTTCACTCAAAGCGTTTTCCATCTTTTGGTTTTGTTCAACTAAAGTTGTAGCGGTTTGAATTTCATCAATATTTACAGATTCTGATAGAGTAATTTCATTTGTTTGAATCGCATTAAATTCTTTTACCTCTGTCGTGCCACCGGTAACACTGTTATCAGTCACTTTTACAGCAATGCTAGTATCTTCAATAGGTTTAACTTGTTCGAAAATTGGTACAATGTCTTCTTTAACGGCAATTGTAGTTAAAGTATCTTCTACGCTTTCAATAGCTACATTGTCGTTTTCTCCTATTTGCTCAAGTATGATTAGTTCGATTTGAGTTGAAACAATCTTTTGTGATTCTTCATCCCCTGATTGCATTGGTATTGCATTAATAGGTTTAACATCTTCAATAGGTATTAAAGTTTCTAGAAGCTCCGGCATGGAAGATTCAACTTGACGGACAGGTGCAAGGTTTTCTGATAAGTTATCAGTAACATCAGTTTGAAATGTTACCTCTGCAAACGTACCAATAGGTGTCACTGGTTCCAAAAGTAGGGGTTGAGAGTTTTCATTGACAGCGTTTTCTACCTTTTGCTCTGGTTTAATAACAGTTGTAGCAATCGGAACTCCGTCATTATTTACATATTCTGATGGAATAACTTCATCTATTTGAATTACATTTAATTTTTTTGTAAATTTTTCTTTAACGTTTGGATGAGCGAATTCAATACTTTTTTCCTCAACAGGTGTTAACGACTCTAATAACATTGGAGACAAATGGTTGTTGATTGAAATATGTTCATCAGTAGATCGTTCGTCAGTTGATGTCACCAACATAAGTTGCATTTTTTCAATTGGCGCTACAGAGTGTAAAATTATGGTTTCGGTCGTTTCCTGAGTAACTAGTGCTTTTTTAACTGTTTTGTCGGATGATATATCTTGATGAGATATCTTTTCTTGATTTGATTCTCCTTCATCTGAAGGAATAAGTTTGGTTGCCATTTCAGATATTTTTTCAGTTAAAGGCATCACAAAATCATAAATAATAGGTTGTAAAGACTCATCTAAAGCTAATGTTTCGTGAAGGTCAACTTCGACCTCATCCATCACGGGACTATCTCCTTTTATAGGTGTTAATGGTTCCACTACCATTAGCTCGGAAGTTTCACTTAAGGCTAGTATTGCAGATCCTCCATGGTCAATTAAAACAGTAGCCTCAATTTCGTTAGACACTATTTGTTCCAAAAGGATTGGTTCATTTTCAAGAACTGGTAACACTTTTTCTGATTCGATTTCAGTTGATTGTTCTGCTATTATAGGTATTATTTCATCTTTAGGTTTTACAGATTCTAGAACTATGGGAGGAGATGTTTGACTTATCGCTATGCTCGAATCAAGTTTAATTTTGTTTTCCTTGTTTACGGTATTAAAACACTCGTTATTGGGATTAATTTCTTCACTAATTACCGCTTCACTGTCACTAGATTTTTGTAAAGTAGCCTCCTTCTTATCATTTGCAATAGATGTAGTAGATTCAAAAACGACAGGTAGAGATGATTCACAAATAGCTTCACGAAATCTTACAAATTGTATCTCCGTAATGATTTGATTAGTTCCGTTGGTGGCCGTTTCTATTAGAACAGGTTCAATTTCGTGGCCAGGGAGTATCTTTTCATCAATTGTCTGTTCTAGTTGAATAGTAATCACAGGGCTTAGTTCCTCAATGGGAGTCAAAGTTTCTACAACCATGGGTTGGAAAGTTTCATATAAAGACACCTCTGCGTCAGGGCTATTACTCTCCAGCTTTAAACTTTTTGAGTGAACAATGGGTTCGATAAATTGTATTGGCTTTGTGTATTGAGCATCAACAATTTCATCATCGGAAGAAAATTTTAACATTACAGGTATTTTGTTGGACTCGAAAACATCTATACTTTGTGTGTGTTCGTGTGTAGTTTTAATCTCGTCATTTGCAGTTGTAGTATCATGAACCAATACAAAAGAATCTTCTAGTTTCGTCACAACGCATTCAGTATGTGGGTCTGAAAATATGTAAGTATGTGTATTTGAACATTTGTGTATTGTGCATGCGAATGTGTAAGCGTTATTATCTCTGATAAGTAAAGTTGAAATCGAAGAATGAAGTAGGTACCTAACTAAATGTTTTACTGTAAACCTCTTTAATCATTTTAATAATTATGCTTGTTAATACATCCTGTTTACGAGTTTATTTGACCGTTATAAAACCATATACGACGTAGCTTTAGTGTTTTAAATATCTAGCATATTATTTTGTTAAAATGTTTTTATGTTTATTACTATGCTTTCAAGAATAGTCAGCCCAATTGGCAATTTCAGTAATATTTTTTACTGTACCATCAACGTGAGCACTAATTATCAGTTATTATTTTAATCGATGTAATTTATTATGCTAACTACAACGCTATTAAATGAGTTAATAAATAATCATTCATCTTTTACCGTCTTGCTTTTTCATAATTTCTAAATCATCGCAAACCCGCTCAATTTGTTTTTCTTCGATTTCTG
This sequence comes from Eugnorisma glareosa, assembly GCA_947578425.1. Lineage (NCBI taxonomy): Eukaryota > Metazoa > Arthropoda > Insecta > Lepidoptera > Noctuidae > Eugnorisma > Eugnorisma glareosa. The sequence goes on from OX387957.1 coordinate 44,146,582, forward strand.
AAGTAGACAAGTTCAGACTTAGGACTATTACACCGTCACCCATACCATAAAATTCTTGATTATCATCCTGTTTGTTAGCAGTTGTTGCAGGTTCTGTTGTAACTGTAATTTCTCTTTCGGATGCATCGCTAATTTCCTCATTTTTTTCTTCAATTAGAGTCAGTTTCTTAACTATGTCATCAATATGATGATCTTCACCTAAAACTTGGTCTTCTTTTTTACTTTCTAGTGTAGTAAGTGCCTCCTGCGAAATACGCAACGCTCTTTGAGGTTCTTCTATATGTTCACTGTTATCATTGAACGATTGATTTTTTAAATCAATTAGTACTTCTTTATCTTCCTCATTGACATCATTGACTGGTTGAGTTTCTAAATCAATTATTTGTACAGTTTTTTCTTTCGTCTCTAATACACTGAGTGGCCACTTGTTTTCATCAAATGTACTTGATTCTGAAATCGTTGATTTTTCATAAAGTTATTAATCTGTGTTTTAAATGTTTTAATAATTCAAATCTTGATTAGGTTTTAAAATAGGAATTTTATTGATAGATTATCAGACTACTTAGGAAGAAGTGTGGTTATCATGAAACGTTTTTGTATTCAAGTAATTATTTGAAGCTTGTATTAAATTATTATTTAAGAGCTACACTGCTAACTACATATTATTTAGGTTTTATGAACTGTGGATCATAAGACATCAGTTCCATAGCTGTTATCAGTGGTGCTTATTATTGCACTTGACGGTTACATCTCAGAAGCTATATAGTTCAACAGTTCTTAGATTATTTTAATAAAATTAAGTTATGGATGTTACGTATTATTTTGTATTAACTGTTTTGATTTACCGGTAAGCTTGGGCGAATCCGCTGTCTGTTCTAGAACCTGGAAGTTTTCATTTACGTTCCCACCATTTAACTCTTGACCATCAACTTCTTTGAAAATGTTTGCTTTCAGTGATTTTTTGGTTTCAGCAGTATCAGCAGTATCTTCGTTAATTAATTCAGATGTAGTTGGCATCTCTTCTTTAAGAACGTCACCCACTACTGGAAATATTATAGTTTTTGCAGTTTCCATAAGTAGTGATTCTATAACATCACTTCGAGCATTCTTCCCAAATTCCAGAGTAATTGCCTTATCACTTTTTTCAATGTTAATATTTATATTATCTTCGACAGTATTTGTATTAATTAGTTTATCACTAGTTAGTTCAGCAATGATTGTATCTTCTGCAGGTAATGTCGCAGAAGTAAAATTATCTTCTGGTTTGGTACATTCTGTTGACATTACGTCTACTAATATCTCTTGTTTAGATACGAAACTAATGTTTTCGCTACTTCCAGTGAATTTTGGATTTTTATGATCAGCATCTTTTTTAAAATTTTGTGAACGAAGTATTGCATGATCTTCCTGTTTCACCTCGTCATCCAACATTTCGGCATCCAGTTTCGGTGTAATTTCTTCTGCATCAGTACCACTTAACTCTTCATTGAATTTTTCATGCGAAAGTAATTCCGAACGTTGTGATAGTAGGGTATCAAGCATATTTGCAAAAGATTCAGCAATATCCAGAAGTTTGAGCAATGCTTCTTTGCTAATTACTGGATTTGATTGTTCTACACCTTCAAGAGCTACTAATTGCAATGCCAATAAATCACTATTTAAGTTTTGAACTAACGGTATTTGTTCTTTACCAATTTGTATATTTTGGTTAAATGTTTCTTGAATAGCAATAAGATTACGTAACTGTCGAGCTACTATGATTGATTGAGAGAGCTCAGTGTTGTCTGAAGTAACTGACAACATTTTAACTATTTCAACTATATCACCGGATAAATATTGGTCAATGATTTGTAATAGTGTGTCTGTAAAAAAACAAACATATTTTAATGGGATTAATAGAGACTTAGAAAAAACATTAATTTCGGAAAGTGTTGTTATTTTAAAGGACATTATTCTAAGTGAAATATAGTGAATTGTATTCTTTTGAGAGTTTTGGTTTTATTAATACTGTATAAGAAAATTGCTGTAAAAGTACAATTTTGATATATTAATTAATCCACGAATTGAAATAAAAATGATAGGTCTAGTAATACTATTTATTGGAATCTCGTATTAAGGTCTATAAAATGTGTCTATTGGTTATGCCTTGTACCGAGATCTTTGTCAATTTAAGATTTCCCTCAAGATTACTCCTACCGGTTGTTGATTGTTGTTGTTTATTTTTAGTTTCATATAAAGCTTATTTTATAGTTATTGTTCAAACCATAACACGTGTTTTTATACAAATATCGTTAAGATCTACCAGGCAATAAGAAGCGGAGTGACACTGTATGTTAAATGTGTGCATGTACTCGTAGGTTTATAATGCAGAATGAAAGAGCAGAAGTTACCGTTAGGTACTATGTGTGGCACTATGTAAATAAATTGGCAAAATATATGCTTTAAGTAAAAAGCTTACTAGGTGACTAATACCTGTATCTATAAACAAGTCAATAAAGCGATTATTTGAGTAAAAGTAATAACTTGAGATGCGATTTTTACTCTCTATTTTAGTAATTGTTTGAAGTTGAACTGTCAAAAGTTAAAATTCTTAACTTTGCTTTCTTTGGCTGTTCTCACTTTGTTGAAATTTTTGTCTATTGCTTAAAAATGGTTACAAAAGTAATTAGTTTAACTTCACTATACTCGTACATACCAGGGTTACAATTCACCATGAGCTTAAGCAAAAAATTAAGTTGCTGTAATTTAATAAATGTAGACGCGCACGCACCGTTACCAATCGCACAAAATACGAATAAAAAACAGAATCTAATCTCGATATCCTCACGGATCGGACAGGGATTTTTTTAACATATTGTGTAAATAAGAGTTGCTGGTTGGTTGATTACCGCAAAACTGCGTCCAAATGAAGGCATGAACGCACCGACCGCGTAAAATATTATTATACGCTCAGCTAAACCATAGTGTGACGAGACAATCATGAGGAAACATTTTTCAGCACATCTACATACCTACCACAATTTCCAACAAGGCCGAAATTCTAACTGCATTTTTACTTAATTATTGTGCTGTATGAAATGAATCGCAGAAAATAAACAAGTATTTAAATAAAATCAAAATATGAAATGTTTCAGTTTTTTGCCTGCAAAATGGAAAAGCGTTACTGTGCTATTATGAAGAAAGAATTTGAGTATTTACACTGATTATACTGATAAAACATTTTACATCAACCGTGCCCGTGCGACTTATTACTTTACAATATAATCACACAGCATGGAAGGTATATTTATTAGAAAATCATGAAATTAGCTGTTTCAATGTAAACAATACAATGTAGATATTTTTATCAAAAAAAGATGAAAATGTCTACATATTCGAGTGCCGTACTGTGCAGCTATCAAGCGTATAAGAGTAACAAAGCTTTTCTAATAAATTAAAAGAAACGGTTAAAACTAGCGTCACAACATTTATTATTACCGAGAGTAATCTTTGCTGTTTCCGTTGGTTGAGTAGCACTATCTTCTGGAGCTAATTTTGAAATAATTCCAGTAGTCTCCTCCAGTACAACAGCACAGGCAGGTTCAAACATTTGAGTATCTTCTATAACTTCAGTTGGTTTATCTTCAGTAATTGCTTCAATTACTTTATACTCTTCAGTCTTTTCTGCGGTTATATCGCTGTTTTCTTCTTGTGGTCGTGCAATTTTACTGACTAGTTTTTCTTGTTCTGACGTTTGAGTGTCTGCAGAAACCTCAACTTGCTTAGGCTCAGTACCGGGCTCAAAAACGTTAGACTCTCCGATCTTTTCTGAAGTTATATCAATTATTTTTCCTTGTGGTTTTTGTGTATCTTCACTAAGTACCTTTTCCTGTTCTGACGGCTTTACTTCTTCTTCTGCAGAAACAACAGACTTTTGGGTATTTTCAGTAGCTGATATTTCGATACTTTTAGTGTCAGGGACTACTTTTTTCAGTGGTTCTATGACAGTGGTTCCAATTTCCGTTGCCAGTTCTGCACTTTCTGGAACTACTGTTTCTGCACTTGAAGTAGTTTCTGCGTCTATAGGCTGAGGCTCTAAAATATCTGCAGTCACATTTATATTAAAATTTTCTGTGTCTAATTTTGATGCAGTTTCAGAAACCTTCGGTTCTAGTCCAGTTGCTGTCTCTTCCTGATTAAGTGGTTCAGCTTCCTTTATGGCAATACAAGTTGTGGTTTCTTTATCAGCAGCTATATGTTGCTCTGTTTTGACGGCATCACTAACGTCTATATCTTGCTCTATTACATCAGTAGCTGTGCTTATTTTAGCACTTTCTATAACAAGCTGTCTCTCAGTTTTAGTAACTATCGATTCTTGCTCGATAGGTTTATCTGAATTGGTATGCTCGATAACTGCTTCTTCTTGAATAAATGGTATACTTTCCTCCACATAAATAGAGGTAGTAGTTTCTTTACCAACAGCTACATGTTGCTCTGTTTTGACGGCATCAGTAACTGGTATGTTTTGTTCTAAAGGTTGAGGCTCTACTACATCAGAAGCAGGAGTTATTTCAAGACTTTCTGTGTCCAACTGTGTTTCAGTTTTAATAACTTTCGATTCTTGTTCAATAAGTTTATCTATATTGGCAGATTCGCTAGCTGTCTCTTTTTGATTTAATGGTTTATTTTTTTCCAGATCTATACACGGTATAGTTTCTTTGTCAATATCGACAGGTTTTTCCGCAATGACGGCATCATTAATGGTTTTGTCTTGGGTCACTAGGTTTGTCTCTTCTGTGGCAGCAATAGGTTCAATGCTTTCTGAAACTGGTTGTTCAACTTTTATCGCTTCTAGCTGTTCTATCTTTTCCGTTTCTTCAGGAGTTATAACAGCGTCAGCATTGATAATATCGCTATCAGATTTTTCAGGAGGAGTATCTTCAGATTTTTTGTAACTGAGTCGTGTTGTCATATCTGCAGAAGTAACAGTTTCTGGGATACTTATGGCTAACTGATCTACTGAAACAGTTGTTTGTGCCACCGAATCTAAAGAACTCTCTTCAGTTCCATTTACATCAACATGCGCAGTGTCTGAAACTGATGGTACTAAATCCTTAGACTGTTCTTCAATAACCGGTGCAGATGTTTCTAAGGATTCATGGACATTTGTTACATCAGTTGTTAATTTGCTCGCTGTCGAAGGTATACTAGAGTCGAGAACTACTTCTTTTTCTAAAACTAAAGGCTGGATTGCTTCTTCAGCAATTATAATAGCAGTTTCAACTACTTCGTTGGCAAGGTCATTTATAGCATTAACAGTAGGAAGTACTTCTTGTTTTAAAGGTTGTACAATGTCTTCAAGTGCAGTAATTGTAGTCACGGCAATATCACCATCTGAAATGTTCTCTACATTGGGCTCTGTAGATGCAATTGCATCTACTTGAAGCAAAGTTCCTTCCTCAATGACTACATCAACGCTTAAATTATTAACAGTTACCGGATCTACAGAAACTTTCTCTGATTGGGCTTGTTCGTGGGGTATTTTTGTTTTTAATATTTCAGTTGCTGTATCATCAATGACTGAAAGCTCATTATTTACTGAGTCTGCACTTATTTTATGGTCTACGACTTGTACTTTATTTTCTAGAGCACTTTGAACTTGTTGTTTGTTAACCATAGCAGACCTTGTCGGAATATCCTGAGCCAGCTGTTCAGTAGGTGCAACTTGAGATGTAAGAACCGTTTCACTTATAGGTTCCGTTACCACTTCCGGTTCCGGCAAATAATCTTCTACAATCAAGTCACTTGCAGTAGCAACTTTAGATGTTATCAATTTTTCAGTATTTTTATATTCTTCCAAAAGTAAAATTTGTTCAGTTGGTACATCAACTTGTTTCAATATACGTGCAGTGTCTTCTCCAGTTGTTGTATCAGTGGTGGCAATAGTTTCCGTCTTATTTTGAACAGCATTTTCTTCAGAGTGCTTGAAAAATTCTGTTCCTTTGACAGCAGTAGCATCAATTGTTTCTCTCAACGCTTGTGCTACTACTACTGCTTCTTGGACACTTTGGTATTGGAACGAGTTTTTGTCATCAGCTTCAATAACTGCTTGTTTAGTATCGTCAGTAATTTGTTCTGGAAGTGCTTCGATGGCCCCTTGGTCTACTATTTTAGTTACATCAGAAGTAACGACATCTTCAACTGTTTCTGTTGTAGGCAATTCCGCAGTTTCTGCTGTAATATTCTTTGGTAAATTGTCCTCTGCGGTCATTTCAGCTTGAGAACTTATTTGTTCCACATACTCAGAAAGTTTTTCCACTTGCTTGAGAATGTCTTCATCATTAGATGTTTCAACAGCATCATCAATATTCTGGAAATGCTTTTCATCTGACGTTCCATGCTGTACGTGAACTTGTGACATTACAGCTGCCAGTTCCAAAGATAAATGTGAACTTGTATTGGCAAGTTGTGCCAGCGCTTCTTCTCCAATCACTTGTTTTAGTTCGCTGGTAGAGTCCAATGCAACAGTTTGTACAGTAGCTATAGCGTTTTGTAGTTGTTGAAGTTGTTCCCGGTTTGACGCATTAATTGTTGTTGATGTTTTGTCTGTAGTTGTCTCGATACTCATACGTAAAGCACATGCAACTGCTACCGATTGTTTGAGTTCATCGACGTTCAATATAGCAGATATTCGTTCGACGGTTCGAACAATGTTTTCTGACAAGAATTCGTTGATGTTTTGTAACAGTGTTTCTGAAAATATGTAACTTTGATATAGTGTACAGTCAGTTTTACTTTAAATAAGATGAAAGGTGGAGGTGATATGAGTGATAATGATTAAATAATGTCTAGGTAGTAAGATGTTGAATAAATGATCATTACGTTATTTAAGTCAGATAGGTCGCATTTCTATCTCTTTATACTTTTATTGAACTTATTTATGATTATTTCCAGACAATAATCCAAAAATAAACTGTAGATAAAACATTCAAAAAATATAAAGTACGTTTTTATTGATGTTACTCTTTTGAATAGTTTAACAACTGAAAAATGGAAAATATTAACAATTAAAAATATGCTATTTACGTCTAGATAAGAACTTACAATGTAAGTAGCAGAACAGTAAAAATTAAGTGTAAAGTGTCTTAGTAAAAAAAAAATCTTTAACCTTCTGTAATAATGTTTAAAATTACCTGTTGTTGCTTTGTGTAGTGGTTCCTCAGATTTCTGTACCGCCCGTTCTGTAGCCACCGCCTTGACGTCACTTAGTGTTACTTCTTCTAAAATAATAGGTTCAGTTCCTGCAGTAGCTGCTGAAGCTTCGCCCACTTTAGTACTGACTTCGACTGCTTCTACTTCTGCCAGTTCTACCGATGGTTGAGTAGTGGATAATAATTCTATAGCTTCTGCTTCATGTTTTATATCTTGCAATTCAGCAATTTCTTCCACTTGTTGTAATTCTGCAGCTGCACTTTTTTTGTCTTCACACACAGTAAGCTCTATCGATGCAACTTCAGCTATTTTAATATCTAATTGGTCGGCTGACACAATTACTTCAGCTACTTTGTTGTTAGAAGCTTCTAAGTGTGCAGCATCAGATGAAACTTTCTTAAGCTTTACGTCTTTAAGTTGTTCAAACAATTTTGGGGTTGCTTTTACTGCTACGAGATCAGCGCGCAGGTTTTCAGTAATTGTAGCAAGTTGTTGTAGTGTGTCTTTGCTTATTGAAGGGCTATCAGTTAAAGTGTCCAATGATAAAGTTTCTAGTGCAACCAGAGCTGTGTTCAGTTGCTCCGCTAGCTGTGCATACTGTTCATTCATTTCTTCTTTTAGAACATCACTAGTTTCTGCTTTTAATTCGACTTCAGAAGCAGCGATATTCTCAAGCTCGCGCATTTCTTTAGCAATATTAAGCGATTGCTTCAGTTCTTCAGCATCGATGACGTTGGCTAGTTCGTTGATCACTTCTGTTATATCATCAGATATAAACTGATCTATATGCAGAACTAACTTTTCTGAAAAAAAAGTATAATATTTCATTACATAGTAGTTTCAAGAGTTATTTAAAAAACAACTACCTTAATAATGTCACATAATTAGCAGACACAAACAAACAATATCAAAATAATAAATAAAAATTACCAATAGTAGCTTTAGGAGCTTCTTGAAGCTCGGCTTTTTGACTTATTCCAACATCAACCTGCAGCTCATCAGCGGCAACTTCATGCAAAACTGGTCCAAGATCTTCGATCACAACAGCACTTTCTGATTCTAATTTCAATGTCTCTACAGATGCCACTTCTTGGGTTTGATCTCCTTCAACTACACTAAACTCTACCTCTTCTTTGGGTTTTTTTTCTGTGTAAGCTGCTTCAGTTTCTTCCAGAAGCACAGCTTCGGTGCTCTCTACAGCAAGAGCTTCCACCGTCACGATGTGACCCGACTCGATTATCGTTTCTGATGATATAAGCTTGGCGTCTTCCGCTGTGACAATTTCTTTAATTTCAGCGATTGATTTTTCTAACATTTGTGTTGTAGCAATTAACTGATCAGTAGATGATACTTGCTCGACGACACCAATTTCTTCTAAAACAGTTGTTTCTGATCCTACAGATGCTGTTACAAATTCTGGTGACGTGGTGGCAGCTTGGCTCTCTGCAGCTTCAATTTTCTTTAAACCTTCGTTAAAAGGTTCTGCAGGAGCTTGTAATGCCACTCTGATGCCGGTGACTGCGACCAAATCTGCTTGTAACTGTGCAGTAACTCGGGCAATTCGTTGAATGACTTCTGTGCTTAATGATGGTGCAAGCTCTTGTACGCTGTCAAATACTTGTACTTGCAAAGCAGATAACGCTGTATGGAGTTTTAAAGCCAGTCTATTTTGTTCTTTGCGAACTTCTTTCACTCGTTCAAGGGTTTCTTCTCCTTGTGCAATAGTTTCTGAAGCAGCAATGCTTTCACGTAACTCTTTTGCAATCTCCATTGTCTCTTTTATGTCATCAATCTTTATGATGGCAGATATTTCTTCTACTATTTCTATTAATTCTATATATTGATCAATATGCTGAATGATTTGTTTGGCTTTTTCTGGAAATAGTGCATTTTATTTAGTTTAATCTTATTGATGACTTTATAATATTTATAAACACAAGAAGAACGAAGCATTTAAAAAACTGTAGTATGGTCAATTTATAATTGTAAAACAAAAACAATGAATTAATAACATATTTGAGACATATTATAGAAAACACAAATTTATAGAATGTTATTGAACTGATATCGTTGATCACGATGATTTTTTAAACCACGTTCGCCTGGTTTTTTAATTAAGTTAGGCTTCATAAAATCTTTTATATATTTGACGAAACAAAAGCATCATATTTCGCTTTGGCGTCACGGCGGCGTTTGTACAAAGCTCTGATTAATATCGTCTAAGCCAGATTATTGACAACCACTCTAACTTTACCTTCTTTAACTTCTATAATTTCCAATATATCAACTTTTTCCAACTCGACCAATAGCTGATATGCCGCAAGGAATACGAGCTTCATGTTTTCAGTTTCTAATTGGTTCTTTCCATTGTACGCATCGGTACATTGCCAATCGAATTTCAACATGATAGCTTTTAGAGAGTTTATTTTTTTGTTTTTTAATTCTGATATTTTGGAAGAGGCCAACTCTTCGGGATTAAGTGCTAATAGTCCTTGTAGTTCACTTGCAATAGTTAAGCTTTCATTCAAATCAGCATCGCTAAATGTACCTGATGCGACTAATAAATCCATTTCAATACCTACGAAACGGTCTATTGCGTTTTCCAAAGTATCGATATTTGAATTGATATCTATAAAAAATTTCGATAGAAAAATTTATTAACAATTTTGAAAAACCTCTTGCACCAAGGTAGGTAAAATCAATAACCTACTATTTGAGTAATGGTAGGTGGACCACGAATTGAAATATTTGAGTTTATTGAAGTTAGCTCCCATTCGATCTATTTATTTAAATCAATACTTTTTAGTGCAAATAAGTAGGTAATCATTTTTTAAACTTAGATCTTGAGATTAAAATTCTAATAAAATAATAAAACTCACCTTTAGGAAGTTTGTCCTCACTGTAAATGTTGGCTTTTTCTGAAGACAAAATACCTTGCATCGACTTTTCAATATCTTCCACAGGCTTGGCAATTTCCTTGACTACCTGAGCAACTTGTACGTTTTCTATTGATCGTAAGCTGTCCTGTATCGAGTGTATTTCTTTATCCACTTCTATGATTAAAGAAATCTCCTCATTAGCAATAGCTTGTTCTGTTTCCATCCTTTCCATCATTTCTTTATGTTTTTCTGTCATTGTCAGAACAAGAGATTCCGTAGCTGTGATGTCGACGGATATCGATTCTTCATCAACGCCTCTAAGAACTTGTTCTTGAACATTTGTTAATTGACTATGTAATGCTTGTAGAGGTTCTAACATTTCTGTTAAAACTGCTTTCAAAGGACCTTCTTCTAACTTTTGTTTTGGAATCTTTACTTCGAGAAGGCTCTCTTGTAACACATCCGTGCAATCAGACAAACATTTTAGTAGAATCAAAGTCTTGCCTGTGCCACTCGCATCTTTGAAGTTATGTTTCTCAATAACAGTTGAAACTTTATCTAACATTTCTTTTGTTTCTATATTGATTTCTTGCGTTTTGACTTCCTCAACAAATGTTGCGAATTCTTCAATCATATTAGCCAAAACACTGTCTTCAACCACATTCGGTTTAGAAGTTTTGATTTCCTCTAAAATGTCTGCTTGAACATGTTGCATAGAAGGTTGAGCTAATTCCAATATTTTCACGAATTTGTCAACTGTTTCAAAGACTTGTTCATCATGATTAATTTCTTTTGCTGCTTTTAGTACTTTGGCTGAGTTTTCAAACTTCGCCAAAGGTGCTTCAATCAAAAGTTCTGCTTGAGAATCAACTATCTTCACAAGAGAAGCTTGAACATTTTGAAGGCAGTCATCGGCATGAATCAGGAAAGTAGCTAGGCAGCCATTAACGTCATCAGACAAGTTTAATTCAAATCTCTTGGTTTTGAAGTCATTAATTGTACTTTGCAATGAACTAAACTCTTGTAATAATCTTATTATCTTCTTATGAGTTGTAGCTTTAGATATAAGACAACGCAGAATGGTAAATTCATTTTTGCAGGTCTTAAAGAAGTCCTCGACTATCATAAGGTCAGCTACTGGCATATCGTTTGTGGAGTCTTGCACCACGTTAACAGCGCTATCTACAATATCTTCCATTAACATAAGAGAGTCCGCTTCCATTTCAACTGCAACTTGTGGTGACGTGCATGTCAAGTCTGAAGCACGAGAAAGGTCAACGAAATCATATTGCTCTAACACAGCAATGTTGCTTTGTACTTCATCAAGAGTTTGAATTAGTTTTGCCTCTTGAGCCAATTTCTCCGGGGCCTGTGCAGTAAATTGAATCATCTCTTCTTGTACAGTAGCCACTTTTTCAAATAACTCTTCTGTAATCGTCTTAACTAGCTCAATCTTGATTCCTTTGGAAACATCCGTAGCATCAAGTAGACTGTCAACTGTATGTTCCAAAGCTTTAACTTCTTCTGGCACAGGAATATTTTCTGCGGCTTTGGTAGTTTCAATAATGTCTCTTAAATGCTCACACACTTCTCTAAGTGCGCCGACTTTGTTCGCTATTTCAACGGTGTTGTCAGCGGTGTGCATGGCAGGAAACACAGCGAGCATACACTTATTTAAATGCTCTTTAAATTCAGATACGCTCTGAATCACGGAATGTATACCTTCCGTCGGCATTTCTAACAAATGTTCATATAGTGGAATGTTACTTATGTCTAACACCGACAAACTTTGCTGAAGGTCCTGCATCGGTTCAGCAATAGCTGTAAGTTTAGATGGGTTGATTAAGTTGCCTATCTCATTTGATCCTTCCATCAGTAGAGGGTGTAGGACCTCTTCGATTCCAGAATGCAATTCACCTAAGCCTATAACGAATGATTTTAAACTAGAATAATCACTCACTTCAGATAACGTATCTAGTGCGTCAATAATTTCAGGGTTTTGTAATACAGTAATGTGTTCGTGCAATGTTTGTAGCGCTTGTGCTGTTGCATTAGTTTGTAGTTCCTGATTGAAAGGCATGATGGCTTGTTCTACCGCAGTTTCTTCGGCAGCTGGCAGTACTAAACGGTCGGATGGTATAGTGTCTGCTGTTGTCTTTATTCCTGATATATCTTCCAGAGTAGACATATCATCTGCTGCTTCTACACCTGCCTGTTCTTGTATTATTAAAATGCAATTCTGTAAATTTTGTACTGCGCTTGCCATATTCACACTGACATCATAAGGACTAAGATCTTCACCATTTTGAGAAATAACATCTTGCTGTAATATTTCAAGCGCGGTGTGGAGCTCGTGAATAGGTTCAGCGATCGTAGACATTACTTCACTGTTTTGTTTCAAACTTTCAATGTTTTCGACAATTTGTTGATTTAAAACAATTATATTCTGGTTTAGTTCACAAAGTGGCGTAGCAAAGGTTTGGGCAAAGGTTGACACTTCTGAAATTTCAGAAATATGTTCTTCATCAATCCCACTAGCTTTAAATGAAGCTACACTTCGTTTTAGTTCCTCTAAAACCGGACAAATGCACTCCAATGTAGGGGCAATACTAGTCTTGAACTCCTGTGTTGATTCTATTGCCTTCAAATTTTCTATCGCGGCTATCGCGTGGTCAATATGTTCCATTACAACTTTAGCTTTTGTTTCGGCATACTCATGAGGAGCTATGGGTTGTATGTGTTCGGAATCAACATGAATGCTGACTTCCTCAGCTGTGTTAATAGCCTCTTGAATATTAACCAAAGTGTCGGAGATATTTGTAAGGAGAGAACAATTTAGCTCAGAATCAAAAACGTTTGTAATGAACTGATCCTGAATAATGCGTAAAGTGTTATTGAGGCTAGCAAGAGACAAAACGTTATCAACATCTAGATTTTTGATCGAAGCATTGATTCTATTAACTGCATCACAAATTTCCATCAGAGCGAAATATTTCTTAGATTCATTGCTTTCAATTACATTTTCTAAAACTTTAGTTAAGTTTTTGTGGAATACGGTTATGTGATTCTTTATTTCTGGCATTGGTTCTAATTTCGGCAGATTATTTTCTAATGCTATTAGAATCTGGGCCATCTTTTGTAGTGCATCCAGTTTATTTTCGCTCTGTAAAACATCAAATGTACCAACGTTATTTTCAATGACCTCAATTTGTGTTGAAATTTTATACAGATTTTCTTTTATGGAGGTGAGGGCCTGTTTCAGCACGGCTTCTTCTTCACCTTCAACCTCAGTGGATAGTTGCTCAAAAGAAGTCCTAAGTTTGACAACGGGCTCCATAACCGTTTCAATGATTTCAGTGTTATATTTATGTAAGGCCGTAGTTGTTTCCTTTACTGAAAGTGTTTCAATTTGTTCTAAAGCTGTTTGGAGATCTTGAATAGAGGCCGACATATCATTGAGTATTACTTCACTATTGCGCACTTTAGCGACATCTATTATTTTTCCACTGTCAGCAGACTCAGCTATACATAGTAACGAAATAAGAGGACTTTTTAACTCAAACACCGCTTTTTGTGTATCTCTCAGATGCTTTACCTCAAGAGAAGGTTCCTCTACTTTAATTTCACTAGCTTGACTAAGAAGATTTCGGGCTTTAATAGTATCATTTGAGAATTTAATCACTGAACTCATCTCGTTATTCAACGATTCGATTTCAGTGAGAACTCTATCTTCAGTTAATAAATATTCTTTGGAAGTAACGGAGTTGATATCCGAGATCAATTTCTGCATTTCACTGCCGCATGTTTCTACAAATGCTACACAAGTTTTCTTAACAAGAGTTTTACTGTCACTTTCCATATCAATACATTTTTCAATGATAGTCAGCGACTGCTGAAGTGCTTTCAATGGTTGAGGCAAACTATTGAATAATGTACTGCTAGCCTCTTTAGATTCGGAAGCAGCTTCTTTGGCTGCATCTGCAATACTATGTATTTCCGACAGCGGAGATATTAAACTACTGATAATTTCTAAACTTCTTGAAGCAGTTGCTGCTGATGACATCAGTTCTGACTTAAGAATAATATCTCTTTCAATAATTTGAACATCGTTTATGACTTTGGATAGTGAAGAACTGATGTTGACCATTTTCGTTTTGAATTCTTCGTCTGTCATTTTGGGTTTTTGCGGCATTTCCATTTCAAATGATTCTTTTTTCCGAAGGGCTTCTTCTCTTGATTTGCTGACAGACTTCTCACTTCCTGAGCTGGATCGTCGAGAACTACGGCTAGTGCGACGTTCTCTCTTAGGTTTTACAATAGGAGCTGGTTCAATGTCCAAATGTTTCAACGCTTCATCTTTGAATAAAATAGTTTTTGTCGGCTCCGATGACTCCTGACCACCTTCCCCTGAAGGCTTTGAAGATTTCGACTTAGGTTTACCAGAACTGTGGGCACTCGCAAAGCTTTGCATATCTGATATGGCTTGAGTGTCATCGTCTCTCTTTTCTTCCGACAACGATTGATCACGTGATAAGCTGAAAAAGTCATCGGCGCTTCTCTGGGAATCTGACTTTTTCCTACCTAGTTTGATATCCGATCTTTCTTCAGACAACAATGCCATAGTTTTTTCCAAGTAATCCTCTCCAGCAATCTCAAAGTCTTGATCTAATGATAGCTGTGGTGGGCCGTTCTCGTCCGCAATCGATAAATCTTCGAGATCTGCTTCTGTACGCATATCTTCATCAGGAGACACAAAATATTCTGGGGATACGTCAATTATAACTGCTTCCATCAACAAATTACCTGATGTAGATGTTTCTTTTACGAATCTTAAAGGTGGAAGTTCAACCACGTTGTGTTCCGTTATGTTTTCTGATAATTGATCGGCGTACATTTCCACAATTTGTAAGGCTTCTTCTTCGGTTAAGTCAGGTGTTTCGTAAAGAGACACAGACACTTCTTTACCATCAAATGAGAAGGATATCTCTCCTTTATCATCAAGTGTGGTGACGTCCCCAACTGGGGTGTCATACATCTGCGAAGTTCTTTCTTCGTGTATGGTGCTAAGAGAAAGATTCCTTTGTAGAGCTTGTTCTTCAGCTTTCTTCTTCTTCGCTTTCATTGAATCATCAAATCCAAGGAGTGAAGCAGAACTGGCGGCAATACCCATACAGTTCTGTGCTTCACAAGTATAAGTACCAAGGCAGCAAGTGCCGTCTTGGCCGGATATTATCCTGTGAATATCGCCTGGTTTTAATTCCTCTCCGTCTTTGTACCATTTGAGGACAGGTTGTGGGACACCGATGACCTTACACTCAAGGTTGACAGCTCCCTCGTCAGATAATATGGCTTGGAGATTTTCTAAGAATCTTGGTTTTTTGTAGTGTCTGGGTATGATTAGTTTAAGGAAACATGAGGTGACGCTGTGTCCAAAGTCGTTCATAGCGACGCACTTCCACTCGGCTTGGTCGAGAAACTCGAGGCTCTGTATGTCGAGGAAGCACACGCCGCGCTCTTCCCGGCCGAGGTGGCAGCGAGAGGACTCGTCCACCGGCTGGTCGTCTCGGTACCACAGCACCGACGGTTCAGGCGGAATGGCGACTGAAATAAAACACAAATAAATCAGAAAAACAATGTGAGAATTTTAACGTTACTGTGCAATTTATAAATAAATACAAACTTTAATTCGAATCAGTGAAGTGATAAGAGTTTCAGTTTGAAAAGTAGTCATTGTTTCTTTTTGTCTGATGCAGTTTTGTGTGTACCAAACCGCATTTAAACATTCTCCTACATTAATTTCGCACAATTTGTATTTGCACACTACAGGACGACATTCTGCTTTCTGTTTTAAAAGGCGTTGCGACGCGGCCCATTTTCATTTAAAAAGAATGATAAAATTTATTTTTTATTAGAAATTAGAATACTTGGGATTTCACTATAATGTTCTTACTTAGAAGGAAAACCTTTTTAGTTCAATACACACAATTTCCGGTTAGACTGGAAGCTGACCCCATAGTTGGGAAAAGGCTATGCAGATGATGATGGTGATGATGACACAAAGCGTAAAGTAATAACTAACCTTTAACTGTAAAACGGAATGGCTCATCAATCTTCGCTTCGACGCTCTTCAATCCCTGAATAAACTTTGGCGCCTGATTCTTGGAGAACAGCTGCAGCTTCTCTTCCTCATTCAGCTGGTTCTGGATATCTTCTACGGTCAGCTCAGCAGAACTGCTGGCTTGGCCCATGCAATTCCTGGCTATGCAGCAGTACGAGCCTAAAGAGTTAGTTCCTGTAAGCTGGTAGACGTCTCCAGGCTTTAATTCCTGGCCGTCTTTGAACCAGCTGAGGACAGGAGTGGGGAAACCCACGACTTTGCATTCGAAGGAGACCAGCCCTTCCTCTGTTAGTACTGCTTGCAAGTTCTCCATGAATCTTGGCTTTCGGTAGTTTTTGGGCACTGTGGATGGAAAAGATAATCTTATTAGCATATTATACCTACCAGTAATCGCCAAAGGGTTTGACAGACGTGTACCTATAAAAGTACTCCGACATTTTGGCAGTTATGTGTAAGAACCATGGTATAAGTAGGCGAGCCCAATGCCATCAACCGAGCGCAAATTCTGACACTGGGCTGCTACTGACATATTCCATAAGAAAAATCTCAATAACACTGCCCGATGTGGGAAACCCGAAATAAATAAATTCAAACATCGTCGCACAACGCCTCGCCGCGCCTTCGTAGTATTTTTGGGAAATTCGTTCGAAACTCAGTCAAGTAAGCAATAACCCTCACTCTAGTGCACGCTCACTTGACTGAGGTTCGATGGAAACAATTCGAAAGCACACTTCTCTTATTGTTTGCGAAACGAGAATGTATGACAATCAGAATATTTGATAAAAGTCACTTTTTATGTTTGATTTTATGTCTTTCCTTCGGATTATGTATTAGGAAATTAGCGAAACGGGAGCAGATGATACACCAAACACTTAACATAGAGCATGACTGAGTGACTTTTGACCAAGGTTAGGCCAAAAAAAAAAAAACCTGGGCCGTGCAAAAGCACGTTGGCTTGACGATATCATCAAAGTCGCCTATAATAATCAGGACAGTGGTGGCAATGATCTTTATATAAGGACCAGATTCTATGCAACTTAAAACGACTTAGTATGCGTTTTAAATGCTCGAAATATGCAACAAAAGTGCCAAATTAAGCAACGTAAAATTTAAATCATTACCCCATTTTGTTTTTAATTAGGTGCTACTTTTTCGACGAGATATTGTAATTATGTACTTGAAAATTTTGATACTCGAGCGCAGTGCCCAAAAATCAGTAGTCCTATTGAGCTTTCTTGTAATTCAAATATTTTCACAACATGAAAAAGATCGTGTTTACAATAACTGAGGTCAATGGGCACTATAGAGTAATAAGAAGACATGCTGCGCCGACTCCAACTAATGGGGATAAGGGCAAGAGATTGATGAATGGGCACTATAAGTATTTAGTTCAATTTAGCTGCTTACTAACACTATCAGCTTCTGGTACATTCTCGCATTTTTCTTTGTAGATACTTTCTAGTTTGATAGATAAGTTAAAGGAAACATGCTTCAGAAACATCCTCGTTTCGCCGAACCCGGGATCTTCAGCAGTCGCGCTTGCGATTATCCGGTCTCTAATGGTGGGTATCTTACCATCCATGGTGATATAGCAAGTGGAGATGCCGATGCGGCCCCCGGAGCTGGTGGCGACACACTTCCACTCGCCTTCGTCCGGCCACTCCGCGCAGCCCACCTCCAGCAGGTAACCACCAGCACCGTCTTCTAGTACGTGGTACCTGGAATGAACATGTCATGTCAAGCACGAATAAACTTTAATTTTATTTTTAACCGACTTTAAAACGGAGGAGGTTCTCAATTCATCGGAACCTTTATTTTTATTTTTATGTATTATATCCGATTACTCGAAGATGGCTGGACGGATTAAGATTTTTTTTTTTGTTTGAAAGATTATACTTCCCAGGTGGTCACATGATCATCAAGTCGGGATCTGATGATGGGATCTTGAAAAAATAGAGAGAACTCTTCAAATTTTATAGGCACACTTGAATTGCGATTTGGGTAGCTTTTGGAAGAGTACTTTCTCGGAGTGGTCCAATTTCAATTTGGTGAAGATCTGATGGAGAACTTCGGAGATAGGCAAAGGAACTCCTTAATAGATGATAGCAAATGGACTGGGATTGCTGACTCTCATGTCTGTCTATTGTTTACACCAGTACATAATTAACATCACGCCGGTACGCTCGCTGTGAAGGGGTAAGCACATAAGAACCACAAAAAAATGAAAAATAGACAACACTGTTTTCCAAAAAATTAAACCGACTTCTAAAACAAAAAAAAAGTAAAAAGTTTCTTTAGCTTCAGAAGTCGGTGACTTTTGTTAGTTTGATTTTGTTTTTTTATCACCAACATCTGAAGCTAAAGTTATTTTTTACTTTTTTGTGTTTTTGAAGTCGGTTTAAATTTTTTTGGTTGTTACTCGTATACTGCCTTTGTAAAAAACAATGTACTTGTTACGGTTTAAAAGATACAGCCCTGTTCCAGACGATAGACTGCGGAGCCTCAGTAATACAGTCCATGTGGCCCACTTTTTTGGCTAGGGAATCCTAAAAATCAAAGCCGTGTGGGAAGTGTATTTATCAAATTATTAATTATATTTTCTGTAACTTTATGAGTTACAGAAAATATAATTAATAATTTACTTTCTGTAAAAGTGTTATATTTCCTGTAAAAGAGTTATATATTCTGTATAAGTGTATCTATCTATCACATTGCTAATTGAATTGAATATACACACATCAAAAGTGTCTAGGGATCAACATATATTTTTGCAATAACTTTTCTCCTGATTGATATTAATTAAAATTTTCTTTAAGGATTCATCAAATAAAGTGTTTTCGTTTGTCACAGTAACGATAAACCAAGTCACCTTTGCATTAATAAAGAAATTTGCCATTTTCCTAATAAAGGGATTTTTGACATTTGAACCACTAACACAAAAGTTCGAAAAAAAGACTGAAATAACAGTTTTCTTTAAAATTTTATTGGGTAACTTAAACAATTAATAATCCGTGTTTCTACCGCGAACACTAACAACACAAGAACATCGGTTTGGCATACTCAAAATGAGTTCATCCAAATCACGCTGTGGAATGGCCGCCCATGTTCGTTGCAACAACAAAAAAAGGTCTTCTTGCGACTGGATACCCTCCATATTCGGCAGAGCTCTTCTCTGTAGCATATCCCATGCATGCTCAATCGGATTCAAGTCTGGCGACTGAGCAGGCCAGGGCAGGACATTGATGTTAGCTGCGGCGAGAGTCTGTCTTACAACTCTTGCGGTGTGCGGTCGTGCATTATCATGCATTAACTGAAATAAGGGACCGATTTGCACTTGTAGAGGAACGATGACGTCTGATACAATCGTCTCAGCATAAATTTGAGCGTTGAGGTTGCCTCTGATCCAAATCAACTCAGTTCTTCCGCCGATCCAAATACCCGCCCATACCATGATGGTTCCACCACTATAAGGATGGACTTCCTGGCAGGATTTTAATCGCTGTTGGCGTCCAGGGGTTCTCCAGTGTCGTATACGTCTTGTATCCGGTCTCATACCAAAACGAGACTCATCAGAAAAGCACACGAAACGCCATTGTTCTTCTGCCCAATTTCTGTGTTCAAGAGCCCATTGATATCGTATCCTACGATTGTGCATTGCTATAGGTGGTACCCGTAGCGGTCTTCGGGAATGAAGGTTCACTTCATGCAAGCGGTTTCTGACTGTTTGGTCGCTAATTAAGTTCCCTGAAGAGTGATGAAGCCTCACGGCTAACATCATGGCGGTTATTGTTGGAGCTCTTCGAGTTAAGATTTGAATGTATCGGTCTTGTCTCCGTGTGGTGCAGCGATACCGTCCTCCATGGCGCTCAGCCACGGTACCAGTGCTTCGGTAACGTGTCCAAAGTCGACTGATAACACTCTGACTTGTATTCAGAGCTAAAGCCACAGTAAGTTGCCGGGAACCAGCTTCTATCATTCCCACGGCTCTGAGCATTTCTTCCCTGCTTAAATGACGTCGCCGCTCCATAATAACGTTGGTTTTAATCAGTAGTAGGGAAACAGTAGCACTAATAATGTCTTCAATGCGTTGTATGTTTTTATAGGGAAAATATTGACAGCTGATTTTCATCTTTTACTCGAATTTGATTCACAGTTCCTGATTCAAATTATGAAATGCACCAAAAAGGATCCATATAAATTTATAAAATCATAAATTTATTACAAAGCCACATCTCAATCTCAAGAAATCCACATAAAAATGCTTGATCCCTAGACACTTTTGATGTGTGTATTTCGTTAATCACAAAAATATTGTTTATAAAACTTCGAGTGTGCAAATACAAGTGTACAATCATTTATTCCGAAAACTATCTAAACTAACTAACTAACTATCTAGATATCGAGGAACATTTAAAACAACAGAATTCATAACATTCGCGACGTAAACATTTCATGTCAGGATACAAACTAGACCGCTTTCCATGGATTTCCAAAATTGCTGGTGTGCACTCCGACATTCCGGTTTCAACTTTCAACAATTATAGACTCAGAGCTTAGATACTGACAACATTCCTTAACATGAACCTACAGCTTAAAATGGCAACATGGTTTTCGGAATAAGAGTACATTCCCGTGGTAAATTTACCTTCGGTAGAAACTTGAACCTTAACAGGCCTAATACACCTGCTATGTGCATCACGAATTTGAACACAAATAGTAAGTAGGCACATAAAGCTTAGATTTGTTTGAATATTTAATGATCATTCTGTACGCATTAGGTACAAATAGGCTGCATAGTACGGTGCTGGATTAACAACAACAAAATCCATTAATTTTCAAGCTACTTTGGCCCATAGATATAAAGGGTGTAACAAGACCCTTACCGAAGCCGAAAGGCAATTGTTCTCCCCATCATTACGATATTTTTTTTGTTCTAGACCATACCTGGGAACCTTCTAGTTACGGAGATATTGGGGGTCAAAGTTCAAACTTTGTTTTAGATACTTGTGTTTTTAATGTAAGATTTTTACTTTAAACACCTCTACGACCCCCGCACTATTCAATCCATATATCAGCACAATGTTTTGAGTACGTTGCATTAAGTCCTACCGTAAAACGTGATTTTTCACCCCAAAAGGAAAAGTCGTTTCCCAGCAATAATTTTTGCGTAAAGTTTCATGTAGGTATAGAATGCTTGGTTGACTTCTTCGTGAAGGGTCCTGTTACATAACAGCTGTAGGTATAACGCCCGGGCAAATAGGTATACGCTTAATACCAATTCCTGATTTGGATTTGGTGTAGGATTTGGCGAAGCACTACTGATCTAGGGTTTATGTTGTAAAACAAGCTATAACCTGGTGTCTGGGTTTTTTGCCGCCCATGTGCCTCTGACTTGGCTTTACATGCCGCCAAGGAACATCTCTCGGGAAAGCTGGTTTCTTCACGATGTTTTCCTTCACCAAGGCATGTGATAATTATACATGCAATTATGCGTGAATACGAAAAATCTCCGGTTTAAAATAATTACTGTTAATTTATATATACAGCGTGTAACAGAAAGGGTATAATCATATGGAATACTGTGGTACGGACCATCAAACTGAACAACTTTCTCTATGGGACCACCATCGAAATCGTAAAAAAATAATCAGCTGTCCTATACAAAATTTCAATACCTACTCGACCCAAATGTATGGGACAGCTGATTATTTTTTTACGATTTCGATGATGGTCCCATAGAGAAAGTTGTTCAGTTTGAAGGTCCGTACCACAGTATTCCATATGATTATACCCTTTCTGTTACACGCTGTATACAATACAAAGCCATGGAATCTTGTAATAGAGTTGTAAGTATTCATTTATTTAGGAAGTATATCTACTATGATATACAGACTACAAATAGAACTTAGAGAGAAATTGATCACAATCTTCATGATCGCAATTATCTTCATAAAATTTTCAGTGTAATCGCAAATTATGAATTCAAGTAGTTATTGAGAATCTGTCGGATCATAAGGATTTGCACACAAAAACGGGTCAATTACCTCTCACTGGGTTCAATCTTCCCCTCCTTGTTGTACCAAACGACGCTGCGGGGCCAGGGTGGGACAACGATGTGGCAGCCGAGGGTCAGAGGCTCGCAGATCCTCACGTACTGGTCTTCCAGCTCCTTCGTGAAGATCGGAGGAGGCTCTGGAGTCACACTACTGGAAATTGAAGAAGGAATAATGTTCGTTGTGAAGGAGAGATTTCGACACACGATTTTATTTAAGATGGAAGAGTAGCCATAACTATTTCATGAATAAGTCATTCAATGGGGTTAAATGAACTTAGAGGGTTGTATTGATGATTTTAATGCTTATAATTCTGTAGCTATACGTGTTACTGACGCGACAAATTTTTCTTCAACATACAACCTAAAACAGACCTCCAAATTGCAAAAAACGTAAGAAAATTTGAATTTCGCGGGCTACCCTTGCGCTTCCACCTTAAGTAAAAAGTAAAACAAATGTTAAAAGTCGACGAGGCAAAAATAGAATGAATGGTGTTTTGTGGTTTCTGTATGGCCCATGGGAGGAACAAATGAATTTATGTAACATAAAGTAATAAGCTTTTTGTATGGAAAATCTAACAAGTCAATGAGGTGTCATAATTACAAAAGTTTCGTTAGTCTTGTGAACTATCTTAAGACCCGGTATCGAACCCGGGGTTCAGCAGTGACTCCCGTTGCTCCGGGTTCGATTCCCAAGCCGGACAAAGTGTTACTGGGTTTTTCCATCACGAATCTCTCAATAGCAGCCACAGTTTAGAGTTGTGCCCGGTTGATGGCAATAGGCTCGCCCCAATTACGTGGGACTTAACCATAACTGGCGAAATGTAGGTACACGTCCGGCCAAACCTTACGGAAATACAGGCGAAATATTATGTTATATCATAAAATCTCACAATATTTACAAGATGAGGTGAAACTTACCTGGAGCTAGGTCTGGCAGACCCCTCCCTGCTGCCGCGGCCGACGACGTGGACCTTGGAAGAGGAGTAGGCCCTGCCCATGCAGTTGACAGCCTCGCAGGTGTACGTGCCGAGCGACGTGGGGTCCTCGGCGTTGGCTGTGAGCGCGAAAACATCTCCGGCCTTTATCTCGCGACTGTCCTGGAATTTTATGGGAGGATGGTTTAGCTTATACACAAACCATTTATTTAAATTAGGAAATAGGTAATAGGTAGGAAATTTTGATTATCAAAAACCAAAAATGAAGCTAGCCCAGTGACAAGCCATTATAACTGTGAAGGGACTGTAGTTGCTCATTACAACGGGCAAGACACTCGTCATCTAACAATAAATATATTGTTACAAAATCTTGGTAACATTATTTGTTACCCGACTGCGCCAGAAGGAGGGTTATGTTTTTCGAGAGTATGTATGTATGTTTGTATGTATGTATAATTGTTTGGCACGCTCTGTGGCCTGAACGGCTCGATGGACTTTAGCTTGAGAGATGTCGTTAGATTCGTATTTACTGTGAGAGTGACACTGGGTATATCAAAATAAAAATTATTCAATAATAAAACAAAAAAAAAAAAACGGTAATTTAAAAAATTAAAAAACCCGACTGCGTAAGAAAATAAAATAAAAAGCATAGAACATAGCGACTTAACAGTCGGGACCCATTATCATATATAGACCGGCTTAAATCGTCCCAATAATGGGTCCCGACTGTTTAAGTCGCTATGTTCTATTCTTTTTTTTTTTACGCTGTCGGGTTTTTTGATGTTTTCTTTTGAGCTGTAGCGTAGCGTGTAAATCGTGTAGCGTTGAATTTGAAAGTTCAACACATAATTCTATGCATTGTACGGGATCAGTGATGTAATTCCAAGAAAAGAAAGAGACAGATATAATAAAAATTGATCTCATTATGATATCATATATATTATGTTCAAAAATAAATTCTTTTTTTATAAATGATCATTTTTTTTTATTTTCGGGCTGAAGAATTAACGCGAGCTGAAAAAGTAAAAATCAGAAGAAATCTCATTATAGATATTATATTGCTATTCTTTTTAAAAAAAGTTGATTCACTTTATAAAGGTTTTTAATGTTATTTTATTCATATAATTTTGAGTAATAAAACAATTTTGGTCAAGACTTTCTAATTTTGGTGTCAGATATCAATTTTGTTGTCTTACCAATTCTAGTGTCGTGTCGATAATACCTATATTAGAAGCTTTCAGTAGAAAATATTTTTTTCTTGTTAGATAAAATATCATAATTCTTGAAATTCACTCTTTTAATAAACTTTAGATCTTTCACGAAGATCCCGGCTTAGTAGCCAACAGTAAGTATCCAACTGTCTTGGAATTCCACTAATAGAATATCATAACTGGCAATACTAAGAAAAACATATAAAAGGAAAACAGCACGGAGCCGTAGAACACATCTTTGCCTTAGTACCTTGACATTTTCCGTCGAGTATTAGTTGTCAATAATGGAATTTCTAAGTAATAATCTCAAATAGGTCGTGGAAATTTAAATCGTGAGTTCGGTATTTTATCATTTCTGTACCTAAATAGACCGAGAAAACATAATGCGACTGTTTTTTTTTTATAATTGGCTTCTTTACCTCACTATCAATCATTGAAATGCCTATTAAATCTTGAAGATAATGATCACTTTTAGAGTCCAGGCTGGTGAAATATAATGTGACACTCTCTCGGCTTTCTTTACTACCTATTCAATAAGCAATGAAAACTAAATTTATCTCGCAATGATGTGATATAGTTCCATTTTGACAAAGTTTTTATTTAGTTTTGATTTACTGTACGTATACTAAGTACGGCGTCGCGTCTCCCGCGTCTCATAACCACAGAGGTGTTTTGGTTTTTTTTGTTCGTTTTCATGGTGTTTTCATTAGAATATTATTAAATCCGGTCAACTATGAATCGATGAGTCGATTAATACAACTAGATCGTGTGACAATGCAAATAAACGTTAATTACCAACGTGCGATGAGCGATCGTCAACGTTGTCACGTTCTTCTTAAGCACTAGCTGCTAGTTTTCTCATAATGCATCTATACAGGATAACGATCGAGATACTTAATGTCTGGTATTTTAAGCAAACAAAACCTATTTTCGTCAGCTTAGCGAACATTTACGAGGGCCACAGAGTCGAGACTGAGTTACGATCCTCTTCATTCCCTTGAATTCCAGGGCAACGAAATACCGCGCAAGTTGTTGTTCGACATCGCAATGTATTCATATTGGTACAGTATATTCTTTTCTCTATGTACAAAAAGCCTTACCTTGAACCACCGCAACACGGGTGTGGGGACGCCGACCACCTTGCATTCCAGCGAGACGGTCCCCTGCTCTGTCAGGAGCGCGCGTAGCTCCTCCACGAATTCAGGCCGCTTGTACGCCTTAGGTACTGGTAAAACAAATTGTTAAAAAAAAGTTATTCTTTCAACTCTCCCAATGATTAAAATGAAACAATGACATGAGTTCTAAATGACCTCGGACTTCCGACGTTACCTAAGTCGAGACGCGTACTGTCATTAATTGTTTCTTCGCGTTGCGTTGCATTCCGTTAAGTTAGATCACGTCGACGAGTGATGTGCTGTAATCCATTTAATTTGTTTCCAGCGTATTCGCTGTTGCATCGCAACATGCGTGCCATTGAGTTCTAAAGCCAGACTCAGTGATTTCTATTTTATGATTGTAATTTTATGTTGTGAAGAACATCGAAGTTTGGTACTTAAAACTGTTATAAAATAGATATTATAAAATCGCTTTTCAGTTTTGCCAACTATCCTTAATATAAGTAATTAACTTTTGGTGTGTTTCTTCTTTTATAAGGCTTTTTCCACGATGTTTCCTTTCGCGGTTTTGAGAACAAGTGCGATAAAGTAAATAACACAATGACTTAATGTGTTTGCGTAAGAGCTACTAAATAAATTACTACACAGACGTTACTTCTTACTTCCTGAAACTTCCTACTTGTGACGATGTTTCAGGGGAATAACATAAATATAAGCAGCCTTGCTTCAAAGCATTCCAACAGCTGGCACACGCACCTCACTCTGTGAGTGAGTGCACGCGGGCCCAGTGCGGGTTCTTGCGGGGTTAGGGCATCTGGATGTCATACATCATCGATTTTTTTATTCTACTTTCTCTCAACTCTTCATCTTCCTAGCTTTTACCCAACTATAGCTATATATTATCTAAATTGAGGCCGGATGGAGTCTAACCGGATGCAGCTGAATACCAGTATTTCACATGGAACGACAGCGTAACGGACTTCTTCAAACCAGTAACAGGAACAATACCCGTTATGGACCATACACACCAAACCCTGCATGTCTTTCGAATGCGTTCAATTGACATTTAGGCTTTGGTGTGTAGTCTCCATTAATAAGACACCTCAGCTAAAAACCACTTACCAAGTACATTGAGATGCGCTGAACAGCTGGCCCTTCCGCCAGCATTCTCCGCGGTGCACGTCCATCGTCCAGCATCGTCCACGCTCACTGCCGCTACGTCTGCGCACCAGAAGTTGCCATCCCGGGCCAAAGCCACCCGCTCCGCTTCTAACAGGCGCCGTTCGTTGCGGAACCATGTCACCTGGGGAAATAAAAAAGTAGAATTACTTATGACTTCTTATCGTTTCGTTTCGGCGCGAGCTTAGCGAGTAATTTTAAGGCGATTCTCATACGACACAGCTCGTCCGCTCGGAGAGGTGAGGGCCGCTGGTCCGCGCGGACGGGCGGTGAGCGCCGCTCGTCCGCGCGTTCGGGCGGTGCCGTGTCATAACCGCCTATAATACGAGCGCAGCGACATTTAATTTTAAACATCTCAGCATCATGCCGAGATACCTTCTGTGCCGTGCCTGATACGTTCATAGCACGGCCATGGTATGGTACAGTGTAGTGGGCAGACTCCTTAAGCAGAGCGTTGAAAATTGTTCGTTTAAAATCGTTTTTATTAAAATGAAATGTAAAAAATAGGTTTGTCTAAGAACACATATTGAGCGCGTATGTAAAGTTTCGATTCCGTTTAGGAGTTCTCTCGTGACGAGGCAATCCTGGCTGCAGGATCCAGTCATCTCTGTCATAAAATTGTATTGTGACCCGAACAAAAGATGTGTGCAAAATTTCAGCTCAATCGGATACCAACAAATTATGGAACCGACAACTTTCATAATTATGTACATACATACAGTGCAAGTCATATAGAAGCTTGTAAACACAAGGTACAAACAAAATCATAAAAGCTTTTCATTATTCGTACTACAAACAACCAATTTAATAAAACAATGAAATAAAAACATACAGTAAAAAGGGATCCAATTCTTGTAATGCACTGAATGAATATTACTGCCCTGTTTGAAAACAGCTACTTATACCCTACGTAAACTGACGTAAATGGTGTTCTGACATGTCCGCTTTGTGCTCGGAGCTTTTCAGCCAAAGTTGGATATGCTAGCCACTTGAGAGCACATGAAAGAGCAATTCACCAAAGTTCTAGACAACCTCCCTAGAAAGCCATCTGAAATCTGCTAGACGGCATCATCATCATCACCATGTTTGAATAAACAAATATTGTATTTGATACTTCAAATTATATTTGCGAACAAAACTGTCAGAATAATGGATGCAAAACAAAATATCACATAATTATGAATTAAAT
Source organism: Eugnorisma glareosa (assembly GCA_947578425.1). NCBI lineage: Eukaryota > Metazoa > Arthropoda > Insecta > Lepidoptera > Noctuidae > Eugnorisma > Eugnorisma glareosa. The sequence continues at coordinate 44,174,454 of OX387957.1, forward strand.
AACAGAAACCAGCTATTTTTTATGCACAAAACCAGTAAAATAAAACATTTGCCACAGCCGTGAATCCATTCGCTAAAATCTAAGTTCATTCAGATTATTCTCGACTCTCAAAATTTAATATGCATCATTTCATTGTATTCCAAACTGAAATTTTAATGTCTTCATCAAAATTTCACCTTGCTTTGCAGGCGAGGATATTCTAGACCGGGCAATGTAATTCCAATTTCGTTCTTAATTACGACTGCCGGTGCCGGGTGTCAATCAATATTTCAGAAACCGCAAAGCATTTCTATTCCTGCTATCATTTTAAATTCGCTGTAGCATTTCAGTCAAGTTTTGAAGTCAAAAACTTAAATCAATATAAATTGTTGACTTCAAAACCTGATCCTTCACCATACCGAATCCAAAAATAATCACATGACTGGTACACACGGCTACACATCAAGCTATACATTTCCAGTATAAGCTGACCTCGCATTGTACGGAAATCATATACTATACGAGATCAGCGTAAACTGGAAATGTATAGCTTGATGTGTAGCCGTGTGTACTATGCTACTGTTTATTGGTTTGCTCGCTCATATTAAAATCATGAGGTATGCCATTTTGCCCACAATAAAATGCGTTTAGTGAACTCCGCAAAAAAAGTATTCCACATTGCGCGCAGTTAGAAATGAGCATTGCATTGAGTCGTAGACGGCTTGTGTACATATGTACAGTCATGTCTTTCAGCCTTTCATACCTTCGACTGCTCATTGAACGTTAGAATTTGTTTTACCAACTCAGCATTATACAATGTGTTTGGATAACAGTTATCGATACTAAAAAATGGCCAGGCTATTAAGAAGGATTTCGTCTGATCTCAACTCTACTCTGGTCTGGCCCAGTGACTTATAACTGAAAGAATTTGAAAAATCGAAGGTATAAAAAATACTCGAATGTACTTACAAATCAGACGCACACAGAATACCACTAACTTCTACTGACAAGCAAACCAACAAATATAGCATGAGGTCACGTTCGCTCTCAAAGCTTTTATTAGTTTACACGCTTCAGTAACAGACAATAATGGGTTTGAATTAATTAATTGTGGAGCAAACAGTGGTTGCATCTATTTTTGACTGCACTTGGCAAAAGGGTGTCCTGCCGCGGCCTGCCCGTGGTGCGCCCCGCTGTCCAACGAACGACTCCACCAACCCACATTTTGTTTAGAATTTTCCTCTTTAATAATAAGAGAGAGGGTCACAATTTTGCGGCTTTAGAAGTGAATATCTCATAGTCAATATCTCGTTTTTTCAACGTTTAGTTCCAGCCCTATTTTTGTTAGATTCTATGCTTTGCTGTGACATACGGACGGACAGGATAAATCTATAAGGTTTAGTTTTTTTGCCATTTGGCAACAGAACCCTAATAATAAACAAATCTCAGCAAAAGAATCCGCACAAATCAATTCAAAAATAACTTTCTTAATTCGCGCGCTTTGGACGCCATCTTTGTTTTTCCGGGAGCTGTCAAAAGAAGCGCGGGAACTGTGTAACAGATTATAAATACGCACAACGGATGTGGTATTGAAATAGACGAATTATGTCACGAGCAGCGTTGTTGGACATTCCGATGTATCTCAAGGTTCTTGCGTGGCGTTAATGAAACTGTGTTACGGCTAAACGTGGGTTGTAGTACACTCGCCGAGAAAGAAAAGTCGATGATTTGTAAAGTTATTCCAACTTTTGTCAGTTGGCTAGTCTTCAATGGACACATAGATTCAGACAGTATATTTTCTTGCGTAATTCTTTAGTGTGTCCAGATTCCAAAAAGTTTTATTGCACTTTTTCTCGAAGAATAAAGGAAACGCGTGGGTGCAATGTTAGATATTTTTGTATCTCAAAAATGCTTTTTTATTTAATTGCAGCAAAACTGACTCAGTTATTGTTTTCAACATAATTATTACAACTTTTTACGCACGCATTTTGTTTTTAAAGTAAAAATTCAGTAGAAATGGATTTTAATATCCCCCTCGAGGTTCTCAACTCGTCGAGTTCAGAAAGTAAGTGACAAGTGTTCATAGAGTAAGTGGAGGCCAAGTGGTGAATTACGAGTGGTCGTGTGTTCGTACCCGGGCAGGCGCATTAGTTTGTGTAATTTATTTCTTCGCCAATGCTCTCAAAACGGTGAAGGAAACCTGAAAACTACAAAAATTCGGAGACATGAGTCATCTACCAACTTGCACTGGGCCCGCGTGGTGGATTTCAAGGAGCTGCCCCTCTCATAGAGAGTAGACCCGTGTCCCAGCAGTGGGATTAGATTAGTTATATCTACGCTAATTATGCTATACAGCGTGTAACAGAAAGGGTATAATCATATGGAATACTGTGGTACGGACCATCAAACTGAACAACTTTCTCTATGGGGCCACCATCGGAATCGTAAAAAAATTATCAGCTGTCCTATACAAAATTTCAATACCTACTCGACCCAAATGTATGGGACAGCTGATTATTTTTTTACGATTTCGATGGTGGTCCCATAGAGAAAGTTGGTTAGTTTGATGGTCCGTACCACAGTATTCCATATGATTATACCCTTTCTGTTACACGCTGTATAGTAAGTAAATAATAAATAAAAAAACATTATTTATGTAAACTTTAAGCTACATTAAAGGTACAAAAGTAAGTTTGTTAAAATATAATAAGCTCTAAAAGCATATGCAAAAAGATCTGTTTCTCTCAGCACAATTGATTATTTTACTGATATTCCCGTAGGTTTATGTTTTTTGAGCTAACATTTTATTAATGTTTACATTTCATTGGAATAAAAATAAAACCTTTTAATAAGTTATTTAAGGCATACCCATCATATAGGTAGATAAAAAATACATATTAATCAAAAGCAATCTATAAAAGATAGAAAGATAGTTGAATTTTCCAATATTCTGATTTCTGTGTTTCACCGCAACGCAAAGGTACGCAGGATTCTATTTTCAATTCCAACTATAAATTTATTTTTAATTAAACTAAAAATGTTATTTTACGAATCTGTTATAATGGAATGTAGCCCTTAGTTGTGAATTAGGAGATAAAAGCTTTTAAGTGCCAAAATATCGGCCACGATGACAGACTTTGGCTCAAGGAAAGCAACAAATATACATACGTGTGTAGACTAGCTTTATTTATAGATGCATTAAATAGAACGGGAGTCGTGAAGGTATTTAATAGTTTATTTTATAACGAGGGACTAAACGAAGCCATATTATATCAGAAGTGGTTTGATTCCCGAGCGTGCAAGGGAGTCAATGAAACAAACTGTACTTTTCACTTTGAGTGCGAGAAAAATAGTCAATTTATTACCAACAAATATTCTTATTCCTCCAATCCATAAAACTTTCGTAAGTTTTTAGGTAAATCTTCCCCGGTTTTTGCGGAAAAAGATTATCTACTACGAGTATGTCTTTTGCTCTTTGCTCGACGTTAAACTCTTCACTGTCACTGGACATTCTTAATTTTATTTAAAACCGAACAAATCGCTCGACAAAAATTCTGAAATTTTCGCAGTCTGTTTTTTCTTCTAAACCAGTCACAGATTAACAATTTAAAACACATGGCGCCACATTCCTTGCGGAAAAACTATGAAACTAAAACTCTCAACATTTTCGCAATGAAGATGGTCCACACTCAATAGTATATTTACTGGCTGTTTGAGTTTGTCTATGTTATTAGCGTACTTTTAGAGCATGAGAAGTGAAAAGTACAGTTACAACATTGAACATTTTTATTATAAAAAAAAACTTCTGAAAAAATGAGAACTTTGAGAGGGAAAATACGGAACCCCTTATAGGATTATTCGCGTGTCTGTCAGTCTATCTGTCACAGCCAATTTGCTCCGACTCTACTGTACCGAATGGGTTGAAATTGGTACAAATGTGTAAGTCGGTGACCCTAAGACGGACGTGTAACATAAATTAATGAATTATAATTAATATGGGTCCACTTTTGGGATGAAATTAGTTTTTTTTTTTAATTACTTTTTATATTATAATATGCACCAAATTTATTTTTCTTTTATTATGTTGTTATTAATACCTTTATTTATTGTTACATTTTGCATCGCACTATTATGCGAGAGCATCCTTGCACTTGATTACAGCTCAATACAAGTACTGCGCTTCGGGTTGCGGCCTTGAAGCAACTAACGATGTGCTGTAGCGAACTTTGCAATGCGGGTCGCCGTCAACCAAGCATCCGTAGGTGCATTTATCTAAGTAACACTGAACAAATATTAAGCTGGGATACGACTGTTTTTTTTCCCTTCAATATAAGGCACTCAAAACATTGTGTACATTGTATAAAGTAAAGATAAAACATTTATAACTTGCGTATTATAAAGACGTGTGTACTTAGACGTTCAATATCTCTGTTACTAGAAGGTTCCTAGGTATAGACGAGTACAAAAAAATATCGCCAAAACGGGAAAAAGACCCATTAATGCGGTTAGCTTTAAATGCCGACTTACCTTACACTCCGTGGAACTGATGATCTCAACGAGGAACCGGGTCCTGGTGCCCACCTTCACGGTGAGGTCTTGTAGACGTCGCAGGAAGGTGGGAGGGTCCTCGCCCGTCGGCGCCTCGTCGGCGCAGACCTCGAGACGAAGACGACTGGTGTCACTCCCGGCTGCATTGCTTGCCTGGTTACAAAAGAAGTCAAGATAAAGAAGTTTGGATTAGAAATGCTGAGGATTGTGAGGTAGACACAAAATAAATTGAGCTAAAAACATTATTTATTTTTTTACAAATGGGGAATCATTTATTTATTTATTTATCAACATACATCTACCATTACAGCTAACCAATGCGGTAAATGCGCCTTAATTAATACTTAACTTAATTGTTACTTATAACTAATACCTATAACTAATTACAAACAAAGCATCCCTTGTGAATTCACCCAGAGAACAACAGAATAAGTCTGTATCACTCGCTATGAGGTTGAGCGTGCGAAGTGCACGCGTCAGCAAATAACCCCTCCCGCTCTGGGCTGAGCAGGAGGGAGTGTCAGACTTTTACTGACTAAAACCCATCCATGTTCCTTCCTTAGTGTTCCAAGGCCGCGGTATCTCTTTCGAACAGTCCCGCAACCCTGGCAGGCATCGGTCCTTTCGGACCCCTTCCTGTTTGCTGACTCTCTTTAAGGCGCGCGTGGAACACGAACGCGCCGTCGACACGGCCGGTCGTCATAAGACGGACGGACGGGACGGCGAGCTAGCCCATAGCTCCCCGTCCACAGTACTCCACAGGCCCTAACAACAACATCCATTTATTTTCAGGATACTTTGGCCCATAGATACTCGCGTATTCCTTATAGACTAACATACTCGTACATATGATAAAATACAACTTGTGTTTGGTTATATAGACAGTCGCTGGATGCAGGTGGCATTGGACACGTTGGTAATCGATTGGGGAGGCCTATGTTCAGCAGTGGACAACAACGGGCTGAAATGATGATGATGAAATAGACAATCCATAATAATTATAAATGTGAAAATAGTTCTGTTCTTTGTCTGTCTGTTATATGTTCACAACTTAACTGCTGAAGGTATTCTTAATGTATGTAATTTGCCCTCCTGAACAGAAGGTCTAAGTAGCAAAATGTCCAATTGCGCGAAACGTCTAATGAGCAGTAAGTCTAATTAGCAAAACGTCCATCTAGCAAAACGTCCAACTATCAGATGGTCTGTATAGCAGAATGTCTATTTAGCAAATCGTCAGATTCTCAAAATGTCTGGATACTCAGGCACAAAATTCAACACAATTATTGCATCGTGAGGGAAACGGACACGGCATTATAATACGAGTTTGTACATACAGACTCCTTGTCAGACTAGCATTGTTGAAAAAGCAACGAAAAGCGAAGAAATGGTTGCTTTTAGATAGATTTCGTCAGAAAAAAGGTCTTGCACCTAAAGTCATGTTTTCCGAAAATTTCACCATAGGGGGTTAACCCAATAACCCCCGTTATTGGGTTAGTTATGACTAGAGCCCAAATCAACAGCCGGTAAAAAAGTTCATGTATATATTGCATGTAATTAACTATTGTATGCCTAATGGGCGGGACATAGCTGATCACAATCTAATTATATAAGACTTGTATTATGTACCTTACTTATCCACAATAAAGACATTGATTGATTGCTTGAAGGATTTGAAAGAAATGCACCAGAATAGACCACGACCTGGGATATGACATAGGTTATTTCTTATCCCGATAGTATGTCCTAGTAGGACATTTTTCACCTAACACGCTTGCGAAGACGCGAGCAAAAATTAAATCAATTTCAGGAATTTATAGAAAAGACCTAAAATTTTAAGCTACATTTATATAATTTGTAATAACGAGAGCCTGTTCAAAACTTAAAATAAGAATAAACTACAAATAATATTCTTGGTATTTCAATGCCAACTTTCATCCCATCGCCGTGTTTTAGAATCGTATCATTTAACTTCCGAGCCATCAGGGGGGTTACTATGACGTCATGGTAGGCCACCAGATATCATAACTAATACCAATAATAAACTATAGAGGGCCGAGATAAATGACAATCGTTCTTGAAGCGTTTCGTATTTCCTAAACGACTTCCGACCGGACTTACATAGACATTTCGGTAGCTTATAATTATGTCAGTCCAATACACGGAGGATGGTTTATATTTCACAATAATGTATGTTAAAGAAAGCCTTTGTTATTTTTCCTTAGGTACGAACGGCGGCCAATTAAGCAATGCAAAACCAAATTAAGCTGATCTCGCATCGTACGGGAAGCTCATACAAAGCGAAGTCGGGTTATACTGACAGCTTGATTGGTCGCCGTGTGTACCTCGATGGCCTGGCCTTACCCCTATTTACAAATAGCACTGTAAACATATTTTCTTTAGCCTTAGAATTTAAAATGATCTGGTGAACCAGGTCACTAGGATACAATAACCAATCGATCGATAACCTTTTACCTCGCGATATAATTGCACCGAGGACCTAGCACAAACACACGACGTAAACTATACTGGGTGGTAGCACAAACACACGACGTAAACTATACTGGGTGGTAGCACAAACACACGACGTAAACTATACGGGGTGGTAGCACAAACACACGACGTAAACTATACTGGGTGGTAGCACAAACACACGACGTAAACTATACTGGGTGGTAGCACAAACACACGACGTAAACTATACGGGGTGGTAGCACAAACACACGACGTAAACTATACGGGGTGGTAGCACAAACACACGACGTAAACTATACTGGGTGGTAGCACAAACACACGACGTAAACTATACTGGGTGGTAGCACAAACACACGACGTAAACTATACGGGGTGGTAGCACAAACACACGACGTAAACTATACTGGGTGGTAGCACAAACACACGACGTAAACTATACTGGGTGGTAGCACAAACACACGACGTAAACTATACGGGGTGGTAGCACAAACACACGACGTAAACTATACTGGGTGGTAGCACAAACACACGACGTAAACTATACGGGGTGGTAGCACAAACACACGACGTAAACTATACGGGGTGGTAGCACAAACACACGACGTAAACTATACGGGGTGGTAGCACAAACACACGACGTAAACTATAGGGGTGGAAGGGGCACCGACGCAGAAACGAAGTGTCTGTTTGTGATATGTAAATAACAGCTTTTTACTGAATGCATATGAAAATATACTTAAACTGCACCTAGAACAAAAACACTTCTTTTTTCAGTTTTTGTCTCTCTGTCGGTTTGTTCAGGCATATCTCCGAAACGGCTGGACCGATTCTGACGGGATTTTTACTGGCATATAGCTAATGTTATAAGGTCTAACATAGGCTACTTTTATATTAGAAAAATAATTAGGGTTCCGTGCAAAAAAAATAAAACCCTTAAAATTCGTAACGAAATTCGATTAAAACAGGGAGTCATATTTGTTTTTTAAATGTCACGCGAACGAAGGTCGCGTGCAACAGATAGTCAGTAATATAAAAAAAAATCTGTTGTACTACAAAAGTGCGATACCTACATGGTCGATGAAAAATTTCAATGTGGTTATGTGGTAGGCGCTTGTCCGTCGATTATGTCATCACTCAATTCTCAAAATAAAAGACGACGACGAGTGACGTAAATTTATACCATCATAATATGCATTGGCATTCGCTCCATGTAAAATACTAGACTGGTATTCAGCTGCGTCGGGTTGGAGAGGAAGCCGACCCGAACATAGTTGGGATTTTGGGAAAAGGCTGCTGATGATGTTGATATCGCTACTTTTTGCCATTTGTCGCATTAAAACAAAGACAGCGAGATCAATGTTGTTTGGACCGAGTTCACCTTGTTTGATTCTCACGAAATAACGTACAACTGTACCGATGCTGAGATGCAGAACATGGTCATCATGGGCGATGGGTGTGCGACCAGTTGTCACTGGCTTCATGACTGTGTCGCTTACTTCGCTCGTTCGTGTTAGGCAGACCGTAATTGTGATGTCTATATTTTATTAGCTAAGCGATCAACAAACCTATATGTGACCTTCGTGGAACGATCCGTAAACTATACGGAGTAAATCAACTTTGACTAGTTTAAAAATAATATGTGTGTACAACTCGCAAAATACATGGTTTAAACGCGAAGTTGCAATATAAGCCCTATTAACAAAATGTATAGCTCTATCTATTTATAGGGTCTATCTATTCATACACGAAATCTCTTAAGGGGTCATTGTACTCATCATTATGAACAACTTTTACTATTGGAACAACCTCGAAATCGCAAAAAAAATCAGCTGTTCCCTACAATATGATCGCATTAACTCGTCAAAATGAACTTAACAGCTAATTTTTTTTCGCGATTTCTGGGTTGGTCCCCTTGTGAAAGTTGTTAATAGTGATGAGTACAATGAACCCTTAAAAGATTTCGTGTATGAATAGATACACTTTGTATAGTTTTGCTTTAATTGCTCCAACATGAGAACAGTAGTGCCGTTCGTAACGACTCCGACTTATCTAGATCGCGGGTAATAAAAAAAAACCAGGTAGCTATAATAATTGGATAAGGCAACAAAATCATGTTGTAAATAACACGGTGGAAACGCCAGGGTAGTCCACGAAATCCGAATTTTCTTACGTTTTTTTGCTATTTACATGTGTCATTGTGTCATGTCAACAAAATATGATTCGCGGCCGTAACACGGTAGGTATTTACAGAATAACAACAATTCAAATTAATTAATTATTAAGAATAACTAAGTCATTCAATGGGATCATTATCATCATTTTCTTGCCCCTATCCCAATTCATTTGGGGTCGGCGCAGCATGTCTTCTTCTTCCATACGTCTCCATCAGGGTTGTTGCTGATGCATATTTTTTTCACATCAGCGTATGCTGATGCTGACCTTTTATCATTGACATCAGCGGTGCTGATGCTGATTTTAATTATTTTCTTTAAAAAAAACAGCAGAAATGTAGTTACCATTGAAATATAGTCACCAAACTCAACAGTTTACAAAAAAAAAACAAAAACTTTCACTCGCAATGACGAATTATAACGTAATGAGACAAGTTTCAAGTTTGTGTTTGTTTGCAATCGCAATTCCCGCGGTCGACTCTTTAATTGGTCAAAACTCGCAAGCAAAAACTACACGTGATATAAGCCCCGCCTCCTCTGCGGTCATGTCACGACTCGAACTTCAGCATTAATAATCAGCATCGATCATCGCGGATGCTGATGCTGATGTAGAAAATGATGCTGAAGTTCAGCGGATGCTGATGCTGATACTGATGTTCGCAACAACCCGGGTCTCTATTATTCGCCATCTCATCAGACACCTACTTTCTTGCACTAATATTCTTTCACAGTCACACACAGTCCCACACGCTCAACCGAGACGCATCTTTTAAAAACAAATGAAACAAGCATAAGGTAAAAAAAAAACGTTTTTTTAGGTGTGACGTAATTTTTTTTCGTATTCTTTTCAGAAACCATTTCATTTGATACCCATATCATGGGAATGCATAAAAATTACTGGTCCACAATCCTTGGGAGTCCGAAATAATGGATTTGGAATGACGTCACTTAGCTGATCATGCATTGTCATGCAAACTAAACGTGAATTAAAAATACAGCTGAATGGGACTGGGGATAACTGTTTTGAAATTCTGTTGCAAGATTGGATCTATAGCAACATTTCAAGTTAAATAAAACCTTGTAATAATAAATAAAAAGTAGAGCATGCCACGACCCACAGCGACGCGGCGCGATTTGCGGCGCGTCGTACTCCAGCGAAGGAACCAGTGACATGCGCGCGTTTCGCTTGACGCACACCGGCGCCGGCGTAGCTTCGCGCGAAGCCGTGAATTTGGGGAAATTACCAAGAGTAAATTGAGGTTTTGGACAAGCACCACCGGTACTATTTATTCTGTTCCTCCGGATTATAGTATCTAGAACATTAATTCGGATACCCGAAGCCAATTTGCATCCACGTCGATCAGTGCTTTGTCGTTACAATGCGTCGTATTCCATTGCGATGACCAGTGTAGTCTTGTTTCATGTGTAAGAGACACTACTTCAATACAGTAACAACATAAAGCCGTAACGGGACCTGAACGTGTCGGTGGGACGCACAACAAATCAAGCTATGCCAAAACAAAAATTAAGTTTATCTCTCATTGTACGGGAAGCTTATACAAAGCGACGTCGGGTTATACTGGACATCTATAGCTTGATTTGTGTCGCAGGGTGTACAAAGGAATTTTAAGAAATATTCGATAGTTTCACATATCAAGTGATTGGTGTGAAGGATATCGTCAAGCACTTAGTTTGAAAACTAGATATTAAAGTTCCATGAAAGGGAAACTTCGGAATTGTCTAAATTTGATTTAAAGTACATTTTATGATAATTCTTTTAGAAAAAGATTTATGACAGGGTGCTGAAATTCATTGGTGCCGAGATAGGGCTAAACCAAAGTCCAACAATAGTTTAATTAAAGAATGTTCAGGACATTTTACGATACGCAATGAAAAAGCAACAAGTGACGCTAAGATATCATCATGGTTTTAAATCCTACTTATTTAAATCACATGACTTTGACGTATATCCTTTTATTACACAAAGTGAGACATGTGTCATGTTTATATGACGTTGTAAGAAAAATAAAACAGTACCTACCTAAATAAATAAAACACTACGACTTTCAGTTACATTTAAATGTTGAACAATAAATAACTTTATAGTAAGTCAAGAAAAACAATTTTAGGAACAATTGAAAGCTGACACGCACAAACCCGCGACAAGTCGTTAATTTGTGCAAGGCGCTGCCTGACTGGTTGATTACTGGTGAGAAATATATATAATTCAGAACTAGCAGTTTCCCTAAAATAAACAGCCCATACCACTACAAATTCCCTGCAAATAGTCTTCAACAATGCTCACGATCCATCCAGACCAATGGCTCAAAAAGATTCCTCTAAATCGTTGGTCTGGTTATCTGAGAGAGCATCAAACACTACAATACGTTTGGCGTCCAGCCGAATAGCTACAATGTTATCTCACTTTCAAAAGCAAAGGAACCTGTCCCAACATGGCCGGTTAGCGAGAAGCGAGAAGATTTAGCAATTATTTGAGAGTGGCAGTTGAACACACAGCTAATAATACAACATGTGACAGAAATGTGTCGTCATTTTAAATGTATGGTTAAAGACCATCATACTGGACAAAAAAAAAACAGATAACCCATGTTGCTCCCAAGGCGAAAGTAAAAAAAAAATCAGATAACCCATGTTGCTCCCAAGGCGAAAGTAAAAAAAAAATCAGATAACCCATGTTGCTCCCAAGGCGAAAGTAAAAAAAAAATCAGATAACCCATGTTGCTCCCAAGGCGAAAGTAAAAAAAAAGCCTTCAATAATAGTGTTTTCGATGAGCTCTGGCACCCAATGTAAGATTTAACTTATATTTAGCGTCCTCGCCTATGGTTTGAACATGTAACAGTAGTTACAGAGTATGTCATCTGTTTTTTTTTTAACGTATGGTTAGTTTGTGTCATCAGTTGATCAGTGATCACACATTTCTGGCACATTAAGGCCACACATTACTGGTCCATGCCGTGTTTATTTAAATCTTAACTGAAACGGGACGTTTAAACATCTATTGTACACACGTTTCTTAAAGGTGCAGTCATACTGAGCTGATTCGACAGCGTAGTTTTACAGATAATATACTGAAATATCGGTCAAAGTACAATATTTGCAGTCAGTCCGCTATTAAGTCGCTAGTTGCTGCCTCAGGCAGTGGTACAGGTCCCTAAAGGGGCATACTCACTTGCAAGGTATACACATTGGTATCGCCGGTCCTCGCTGCGGATACCGTCAGCCGGACTCCGCCTGCATCGTCGGTCGCCGCAAACCGTTCGTCTAGCGACGCTCCTGCTCTGCTCCTGTGTGTCGCACAAACATATTTTATTACTAAGGAAGGTTGATTTTAATTTGACACGATTCGTGATTCTATGAAAAATTTAACTACAAGTTTAAGGTACGTGAATGTTGAAATTATTTTAAATAAATAAATAGAGAAGATAATAATGGCAAATTTCACCAAAGCAATGAAAGTAAATGCGATCAGTACATCTAAACGGCGTTCATATCAATAACTGAACTCTCTGAAAAGTGTTTTAAATTATTGTCACCGTGTTTTCATTCATTGGTGATATCTGCTCATCAACATAATTTGTTTTCTAATATTCTAGATTTTATTCTAAAAACAGTGAGATTTATAAAACTTATAGAGCGGACATTGGATATATTTTCATACAAAAATTTTAATTCCGATCATTTTTTATTATGAGACATCATGAATGCTACCTGACAAACGGGCTTATGATACTAGAGAGACCGATTTCTTACTATGAAGTAACAAATATTGGACTACGTTTTTCTTTGTCTATCGCTCATAAATATTTGAATATCTTTGTCTAAAAATAATAAATACGCTTCATTCTTTTTATACATAATTCATGACAACAATTCTTCGTAATTTGGGACTACTCTATAGCATTCTATGTTCCACATTTAACATAAAGATGAATATGACATGACACGCATTATGCATGAAGTATTTGTATTGTTATAATGACCCATGAAAGACACATACACTGAAACACGTACGTACTCTATTTTAATGACACATTAAACTAGCGAACGCAAGAACGATTCCATATAAAAGTTCTAATATGAACACACACAAAAAAAATGGTTTCTTAACTCATACATAAAGAAATGTACACACGGCGTCACATCAAGCCATAAATTTCCAGAATAACATGGTCTCGCTTTATTTAGATTTCCCGTACAATAGCCGCATAAACTGGTTTTGTATAGCTTGATTGGTCGTCGTCCGTACAAAAGGCCATTGACAATTATCATTGACATCGTTTGTAGACGTCAATACCCACTACGTTTTCTGAGTTTCGTTAGTTATTTTAAAGTGTACTCGTATAACCAAAACTGAAAAAAATAACGAATGGAAACCTTACAATGCAAACTAACGAGAATAGAACTTGAAAAAGTCACCGATGCTTTCTCAATAGTATCCGAAAAAAATATTCGCAGACAAGATACAATACACCACCAATACAATACAACGAAATATGCAATCTACAACCACCCTTAGAGCAGTGACGACCAGGCTTGCATAGTGCATAGAAGATCACCGACCGTATGAAAAACAATGGCAGGAACGACTAGTGGATATGGTTACAAAGAGGTCGCTGGCTTGTTATCTTGCGCACGCAGGCATATAACACAAACGTGGAATGAGTTTCTTTGATATATTTTACAGATAAGTGACAGGTTTTAAGAGGAAATGCGTGTGGTCTTTTCTCCATACAAACGCTCTCGCCTGTTTTATTTCTGTTTTATAACTTTAAAAGCTATGATTTTTTACAGTTAAATAAATATCAACCTTTTCTATGTCCCTATGTTTTCCTTTTTGATGATACATAATCTGTATCTAGAACCTTAAAAAAATGCTAAAAATGGCCTATTTGGAATTTTGGACCGTTGTCAACAGAGGCCTAGTGTATAAATTTGACAACTATTAATGAAAAAAGAGAAACATAGGAGCACTGTTAGGGTCTTAACTCGGACTTTAAATAAAAGCAGTGCAGCCAAGCACAATATATATCCTCCTTATTCAGTTTATGAAATATCTTTTAAATTGAAATCGAATATTGGACAAGGAAATAGTCGAGAGCCAAGCCTCGAATTATGACTTTTACTTGGCGGATCTGTAGTTGTCCTTATGGCACCATATTGTCGAAATCGCGCTCGTAGGGACAGCGATAGTTTCTTCAAATATTTACCGCATTTACTCTTAATGCTGATGGATAACAGGGTGTAACAGAATAAGTGACATTCCTCTTATGTGGTCTTCCTTTCTTTATCGTATGGTTAGTGCCTAACCTGGCGTCAGAGTTTTTAGACCGCCCATGGGCCTCTGACTTGCCTTTACATGCCGTCGAGAAATATCTCTCAGGCATGCTGGTTTCCTCACGATGCTTTCCGTCACCGAGGCAAGTGATAAAATATACAGGGTGTTAACGGGCTCCTCACGAAACCGTCGACCAAGCATTCTGTACATCAAACCAAGTAACTCTACTCACAAAATATTTATTTTTAAAAGATATTCACAACAAATGCACAAGTTTCTGAGAGATTATTTTTCGCAAAAAGAGTTTTTCTTTTTTTCTCTTTTACACTATCCAATGCAACAACAATGCAAACTTTAACAATGGCGCATTTAGCTTCGAAAAAATAGCACTCGAGACTCGAGAGCATTTCGAAGGCCAGAATGGCAAGATCGTAAGAGTTCCGAATCCTTTGACCATATTCTCGCCGGTACAAGCTGATTACTCGTAAAAGGTTAAAATAAAAAATAGCACACTTCTTTATGTACATGTAGAACACGGTGAAAAAGACATCGACGCGCAAATTGTCACCTTGGTAACAATAATTTTCATGAATTCAGTATCTACATGTATATTGGCTGCCAATTATTTTATTTTTTAATTATCTTTTTATATCATTACGATGATAATAGCGTGCACGTCTTGGTACAGGCACGATGAATAATGTTACCAAGGAACCAAGATTTTTGTAACAATATAATACTCAGACCAAATAAAAAACCAAGACAAAGCGCTGCGGGCAATACACTGAAGCATGCGCAAAACTACACCTCCCACGCACACATTTACATCAAACTATAACTAAACTACGCCCAAGTTCACACATGTTTAGAAAACTGGCCTCACTTTTCTGTTCCACAGAGTTACATCTTAACTTTTTTATTTGGTCTGAGATAATAGAATAGAATATTCTTTGTAATGTAGGTACACCATAAAAGTTACATTCATAGAAGGAAGCATTTCACAGGTGACTTGCAATGGACTGTCTTATCATGAGTGATTTTTTCAAGACAACCTTTATATAGATAACAGGAAGAGGGAGAGGCCATACTGCTGGTGTGGTGTACCAATTACGAATTATTTGTGTTTAGAAAAGTATTACGTAATTAGGGTGGGCCAACCTTTTATGGGCGCTATTCATAAAATGCTATAGATAGCTGTACCTACCATGATCTTTTGCGTGTGACCTAAATCTGAATTAACGCCGCCATCTTGTTTAATGCTTTGCACAAAACAACTGTGTCCTCTGACAACGGCATTCAACATCCAAAAGATCCAAGAGCACTTTATTTATTTATTTATACTTCATGTACAATAGTGGTACATAGGCGGACTTAATGCCATAAGGCATTCTCTACCAGTCAACCTTTGGGTTAAATAAGAAAACACTGTGGAAACTACTAGTTACTTTACGTTTTAAGCGGACACAAACAATTTCCCAATTACACAATTTCCAATACCATAAAGAAGAAAGAATTATAGAAATAGACTAGCCACAGATTATGCAAATAGTCTCAAATAGCGATGACGTGGTGATGAATGGAAGCGGTTGGCTGGTAAAACTAATTTATTTCTAGTTACGCTCGACAGTCGTGTAATTTTTAGATTTGACGGCCTACTGTCGCGGACAACACTGAAAACGGTCTGGACGCAACTATTCTGGGAATTTAGAGTGCACAGACGAATGATAAACTCATCGGATAGCGTTTATGTTGTACGGCTATCGATTGCTTTTGTAAATAGTCTAGCTGTTGACTTAGTCTGCATGTATTTTACATTTAATCACCTTGTGTGTAAATTAAACACAGTTCCCTGCAAAAGCATCACTTTTTATTACCAACTTCTTAAAAAAACCGGCGAACACCGTGTTGGGACACGCACAGTGATGGGTTCCGTAGGTGGGATGAATAATTAAATAAATCCTAAAAACAAACTTAAAATTGCAATTGTAAAACATGTTCTGTTCTCATTTCCGTACAAAAGCCCCAGCGTCCATTAGTGTTAAAAAATATACAGGTAGGATAGTTCTTTTGAAGAAGAATAATTCTTATCATGGTGACTTCTCTCGATTCAGAGTCAGAGAGCTACATACCTTTAAATATGAGTAATTAAGAATAATAAAAATCCTGTTAAAATAAGATGTGATGAATGACGAAAATTTAAAATATTTAGTGCTTACATGGTAAAGGTAAGTTTGTTGCCTTATTTAATTTTCAACTAAATCCAATCAATCAATACCAATAAATACATCTTTTATATTCAACTCTCAACAAATAAATGCTTAGGTACCTACTTTAAGTACTGAAAATACTGTCCGATATTGAAGCTACTTATAAACTCTAGACGGAAAACTATGGGACAATATGAACTACGTCAATTGTCCACTTATTTTCCCAAGGAGATGTAAGCGGTTGAGCATACTTACCTGCAGCAGGAAAATATACTGAGAAATGAAATAAGGACCTTATTTAATATCTGTCTAAATGAAAATGGATACGGTTCGTCGGTAAGCGCATTATTGGAGAACGGTTGGGAGAATATGGTACGAAATGAGTTTTAGAAAAATTGAGAAAAATTGGAAAAGTTTCCTGGAAATGGATGTTGATACTAATTTTCGTTTTTTTAACAAAATACTTTTGGTACACATACTTAGCAGTAAGTAGGTATGAAAATAAATATCATTTTAAAAATTACTATAGGTGGCCAAAAATCGCAATTAAATTGCGAAAAGAGGAAAGGAGGTATTTGCCATGCAGTGGGACAATATAGGCTGATAATAATAACATAATAGGTGTATTAAATGGCTCTTGTGATACAGGAACTCCTAGTACAAGAACCAGGGCTACACTGATGTTTAAGCAATAACTTGTCAATAAAGATTTATTAGACGACCCGAATGGCGCAGCGGTAGTGAGGCTGCCTTACGTTCTTAGGGTCCCGGGTTCGAATCCCGGTAGGAGCAAGTGTTTGTGTGATGAGCATGGACATTTGTTTCCGAGTCATGGATGTTTATATGTATATTAAGTATGTATTTACAAACAAAAAGTATCTATGTAATAGTATCAACTATCTGGTGTCCACGACACAAGCCTCGTTGCTTAGTGTGGCACCTAGATGGCGCTGTGTCTAATGTCCAGCGATATTTATTTATTTATTTACTATTATTATTAATTATTAAATAGGCCAATAAGCCTGATATATAGTGGGGGTGGATCGATTACAGCGACGCGCAATGATTGTATACATAACGGTCCCAGTCCCACACTTATAAAATCACCCCTTTAATCCCTGAAGGGTAAGGCAGAGGTGTATCTAATAGTACACCCACATTGCGCCAGTTATGTTTAAGTCTCATGTATTTAGGGGGCACGCTAATTGCCATCAACCGAGCGCAAATCCAGACTCCGTGGCTTCTACTGAGAAATCCCTGATGGAAAAACCCAATAACACTTTGCCCGATCTGGCAATCGAATCCAGGACCTCATGTTCAGCTGTCGCTCTTACGACCACTACACCAACGAGGCAGTCCACACAATGGTCACTGTTGGTACGGGTCATAACGGTCCCGTATGAGGAGGATCTCGTGAAAACCGAGAATTATAAGCAAATCAAGTATCATGACTTGGGCAGCGAGGTTTTCGACATGTGGGGTGTGAACTCAGCGATCATTACCAAAACTCATAGTCAAGCGAGATCCACCGGCCCACACTAACAAACAGTCCCATAACAGTTATTTCATCTTTGATATAATAAACCTTATGACGATGAGGATAGAGTGACCTCTATCCTCATCGTCTGTACTGCAAAATCAGAGATCAAGTTACAATGAAAGGTCAGGTGGCATACCACACTGTTCTTTTAATCTTACGTCCCTGTGGGAACGAGATAGGGCTAGACGTCGTGTATAGCACCATCTTTTGTATGTGACATGTGAAGACCAGTAGCGAATGTATGGCGCGATTACACTTGGTCGTTAGCCCGTATTCGGGCGTTCGAATAACTTTACCCGAATTCGGACAACCGGGCGTTGCATTTATTACAATTGCCATCGATATGGAATACGAGTAGTTTGAATGTAGTGGAGTACCTGCAACGGACAAGATTATCCGTAGACAGGTTCTCGACACCGTTCATTTACACTTGGTCGTTTGTGCGAATACCATAGGCAATTGAATTCGAGCTAACGACTAAGTGTAGTCGCGCCATTACCCTCATTTCTCAAAAGACCAATAGCTGGCCAGCACTACTAGAACTTGGAAGCGAACCCGTGACCTTGCGTCCCTTACGACACGCAGCACGCTGGCTCGGTGCGTCCCGAAATAAATATTATTGCGATATATCTACTGGTCGCCAAAATCGTAGTCCTATTGTGTGTACGAGTATACTGATTGGAAACCGATGGCCTAGTTTTCTGATATATGATTGCTTTTTGGCTGTCAATACTAAGAATAAATTAAAATAGACATTTACTTGCATTTGCCAGCGTGGAGTTCGGCAATTTTTCAACGGGATCAGAATCCAGAACCATCCAGTATTTAAAATTATCTGTGTATAATATTTTTATACAAATCCATTGAGTCGTTTTTGCGTGAAATTACAGGAATTACAGGCGTCTTGATATGTTTTTACCAACTTACGACGTCAAAAGCGTATACACTGTGACTTTTTAGTCGTCGTAAAACGTCAGCCGAATTCATGTAAGTATCCAATGTAATCCAAAAATATTATATTATGACGCATGACGTAGCTGAAACGCCTTGTTGCTTATGATGATCTACTCGTGCGCCGGGTGGGTATCGTCTCCCGTTTGACACGTAAACATTATTAAATTAACACGATGTTTCCTAATTCTAATGTATTATTTATTTTACTTTGTACTTAATTATTATCTTATATAATGGTAAAAAAATCGCGCCTAGAAGTATTTTGTGTCGGATGCATTGAGTGGATGGTGCCTTTGTAAGACGACTAATAAGTCATTGTGTATAATTATGAGCAATTTTATATTGCAAATAATTATATTGGACTTCAATTTATGGCGCTCATTTTAATATTACTGCAGCATTCACTCCGTGATTAATGTATCATAAGTAATGTATGCAAAGCTGAGAACCAGTTCTAATCATTATTTCAGGAAAAAACATGATTCCATGAAGTTCTTTCGATAGAAAGATATCTTAACTCAAATCTCAAATCAATTAATGGGTTCAATTTAAAACTTTAAATTAGATGTTAAATCTTTGCAGGCTAAACAAACTAAATAAGTATGTTTAAAGCAGGTCGGACTGCAAAATTAAATATACAACGTGTTTTTTTGAAATCCCATAACATGATGATATTCCGAAGATATCATCAATTTTAGTGCTGTTTAGCAGTTAACAGGGTCGAATCTCTTCTGCATAGAGCGTATTCATCTAGCTCTTCAGCCAGCTCGGCGTCGAACGACTTGCACGCACACGCAATACGCATAAAGTACCAAAACATGAAACAGCGCGATTATTTTTCCCAAAAATTGCTATCACCGGATCCGATGTATTAGTACCGGATCCGCTAAACGTATAGTGACGCCGGATGTACCAGATCACCGGATCCGGTTTTGCGGATTGCAATCCCTACGCACTAGTCAATATAGCCGGGTTCGTACCACACGTAAGACCTTGAATTCCACGCATATGCGTTCGTGGAGCATAGTTTTGTAGACATCTCATGTAGGTAGATATATATTATAGAATGACGCCATCGCCAGCAGGCGTCATATTACTAATCATTGCCAACAGTTACTGTTGCAGTCGTTTTTGCTTGACTTCTTACTAAAACTTTTTAAATCACTGCTTTATTTAATTTATTTAACACTGAGAACAGAGGCGGACATAATGCCACTGGCATTTTCTACGAGTTCATCGTTGGGTGTCGCAATGACAAAGAGTGGTACGGTCAGCAACAGAAGTATCTCAACATTTCGGAAATCAAATTATTTGATGTACAAGACTCCAGCTATTATTTTTATCTAATGTTTCAGAAGATTATTCTATTCCTTACTCTTCAATACCTTGTTAGTACCGACTAATATCTAACAAGTTTTTATTAAAAAACCTGCTTTTAAACTTTGTATAGTGTTAATCTATTTCTGATGCTGACTGTACCTACAAGTAAATCTAAAAATTGATGTAAAAGAACTAAAAAAATACAACGTCTTGGTCCTGATTTTTTGGTCCGGATATACCTATAAATGTATCCGTAATTTGTCAGATATGGAATAAATACGTTCCTGCTTATGAAGACAAATACATTGAAAAAAAGAGTAGATATAGGTAATTGGTTAATTAACTAATCTCTAACAATGTTTCTTATAAGACGAACTAGCGAGTACTACACTTTAAACAAACAATGTGCAATAGTACCCATCATAACTTATAATTGCGTTCGTTGAATAGCATAATTCATGCACAAACTAGAACAGAATATCTGCCAATTATAAATCAACCGCTAGATAATTAAATTCCTATTTAATTAAATACACATTTTAAACAAGCATGAAAGCATTCAAAACCTTTGTACTATTTCCGACATTTTGAAACTACTATCAACGTTTAAATATGCGTTTCAGCATAATTTATGTTGGAATATCAAGTCTATATAGAGCATGGTATTAAAGAGGTCAGTGAACCCGCCTAAATAGATCCTCATGGATCTAAACAAACAAGACGTTGAGAATAAAAATTTACTGGCGTCGAGTGTGCCTTGCCTATTTCTAGCATAAAAGATGTCGGTGTGTCTTTGAATCTATCGCGGCGATCAAATGAAAGCATTCAGATAAATATTGTGGATTACACTATTTTTAGGACAAAAATGTGGCCGCGTCTCCGCTTGCGTGGACGTGGCTAGATAAATAATATCTATTTTATAAAAATCTTAATTTCACTGATAAACAACACACAAAACGAAACTTAGGCTAGGCTGGGGTCTAGATGCTACACAACGACGGACAGTGAGTTCTAAGGAACCATTGCAATCGCCTAGAAGGGTAAATAGAGAATGGAAATTTGTATAGAATGTCGTCATTCATGCCAATAAGTATCCAAATCTATAAATCACCATCTAGTTTACTAAGTCAGCCATGGATTTTACAACTCGTCAACATTTTACGTTTTACTGCTTCAACATTATTATTTCTGTATAATGTTTGCATATATCATAATTAACCAATCTACCACACAAATACCATTCAACTGAAGCACTACCAGGATCGCATAACGTAAATAAATGAAATATATTCGTCGCTTTTAATTATGCTTTATTACAACGCGAAATTATATAGAAATATTTGGCTCCACGTTTCATTGTGCGGTTAATCCGTATCAATAGGTAATATCTCCCTTTGTATAATAATAATGATAGGTCAAATAAATTAAATGTAAAATATTTCAATTAAGCGAAATCGTGTTGTTATGCTACACACTTGTTTGGCAGTATTTTTTAAAGAACAAAGGCGATCTAAATAAATTCTGAAATAATTACATCTGTCCGCACGGTCGAGCTGTGTGCGTGTAGGCATCAACAGATTTCATACAAGACAATGCGACGCGACTGTCAATGCACTGACGCGACAGCGCTGTACTGACTCCATATCAATTTACACTAAGTCAGTTCCGGGTCAGCACTGACTCCCCTCAAATTTGGAGTCAGTTACTTATCCTGTGTAAATCTGGCTCGTCATCCACTTCACCGCCCGACCGCGCGGAGAGCTTCTATTCACTTTCACGGCTTTCATTCGGCGAATGCTAAACATTCACGGCTTTCAGTCGACCAATGCCAACCAAGAAACTTCGAAGGGCATCAACCCACGCTAAATCTATAATATTCAGGTATTATCGGTTCAAGGCTCTCGGCTTGCGGCAAAACCACTCGGCTCGCGGCAAAGCCACTCGGCTCGCGGCAAAGCCACTCGGCTTTATTCCGAACATAAGTATATCTAAATCAATCGATGTCACCTCCCAACTGTGTCGAATTATTTCGATGCGAACATGAATTACGCGTCCCTTACTTAGTATTTAAAATTAAAAACAGGTTCTACGAGATCATTAGTATTGGTTTCCACAAACGAGGATAAATAGGAAGAAAATGTATCTTGCATTTTCTAAAATACATACATATATCATTAGGACCACAGATAATAATTATCGCCTAGAATCCTACTAGATATCCTTTCAATGCTCTTTGAATTACCAAGAATAATAACTGAGGAAAATTCCGATTTTAAAAACGAAGGCCAGTTCCGATTATAAAAACAAAGGCACCCAGTTCCGATTTTAAAAACAAAGGCACCCAGCTTTTGTCTGCAACTTCGCCTACGAGGAAATCTGAAACCTCCCTAAGACCCGGACTCGTTACAAGGATTAATAAGAATTACCCTACCGAATCCGCTCATTGGTTAAAAGATAGACGGACGGAGTTACTTTGTCGTTCATCAGCTATTTGATACTCGTTTCAGTAGCGACATGCAACAATTAGTTCCCTTTGGAACCAAAGTTGGATTAATCTATCGACTGATCCAGTTACAGTGTCTGTGTACCAAAAAGTTGGGAGTTATAAAACTGTAATGGTATTTCAGTCCGGAGTCTAAATCTGTGTCTGATCTTTGATGAAAGTGGTCGAAATATGCAACGATTTTTTAATGATTCGTCAACCATAATAATCTTTTTGTAACGTAAAGTTAAACGAAAATAAATTCTTTATTTGCCAGTTCTGAGCGTGATTTTTTCAGACAAAAAAACTTTGTTTTATTTTAAAAGTTTTGTCGAAAGATTCACTGAAATAAAATATTTAGCTTTATAAATATCCTTCGTTATAATAGTTTTACTGAATGCTTTATGTAACCAATTTCCTGCCAACATTCAAAGCGATAAATATCACAAAACTTAAAGACAAAAACGGTTGTCAAGTCATGATTTGTAGCTGAAATATTTCTTTTGAAAATAGAGCATAAAATGGACTATAAAACATTATATCAATCAATGTTATACATCCTTAATTTAACGTCACGTTATTTTATCTTGTAACGTATCTGAAAGTTTGTTTATTTAAAAAAATAGATCAATGTAAACAATTTCAACGGATGACAGCGACAGTTCCCGCAACTTTGTTACAACATAATGACGGTGCACAGAGAACAGTATACAATAATGAAGGACGCTAAAATGCTAGCTACACTACATCCCATTTTAGCGGACGATTTGCGTGCTTCTGTGAATCTAAAGTGCACATTTGGTGTTTGTTTTAGCTTCATCGGTCAATAAAAAGTCGAGTCGAGGATCAGGGCACATGGTGCAGCGGAAAGAAACTCATTGCTGTCTCGTGCCTAACTAAGAAGAATGAGGGCTATCGCGTGTGAATTCACCGCTAGAGGCGCTAGTGTAGCGCGAGGGCACCGAAAAGTCAGATGTCATAGAAAGTTCACGCGTTGCGTGCTTTTATATCACGTATTTTTACTAATATTCAATTGTGGTCTAGATTGAGCTATTTCTGAATGAATTATGACTTGAAGATTTTAAGTAGCAACTTAGGATCTTATTTGTTAATGTAAAACGATAGCCCTCATTCCAAATAGCGATCTGGTTCCACGAGAGCTGTCATTGTCTATTGTGAAATATTGACACTGACAGCAGTTGAAATATTGGTCGACACTGACAGCAGTTGAAATCGGTTTAGATTTCCTGAGCGCGTTTATACTGATAAGTGAAATTCGCCCTTAGTAAAGTTCCCAAGTTGAAGTCGAGATTACCGTCAAACGGGGTTAATTGGAACGCAGGCGTGAATCGAGACAAAACTTGGAAGGTATTTTAACGTTGAGTTAGTATGAGATGTTACCAAAAAGTACTCTATTTAATTTACTTAATTATACTCAGGAAGTATATATATATCTACTATATTGTACTTAATTATTTAGGGACCTTGTTGGCAACATAACATATTAATTAAACGTTAAAATCGCTATCAAAGTTTTGTCTTTATTGACCCCTGCGTTCCTGTTCACCCCGTTTACCCGGTACGTCACATGGCAAATTGCACGGTAGCTTTCAATTGAGTTTTGTTAAACTATATCCTCCCACCATCATTCTCCTGCCGTTGTCCCAATTCATACCTGTCTCTGTCTTCTTCTTCCATACTTCTCTTTTACTCGTCATCTCACCAGACATCTTCTTTCGTGCCATATCATCCTTCACACAGTCCATCCATCGTTTCTTTCGTCTTCCTCTTCTCTTATAGCCATCTACATTCATACTCAACATTCTCCTCATTCCTCCGCATCACATGTCCATACCACAATAACTGACTACCACACAACTTTTCAGTCACCGGCGCCACTTTCAGACTTCCTCTTATGTACTCATTCCTTATTTTATCCATTCGCGTTACACCACACATCCCCCTTAGCATTCTCATCTCAGCCACCTGCAAATGTCTTTCATTCATCCCACGCCATTTCCTAGGCGGGTATTGAACATCTAAATATAGATTTCAATCTGCTACTCAGTTGCAATGAACCGCCTGTCGCAGAGAGAGTATAATCAATACCCGTGCAAAAGCGTTACATCTCCGACATTCCGAGCAATGGACAATTTCCGATCATAACATATTAGGTACCTACTAGCTAACCTAATGACAGCCTATAAACGCTTTTCATCGCAAAAAATATTATTTAATATCAAAATAGAACTGAGTATCATGATGAAATGTTTAATAAGTACAGTTGAATTTCTGCTATTGTTGGAAACCTAGAATTAAAATCTTGTCTACATAATTAAATATCGGACTGTCAACATACTTAGGGATTTTCAATTTAACGTTTTTATCGACTATTATGACGAAGACTATTTCAATTTTACGAAAACTTTGTTCCATCTACGTTTCTCCATGAAATTTATCTGGGCGAAGCCGAAATGGTTCGGAGAAAACAGTTTCCGGAATATTCGAGAAATCTCGTACCGATTTACTGGTGTTGAATGTCTATTCGAAAAGTTTGTTTTTGCTCTACATATAATAAGAATCTCAGAACAACTACATAACATTACGCCTGAATCTCCCAAGGGCTAGGCAGAGGTGTACCTAGTATTACACCACATTTCGCCAATTATGTTTAAAAATTAAAAAGCCTTTTATTTGTAGTATTTTTGTTAGTACATAAGTAAAGTTTCTTAATAAAAGATTTTATGTTTAAGTACCATGTAATGGGAAGCAAGTCTATTGCCATCAACCGGCCACAAATCCAGACTCCGTGGCAAAGCTCATAATGGAAAAATTCAATAACAATTTGCCAAACCCGGGAATCGAACCCAGGACCTCACGCTCAGCAGTCGCAGTTACAATTTACGAGTTCGCCGTCGTAGCACCCCACGTGAAAAAAAAAGTAAATAAATATTTTAAGGATGCTTCAGAACATAAATTAATATGGGGGGGGATCAGATAATGCTGTACTGAATACACGATGTAGTAACCGTTCACACCTCTTTTCATACTTTGGTTCACACCGCGAACGACCGAGCTGAGCTACGTCAGCGATGCAAAAGTTTGAAAAGGGCGTCTTTGTTTGTTACCTTTTCACGACTAAACATCTGATCGGAACTTAATGAAATTGGCAAGGAGTTAGATTATATGCTTGAGAAGGATATTATAGTTTTTTTTTTTCTCACAGTCGCATCATAATTCCACGCGAACGAACTCGCGGGCAACAGCTAGTTTATTATAAGTATATGTTTTCTCCGCAGACGCGTATCACTTGAGCGAGTAGATCGAGACCAAGCTGTAAGTCGGAGCCGACAACACTAAGCCACCCCTGGCTACTACAAACCCACGCACGAAAACGGTTAAGATTTCAGGAAACACAGAATTAAAGCTTCCGCCTACCGCGGCGGAACGTGTCCGGTAAAACAGTACTAAGTCAGATTTAGTTACAATGCGTGCAACATGATGTGTATTGTGTATACCAACCATACAATAACATCATTGGCTATTTTTAGTTTAGTCATAGCCAATAAGGGAGTTACCACACTCATTGACGCGGCATCGGCTTTAAACGTCAGAAAGAGGAAAAAACGTAACTTGCCCCGATGCGGTTCGGATGACGCGACAAACGTGGTGATACTCATAGCGATTGAACGTCGATAATGTGGTCTCACCCTAATGTAGCAGTAAAAATTAAAAAATTTGCAGTACGTGGAAAGACCCAGGAAGTGGATGTTCGATTAGGTTGCGACCTAATTTCTGAGATAGTGTATTTTTGGTTCCTTCCTTAGGCTTAGTTTAGTCGATGTTTTCATTTGGGAGAATCGCTTCTTAGGAATTGAGGCGTAACGGTTTTGTCCCATAATAGAATTGATTCAATATGTTTATTTTTAGTTTTTAGAAATGGTGGTTATATCGAAACATATTTAAGTATGTTTAAATTTCATTAAAACAAAATGTACTCAGCGGCAGAAGCACCTTTTGGCTTCACGATGAGACAAATATAAGTATTCATTAAGTAGATGTTCATCTACTGTCGTCCGTCGTACGTCTGTTATGTACGACAATGTCATGTTATGGTTTTCGAAGTAGTAGTGATTAACCATACGTTTTTCGGTAGTTTAAGTCATTGTTAGTTGTTACTACTATCATTAAAAAAAACATGTGGATGCATACGTCTGATGTCTGGCTGGACTAAACTTTTGATGAGATTATACGCACCCATATCGTGAAATGTACGATCCGACGAAATTATCGGACTTTACAGTATCGTTTGGATGGATACAAACGAATACGATGAAATGCTTAGATTGGTAGATATCATACCACATTGCCATAAATAGTTTGATCAGTCAACATGAAACAAAATGCTTCAGTATTAATAGTGTTTTTTTTTTAAATGGTGGCAGCAGGACTTGAAAGAGGTGGCCACTTAGAACTTGAGTAGTTTTTATTAAGGTGTATTAGTTTACACATTTGTAGAGTCTTACCCTGGATCTATCAAACATTTTTATCCATACAAATGCAAGGATCTATACAATTTTTTATCGCTACAAATGTAAGCAACGTATCCCATGGGATGATACGATACGATCCGGTACAAAGCCATTCGATGTGATCCTAGAAGCGTAGTTTAGTTACGATACGTATCGATCCAAACTATCGATAAAATGCAAGTACCTATCGGTGCGTCCCTACCGGCGGGCGGCGGGTGTTCGGACTCGTTTGTGTCAAGTCACACCCACTCATACAATTCGACAGTCCTTTTCAAAACCTTGTACAGGGTGTTACAAGACCTTTAACAAAGCCGTCAACCAAGCACTATGGGTACATCAAACTAAGTAACTTTACGCAAAAATTATTGCTGGGAAACAACTTTTTTTTTGGGGGTGAAATATCAATCTTTTACGGTAGGACTCAATGATTGAATAATACGGGGTTCTTGGAGTTCTTTAAAGAAAAAAAATTACATCAAATGCATGTATTAAAAAAAAAAACTTGTAAAGAAGTTGGAACTTTGAACCCCAATATCTTCGGAACTAGAAGACTCCCAGGTATGGCCTAGAACAAAAAAAAATGACCGCAATGACGAGGAGAACAAGTGCCTTATATTAATGAAGTACGAGTACCTCTGCGCTGCTAGGCTGCTACCGATGTCGCGGTGGAAGTGGCGAAGTTCTGGGCTAACAAAGTATAAAATTTGTCGTGCCAGAAACACGAAGAAGAAGTAGAAGTACGAGTACGAGTACAACAATCTCATGCCCGGTTTTACGTTTTCGTTTTTATGCGAAAGCTAAATGAATAGCATAAAGCATATGTATTCAGCCGTCTATTTTTCGAATTCTTCTAAATACAAAATTAGTGTTTATTTCATAAATAACCACAGAGCTAGCTGCTTATTGTACTTGAGACGGTAAGATGGTTAGTCGGACAGTTTTAACTTTAAGGGGGCTGGACTTCTTGGACATTTTCGTTTTAAATTTAATTTTTATTAAGTTTCCTCTTATTTTACTCGCATGGTTGGAAGTAGTAATCGATAGCTATTTGCTGTATTAACTGTCTTATAAAAGATTCCCGATGCGACGCCGTCTGCGCTTAGAGTAAAGTCGGGATACCATGTACCGCAACTTATTTAAGAGGGCCCTTCCCGGGGCGTGTATCGATCGTCAACGCGAGCATGATCGAAAATCTTGTTGTTTCATCCAGAACCACAGCGGCAATTTTCTTTCAACTCCCCCGTCTTACCCCGCCCCGACCCCGCACAACTCGTCTCCCGCGCACCTCATACCGCCTAACGCGATGACATTGAACGAAAAATAGTGTTCGAAAATTTCTTAAACTTGTTCCAGGAAATACGTGTTTTTGAATTACAAGTGTGTGAAATAAATATGTGTCATTAAGAATTTCCATTACATTTGCAAGGTTTCTATCGAGATGTTTTCTTTATTTTTACAGTTTATGAGTACATTATGCACGGCCAAAGTTCAGGTAAAATTTGTGCAAAACCGCAATTTTTGGAGGCTTATACTGAATTTGTTTATACTTTATTTTTATTTTTTGCAACCATAGAAACCTAGATTTAGTGCACAACATACATATTAGTTAAAAAAAATCAAAGATAGATGTGTAACATCGGCATAATCACGTACGAGCGTTTGTATGAAAAGTATGACGGGTTGGCCGCTCTTAAGGCGCTCGCTCTTGGATTTGGTCTCTTGAAAGTATTTATTATTTTGCTTACTTTCACGGGTGACCACTGTAAGCCAGAGCTGTGCTGTTTGCCCCCCATAGCACAGCATCATGCTGAGTAGTAACCTGCTTGTCACAGTCACGACTTGCAAGCTGTCAATATTTTTTTGTTCCGTCCTGTTTTATTTATAAATATTTGTTTATATAATTTTTATGTAATTTTGTATGCACGTCATGTCCCTGCGACAAATAAATATTTTTGCGTGAAAGATTTAAAATAAAATCTTACAAATAGGAGAAAAACTAAATCTTTCTAACTAGCTACACTTGCAAAAGATTTCGAGATCGCTGCTCTCCCTCTTGCAAGCTATTAGTTATTAGACCTTTGCGCTGCCACCGACGACGTGGTGGTGGTGATGAAGTTCTGGGCTAACAAAATATAAAAAATATAGTGCCAGCGACACGAAGAAGATGCTGTTAGTATTTTTTTTAAAGATACCCTATATTACTCCTGCGGTAACGAAGATTTTTCTGTTTTATTTTTGTATAATTACGTGTCGGGATACCAATTACTTTCAAGGCGCTGCTAAAAGATATTCGATTGATATTTATTATATTGAGAAAAAATTACAGAAAAAATTGTTAAAAAAACAAAAATAATGTGTCTAGACATTATTTTTGTTTTTTTAACAATATTTTGTAAAATTAAAAAAAAATACCTATATTTGAGCAAGAATTTACAATTTTATAAACTCTTCATTAGTATTGGTGCGCAGGCTTTGCCTATTTTGACGTCAACCTGAATAAATTTTTGGTAATAAAGAAAAACAGAAACAAACATATCTGTTTTGCCGATTTTTGATTTGAAACGCGTTGTACAACGGTGATGATAATGATGTACAAGTACAATGATGTACTAACGACATAAACATTACGTATATTAAACGCAGTAAGATTAATGAAGACACGCGTGGAAGGGCTGCCAATAACTTCGAGCTACAGAATTAAAACGTTGACTGATTCATTATTGCGTTATGTCAGATTACAAGTACATTCCCAATACGTCATCATGATTGACACCAGTGTATTAGGTCAGGGATTGTACACACAGCGACATATCAAGCTATACATTTAGGTATTTGTATTAACCTGCTTGTCGCAATCACGACGGGAAAGTTGTTAGCTTCTTTTTTTGTTCCGTCCCGTAGTATGTATAAAAACAAATCAATATTAAGTATTTATTTCTTTCCTCTTTTCTATTTCCAGTATAACATGGCCTCGCTTTATGTTGATTTCCTGACAGTGAGAGAGCCGCTTATTTATACTGGTAGCTTGATTTGATGACATCGCCTCTTATAGCAGTAAGTTTCTTTTTTCAGGGTAGGCAAGAAATGGAGCTATACGTCAAGTATAGCCGCATCTCTCCCCCACACTCAAGGAAGATTGAAACAATGCTGCTAGAAGTATGGTAAGGCACCTGGTGTTTGCAAAACAAAGTATTAACAGAGGTTTCATAATGATAACCGTGAAATTTCACGCATGCGGTTAATACTTTCGATATGTATTGTAGTACGTAATTGCTTATAGGCTTTATCGTGCAAAAAATACTGCCAAATCGACTGTGCAGGCCCGAACCAAAAATACTGCCAGATCGACTGTGCAGGCCCGAACCAAAAATACTGCCAGATCGACTGTGCAGGCCCGAACCAAAAATACTGCCAGATCGAATGTGCAGGCCCGAACCAAAAATACTGCCAGATCGACTGTGCAGGCCCGAACCAAAAATACTGCCAGATCGAATGTGCAGGCCCGAACCAAAAATACTGCCAGATCGACTGTGCAGGCCCGAACCAAAAATACTGCCAGATCGACTGTGCAGGCTCGAACCAAAAATAACATATAAATAAATAATATCTTTATTTTCACAAAATACATAAAAGTCAATATGAAAACTTTTATCAATGTTATTTTAGTTGTAAAACCTCAAGGCCTTTGAAGACACATTTTACTCCATTAGCCTCGTCCACGTCTATACATGTAGTCGTACACGCGCGCCACCCCAGTTGCGAGTACTACAGGCCTTTCTCACCGATTAGACTACAGTGATTTGATATCTAGAAATGCAGCCGTAACAATCTCAGCTATTTAGGAGATATAACGTACGATAGACGGGGCAACGTGCACCAAATCAAAATCTACTTACAAGAGCCTACTAATCGCGATCAGTATAAGTGATACGTCTAAAACTTTTTATAATGATATCTAACATTTTGAGACATGGAATCGCAATTTTGCAATGACAGTTCTTCTGATAGCCTCTTTCATTAAAAAAAATATATCAACTGGTTCAAAAATAAATCACGTCAACATCACATGCTTAGCCTTTGGGCTAAGCATGTGATGTTGACGTGATTTATTTTAACATTGAAACATTGTTAACATTGTTTCTACAATACATACATAAAACAATGCATAGCACAATAAACTAATCCAGATAATTACTAATTGAAAATACGGTATTCAATTTAAGGCGCGGTGTTACCTCAATATTCCTTAAAATTGGTTTCTTAGATAGTCGAGTGTGACCTAATGCAATGAAAATATCGAACGCAAAAATACGAAAAGCGCTAGAAACATTTTTACTGAACAAATAATAAAATAGTTCGATTTCTCTTTGCTATTTGACCATGGTATATTTGACCTTAAAATATGGTTACAGTTCTTTTATAAAATATAATAAATGAACTGTATTAATGCCTCCTCGCTTCTGAAATGTAATAAAATAATTGCTCAGTTTATTTATCACAAGGATTCTTTGTAAATATTTGTTGACACAACAGAAAATTGCTTTCAGAAAAGTGTCCAAAATAAATTCGACTAATCGACCAAACCCTCGGTAAATACAGAACAACACGCGGGGAAGGCGCGGGTATAGGTTAGTAATGAATATCCATAAGACATTACGACATTTTTGGTTTCGACTTCTCTTTATTTATCACAAAATGACCAGACTTTTGAAGGTGAAAAATAAGTACTAACGCCCTCTGGCGAGGGCCGAGAGCTGCGCAAGTTCATCCAACCGCTGGATAACGTCCAAGCGTCGTGCAATCTCAACGTTTGACAGACGCGCACGATATAATCTAACCGTTAGTTTAATAGCATTCGGATACATCGGGGATGTGCAGAATGAATCGTACGCATGCCCTGAACAGGGAAATAAAATAACATTAAATTTAAAAAACCCCGAACGCACGTACCGCGATATATAATGTACTAAATATTTCACTTTTTTTTTACCGGTTGGAAATCATCAAATAACCCCTCCCGCTCTGGGCTGAGCAGAAGGGAGTGTCAGACTTTTACTGACTAAAACCCATCCATGTTCCTTCCTTTGCCCTTTGTGTTCCAGGGCCGCGGTATCTCTTTCGAAAAGTCCCGCAACCCTGGCAGGCGTCGGTCATTACGGACCCCTTCCTGTTGGCTGACTCTCTTTGAGGCGCGCGTGGAACACAAACGCGCCGTCGACGGGGCGTGGACGGCGTCGGGGGCCACCACGTGGCCCCCGACGCCCGGTGCGTCCCCCGCGGCGGCTGAGGCGTGACGCTCTCGCCCTCTCACGTCCCGCCACCTCCTTCGCCAGCATGACTGCTTCGCAGAAGGAAGTGAAAAAATATTTCACCTAACTTAACATTTTAACAATTTGACGAATTTCGATTTATTGAAACGTACAGTTTTTTTTATAAACAACATGGTGGGTATATTTGATTATTCATCCCCACTTTCACCGCCATATCTAATATGGCTGGGACGATTTTAATATAGCATGTCTAATTGTATTAAACACATTATTATTTATTTGATACCCCACTTGGGTATATTTGAAAACATTCGATTTTTCATACCCATTTTCTTCCCCCATATCAAGTAAATGGCTGCACCGATTTTGTTAAATATATCTAAGAACCATCGTCAAGAAATTAGCTTTCAAATAAAAACTGTATTCAAATCGGTTCACTTGTTTAAGAGCTTCGGTGCCAGAAACAGACGGCTTAGTCGCAAAACGTCTCTTTCGCAAAATGTCTACTGGTCGTACACACTCAGACACATAGCGGTCAAACTTAGAAAACCCCTCTTTTTGCGTCGAGGGTTATTGAACAGGATTTTAATGTTATGTTTTTATTGTGGTGTGGTTAGTTTGTACAAAACGGATTCTGGATTTTCTGCCCTATTGAAGGCAACCTATTGAAGCATGTAAGCAGTGTATTGGTAATAATATAATAATAATAAACTAAGATACTATTTGCTACGTCAACTATCCATATCAACCAGCTTTGTAACAAATTTTTTTTTTTTACAATTTTGCACCTGGCCATCGAAACCTTTGATCAAACAAAATCGATATTAAATGAGTCAGCAAAACGATTTTAATAGATTACTACTGTGCGTCGCTTTGTCAATCGATAAAACAGCAATTCTTGATATACAGGATTTAAAAGGACTCACCACAGAGCCGTCAACTATACATTCTGTTCATCAAACTAGGTAAAACTGCGCAAAAAATGATTGTTAGAAAAATACTTTTTATTGTTGTGAAAATCACGGTTTACGGCAGCGCTCAATATAACACACTCAAAATATTGTAGATATAGATGCATGGAATAGTATAAACCAGGGCTTCGAACCGGTTTTGAAATACCGTTCATAAATCTGTTATAATATCGTTCATAGATTAACCGGTTAAATAAAAAAACGGTTTAGACTAAACCTAAATCATTTTGAATACCGGTTTTAACAGAAAATATAATTTTAATACTCACGCTAACCTGAATAAACCGGTTTTACACAGACTCAAATCAAGTGTTTTGTTGCACACACGAAACTTAGAATGAAATTACGACCGTGGTCGAATACAATCTGCTTGTGAGTGCGGTATTCGTTGGCGTAGAGCGACTAGAGCGATAGCTTTGTTATTGAAAGTGTAAGAGAGTTGGCGTAGTTGGTAGAACTCTTATATACTTACCGTCGAAACTCAAATTAATGCCGGTTAATGTCGCTCAACAGAATCGGAATTTGTAAAAAACGGGATCTCACATTAACCGGTTAAAACACCGGTAACCGAAACCTAAACCGCAATCGTTTCAGGTTTGGGGTCAGTGACCGAAACCGGTTTGAAAAACAGGGTGGTTAAACAGGCATTATATACGGTTTTCCTAGTGACCTGTTACTGAACCAGACCCGATAGCGCATAAAAAGCCGATTCCTACCGGTTTGCGTTCGGGAACAAGGCACTCTAGTTCAACAGTATGCTTGAGTCACAAAATATCAGTCTCAGTGGAGAGCCCAGGTCTGAAGCCAAATTGGTCCCTCATGTACTGCTAAGGTGGTAATCAAGCAAACTACCGAGCACCTTCACCACTATTGTAGCTAGTAAAATTGGTCTGTAGTTGGACTTGTCGGAGACATTGGTCGTTTTGTTCTTAGAACCGGCACAACAATGGTCATTATAAACTCCTGAGGTAAATACTCATGGGTTAAACACAAGTCTTTAAAATAAAGCTTTTTGGGCCTTGCCCGATTTTTTTGGTTCTAGGACATGCATCACAAAACGGTGAAAGAAAACGTCATAGGGACGGTTTGTTTTTTGATGTGATACATTTATGTACATATATACCATATTTACCTAGGCAGTAAAACCGACTAGTATAATGCCACCTAAAATCAACCTCTTGCCTTAATTTTGTTTTGGAACGATGGTTGTGAGTAAAAGTCAAACGTCTCTTTGAGTATATTGTTTAAAATATTTAATAAAAAAAAGATTTTTCATTACTCATACTCGGAAAGTAGGTCTAAAGTTGCCTGAGGAGCGGGTTGAATTTGAATCCAAATGTAGAATCGTTTTCAACTGACAGCTGTCAAATTTAAAAAAAAAAAACTAGTTCTATTTTCACATTTCTATTGAACCATGTTCCGACTTTCTATGCAGCCACTATCCACTATACCAATTACAGCGCGAGGTAAAATTGAAATAACATAAAGTTAAGTGTAAATTAAATATATTATTTTAGATGACTTTATTAAAATGTAGTTTCAACTATGTCTTTAAAATAACATAGATTCGAGCAAAACATTGGGTTAGTCACCAACTGGACACGAGAGACTGGACACAAGTTAGTGTGTCCAGTTGGTGAAACTTAAAATTAGTTTCACTTATTTTTTTATCACTTATTTCTTAATTTTTTCAATTATGAAAATGAGTAAGAATGGCTGAATAGCTGGCCAGCCATAGAAAAGAAAAAACAAAATAGGAAATGCCGAAAGCTGATCTTCATTCGGTTTTTCAATTTTGTAGAGAAGATATGTCTATACTTCCATAAGTTCATCTTATTCAGTTATGGATTTAACGTCTGATTTCATAAGGGAGGAGGCTACAGTAGTGGAAAACCTTTTACCACCTAAATCAAAACAAAGACTTACTTGTACAAACCTTCAACATTGTGGAGCGTGTATTCTAAGATAAAGACAACATTAATATCAATGTACATTTAAAAGATTTCGAGAGACTAACATCGCTTCTCAAAAGGCAATCTGATGGATTGAAATCTAAACTTTGCAAAGTTTTCACTTCTCAAGAGTTTCCCAGAAAATATCAAATATCAACCAACATATCCGGAGAGAACTTTAACTAACTATAACTAATAGTTCTAATTTTACCCTACACTTTAAATAAATATCTCATCGATGTTGTTGATTTATGTAAAATAAATAAAATGCACTCATTTTTTCTTTAACTAATTCATGTTTTTATTTTTATTTTCCTTGTATTCGTAATTAAAAGCACAGTGTTTACCTCGGGTTAAAGACTTATTTAGTCCCTCGAACTATTGGCGCCCTCGCCTAAATAAGTTAAGTACTTTCACCCCTAGGGTAACAATGTACTATTACTAACGTAACAATTTTTCTTTATTTTACTCCATATTTCGCTATAGGTTTTTTTTATGAATTATGAATTCTAATATAGATGTTTCACATCTGCCAGGCGTCCCGTGACGACAATTTTTTTGGGACAAGCCCCTGAGACACTATTCCCAAACCACTGCAACTCCTGAAAACCAGAATCAACCGTAGGGACGACAGTTTCCCTATGAAGTTCTCATTCACCGTTTTGAGAGCATTGATGATGAAATCATTTACACAAAGTAAAGTACCTAACTGGGTTTGAACCCCGACGTACACAA
Source organism: Eugnorisma glareosa (assembly GCA_947578425.1). Classification (NCBI taxonomy): domain Eukaryota; kingdom Metazoa; phylum Arthropoda; class Insecta; order Lepidoptera; family Noctuidae; genus Eugnorisma; species Eugnorisma glareosa. Next base: position 44,210,884 of record OX387957.1, read on the forward strand.
CGCATTTTTTCAACGCGTTTTCACCAGGCCACATTAATGCTGCAAGTGCAAACATATTCGTAATACGAAATTGGTAATATTGCTATCAAAATTACATTCATGTTGGTACTGGCTTTGCCAGTACTGGAAATGGTACTTAATTATTAATCAATATACTATCCCTTTGACGTTCAGATTTCAATACCCGTACATACAGTTAATATATCAAAGCTGCAAATGTCAAAGGAGCTTTATCTGTAATTGTCACAGGCTAATTGATTAGTTTTAGCAGAATTGCATGAGGGGGGTTATATGTGAACAGTCAAAGGCATACTGCATCAATTAGTGATTGATAATTAATTGGACTGCAAAATGAGCCTATTATCTCCTAACTGCTGAAACGGACTCGGTGAAAGAGAACGTAGAGACGTAAGTGACCACGCGGGCCCACTGGTGCGGTGAATCTGTCAGAGCCATTCAATTTTGCATCACAATTTAAGTACATTTCATTTTACAATGGCGGCAAGTATAAATCCCAATACTACAACTAGTAGTAGTAATACAGTATCAAGTATATTATATCAAGTACACTGTATTACAATGGCGTATTTTATTCCTCATTGCTGTAACCCGTAAAGAATCACAATATTTTAGCATTAGAATTTTAATAGCTGCACTAAACAAAATAAAAATGTCTACGTGCCTGCTTATTTCTCAAAACTTTAAGCTTCGTTATAGTTTTTGTCTATGGTTGCCATTTTTATACTTGTAGGTAAAAAGGTGTACCTAAATGGTGGCTTGGCTCAGTCGTAACTGTTATTAAAGAAATGGTTTGCAAAACTTTCATCTATTTATTTTTAGAAGACGTATAAATTTACTTCATTGGGTGAAAACCTGATCTGTTTTAAAATAAAATTAGTGACAAATTTGATAGAACTGACCAGTAACATTTTTCAACCAGTCATGTATGCCAGTATACAGGATGTAACAAGACCCTTCACGAAGCCGTCAACCATGAATTATGCACATAAGTAACTTTATGCAAAAAATATTGCTGGCAAACGACCTTTTTTTTGAGGTAAAAAATCACGTTTACCAGTAGGACTCAATGTAACTCTCTCAAAACATTGTGCCGACGGATGCATTGACTAACACGGGGATCGTGGAGGTGTTTAAAGTCAAAATCTTACATTAAAAACATGTATTTAAAAATGAACTTGTGAAAAAGTTAGAAGTTTGACCCCCAATATCTCCGTAACTAGAAGGTTCCCAGGTATGGTCTAGAACAAAAAACTGATCACAATGACGGGGAGAACAAGTGCCTTCAGCTTCGTTAAGGGTGTTGTTACACCCTTTATGCATGCGTGCCAGTATGACATGAGGTCGCTTCAAATCGTACCGTACTCACGGCGACCAATCAAGCTAATTGTATTGGCAATCTATTCCTACCGTATCTGTACCTACTATCAAGCTCTCCTACATTCATTCATCAAAAATATTTGAAACAGTTGTGAATCGTGATCTTTTATTTTTCGATGACGAGTCGGGCATAAGTCCCACATTTTACCCACGGGGAGGAGTTTTCATAACATGCGTTTTATATTGAACCTTCGTCCTTGTTGTGTTTTTATTTTTATTATTGTTGTGGTTCAAACCTAGATGCATTAATTGTATAAGGGAAGAGCACTATTGTCCGAGTTACAGATATCAATTTATCTAGTACAGACACTGATATCATATTGATTTAATTAGCAAAGTATAATGATCATGTTATGTTGTGATTGTGAAATTTTATGAATCATTTAAATATTCATCTATCATGATTGCCTTACCCATGCTCTTCTTAGTAATAACATTGAGAAGTGGTTAACAGCCATTGTTCGCGGTTGTACGTAAAGCCACATTTTCTATAACTTATTTACTTATAACGGTTAGTAATTATGCCATAATCTAGTAGCTAATCGGTGTTTCTGTAGTAAAGCAAAGTAAGCAATTAACTGACAAGAATATCCTATTCACGTTACTTATCTGTCTCTCGGAGGGTCAACAGTTGATGTTTCTTCAACTGTTTAGCATTAACGTTCCGTTAACCATTAGTAAGTTATTGAAAACGGCCGTTACTTGTTATTACCGACAGTTAAAGACCGCAACATATGCAGTGACTGAGTTTACACGTATAGAACATTATTTTTTGCATAAGCATAACTTCAAAGCAGAAGCAGGCTCAGATAGAATCGACTCCTGAAGTTTTTACAACAAAACGTACAAGGTATCCGTGTCAGAGCCTGTTAATATGAAGTCAGTACAAGTTTCTAGATCAACAAGCGGTTACATTTTTGGTTGGCAATTATAAAAAAAGCTTTTCCATAAATTTTTCGATGAAAATACTACATACAGGGTGAACACTTTCAGCGGGGTGGTAATAATAAAAACGAATGGGTTTTTTTTTTTTCAATTTCTGAATTTTAGTGGGTTGGTCCCATAGACGTTTTTGATTAGTATTAGGAACAGGGTCGACTGGCATCATTAAATAAAATTGTGTAAAATGGCCTTTTCCTTGCTAACTGTAATTTTTTTGGAAATCTGCGAATAGGGATCATAATTTCACGAAACGTTAAGGATAGTCTCCCAAGTCCATTTTCGTGTAGCTACAATGGTTAAGGTAGTTCCCCTTATTGCCCCGTTGAAAGTTTCCACCCTGTAAATATATGGTTGTAATTAGGGATGAAATGATATGTCTATTACGATACCGATACGAATGACGAATGCATCGTAATGGCGTATACGATAACGAATGCATAACATTTAATAAAACAAGACAATTGAGTAAAATCAACATTTATTTAAGTTTTAAAGACAATTCACCACCTAAATGTCATAATTGAAATCTCTTCCTTTTATTTTATTATTTTTTACTCTACCTTAAGCCTGGCGATTATTGTTTTTTTTTTTAAATATTATTAAGATAACCCGTGAATAGTGTTGTGGGTTACATTACTCGTGTTGGCAAAATGCAAATATTGTTTTACTAGTTTTAAGTTTTCATAATGTAACTGTTTGCTGTTCCTCATAATAAAAATAAAATAAAATAAAATTTCTATTAAATTCTTATTAAGAAAACATTTTTTTTTTAATTATCTGGTTTCAGTCTATTTCTTATATCCGTAGGTCCGTATGGATTAAACCAGCTGTGGAGAACAATCTTTCCAAATCTAAAATATGCCAAAATATGAAAGATGGCTGTAATTTGTGTTTCCAGCGCAAACATCAATGCTGTCTTGCATTCCTTTTCACGAAAAAAAATTACATCAGACTAGTTTTAAGAATCGTTTTAAATCGTAATACTTTTTACGATACGGATGATCGTCAAAAATTGCGATAACCTGCGGTTTACGATTATCGGTATCGTTGAATCCCTAGTTGTATTTAATATGATGTGAGAACTGGTCAAGAAGTCTAGATGGCTGGATTTTAATAGTCACGTATTCCAACCACTACATGTCTAGATGACACAAGATTGACAAATACTCGTAGATAGTAATAGTCGGTTCCTGTCATTTCTGCAGGTACCAAGTTAAGTATTATAGAGAAACATCAAAGTATCAAATATCTAGTTCTATACAGGGTGTAACAAGAACCTTAACAAAGTCGTCAACCAAGCATTATGTACATTAAACTAAGTAACTTTACGCAAAAATGATTGCTGGGAAACGATTTCTTTTTGAGGCGAAAAATCACGTTTTATGGTAGGACTCAAACCATTGTGCTGATGGATGGATTGAATAGTACAGGGGTCCCAATATATCCGTAACTAGGACTAGAAGGTTCCCAGGTATGGCCTATAGCAAAAAAATGATCGCGATGCCCTCATTTATCGTTGATCGGAGAACAAGTAGTTTCCGGCTTCGTTGAGTGTCTTGTTACATCCTTTATAACCGCCCTTACCCACGAAATTAATCCGCTAGTTAAACCCCAAGCTCCCAGACAAAGTGACATTCTGTTCCCTGCGTTTACAATTTACAATTTGAAATGTTTTTTTATTTTATTTGCTAGTAATTTAGAGCATACGTTATGTTGTGATATACACGACAAGTCTTGTAAAATACTTATTAAAAACATATAATTATTAAGGTGATTTTAAAATACGAATAAGTATTCTGGTTTTTTTTTGCAATCAGTAGAAGTAACTTGAAACATGAGTACTTGAGTTGAAACATGTTGTAATGATAACTAGTCATTACAACATGTTTCAAGAACTTAGCGAAGTTATTAGACATGGAAATTATACAGGGTAGAAGTGATTCCGATGCGAAAACAATTATCACGTAGGTAATCGTTTTCGCGTCAGTGTCGCTTCCACCACAGTTATATTGTGCTTCCACCCTGTATGTTTTTTAATTATTTTATTGCTTGTAGCGGTGACGATGACGGAAAAGTCGTCTAGGACTGACTTATGTTACCAAAAAGAGTTGAATCGAAAAACATAACATAATCAGACACATCTCTCATGGGTTACTTGGGTTTGGCGGAGGCGCACCTAATAAATAGTACACCCACTATTCAGTAGTTATGTTTAACTCCCATGTAATAGGAGGTGAGCCTATTACCAACAACAGGGCACAAATCCAGACTCCGTGTCTGCTACTTAGAGATTCCTTTTGGACAAACCAAATACCACTTTGCCCGACCTGGGAATCAAACCTGCACCAGAACATGCTCAGCAGTCGCGCTTGCGTAGAAAAACACGTTGTAAAAACTCATGTAGGCGACCGTCGCTGATGTCAAGCTATGTCTAGGCTCTCTTGTGACCCGATAATGTTCCAAAATGATTTGAGTGGTAGTTATAAATAGTCGGACGGACATGTTTTATAAATAACTGCTACATAGTGCAGATCTAAAGGCCGCTGCATATCTGTGCCGTGCGATGATAAACAAATACCTATCTTCGTTTAATTGATTCTGTGCTCTCTGCAAAGAGCATGAACCGACAGGTAAAAGTTATTCAGTCAGGATTTAGATTGCAATGACCGTTCATTCTTTACTCAACATCTTCTTGAGGTCGGTGAAAGAAGGAAAGAAAGAAAACATACCTATTTATTTGGCAAGCCACAAAAACACAAACAGAAAAAAAAATACATACACGCGAACATATAACCTCCTCCTTTTTTGAAGTCCGGTTAATAAAAGAAAAAAAACTTAACAACATCAAAAAAAGATAATATAAAAGATAAACGGCTGCGCCAAATAGGCCCAATTCAGCAAACTGTCGGGCAACTAGTGCGCGATGGTTTTCAACTAGACCGATAGTGACGAGACGGACGCCAAACAGTTTTGTACTTTGTTTGTGTATGATTAGGTACTTATACAACGTGTGCAAAACCTCTTAAGAGGTTATTATACCCATCATTATGAACAACTTTTACTATGCCCGCGAAATTCAAATTCTCTTGAACCCTTTTTTTTAAATCATCAAATGATCCTCCCACTCTGGGCGGAGCGGAATCCCGAGTATCAGACTTGTATTGACTAAAACCCATCCATGTTCCATCTTTTGCCCTTTGTGTTCCAGGGCCGCGGTATCTATTTCGAACAGTCCCGCAACCCTGGCAGGCATCGGTCCTTTCGGACCCCTTCCCGTTTGCTGTCATCTCTTAGAGGCGCGCGTGGAACACGAACGCGCCATAGGACGGACGGATGGCGAGCTAGCGCATTACTTACCATCCACAGGCCAGCACATACGGTGGCCGGGAGCCACCACGTGGCCCCCCACGCCAAGGCAACCCTGAAGTTTCCACCTTAATTAAATTTTCAGACGTTCAAAAATCTTAAAAAGTACTGCAACCTCGCCTTAATTAAAATAGAACACATTTCTTTTCGGGAAAATATCCAATGGTACATTACCAGTTGACAGCGTTGAGGAGGAGTTTTTTGACGCCATTTTTTAAGTTTGTTGCTAGGTTATTTACTTTAGGTTATTTTAATTAATAAGTCTGTATATTATGTATATTAATATTCTTAGCAAGTAAATACAATGTTTATTAATTTTAATGTGACCTCTAGACTTTATAAGAACACGCTCAATTTCCCCAGCAAGAGACATTTTATTCCATTGAATTGATTTGCTATTATGGGACCAACAATCAGACACGTAAGTTAGGTACTGAATTTAAACATTCACTTGTGACGAATGTATAGAATTCTAATCTTCTCCCGACCTTCCATAAAATTATGTCTCTAGGACACACATTACTATGAAAATTACGAAGTTGTTTTCTTATTTTGACGATAAAAGATGGAACAAGTGATCTAATCACTTAACTAATTTTAACATTCGTATGTTACAAATTTTTAATATGCGTAGCCAAGTCAGAGGCCCATGGGCGGCATAAAAACTCTGACACCCGAAAATTCGTCTAGATATCCTCTTCCCCCTCGGATCCTAAGCAGTGTGGACGTGTAATTAGTGAACCAAATTTAAACAAAAGTATTTTAATTCAAAAATAAAATTCAAATAATTCGGTAGAAGTACTAGGAACGCAGAAACGAGCGGCGGTGAACGTGCGACGCGGTGTGCGTTAAGCTACTCACACATCCACGTATCCTACAACCATCTCCACTACGCCAGCGGGCACCGGCGAGAGCGAGTGTGAGTGTTTCTCTGTCCTTGTCATCTGCCAACACCATCTGTCAGTGTCACCTGTCAACGTCATCTGTCAGAGTCACCTGTCAACGTCATCTGTCAGTGACATCTGTCATTGTCAAGTCAACCGTCGTTTGTCGTGTGTCCGAAAACGTTCCAGGTACCTGCCACTAAGAACTAGAACTACTAGGAACTAGAGCATCGAAGACTTCCGTTCCACACAAGTGACTTTACATTCCGAATTACCAAATCAGATATTGGAATTTTTACACATTAACATTTGGATATTCCACAAAAATGGATAAGTCCATGGACAAATCACTATCTGATCCAGAAGTGAACCTCGTGGGGAAAGTACTGAGTACTCCACCAAATTACGTTTTTCAACGTGTAAAGAGAACCAGAGAAGAAATTGATGAATCTCTGAGTAAACAACTGGATGATTTTAAGTTGGAAATCAGGAATATGATGACACTTTTCTCAGTGCAACATAGCGATGAGATAAAAAAAGTGACCACAACCTTGGCGGAGATTCAGCAGTCGAACCTAAACATAGAGAGCTCGATCACCAGTTTAACGGCACAAAACGAAGAATTAAAAAAGAAAATTCTAGAAATGGAGGTTCAGACCAAAGAAGACAAAAAGCAAATAACTTTCTTAGAAAATAAGATAGAGGATCTTCAAATGGGAGGACGGAAAACAAACTTTGTCATAAAGAATGTGCCAAAAAAGAGCAATGAAAGCAAAGAAGACCTAATAGAAATGGTTTTGAGTCTTGCTCGTATCTTAACCTGCAATATGGGTAAATATGACATTAGAGACATCTATAGAGTGCGCGGTAAAAACACTGATTCAAAAAATACCCCAATCATTATAGAAACTGGATCTGCTCTACTGAGGACTGAGATACTGAAGATGGGTAAGGCCTATAATCTAAAAAACAAGACCAAATTGTGCTGTAAGCACCTGGGCTTTAAATCCCAAGAAGATACCCCTATCTTCCTATCGGAGCACTTAACCCCGAAAGGATCACGTCTACACTTCCTTGCTAGAGACTTGACGAAGGCAGGTGCCTACAAATTTTGTTGGACAGCGTACGGCAAAGTCTATATAAAAAAGAATGAACAAGCGCCCACAATAACCATTACTTGCGAAGAACAAATTCATAAACTCCTACTGAAGCAATGACTGTCGACCTGTAAGCACATGTACACCTGGATTTTTCTTATCAAAACTTTATTGTCAATCTTTAACAGTAAATTGATATCAATTTCATGTTTTGTAAGACTGTGCACATATACGCCAACTTACTACAGTACTGTAGACCTAAACTTAAATTACCTAATTTCACATAATCACAATATTCCCATACACTCACACACACACAATCACCATAAATCTCAAACATACACACACCAACACTTCGTTCACTATTCTCACAGCTTTTGTTCATACTCAAGTATCTTGTCAGAAATAAAGACTAAGAATTCCATAAACCTTAACGCAATGTATAAACTTCCTAAAGCAACTAGGGCTATTCAAAGCACTTACCTAATTACTAACGTATATTCTATTTATAAAAACCTTTATGTCTGACACATTACTTACCGTTACTGAAATAGACAATTTCGAGGTGGCGCGTTCAGTCGAATGCAATAGCTCAGATCTGGATAAGCATGTATTTATCAACAAAAACGATCTCACTATTATTTCCCAAAATATAAGGAGTATTTACTGTAACTTCGACGACTTTATACTCAACCTATCTAATTTTAAATTCGAAACAGACGTTATAGTTTTGACAGAATGTAGACTTAGTCCAAATAAACCATTGCCCCAACTTAATAATTATTTAACCTACTTTACTACTCGCCAACTAAACCAAAATGATGGGGTAACTGTATACGTGAAGCAATCTTTAAATCCCAAAGTTCAAGAAATTGAAATATCACAAGCGTCTTGTCTCCAACTTGATATACTCAATAATATTATATTATGCATTTATCGTTCCCCCTCAAATTCAAATATAGATAGTTTCGTAAATTCCCTTAGTACTCACCTAGATAAACTGAAGTCAAGCAAAAACATTATTATTGCAGGAGACATAAACATTAACATTAGAGCTAAAGATACAGAGTCATCTCATGAACACAAAAACAGAAATCACTATCAGAATATGTTGTCCTTGCATGGAATACTTACAGGTCATACCCTACCTACGAGGGAAAGTAATTGTTTAGACCACTTCATGCTAAAAATTAATAGAAAGAAAGTATCTCCATTTATTGCAATATTACAAACGACAATAACTGACCATTTTACAACATTTCTGTCTTTATCTAAAATTAAAAACACTCTACATTCAAATAAAACTACGACTATTACAAATTTTGAACAAGCACTAAAAGATCTACAGCAACAAAATTTAGCGGAGCTCCTCTTTTGCGATGATCCAAATCAACTAACGTGCCTACTCACAAACATACTTGCTAACACCATAGAAAGAAACACTATCTCTCGTAAAATACCTAACAGCAAACAAATAATAAAGCCGTGGATCTCCACAGGCATTTTGCGTTGCATAAGAAATCGTAACAAATTACAGAAACAATCCAGACTTAATCCACATAATGAAACCCTAAAGATAACCTACACTAGATATAGGAACCATTGTAACTCACTTATAAAAAAATTAAAACGTAGATATGAAAGGGACCTACTTGTAAAATCAGTTGGTAATAATAAGCTTCTCTGGAAAAATATAAAGAACCTAACTTACTCTAACAAAATTAAAGATCGTAACACCAAATTGCTAAATGTTAGGACATCGCCTCTAGAATCAGTCAATTTTGTCAATAATCACTTCGCCAACGTTGGTAAACTGTTAGCTCAGCAAATTGTGCCAAGTACTAATAATACACAAGCTGTCAACAAACCTGCACAGAGTAATACTTTTGTACTATTAGACACTGATCCTCAGGAAGTAGATCAAATATTGATGGGCTTAAAATCTGACAGTGCCCCGGGATGGGACAAGGTCCCGACTAAATTTCTAAAGTTTGCTCGTTATGATATCGTTCCCATAATAACCCATCTTGCGAACCTTTGCTTCCAAAAAGGCATTTTCCCTGAGCTGCTCAAGAAATCAATTATTACTCCAGTACATAAGGGAGGGGACAGAGACGATGTCAATAATTACAGACCTATCTCTATCCTTCCGTCAATATCCAAAATAATTGAAAAACTTATTAATGTTAGGTTGACGCAATATCTAAATAAATTCAGTGTATTATCAAACCAACAGTTTGGCTTCAGGCAAGGATTTTCTACGGAGGATGCGGTTTCAGCTCTAAGTTCCCTAGTAACTGATCACGTTGATGCTGGGAATAAATGCTTAGCGGTCTTTCTAGACCTCAAAAAAGCATTTGACACCGTCTCTGTCCCAAACCTTGTGAACAAACTCGAAAATGCTGGAGTAAGAGATATCCCTCTGAAATTATTCAAGGACTACCTCTCAAGAAGGAGACAGAGGGTCAGGATGGAAGAATATGTCAGTGAAGACGCAGAGGTGACATATGGTGTCCCGCAGGGAAGCATACTGGGTCCTACCCTCTTTCTTTTGTATATTAACGACCTTTGCAATATGAACATCGAAAATGCAAAAGTCTTCTCGTATGCCGATGACACCTCTGTCGTTTTCACTGGGAACTCATGGCAGGACGTAAAACTAAAAACAGAGATGGGCATGGCCCAAGTTGCCAGCTGGCTCAATAATAACTTGCTCACGCTAAATACATCTAAGACGAATTATGTATGCTTTAGCGTGAGTAACAGGACACAACCAAGTGGCGATTTTAACATAAAAATTCATGTTTGCGGAGATCCTACGAATAAATGTTGTGCCTGCCTATGTATTACTAAAATTTCGCAGACTAAGTACCTGGGAGTGGTAATTGATCAACGTCTATCATGGTATCAGCATATAGAACAGGTTACAAATAGAGTTAGGAGACTGAGCTGGATATTTAAATCACTGCGTCACATTGCTCCCAAAGATATAATCAGTAAACGTAAATCTACTAGAAACATCCTGAATGAGGTATACTTGGCTCTGGTGCAGTCGGTTTTACTATACTGTATCACGGTTTGGGGAGGTGCAAATAAAACCAAACTTATATACTTAGAGCGCGCCCAGCGTGCTCTTATTAAGATTATGTACTTCAAAAACATATTATACCCTACAAATAGCCTTTATACTATCAGTAACATAATCTCGATAAGAAAGTTGTACATAATACAAACCGTAGTGAAAAAACATAAAACCCTACCACTGGATTCAGAAAAATTAACCAAAAGAAGGAAAGACTTAGTAGCACCAGTTTCCCAGACTAAAACCGTGTTTGCATGTAGACAATTCAATAAACGCTCAGCTGAACTATACAATAAGATAAATAAAAAAATATACATATACACCAAAAGCACTTATGATTGTAGGAAAACCGTAACAAACTGGATCAAAGAACTCACGTATGAAGAGACCGAGGCACTTCTACAGCACATTAAATAGCAGGATACTTATAAAACAATAATTGCTAAATTTTCAATTTGTCACACACATACATACAATCTCACAAAAACTGGCACTTAAAAATCAAATAGAAACACACACATACACACACACACACCCACACACACACATACACTCATCACACACACACTCTTACATATTATTTTTCTTGTTTTTTACATTAAATTCACTTTTATTTTTACTCTTTGTTATATTTAAAATAAATAATAATATTAGAAGTAAGTAATTAAGTATTAAGTTAAATTAGCCATATATTTGTTATACTCTTGTAATTGTTGTTGCTATGGAAGAGCGGGGTCTCCTAACACAGGCAAAAATTGCTTAAAAGGAGTCCCCAAACACAACCACCCATTGATGTAACAAATTTATTCAATAAAACATTTTTGTATTTGTATTTGTATATGTTATAAATATGGCTCAACTATACATTCTTATGGACATTGATTCCCGCGCGGAGCATGTATTTGTTAGACAAAGATTTTAATTGTTGGATCAGCTTTACTGTAAGCATTTGAATAGTATTTTTCCGGGAGTTCACTCTTCTCTGCATTCGCTTTTCGCTCGATTTTAGTTCGGTAATATATAAAAAATATTTAAAATATATATAGGAATATATAAAAAAGAAAGAAATCTGCCCCGCTACTCCACAGGCTGCGTGACCGTCCCAACACTATCCTGCAATCGATAGCCACAAGGGCAGATAGCCCGCTAGTGTGGGCGCTAACTAATCGCACTCGATCTGTTCTAGTTAGGCTAAGTCATATTGTTACTAAAACTGTGGACCTCTCTGTAGTCTGATAAATAAATAAATAATAATATAAATGTTATCAAACTTTCCATCATTAATTAAAAAAAAAAAAACTGCTTTTTCCTACAAAAGTACAATACCTACACCTCAAAAACACCTCACCTCAAAATGTATATACAGCGTGTAACAGAAAGGGTATAATCATCTGGAATACTGTGGTACGGACCATCAAACTGAACAACTTTCTCTATGAGACCACCATCGAAATCGTAAAAAAATAATCAGCTGTCCTATACAAAATTTCAATACCTACTCGACCCAAATGTATGGGACAGCTGATTATTTTTTTACGATTTCGATGGTGGTCCCACAGAGAAAGTTGTTCAGTTTGATGGTCCGTACCACAGTATTCCATATGATTATACCCTTTCCGTTACACGCTGTATAACTGTATTTTTTTTTAAATTGCCGATGAGTAATTTCTGTGTCCCCAGAATGATGTACATATAATACGTGGTAAGGGTTTCTGCGTCGGTGTCCTTACCACTATGTATTATAACTATGTAAAATCTTTGCTTTCAGGTTGGTGTTCTACCATGGTATATATGTACTACTTGAGATGGAAAAGTCCCTGGTTTGGTTCAGATAGATAAATGATCATAAACTATTCAATCAGAGACCATCTGTTAGAAATAATAAAATTCTTCAGCACTTACTCATAATGTTTACATACATTAAAGAATCTCAAAGCTCGTTTATATCTACTCTCTTTACGTCATTCAGTATTTTTGTCATAACACGACTTGGCATCGACTGGACGCTGTTACGAAAACATGTGATAAAATATTCACTAATCATAGGTAACATCACGCATGTAATCTCCGAATGGATAGTCAGAGGTGTACTTGATAGTACACCCACATTTCACCAATGTTATAGGGGTGAGTCTATTGCAATCAACCGGGCACAAATCCGAGTCCTTATAATTTAGATTTTCCGAGGCTTTATAATTGTAATAATTTAATTTATTTCTATGTATTTTATTTATTGTTTATTTCTCTGTATTTTTTCACTGTACTTTAAAAAATTGTAATTTTATGGATTAATTTAGGTGTGCGTTTCGCGCTCGTAGATGATCCACGTGTGGCAAAAAGCGCGCGTACGCGCCTTTACGCGCGTTCAAATGGTCTATTCGGTATTGCCGACTTTCGCTCATACGCTAATCTGAAACCGGTTTACGCGTTCAGTGATAACGTGATTTTGCTTGTAAACATCTAGAATCAATTCTATTTCTAGATTGCTTCTAAAACCGCCTTTTATTGGCCTGATTTAAATAAATATTCTATCTTCCATCCAGCACGCGATTCTCGAGTGTAAAAAGTCCGAAAACTAAATCCGATATGACATGTCTTATCCTATTAAGCGCGTCCGATAAGTACTCTAGTCTAGTCGTGCACTCTGATCCGATCTGTGTTTGAGAGCACGTTAATCCGCTTAATTTCGAACCCATTGTTAAATGTTCCTGGCATATAAACGGCTAAAAATCTATAGACTGTCCTTCAAATAATTTAATTTACATATTTCACGGAGTCATGTAATCCTTTAGCTGATTGATTTATTTGCATATCTCATACTTATTTAAAGTTAACTGTTTGTGTCCTTTGTATGAGAATCCTGATTGATAGAATTGACCAGTGTCCAGACTTACTAAATCCTCGATAAATAGTACCAACAAGGTTGGCTCAAAAACCTTGAGCATACTTAGAACCTTGTCACCCTATATGTTGCAAATGGCTAAGCGGAAATGACGCTATAATAAAGACAGAGCTCATTTTACACGTGACCTGCTTAATGTGACAAGGGCCATAGTTGATCAGTTTTCATAATGTGACACGAGCTGAGCAGTACATAGATTGTACAGGTATGTATTGTTTCAACTTTACTTAATTTATCTGAACAACGTTTATCAGAATGGTGTGGTTTTTTACCGACTTCCAAAAGGAGGAGGTTATCAAGTCGTCTGTTTTTTTTTTTTATGGTTTTGTTCAGACCACCGAACATGTTGAAAGAAACAAAATCCCTTCGGCAAGCCGCTTGAGGAGATTGATATCGAAGAAGGTTCCATCCAGGTTTTTAGACAAAAGTTGTAGAGGTTAATGAACAGAATATTATACATTTTAAACCAACTTGTTATCGTGCGTAGTAAGGGAGATATGCTTTGTTTTTTAATTTGATTTCTTTATATTTAAAATCTATAATTAACAGACAGATGATGGTTTTACAGCTGAAAAATGGTTATTATAAATTATAAAATCCTAAATCAATCCTAAATCCATAACCCTCCTATTAATAAACACAGAATAAATTTATTCCAAGTTTAAACCTATGAAAATGTATAGTTATCCTTTGTTATTTCCGGTAAAACTTTATTTCGTGTTTATTAATAAGAGTGTAAGAGTTTAGCATGGAAACGCTCATTTTTTCTAACTTTATCACAAAACTTTAAGTTAAAAATTGTAGAGTAAACAATTTGATTTAAAAAAAAAAAATTTGCGACGGTAAAAATGTTTACCGTTTCGGAGATATAATTACTTTATCAATTTTTTTTGTAAATTTCAGCCCCCTCCCAAGTTAGGGCTTGCGTCAAAAAAGTTTTCTTACTCGGAATGATAAAAATGTTGGACGGTTCAAAAATTTTCCATAGGACAAAAGTTATGGCTAAAAAACTGATTTTTATTACTAATTTTAACCCTTATTCTTATTCTTTATTGCACACAAAATATAAAAGTAGGACACACAAAATTACAATATATAACTTATGTACAACGGCGAGCTTAACCCAGAATTGGAACCCTTTCGATTTTTTGGCCAATTTTGAAAGCAGTCGGTGCATAATTACGACCTGTAGAGTGTGGCTAAATTTTGCTTGTCGCCCCACATACATTACATACACATATATATATATAAACTTTTTAACCGGCGGCTGATTTGGGCTCTAGGGGTCATAACTAACCCCCTATGGTGAAATATTTGGAAAACTCTACTTTAGGTGCAAGACCAATGTAGTTTTTTTTTGACGAAATCTAAATAATAAGGTCTTCCATACATTTGAGTCGAACAGGCATTCAAGGCAAGATCCAGTGTGTGCATGGAGTCGTACTAGGGTACTCGGAACCACGTGAATGGCCATGTTTACCATACTTACCCGCTTATAATGAAATTATATTTACAAAACAATACAAGTGTTCTAAGTAACGCTGTGGGAAATAACCTTACATCACCTCTCTGTTAAGAAGTATTTACATTTTAAAGAGTTACGCCACGATTTGCGCGACCGATCGACCAGCCATAAACGCCGCTGCAAACATACTTTGGCAAAATGGCGGGTAAAGATCCTTCCAACACTCAGCGTGAATGCGGTGCTCCTGAACAGACCAGAGCATAGCTCACTTGCTGAAATGTCTGAAGTGTCCTTACACCGGCGATGTAATTACAAAAATATAATCAACTGCCCCATACAAAATTTTAATAACTACTCGACCCAAATGTATGAGACCGCTGATTATTTTTTTACGATTTCGATGGTGGTCTGAACACAGAAAGTGGTTCAGTTTGATGATCAGTACCACACTCTTCCATATGACTATACCCTTTCTGTTACACGCTGTATTATATTTTTTATTTGTTTATATGTCACTATATTAAAAGATAATTAAAATATATAAGTAATGAACTAATGTGTAAATAAACACATCAGTTCTTCTACTTCAAAAATAGAAATAAGGAGTTTACTCTAAGTTGCCATAGATAAATGAATATATCGCCCTTATTTGCCTGAGACTGAGAACCTCTGCTTTTATCTTCCTCCGATATTTCAACATCGCTTAGCAAATATTTTATTTTAACAAAGAAGTGCTTTAAAAAGTCTCTCACAACATATAAAATATTTATACAGAACCCTTTTAAAATTGAGTAAACATCGTAGCAAGATTTCTTTAGCACTATGCAATACACATTTTTCATTAGTGAATCAGCTACCCTCTGTCGACAGATTAGTTATCCCGCCTAAGAATTAAAAATCAAAGGTTTTAATGCAGTCCAGTAACACTTTATTTTCCAAATTCGACGACGCGCGACGTTCGGACTTTCTTGTTTTGTCTCCCAGGGCCAAATGAAATTCGTAGTGATTTTATTAGTTCACAAGATTTTGTTTGTTCATCCTGAGGGGTTTTTTTTTCAATTTTTACTCAAAATCGATGTCCTAATCCGAGGGTACTCGGATGGTTTGGTATAGGTTGCCACAATACGAGTTGCGTCCGACTAGTTATCCGAGTCCACTCGGTGCGAGCATACTCTGATCGTGTCAACGAGGCTTTAGACCCGTTGACCGGATTTTATTTTTCAATGAAATGTTCCTACATTATGGGAGGGTAGGTAATTGCGATGCAGTTAGTCCACGACGCGCGGCGGACAGACGTTATGATGTACTATTAAATAAAGGTAGTCGGATCGAGTACCGTAGACGGGAGCCTGGGGGAATGGGGAAACACCACCCAAAATCACCCCAACCGTCTGGCAAGACATGATAAGTGTTTTAAATTATTCTAGTTTTGTAGTTATTTCTAGGATGACGTTGTGATTATGTTGTGAACTTACTTGCTAATGGGGAACTAAAAACAATTATATAAATAGGGTGGAACAAGACCCTTAACGAAGCCGAAAGGTACTTGTGCTCCCCGTCATTGCGATCAAGCACCTCCACGACCCCCGTACTATTCAATCCATCTATCAGCACAATGTTTAGAGTCCTACCGTAAAACGTGATGATTCACCACAAAAACAAAATCGTTTCCCAGCAATATTTTTTGCGTAAAGTGACTTAGTTTGATATGCTTGGTTGACGGCTTCGTGAAGGGTTTACACCCTATAGAATTCTATATCCTCGTTTGGACATACACACCTTGATAAACACACGCCTTTATTCCATGGGGGTAAGCAGAAACTACTCAGGGCCACTCCAGTTGTTTTATGAAATTTAAAATATTTGAAACGAAAAATTCAAGATTAAGTACCTAAAAATAAACTTAAACATATGAATTTTGGTTTTGAGCATAGAAGCGAAGCGAAACTTTTTGCGAGCTGTCAGTACCCTTGCAACATGATCTTTTAAGCTTTTGCTGGTTCATTTTCTAGTAGGTAGGCTAGCTTATAGGTATGTAGTTTATAAATAATTGAGACGAAACTTGACGTGCCTTTGACAAAATCAATTAATTTTGATGTGATTTTGCAAAACAAAATGTATGCAAGTTTTTTTTCTGTGAATCTTACCCCTAGAGTTTGGGTTTAGTTCTACGTAAAAAAAAACCATCCATTTCCTGATCCTGCTAACATTATAAATTAGAAAGTTACTAAGTCCGTGTGCCAGTTACTTTTTTGCCTTAATATCTAAACAAATTTTGATTAAATTTCGCACTGAAAAGCAACTTTACGAGAATTTAATAAGATGGTGCAATAAATATACAAATATTACAGTTGGGAAGAACTGTATTACTGCGAATCCCTTGAGCGTCGAGAGGGATACGCTTCTGAAAAACAAATTAAAGAGAATTGCTCTTTATCATATCAACCTAGAGTAGATCATTTAAGATATGGTTACAAAAACTGTCGTGACCTAGTCTGCAAGACCATCCCACGACACACCGTGAATGACGCGACGGTACTCAACCGAAAGAAACAAGTGAAGCACGCGCATGTCGCTTGACGCAAGTCGCAGTCGCATCGACTGAAGTCTTGAAAGGTGCGTAAGACAGTGTTTATAAAACTCCTAACTAATAGATAGTAAATATGTCTAAGTCAATGGCTCTGAATCTACACGGTATGTAAAATATTTATAGAGAGATCTTAAAATATTTTATGCTTGTTAAAATATTATCGATGTTTACTGAATGTGTGAGTTAGTTTGAATTAAACTTGTTATCGTGGTATTTAGAGATAAAAATGTTTGATAGACGTTTGAAGTGTGGTCGCCATTTTTCTCGGGACTTATTACTATTACAACCTCGGGACTATTACAACATTTTATTTAACTAACCTTGTTATTTGGTAAAGGAAAATCATCGTGAGGAAACCAGCATGCCTGAGAGATATTTCTCGACGGCATGTAAAGCCAAGCCAAGTCAAGCCAGGTCTGGCACTAACCACAGGAAAAAGAAGAATTTGGGAAGAAAAGGTCAAATCTTGCAACTGAATTTTAAACCAACTGATGGAGCTGAAATTCTGCACACACCATTAGTTCTGGGAACGATACAATATCCCTTTCTTATGCCTGCATGCGTCGCTTCGTTATTTTTTAATGTTTACAGCGTGTGACAGAAACGGTATAATCATATGGAATACTGTGTTACGGACCATCAAACTGAACAACTTTCTCTATGGGACCACCATCAAAATCGTAAAAAGTAATCAGCTGTCCTATACATAATTTCAATACCTACTCGACCCAAATGTATGGGACAGCTGATTATTTTTTTACGATTTCCGTACCACAGTATTCCATATGATTATACCCTTTCTGTTACACGCTGTATATAGGTATCTCCGGTCCATCCGATTGATAGCTGGTGCTACGCAGTTCAATAATACGATACGATGCCCTATTATCTGCGAGTATCGCTATAACGTGCCGTTTTTTGCTAAAGGTAGGTATCTTGCAGGTCAACCTAGTAGGTTGTCGTTAATCGGACTATCCTAAGAGTGGCTTGACGACTTACGCCTCCAGCCAGGGACATAAAAACTTAAAAACCAAGCAATTACACGCTAAGGGGTGTGGGGCACGAACCTCGACTTAAGGCGTCGCGGGGGAGGACAACAATGGACATGCTGTGATGCTGCATCAGAATAATATTATTATAAAAGGAATTTAAAGCTGGCTCAGCATCGCGTGACCAAGGATCGGGGGGCATGGAATGCGACGATACAACGGGCCTCGACGGCGACACTACAACCCCGCGCGCATAACTTCGTGACTATACGGACGAGGGCACCAGCATCCGAAAAATGCAGAGATTTAAGAGTTTAAGATATCGCTTTATGTAAAATCTGTCAGAATAAACGCCATACAGTAAATGTGATCCATATTTTACCTCAGTGACATTTTAAAGCGGCGATCTAGGTTAGACTAGAACTAGATGAACAAGCAAATGCCAGGGGGCCTAAAATGGAAGCTTTATCAGAATCATAATATGCATCACGTTAAAAATTTAAAATTCTTAAAATGGTCTTTATGGTTATTACCACAAAGTCGATTTTAAGAGTTTTAAATATTTAATAGGGATGGGCCGAATATTCGTTTTATATTCGGTATTCGGCATATTCGGCAGGTTTACCGAATATTCGTTTTCGGCCGAATATTCGGCTATATCACCGAATGTTCGGCAAAGTGGTACTCAAAGTTTTTACTGTATTGAGCCGTGTATCATGAGATGATGATGATGATGTGTGTGTGTGTGTGATCATGAGTCGAGTGTTAAATGTGTTATTTTTATGAGGTTAAGTAATTTACAATTTTACAGTGCAGGTTTATGTTTTTGTCGACACAGTGTCTTAATTTCCAATAACAGTAGTTAAACAAGATGGTTATTAAAACTATGGTTACTATGGTTATTAAAACTATATTAAAACCAGGTCTTTATTGTAAGAAATTAAGCAAGTTTTTTGTTTTTAGCAATATTTATTGTAAGAAAGAGTTGCATGATTAACAACATTCCAGCAGACTATGAATCAAGTTTCTTTCTACTTAGTGTAGCGAAAATTATTCATTGAAAATAAACAGAAAAACCACTTTTATAGATCATTTGAGAGATCAATCAATTACTCGTAAATAAACAAAATTACTCAATTATATTAGTGACATAGTAGGACAAATTGAGATCTTTATGAGACCAAATCAAATATATAGGATCATAACCGTAAGAAATCACATTTTTATTATCTTTTAATTTAAGTTACAGGTAATTTTTCTATAAACTAATAGAAATCTAAGAATTTATGTCTTAAACAAATCACTTCACATATGAAAGTATATATATATAATAAAAAAGAAAACGCACACTATTACATAAAATTGTCAGAAAAATTTGATTCAATATTTAAAATTCACAAGAGGCAAGTTGTGGTGCAAAAAAACAAGCTGCTCAGCTTTATTTGGCAACAGTTTGTTCCGTTTTTGCTCATAAACGTTGCCCGCTTCGGAAAACAAACGTTCACTGTAAACCGAGCTGGGGTTGTCTATTTTTCATTTGGAAATAAATGAATCTTCTAGTGTGCTTTGAGTTGTTGCAAAAGTTTTAGGATTTGAAGGTTGAGCACCACTGGTAGACGGTTGGATGACATGTGCAGCCGCAGGCTTCTGCTGTATCGTCTCGTCATTTGGAGAACTTTGGGTTACCGGACGCACAGGTCTGTCAAGACTAATAAATTCCGTAGGGTGCTTCAATTTTATGTGGTTGCTCAAAGCTGAGGATGAAGCCTTTCGGCCGCTGCCTCCCCGCGAAATTATTTTTTCACAAATCGTACATTTAACTTTGCTGCGGTCGTGTTCACTTTCCCGAAAATAAGTCCATATAGTCGATCTCTTTCTTCCGCTCATTTTTAGGTACCAAGCAAAAAAACTCAATGAAGTCGACTTTTCAAATAAAAAATAACAATAACCACCGCACGTGGCTAAGTTTTACTCTTTATTAGATGATGCAATAACAGCACGGGTACAGCGGGGGTAGCGGGCGAGAGTGTCCGGCGCCAATCCACGCGCTATGCGTAAACAAGTTTAGACCTGTATTGTTTCCGTAAGGGAATCAAAACTGCCGAATATTCGGCCGAATATTCGGTTCGGTAAAAAGTTTACCGAACATTCGGCCGAATGTTCATATTCGGTGAAACCCATGTTCGGCCCATCCCTAATATTTAACGTGATTCGTATTATGATTCCGATAAAGTGGCCATTTTAGGCCACCAGGACGCTTATAGTATTTATGAATCTCGTTACAATTCGCAAAATGATCACAAAGTGACAATTCAAAATACTGATTGCGTCTGCAACCTTTTTACGAATTGTAATGTGATTAATATCCTACTAGATGTTGCCCGTGACCTTCGTTCGCGTGAAATTATTACTTTCCTTTTTTATTTATTTTTTGTTTTATTTTTTGTGCACGGGACCCTAATTATTTTTGCTAAAATAACAGTCGCCTATGTTAGACCTTATAACATGAGCTATCTGCCAGTAAAAGTCAAAATCAGCCTAGCCGTTTCGGAGATTAGCCGGAACAACATACAGAAAGACAAAAAATGAAAAAAATGTGTTTTTGTTCTAAGTGCCGTAGGCTTACATGTTTTCATTTGCATTCAGTAAAAAACTGTTATTTTGATATTACAAACAGAGACTTCAATTTGATTTATTTGTATAGGTGTATATATTACGATGGATGATTAAGATTATGATAATTTCCCAGCGATTTATTCCCCCTGTTAGGCTTTTCCAAGCAGATTACTTACGTCTTATCGTAGGTATTTATAGTCTTGTATAAATGAATTACGGTAACCTACCAAATTGTCTTCCTCACGTGAACGTCCACAAAAATAATTCTTTTAAAAGAAAACTCATGAAGACCTTGCTCGTTGGATACAACAAGGAGGAATTCGACATAGTGACCCACATACAAGAAGCAAGGTTACAAAGAGGTGATATAAAAAGCCATGATGACATGTTAAAGTGCTTATTTTTATATTAGTCTGATAGCATTGTTAATTATAGATGTTGGTTGTATTGCCAGCTGCAGGTGGGGAAACCGTACATTGACTGATGACCCAGAATAGTAACAAAAATAATTGGTAAAAGATCTCAATGAAATAGTGAATGGTTGCCAATACTTCACTGCAGATTTTTAAATAGAAGAGTTGTGTTTTTTTAACAACTAGGTAAAAACCAAAGACTTGCTACAAGACCTGTCACGGGCGGCGTTCAACGTTCATGACGTTGGAGTAACGTAAAAGTTCAAACGTCTAAGTCAACGAGTCGGTGTTAGTGTTAATGATTGAAATACTGACGTCGTTCTAAAAATTGTAATACAAAAAAAACACCGAATTGTAACAATCATAATTGGGAAAAGATTACAGTGAAATAAATAATAATTATTGGCAGCTAATGCAAACGTTTCGAGTATGAATTTGGATGGCCCATGAGAGTAGAGGAAGACCAAAGAAACGATCGATGGACTGTGTGAAGGATGATATGGGTAGAATGGAAGAAGAATACATGTGTTTCAACAGGAGAATTATTAATATTTTAAGTGAAATTATTTATGTAATGTACATTAAATGAATAAACTTTCTTCAATAAGATAATCTAGAAATGTAAATTAGTTTACTTTCCATATTTTTTTTGTTAATTCGTATTTCAACAATCAAACTAAACGCGATCTGTCGTCTAAACCGCGTTCAAGAACCAATATCATCATTGTTCTGGACTACTGACACTGCAGTCAGATTCATTGTTGAAGACGATTTAACTGACACACGTTTTAAATTTAACTCATGAAAAAGCAGTTGTAGTATTTATGTGTTACGACAAAACTTTGAGCTATAAAAAGCTGTCAATGATGTTTTGCTCCGTTCAGATAGAACAACGTGCTCCTATGTCCGCCCGCCATTGCTCTCGAAAACCATGATTCAAATATAATCGGTACTCGTGTTATGGAAGATTTAATGACTTCTGCTTAAAATAACTCTTAGTAAGCTTTTGTGTAAATAATATTTAAGTCACGCTTTGATAAAGTGCTGTGACTACTACAAACTAATGTTTTTTTATATACTAACTGTGAATAAAGCAGCTTTAGTACCTATATTAAATCCCATTCAATATTTTATATCGTGTAATCTCAATAATGAAAGTTTTTTTTTTTTTTAATAAACAATTCCGTCGTCAAAAGCTTTCCAGAAATCTTTTACTTTAATAATGAACTCACTTTATTGAAGTTTACTTTAAATTACATAATAAACTTTTAATATAAGTCGCTATGCAATATCCAACGACGAACAAACTGTCCACTGTATCTCACGGATTATGAGTGTAATAAATCGGCCATATAAATATAAGACGTCAAACAATCTATAAAAATAACGCGACTCATAGAATTATAGAGATGAACTCATTAATTTATGACACAAATAAAACTACGCTTCGACAACAATTGGTAGATCATAGACACCTGGTAATCGAAGGTTTATCGACAACATTTTTTGACACGTTATAGACCAAAAACTTCGCTCAGAAAAAAAAAAAACAAAAGCCAACAGCACTCGAAATTCGAACTCAGTTTGAAAAATGTTTCTTTTCGATTTCAGCGAGCCAAGCTTTACTTTTCACTGGTACCCGACCTTAATTACATAACAAAAGCTATATACTACCTCAAGCACAACACATCACTGGTGCACTATCACTGCACTACGTACGGGCGTAAAGGTCTGAGGACCCAAGGTACGCCGAAGAACTCCTGCAGTATGGTTATAGCCAGCAAGAAATACCTGCTGTAGATAGAGGAGCTAGACCTGATAGGTCTACCGCCAGCGTCGCCTTTGCAACAGTTGCTGCCCATAATGAGGGCGCATTTCGTTCGAATACCCGCGGAGCCGGGCGCTAACTGCGCAAGAGCAGACTTATTTTCGTGTGAGCGATCGTAGCGCCGTGGGTTTGAAACAGGCGGGCTGCAAGCGGCCGGCGTTTGACGTTCCACGCGACAGACAATGTTGCCTCACTCAACTGTCTGAACGATTCGGGTTTATAGTTTAATCGTTGCGCGATTTTATGATCGTTTGTTCAAGTTCCGCGTTTTGAGGGTTCGATGTTAAGATGGATGTTTGAATATTGAGGATTGATCTTTCTTACTAAGTAATGCGGTATACCTATTTATAATTTATGAGGATAGGTGAATGGATGCGTCTGTTACTCTTTTGTATGAAATTCGGCACTCGGTCCACTGAGATAGTTTATAACCTGGAATTGAATACTTAAGATACGTTTTATCCCGGTACTACCATCCCGTGGGTCAGTTACCGAGCTCCAGCCGCGGGCATAATCTAGTGTAGAAATAACAGTACCTACTTATCTCTGTAATAGTAGCACTCTTCCCTACAAAACTATATTAAAATAATAAATAGTGAACTTCTTGCGTCCGCAGTTCAGAAACCTAAGTTGCTCACTGAATAATAGACCACAAAATATGATATATATGTATATTAATACGATACTAGCGACCCGCCCCGGCTCCACACGGGTGCAATGATATACATATAAACCTTCCTCTTGAATAACTCTATCTATTAAAAACACCGCACCAAAATCCGTTGCGTAGTTTTAAAGATCTAAGCATACATAGGGACTCACAACGGGAAGCGACTTTGTTTTATACTATGCAGTAATAGTGACGATACTTAATTCTTCCTTTGCTTTTCAGCAACTCTCGTGCATAGCATAATTTTATTAGCCTCTAGTATTACAGGCTAACTATGTAACCCCCAACTTACACAACACCTGGTAAGTCCACGCCATAACTACTGGAACACCGCTGCTCTACTTACCTACCTTTATTTTGTAAAGTTTACTTCGAACTTTATACAAATTTTGACTGTTTCTCTATGGACCAACTGGATTTCACAACACGTTGAACAGTCGCGAATGCCACAGCAATATCAGTTTTTTTAATTTTTAAAAACAAAGTTTTGTTAATACCTTCCGACCAATTACTCGATTATGAGGTGTTCCATCCAACACACACAAAAAGTGTTGAACAGGTAGAGGTATTGAAAAAGAAAAGTAGTTTAAAAAATAAATTGAGTGGTACCTCAAACATTTTTTACAGAACTTGCTTGAATTCAAGATTATTTTTTATAAAAATTAAAAAAGGTTCTTGCAAAAGCATACCCGACTGCACAAGTAGTTGTGCCATCCAGCTGGTCCATGGAGAAGCAGTCAAATATATATATTTTTTTAATAAAAAAATGACAGCTGGTTGTGTCGTAGGGAAGGATCTCGCAATAGTATTCCCCATTGCACTGCACAACCATTTCTGTAATCCAGTTGATCCGTGGGGAAGCAGTCCAAATTTTAACCAAAAAAAAAATTTGTTATTAAATCAGGTAAGCCGTCGCAGAATCACGCATCTCAGCGCTGTCTGAATTTCGAAGTGAATTGAAGTGATGTTAATACAACGACTAAAGTCTCAGCCAATTCTCTGACGTACTTAAACTTGTTTTAAAATCTAGTTTCGATTTAACCTTTATGTCAATCAATGTCAAAAAATTAACTTCATACAATATTTTGAACATTATCATACGAATACCTATTGGTATTCTGGTTTTGGAGTTGGTTAAACGCCTTGATGCTTGCCAAAGACGTTAATAGCAAGCTTGTTTAATCAATCATGATTTACTTTACTCGGTTCGTTATATTATTTACTAGCGACCCGCCCCGGCTTCGCACGGGTGCAATGTTGTACACATAAACCTTCATCTTGAATCACTCTATAATAGTGAACTTCTTGCGTCCGCAGTTCAGAAACCTAAGTTGCTCACTGAATAATAGACCACAAAATATGATATATATGTATATTAATACGATACTAGCGACCCGCCCCGGCTCCACACGGGTGCAATGATATACATATGAACCTTCCTCTTGAATAACTCTATCTATTAAAAAAACCGCATCAAAATCCGTTGCGTAGTTTTAAAGATCTAAGCATACATAGCCTGAAAACGTAGTACACACGGCGACACATCATGCTATAGGTACATAACAAGTATAACATGGCCTCGCTTTTTATAGATTTTCCGTACAATGAGAGATCCGCACGAATGGTCTTTTATAGCTTGATTGATGTCCGTAAGTGCCAAAAAGAGCGACTAGCTTGAATACACGCAAAAAAAAAAAAAAGTTTTTTCTATCACTTCATTTGACCATTTTGCTTATTACATTTAGCTACTAACTCAATTCTCGACAACAATTTTTCAATTACATACCTCTCCTCATTCTCTTGCTCTTATCTCAATTCATTTGCGGTCGGCGCAGCATGTCTTCTTCTTCCATACTTCTCTATTACTCGTCATCTCATCAGACACCTCCTTTCTTGCCATCATCTTTTACACAGTCCATCCATCGTTTCTTTGGTCTTCCTACACTCTTATGATCCACATTCATATTCAGAACTTTCTTCACGACATTTTCTTAGTTCTAATTACCTCTATTTATACAATAATAATATGTCGGAGCAAGTATTGAACTATAGGTAAAGTTGAAACCTAGATACCTACAGATTTATGATTATGTCTATTAATAAAAATCAATTGCCGCATGTATGAAGGATCATCACTTGACAATGGCTCGACCGCTCCGGCAGTTTTTAATGTCTTCATAATTGAGGTTTGTATAGAAAGAAAATGTTGATTTTTTTACATTTTTTTGTTCGCTAACCTCATTTTCTTCATTAGTAAATTGCACCCGAGTGAAGCCTGAAACTTTTGAAATAGATACCAACACCGTGTGGCACAAAGTTAGTTACATGGATGTTTGGACTTTGACGTATCTAAGGAATACCACGAAAGCGGTCTCATGACCTGCATTTCCTTTTGAATTCAAAGTTTGTTATGAGACTAATCTCATTCAGCACTTCGGAATCCAGCTAAGTAACGAGCACCGTTCTGAACTCCATCCTGTTCGCATGAGATCGCTTCATCGCCGCAAAATGATAAGTTCTCGTGGTCTTTCTTCATCATAGACTTCTTTAGGTCTGTATTTTATACTTTCTACAGTAAATAACATTGCATAACATACATAGACATTTATTTATGAAATAAATAAAATGTAACTGTTTTATCAGAGAAATTTCTTACTATGATAGAAGTAACAATTTTTAAGGTAAATTTCCCTTCAGTTAACTTATCCGAAACTATGATCAGTGAAAATAAAATAACTAGAATACTTAAATTGATCAGTTATGCGTAGTGATATTATGTTACCTTATTACGTAGGTAATCCAAAGAGGTACTTATATAAACAGATAGTTTCTATGAGCCATAAAGTCTTGAAATTGGATTCACTCAAACTACCGAAAAGGTTAGTTTTTGAAACAATACGAAATACTCTTACGGCCGTTTTCTATAACTTACGTACGTATAACGGTCTAACAGTTAGTTAATATGCCTTACTCTAGTAGCTATCGGTGCATCTATAAATAAAGTTAGCAATGAATTTACAGGAATATCCTATCCACGTCACTTATCTGTGTCTCGGAGGGTTGACAGTTGACGTTTCTTAAACTGTTTATCTGAGATAGCAACGTTCCGTTAATAGTTAGTAAGTTATTAAAAACGGCCGTTAGGCAACTGTTATCTATTTAGGCTCTCAGGAACATTCAACTATAGTTAGTTCTAACTATACTTGTATTATTTAAAACATTTCTGTACCAAAAACTACATAAATGCTTTTTTCAGTACACCACTGACTACCCCCTTTTAATTTATATCCACAGTCCATCCAAAGGTTGTCTGGAAGATATCGCTATCAGTGATAAGACCGTCACTGTAACCATAACATTAATAATACTGTAAAACAGTTATATTTCAATGTTGGTGTACAATAAAGTAAATAATATTCCAAAAATTACACAATAATGATAGAAACGAAAGAATAGAACATTTTTTGTATGTACAACGCACAAATTACATCAACATAAAAGAAGACATTTCATATAAGATGACACAGTGGGCGGCCTTGTCGCTAAAAGCGATCTAAAAAATAATCTATTATTGTAGTTTCCATTACTTATACAAGATCTAGCTAGATACAGTGTTTTCTTATTATTCCTCAGAGGCTATTATTGTATTGACAAAGAGAAAATTACTGAAGGCTTTTTCTAAACACTTCCTAATTTATTGAAAGAAAAACGTTTTTTTAGATTGAAGTTTTAGCGGAATGTTTGCATAAACAAAACGGCTTTAGTAGTGATAAGCTGTTTCCACAGCCGATGAATCGCAAGCGTGTAACCAGCCTGCCTTTGACAAATTAACCCTGGCACATGATAGAGAAAAAGAGCCCTAGGCGTACACATAACATAGTACATCAGTTACTACTATTCTCCGAATAAACACAGATGTAGTACAGTACTAAAAGGATTGTGGACGTCAGATAGGCAGTCGCTCCATGTAAAATACTGGTTTCCAGCTGCATTCAGTTTGACTGCAAGCTGACCCCGACATGGTTGGGAAAAGGCTAGGTAGATGATGTGTAGTACAGGCACATTTCGCCACACATTATGTCCTGGCCCTGGGTTGGATGCCTATTACTTTCCAACAGGGTTTTAGCTGCAGCACCCCACAGTTTGGAAGTTGGCGATGAGATACTCCCGTGATGCCTCGAAAAGTACGTTAAACCTGACCTCTCTTCGGTCGTACTTGCAAACCTGTAGAACTATTAGAATGATCCTTCATTCTCAGAGTCTCTCTCGAGAGAGTGCACCTAACTGTTTTCGTAGCTGAATACTTCTTCTTCATTGCGTGTCGATAGACTCAAATAATACCTGACCAGTATATTGCCACCTGCACTGCTCTGTCGTTGGCTATGTTTAAATCCTGGAAGGTGCAGGTGGCTGTGCAGGATGGGCAAGAAAGGAGGTGGGGCATATCCTGCAGAGGGGCTCCACACTGACATTGTGTTTGGGACTGGTCGACGATACCCCATTTTTGGCCAGATTGTTTCTACAGCGGTCATCCTGGGCCCGCAAACGGTTAAGAGATTTCCAGATTGGCCACTGCAGTTCCAGCCCAGGAGGAAGATTTTCTGCTGGATTGATAAAATGAGGAGGGGTGGGATGTATGTTCCTCCATAATTCGCTTCTTTCATCTGACGCACTGTCTTCTGAGGAAATCGTGTGTATCGAAATGAAACTGTAAACGGCCGTTTCCTATAACTTACTTAATAACGGTTAATTAATATGTCTTACTCTAGTAGCTATCGGTGTTTCTACAAACAAAGTTAGCAATGAATTGACAGGATTATCCTATCCACGTCACTTATCTGTCTCTCGGAGGGTTGACAGTAGATGTTTTCTCTAACTGTTTATATGCGATAGCAACGTTCCGTTAACTGTTATTAAGTTATTGAAAACGGCCGTAAATCACAATCTGTCGCGCGTTAAATTGTCAACTGTCCGTAGGCTGTCCCTGATTAGTCGGTCTTACATTAGGTCGTTCTGTGTCCATATGATAAATTCATCCTGATTAACAACTTTTTCGGCCATCTACGAAACCGTAGTTCCTTATCCGATGAAGGAATTATTTTTTATATATATACTTTTTATTAGTTCCTAGACGTAACTAAATAAAGATAAGCTGGCCTCTTATATTATTGAAACTAGAAGTCCGTACCATGGTACACTAGGTAGAAGGGGCTACACTACAATACTTGCATTTTTCAGTAATAATTCTTGCATATGTGTCGATACTTTCGATCGATCTGAATCGCAACTATGCGATTCGGTTCTAGGTTCGTATCGAATGGCTTCGATTCGATTCCCAAAATATCGAATCGAATCGTAGTATTCTTGGTAACATTAGAAGAGTCTAGGTAATCCTTTTAGGTCGTCCCTTTATACAACAACTATTTTCATAACCTTTCGGTTGGTAATGTCAATGTATTTTTTATTTTTCCGTCATCGAAACCTCTGGTAAAATGTCACTCTGTCTGGGCCCTATCAGGGACCATGGACATCTACAATATTTATTTGATTGGCAAGTATACCAAACACCTTCAAAGACTCAAAACTTTGTCTCAAAAGATTGTTGTCATACTTTGTAAAGTATGACAACAATCTTTTGAGACTTAGGTTCAGTTAGTTCGACATTAGTTGTAAAACTTACTACGATATTCACTCTAACTGCTTCGACATAAACGCGCTGTGCTTCGACATAAATGTGTGTTGTGTTTTCTGGAGTACTCAACGGTAACTGCGCGTGCGCAAGTGCGCGGAATCCTGTTCCTTTTCTAAAAGTGAAACAAGGCAATAGCTTCAAAAGTAAAAACAGAAAGCTTAACAATAATCTGCCTATAAAAATAAACTGCCGTGAAACTAGTTCATGCGCGCGCCAACAGATGGCGTTAAACAAACAAACATTTACTAGGTCACAGTACTAATGCGCTTCCGACGTAACGAGCTAGATGGCGCTGCGAGCGTCACGACTCCGGAGTCTCGCATTTATTTTTGGTTATAAAAGGTAAACAGGTTGGCAGGCATCATTCTAATTTAAACGTTTTATATTAGTCTGATAGTCCGGGGGAAATTAGGGAAGTTCGGTTACCTACAGCTACGTTTGGCGGTTATTTAAATTAGATAATATTTCTGGCTGGGATCGAAGGAGCCAGCTGACTATTTTACGCCGAGTGGGGTATGCGCGGGATGCGGTGCGGCTTTTATACTAACAATTACTTCTATTACTAACGAAGAAGCTTTCAACTCGTAGCTACATAGACGTTCAATATATCAAACGAATTAGTGGTGAGCTGTTTGTGACTGTGTTAACCTATTGATAATATGGGTATGACAATATCAGTAGCAAAATATGCATAGTACGATTATTGCATTAAAATCAATACATGTTATTATTATTTGTAGCAGTGGAGTTCATTGGCTTACGAACTAGATAGGCATTCAATGAAGTATGAAGATGGTTTTCAACAGCGCCATCATATTTGACCAATAATTCGACCGTTTCCTTTCCTTTAATTAAAGACGATTCCGTTTCATCGTGAGCTGTAAAGCCAGCTCCTGTTTACCCAAGAAACATAAATTAACCGGTAAATATATTTATTATTATTATTTATTTTATTTATTACGGTCGAATTCGCGAATCGATGTCGCTTTTTAACTTAAGCTATGATTTCTTTTTTTGGTCAGAATCGTATTGAAATGGTAAGCCCATTTCAATAAGATTCTGACCAAAAGAAATCATGGCCATTCACGCCTGAATATAGGACCTCGCAGATTGGATCTCATATGTAAGCCAGATTAGCGAAATTGTTTAGGTCAGCGTATCGCGTAGGCTGCACCCAAGTTTACGTAAGTATAATTGTCATAATATTTTGAATTAAAATGTCCAAGATTTATTTATAAATCAAACATCAATGCAATGTAATTCAATCCTCGAAGGGTTAGGTAGAGCCGCACATAATAGTATACCCACATTTTGCCAATTATGTTTAAGTTCCCTAAAATAGGGGGCGAGCCTATTGACATCAACCGGGCACAAATCCAGACTCCGTGGCTGCTACTGAAAAATTCCTGATGGAAAAGTCCAATGACACTTTGCCCGACCTGGGAATCAAACCCGGGACCTCGACTGCCTCGTTGGTTTTATAGTGGTCACAAGCGCGACTGCTGAGCACGAGGTTTTTTTATTTATACTTTAAAATAATATCGGTCAAGCGAACGCCTGAGTTGATGCCAATACTCATTTTACGGTTTTTTGAATAGTTGCAAAACATGAATGTTGGCTTACAAGACATGCAGGGTTGTAGTAAACGCGAGCACAGATCTGGCGCGCCAGATCTGTGCTCGCGTTTACTACAACAAACTACAACCCTGCATGTCTTGTCGCCAAACCGGGAGACAGTTATCACACTTAAGTTCAAGTAACACTTACAATAATTCTACGTTCTTCAGGTGTTTATCGCTCCATAGCTACAAATAGGGAGGTTGCCATAATTAATTCCCTATTCGTTTAAAATGTAATGCCAAATCATCATGATAAATATACCATTTGCAAAAGTTATGGCACATTCATATTGTTATACATACCTTAGCCCACTTTGTATATTATATCAGACTTAAAGAACCAACTTCAAACAAAAACCAACTGTCCACATATAAAAATCGAGAGACAATGCACAGCCTGAACCGACGGGTCTGAAAGTTTAAAATTTTGCACGAAATGATGGGGGACAGTTGAAGAAAGACACGACTTGTTCATAGATATGATAGGTAGAATATTCTTATCATTTCACGTAATAGACGGTCACACTTGGGGGAGCCCTATGCCCAGCAGTGGACGGCTTTCGGCTGAAATAATGATGAATGGGCGGTCATATCGCTAAAAGCCATCTTTTCAAGACAACCTTTGGGTGGATACAATACTGCAGGTAGTTTGTGGTATTCATAACAATCAACTTACTCCTTAATTGGTAAGACAAAGCGTAACAAACAAACAGGCACTTTAGTGTTCAACCTTAAGTTGGAAACACAATTCAATTTATAAGTGCCATTCAATAGCTCTTAGAGCAACATTATCATAGTGATTCCTCCGATGATCGTTCGCGAGTTAAACTTTTGTTTCAATTAAATTTCTTCTGCAAACAATTATAATGGAGAAGATTATTACGTTGTCACAACATAATGATCTTCATTGATCATCAACGCAACATTGTTGTGTTATTACAGGTATTGTGACCGCAAAGTTTTCCTGCCGTTTTGGCTTTGTTAGATAGATAAAAGGAAACATTAAATATTGAATCAAGAATATTATGTCGAGTGCATTGCTTTCTTTAGCTGACTTTTCTTAGACAAGCCAAGATTGAAATCGTTAGATCCACCTTCCCGCAGCAAAGAATGTTCACATTTATGTTACTTCGACAATGATGCTTTAGTATGTAATAACATAACATTTATAACGAACCGAAAGAACTGGGTGCCTGGGTTTAGGCATCTATGAAATTTAATCTCTATATATAAATGCGATAGTTTTTGAGGATGTACGGACGGATATTTGTTACAGTTTCACGCAAAAATTGCTGAACAGGTTTGGATATATTGGCACACAGATTGGCACAGTTTATAACCTGGAGTAACACATGCCTAGTATAGTTATTATACCGGTACACGGAACAGCTTTATTCCATGTACCAGTGGACACTTACCAAACGCCACGCGGGCGAAGCTGCGGGCCAAAATTAGTAAGTAGTAATGTTTTTGAAGTAAACTCGTTTTTTATTTTAATTACACGGTGTCAGTGACTCCGACGCGCAAACTGGTGCAGTGAATTCAGAACATGGTTCTAGATAGTAGACAATCTTCGTCGGTTATGAAACACAAAACACGCTGTTTTTCACATAAATGCAACTCGTGGTGCGAAACGACGAAACACCCATTCATTCAGCAAGTACGGAATGGATGTTTTTTTGTACATTAATTAGGTTTACCGATCATGACAAACACTCTGCTGCACCGCGCAGATCCGTCAAAGATAGGCAACGGAATCAAGTCTATTTACGTGTCCGACGGTCGCAAGATGGCGTGCGTGTAGCGTGGTTTATTTTCAATGAACCAATAAATATCAGCTGCAATCGACACAGATAATTCATGTTTAATGAGCGCCGATCGGCTATTCGGAATTCAGGAGTCAATGCATGAAAATCATTAAGGGTTATAAGGAGATTTGGGTTATTAGGTTATTAACGGCAAAAGTTAATCAATTAATTAACCTGATCAGTCGTTGTTGCTTAGCTTTGCTAATTGCGTTTTACTTTGCTAATGTGAAATCATATTTACATTTTCTTACCTATTTATATTATCTCTAGCAGTTGCCCGCGACTTCGTTCGCGTGGAAATTTGATGAGTAAGTGTGAGAAAAAAATTAGTCTATATGCTATGGCAGACTATAATCTATCTCTGTGCCAAATCACATCCTGATCCATAAACTTTCGCATTGTAAATAGTACCTAGTAAGATACATTGGAACATCACATTACATAAGAACTTTATAACATCCAAAGCAAAAATATTCAATATTTGAATTTATAAGAGGCAACTCGCCTCTTCCAAAAGGCAGTTTCTCCTTACTCCGTTTCGGCAAACTTCCATAGGTACTACTCGGTACTTTGAAACTACATAATGGGTATGAAACTTCCATACCTCTCGTCTCATATTCTCGATATATTGATATCACAACACAATGCCCAACAAGTTCATAGAGACATGATTCTCTACAAAATTTCTAGGCGTAACGATTGATAAAAGTCTTAATTGGAAAGAACACAGAGCTATTGAATAAACGAATCAATGTCGGCTATCGTTTTTGAGCTCACCAGATGGCGCCACTGGCGAGTAAGGTCATGTCAATAATTCTATTTTATACTTTAAAGTACCAATAACTTCATAGAAAGTTTATTTTATTACGTATAACAACATAGCATAAACTTCAGATAGACATTTACAATATTCTCCCTAAATTAGCAAGCATGAAACATTTAAAAATCATTTTACCTCCAAGTATTATCAACTAAGATCCTAAGTTGCTTCTTAAAATCTTCAAGTCATAATTAATGGAATGGAATGGCTCAATTTAGACCACAATCGTGAATATTAGTAAAAATACGTGATAAAAAAGCACGCAACGCGTGAAAACTCTACGGCATCTGACATTTCATTAATATCAACTATCTGGTGTCCACGACACAAGCCTCGTTGCTTAGTGTGGCACCTAGATGGCGCTGTGTGTAATGTCCAGCGATATTTATTTATTATTTGTTTCAGTGACCTCGAGCTACACTAGCGCCTCTAGCAGCGAATACATACGCGGTAGCCCCCATTCCGCGGCCTACGCGCTTTATAAACTTGCACCAACAATAAGCACTGATGCGCTTCTTACTGCCTACCACGGTATTGTCGGTTCCATATTAAGGTTTGGCGTTATATTCTGGGGAAACTCTGTCAATATAGAAATAATATTTAAGTTCCAAAAAACGTGCAATAGGGCTATGTTCGGCCTAAAAGTTACCGATAGCTGCAAACCATATTTTATTAAGCATAATATTTAAAATTGCCTTCCTTAGTTATAACTAAGGAAGGCAATTTTAAATATTACCACAGTATTCCATATTATTACACCCTTTCTGTTACACGCTGTATACAGCGTGTAACTGAATACTGAATACTGTGGTACGGACCATCAAACTGAACAACTTTCTCTATGGGACCACCATCGAAATCGTAAAAAAATAATCAGCTGTCCTAAACATTAGGGTCGAGTAGGTATTGAAATTTTGAAAATTTTGTTTATCAAACAATTGGTTTGTTTGTCAGTTACCAGTCATCTCCGTGAACTATGGCAAAACATGTAGCTACTTTTCTTTCTTTTCTTTTATTTTTAAGACCTGTCTAATGTATAAATACATCTTTATCTTTACATCTTCAAAAAACGAAAGTTTCATGCAAAAATACAAGCTGCAATATCAATCTATACTAATATTATAAAGCTGAAGAGTTTGTTTGTTTGTTTGTTTGTTTGTTTGAACGCGGTAATCTCAGGAAATACTGGTTCGAATTGAAAAATTCTTTTTGTGTTGGTTAGCCTATTTATCGAGGAAGGCTATAGGCTATATATCATCACGCTACAACCAATAGGAGCGGAGCATCAATGACAAATGTTGCAAAAACGGGGAAAATTATTCTGTTTGATAGCTTCCGTTGCGTGCGCTGCGTAAACGGTTAAAGTTGCACAAATATAATGTAGCAGGGAATTATTCCTCTTAAAAAGGTCTCAAAAAAAGTCCGCGACGGCACATGCCTATCTTTTAAGGTTGACTCACAATAACCATTTTTATGATTTTAAAATTTGGTCAAAATTAATGTTTTATTTGCGAAGGTGTTTTTACCGACATAGTATTAATCCTTATCAAAATAACGGACACTGTTGCTTCGGGAGTTACCTGCACCGAATCGGACAGCAGGAAACGCCCGGATGTTACCATTATGAGGATCGCGCATAGGATACGGTGGAGCACACCGTGGAGGTCTGCTCCGTTTGGGCGGAGCACCGTCATGTCCTCGTAGTGGCGGCAACCTCTCGCATCCTGCCCTGAGTGTATCCATGGTCCGGAACGAGTGGGAATGGGAAGCCGTCACCTCCTTCTGCGAAGCAGTCATGCTAGCGAAGAGGTAGCGGAACCTGAGAGGGAAAGTACCACACGTCCCAGCCACCGCGGAAGACGCCCCGGGCGTCGGGGACCACATGGTGGCTACCGGCCACCGCAAGGCACGTGGCTGTGAACGGTGAGTATTGGGCCAGCTTGCCGTGCGTCCGTCTTATGACGAAATGACGAAGGCCAACCACGCACGCCTCAAAGAGATGTCAGTAAAATGGAAGCGGTCCGCAAGGGCCGATGCCTGCTGGGGCTGCGGGACTGTTCGAAAGACATACGCGGCCCTGGAACACAAAGGGCTATAGAAGGAACATGGGTGGGTTCTAGTCAATTCAAGTCTGACACTCCCTTCCACTCCGCCCAGAGCGGGAGGTGCCATTTGATGATTTCCCACCTGAAAAAAAAGGTTAAGCAGTGTTTAACGAGGTTAGTTCTTGGATGGGTTACCTTTACATATCTAGTTCCCTCCGCACCTCAGAAAATCCGATAAACCGTTGGTCCCGGCTGTTAGTTTAATAGCTGTAGATCTTTATCTGTCCTTACGTGTGCCAAGGCGTATCGTATTTCACAGTAACCGACTGTGGGCGTTAGAAAGGCACTCGATCCATGTAAACTATTGGTATTAACCTTATACGGGAGCCAGCCGACCCCGGGTAAAAGGCTAGGTAGAAGATTTTCCTCGATAGGGTAAACAAAGAGATTTTCAAATAATTAAATAACACTTGTTTTTGAAGTAACGAATGAAACGCGTGCAACTCGAACATTGGACCTTGAACTTACGGCTATTACCTTGACCTCAAGCTTAATGTTCTTGCCCCCGAGATCATTGATCTTGACCTGGACCCCAATATTATTGACCTTGATAGGGATTCCATACTACTACAGCTACTCCCTACCGGGTCTTGAAGGCTTACTTATAATTAAAATTCACCAAAGACCTGCAAATCCTTCGTAATACGAACGAAAAAAAAAAAGAAAAAATGGTACTCAGAGGCATTAGCCGGACCGCGCAGTGTGAACGTAACGTGAACACGATTCTTTCATATTTTGTGAAACTACCCATATCGATAATTCGATATGATTAAAATACAGACCCTTCACGAAACCATCAACAAAGCACTATGTACATCAAACTAAAGTAACCCTACGCAAAAATTTTTGCTGGCTAACGTTTTTTTTTGGGGAGGAAATTCAAAACATTGTGCTGATGCATGCTTTGAATAGTAAAGTTATCTTAAAAAGTAGTAGGTATTAAAAAAGGTGTTTTTCCTCATTCGACCCCCTCCCCCTCATAGAAATTATTCATCGGTATTTTTTTTAAAGTCTGCGGTTCCATAGATCAAAAAAAAAAACCTAAAATTTTCTATATGGGGGGGATCAGAATGATGTACTGAATCCGTGGTATACCTATACTAATATTTTTATAGAGGTAAAATTTGTAAGTTTGTATGTAGGGGGTAATCTCTGGATCTACTGCACCGATTTTGAAAATTCTTTCACTAATATGAAGCTACATTATCCACGAGTGCCATAGGCTATACATGTTTACAACGTTCCAGTGGGATAATTTCCGACCAAAACGCGAGCGAAGCCGCGGGCAACAGCTAGATAACTATAATTTTGTCTATGTTACGTTCGATAGTTTTAACAAGGTGAAAAAGCCTTTACGAAATCTCGTAGAGGGTCTGCTACGCAGGCAAGCTACGCTGCTACGAATGCTACGACTCGTAATTTCAACCAATAACGAACAGTTAGCAGACCGGTACCTTATAGCAACCTGGCAATACTTCAGACGGAATTTAACTGACTTAATTACTCGTACGAGACGACGTACGTTGTCAGGTCCGCTGTAATAACTGAGAAGAACTATCATGTACCTGCAGTTAATAAGCTTATAGGACTATAAGACCCTCGCTAGTTCTTAATGGAAGTCAGTTTGATGCCCTAACTGAAGGTCTAGGACTCATAATTAGTGTAGGTAATTAAATTCCATAGATCCTGGACTTGAGATTTTTATATCGTTGCATGTTCTTTTATAGAATATCTTCAAATCAAACCAATTAGTGTTGTCTGTATAGAGACTTTCATCCGGATTTTGTGTTGTGTGTATTTTGTTTTGTTTTTATTTTTGTGTGTTGTTTTATACTTCTTTGTTCCTGCACGAGTTTGAATACACGTTACTTTATTATTTCCATTCTTGTTGAGAGCATCCCACAGAACATTTCATAAAATATTTTTGAACAAAATCTTTTCATAGAATCGTGTATGAAAAGGTTTTTGCCATCCCATTTATAGTGGGTAAGAGTCAATTTTCGCCTATTTGCTTAAACAACTTCAAAACGATTTAACTTAAAATTATTAAAAAAACTTAAGATGCTCACAATGAGCCCTTTCATTTGAAATGTAACGCGATATAGGATGGAAAACTTTGTTCATCTTTGGAAAAAAACAACATTTATTTACGTTACACGTCCGTCTTTTGGTCACCGATTTACATATGTGTACCAAACAACTCAATCGGTTAGTCTAACTCAGTAGTTTCGGAGTAAATTGGCTGTGGCAGACGGACAGACACGCGAGTGATCCTTTATGGGGTTCCGTTTTTCCTTTTGAGGTACGAACCCTAGAAATGAAACTGCATTAATTACGACCATAGAGCAGTAATAACTCTGTCCGACAAACATGGATTCTCCGAAACGTTGAAAACATTTTATTCGTTTTAATCATTCCTAGAAGCAGAAATCCATTAGTGAATACAGAGGGCTCAAATTTTGTAAAAGCTTAAAATGTGTAATTTAATTAAAATGTCCAATAAAGTTTTGAATAGGAACAAACTGATTTCTGCGAGAAGAGTATTATAGAATATAGAGGGTGTAAGGGACAGTCCTCCGCAGGACTCATGGGGTGAATTCACTATATCATATTTGTCATACTAAGATGACCGGTACAAGAAATTATTTCAGGAACGTTGTGGGAATCCAATAGATTTTTTTTTATTTCCTCATACGCAATATATCGGTACCATGGCAAAAGACACATAGTGAACGGCAAGCGAGACGACGAGTTCGAGGAACTCTGTAGATAGGCAGGAAGTAAACAGCTGATTTCACGCGTCGGTCGTTAGGATATTTCGTCTTCCATCTCGTTTTATTATTTTAGCCGTATTATTTACATAAACGGAGTGCTGCGTACAGAAAATGTAATTTTAAATTGAAATAAAGATAAAAAATAAAAATAAAGGTAAATGAAAAACCTAAAAAAATATGTAAATATTCCTGAGAAAAATTCTGGTGGAAAAAGATCTATACAAATAGATAAAACTGAAGTGTCTGTTTGTAATACCAATATAACAGCTCTGTTTTTCATCGCTCAACCAACAAAAAAAAACAAAAAAAAAAACAGAATTATTGACGTTCATTTGTGTAATTTGAAAAATGATAGTTTGTTATATCGTATTTATAATATCGATACATTATGTGATTACACTACTAGATTATAGCCGGCTTATTTCATATCAAAGAAACCAGCAGTGTGTATTTAGGTAATATTATCTATATTAGGGATGATTGTTGAGTAAAAAAAATATGATTCTATTTAATCCGTCAGTTAGATTATCGAAAATTATTGGATACGTATTTTTATTTTATTATCATAACAAATCAATAAAAGATTAAAAAATACATCCAATTTTTTTGGAAATCTATCTGACGGACCGATTACATTTTTTTGGTCATTTACCCTATTCCAACTACGTTCACGAGTTTACCCCCCGCAACCCGTTTCAGAGAAATGTCATTCTGTGTATGCAGAGTATTTTTTTGGTTCTACGAACACCAGTACCGTTTTCCTAGTAATTAATGTTCAGTTTCATCATTGGCAAAAAGTATTGATCAGTCATAAATACGTTTTTATTTGCCATTCGAACTGATAAGCTCTAGCGCGTATGAACTTTGAGATAGATTTTAATTCAAATCCGAACAATGCAGTTCAGTGTTGTTCAGGAAATGACTAAGAGAAATTTCGCAGACTTCAATTAATTTGATATACCTACCTAATAATTTAATAGTCTCTGATCGGGAATGTAATATCGAATCGAAATTGGCAACTTGATTTGTCGCTTGCCAAGTCTGTGGTCAACATTTCATAACCATTCAAGAATTTTGAGATCGACATTTCACTGTTTCAACATTGCGTTTTGAACAAAAACTTATCAAGACAACGTGGTGATAGAATAATGTATGTGAATAAAACGACCTTACAAAATCGACATCTCAAAATATAAAGTAAAGGAATTTCTCAACTATTAGTGTCTCAGTAGGTACATATCAGTCTCAGTACATAATATTTCCATCGCTTGGCTTCGTAAAGCGCTCGAGACTTATATACCTACCACCGGAATCACGCTCCATCGACATTCTCCGTGCATATAAATGCATCGCTGTGTAATGGAAATGTATTACGGGCTATCTTCGCGCTATTGCCACTAATGGGTGGTAGAAGTAGTTGGTTTGACGCACGGAACTGTTGTCATAATTAAATTACACTCCGTTCTTGACGTCAGTTGATATGAGTTGGACATCTATGGATTAATCAGGTTAACCGGTTACACCTTATAACCCATATGTTTAATTACCTAAAATACGGGTTAACCGTTTAAATATTGCTGATGATTAGTGTGAAAGAGATAAAGCACCGAGCACGGGTTAACTCCGTCACTTGCATATATTTTATGTACAAAAATGAACTCTGTGCGTGAACCGGTTATTATAGACTGATTAATCCAACAATATGGGTCAACTCTTACTCTAGAGTTCAATTAAAACGCTCGATTAAAACTCATAATATACAGCGTGTAACAGAAAGGGTATAATCATATGGAATACTGTGGTACGGACCATCAAACTGAACAACTTTCTCTATGATAAGTTTCACAAAATTCATTAATGACCTTTTGAAAGTAACAAATTGATTAAACGATGGGTGTAAAAGTACCCGTAACGAAATTGACAGGCACTTGTTCTACCCGTAACTTTTTTTTTGTTTTAGAGTCTAGTTAGACCATACCTGGACCTTCTAGTTGCGGAGATATTACCCCCGTACTATTCAATGCATCCATAAGCACAATGTTTTGAGTGCGTTACATTGAGTAAAACGTGAATTTTCACCACCAAAACAGTCGTTTCGCAGCAATTATTTTTGCGTAACGTTACCTAAGTACTTTTTGATGTACAGAATGCTTGGTTCACGGGTTCGTGAAGCGTCCTTTTACGCCTTGTATAGTTACAACATCGGCGAATTCGCAATATATAGTTGTGCTCGCTGAAATGAATACCGTTTCAGTGAACATAGTTTATAAAACGAAATTCACAATTGTAAATTAATTTCATGTCGGAACGTAGCTTAATAGCTACGAAATGATTATGATTCATCATCAACATGCGCTTTTCTTAATTTATTGGGGGTCGACGCCGCAGTTTTCCTCTTCATAGACACACCTTTTCAAGCCATATAACTTTTCATAACATACAGGGTGTAAGCGACACCGATGCGAACACGGTTACCGCGTATTTAGTACAACAGTCTGAGCCCTCCTACTTTTGTATCCTTATTTTCGTTTTTGTTATAAGTACTGTTTATATACTTTCATATGCATTCAGTAAAAAGCTGTTATTTTGATATTACAAACAGACACTTTTTTCTTTGTATAGATTTTTTGCCGCCGGAATTATTCTCAGGAAAATTTTCATTTTTTTTGTCGGTTTTTGAGCTACCTTTATTTTTTAACCGTTATTTCAATGTAAAATTATATTTTCTCTACGCAGATAGGCAACAAGTAACGCGTCTATATTTACTTCTTAACCAATTGAAAAAGTGCGTAGGCAGTTTTTTTTTTTTTATCGGGCTGGTCTATATGAGCTTTCGAATTTATTGTTATTGTCAATATAGATACCTAAAAACACTAACTTTTACTTCTTCTATTTTGCCTTCTACGTTGCCATTGAAATTGACACAATTTTTTGGAGCTTCAATTCTTTGGCGGAAATGCATTAATTTGGTTTTCTTGAGGTTGATTATTAAATTATTCATATTAAACCAATTCATTATGTCAGTAAGAGTATTATTAATGGCAAATATGGCAAATCATTCATGTAAATGAGAAATAAAGGTGGCCCAAGCAGGCTTCCTTAAGGTACTCCATATTTTATAGTCCTGAAATAGAAACATACGTTCGTTCCGTTTTGGTTGTCGCGCACACTCTTGTGATTTCAGTACATTGCAATCTATTACTTAGATTGATTCTAGTAACTTTAAAATGTTCCCTCTCTTCGTAGTAACGCAATTTGTCTAGAAGGATTTTGTGATCAACATAATCAAAGGCTTTAGTCATGTCTGTACAGTGTCTGGGAGTCTTTTTATCAACAGCAGACATAACATTATTTAAAAGGTCGAAAATAGTCATGTTAATTGTTTTATTTCTCCGGAAACCGTTTTGTTCTTTGCACAAAATATTATATTTGTGAAGATATTGGTACAACGACTTATAAAATAACTTTTTTAAAGATTTTGGAAAAACATAAATTTTGGCTATTGGCCCGGCAATTTTTTATATGCGTCTTGTCTTCCTTATTCTGGAGCGGTTTTATAAAAAAAAAGTCATAATAAAAAGCGGCTTGAAAAAAGTCATAATAATATGTGCTAGGGCTGGTGTTAAAAGCTCAATTTATATTTTAATTACTTTGGTCAATTTTATCCAAACATGTTTATCTTTCTTTAGGTGTTAATCTTTAGGTGTCTTGTTAATCAGTTCAACTGTGAGTTCTCCGTCTGTCGTCAAAAAAAATATCATACAAAATCAAAGAAAATCACAGCAGAGCATGGCTGGTCATAGCCATTCCATGAAATTGACAACAGTAGGCTTCTAGTGACTGTAACATCTCAGTTAATAAAATTCCGATTATTAAATGAGGAATGGCCTTCCCTGATAACAGAAATAACTTGAATGTCAATGAAAACTGGAATGTTATATTGTGTTACTTTATGTACGTTTCTTTTTATAAGTCAATGTATTAAATTCAGTTTATAGAGAGCTTCAACATGCGACTAGACCCGCGTATATAACACATTCTAGCAATAATGCAGTTTTCCATCAGTGCAAGAATTTTTAAAATCAGAAGAGTAGTTTCAAAGATTTTTCAATACACTTTCTCGAAAACTTGTACTTATCGCACTACGACTAGGTTCAATATGCAATGTATTTCACACGCGTGGATTTTTAATATTTTTCCGCACAGGTGCGGAAATAAAAAATTCCACAGATGGGTTAAAATTTCCCAAATGGGTTCAATGACTATAGCTATACTCGGAGGTGATTGTTTTTTTTTAATCTCGGCAAAGAGATATGCGTCTTTAAGGCGTAAATATTTGTTGAGTATTTAAATAGTGTTTTTAAATAGAATATCATAGATACACATGATTATTTAAAACAAACGTTTACTTTTATGAACAAATTAAAATTTATTTTGGTTCTAAATTCAAAAATATTTGAATTTTCTATTTTTTGTATTGGGCTGTTTAGCGGCATCATACCTTTGCTTCTTTTTCAATCCGGCGAAAGCAAAGCGCGGAAAAAAGCAAAATAAATCAGTTTCTTATTAATTTCTGACAAAAATACTTTCCGTTCTAATATTTTATTTCTTCGAAAGTGTATTGAAAAATGTCGTTTCGCCTGCATCTCGGGTGTTAATTCCACGCTCGAATGCAATAACAAAGTTTACCCACATAAATCAAAACGTACTGTAATGTAATATTTCCTACATCTAAACTTAGAAACTTTACTCTTTATAATATGTATTAATATAGATTTAATCCAATCTAATTGTTTGGATCGCAGGAGCACTTTGGTAGAATCCACTGTTTTCAAATCATTTACGCGAGAAAGCATTTAGCTCCAGTACCGTTTGGCAAACGACATTATTACTCATAAGTCATACTCCACTGTAGTTACATACAGTGTATACATTTAAACATACCTCAACAAATACAACACACATGTATCTTTCGATCGATAGCTAACTGACATTGACAACCAAAAAAACATCGCCGTTAAACAATTTAATGGCTGCATTAAAACTTAAAAATATATTAAAGCAAAAACATTCTCCTGCGCATCGAGGTAACGGAAAGCTCTGCATCCCGTTTTTTTTATTTTTAATAACATCTCGTTCATACTGTACCCACATTTTTCCATTACGAAATGCCCCAAA
Organism: Eugnorisma glareosa; assembly: GCA_947578425.1. NCBI lineage: Eukaryota > Metazoa > Arthropoda > Insecta > Lepidoptera > Noctuidae > Eugnorisma > Eugnorisma glareosa. Next base: position 44,255,122 of record OX387957.1, read on the forward strand.
TTATTATAACAGTAAGCGCACAAGTGTCAAGTGTCTTTGCTAGCCTGCTAGCTTCCTGGTGTTGTATTTATAATCGACACACGAAAAACAAACAACGCTTGCCGGCGGCGCGAGCGCAGCTCCCATCTCAGCTAACCTACATGCTCTCGCGTCGAACACTGCACGATCTATTGTGATCGTAGTACAGGACTAAATTATAACCTAAATCTGTTCAGCTGGACGAAAAAATGGCGAAAAACGTACCATTGATAGTTGAAAGGCGGTGTGCCGGTGGGTACAGGCAGGACGAGGGTCGCGTCGCTCCCGGGTGCCGCCCGAACCGTGGCCAGGCCGCTGTGAGGGAACGTCGGGGGCTCCATAGGGCTCCAGTCCTCTCGGGCCGCGCGCGACTTGCCGTGTGCGCGCGACGACGCCCGCCCGCCGCCTATCTAAAAATAATACGGAAAAATGTAACGCGCGCGCCGCCGAAATTCGTACGACGCGAATATTTTGCCAATACCACTGGTACGCTCGAATTTTGTAAACGATCAGCTGATTGACCGAGCGGACGCATTTTTGGACGAACGTAGGAGATTCTTATTAAAATTTTGAGCCACTTAGGAGCCCTACACGGTTATTCAATACAGTTTCGGAAATTTGATTTAGTAACTATCGAATCTATAGAGGAACGTATTTCAATAGTTTCTTCGTAGAGTTTTTTGTTTGACTTTTATGTATACTCATTGCTAAAGAGTTAAATAAAATTGACGGTAAATAAGATAGCTTAATCTCAAAGACCTTTTTAGAAATACAAAATAATGGCTTTCCTTTGTTTCTTGCACCTCGCTAGAGCCGCTCAAATTGATAGTTTCATTTTCCGAACGTCTTTTTTAATACTGTGTATTGGAAATATGTTTTGCAGGATTCTAAGTATTCATATTTTAAAAGTAAAAGCTTAGTCAAAGCTCTATCGAATGTTGAAATTAAGAATACTTATTTGAGTCAAATTGCAAAAGAAATTAAAGTCAATTTAATAAAAATAACAAAAAAGAGGTCACTCTCCTCCTGAAATCCTACTGAAATTGTAATTTCATCTATTTTCGCCTATAGTTTTGAATACAGTTTGTCTCGGACAAACAACTTATTGCTCGTCTTTATTTGTCAGGCGTCTAGTGTGAAACGAAGAAAGGAACTATTTAATTAGTAAATTAATTAATTAAGTTACGTTTGAATTCACAAGGTTTAAATAAATAGAAAATAAAACAATCTTTGAAATATTGTAATTCTGCACCAATATTTGTATGCCACTTAGTGGCCACTACAACAGACGTAGGTATTTGATTTTGTAGATACTTCATTTTCGTCAAAGGGTTCAGTCATCAGAAATGACTGAAGTCATTTCTAGTGGAGCGCCTGGGGATATTTGACATAGAAATACAGTTACAGTGAATTAATATACAGGGTGGTATGGAAGGCCCATCGACGCACAGACGGCTACCACGTAAATAATTCTGTAGTTAAAAAGAACAGTTATTTTATACATTTTGACCGTGTAGCACTTTTGTGGGCAAACAGCAGTTTTTTTTTAAATAACCGATGAAAAATTTGGATGTGGGTTCAGAATGATGAATAAGTGGTACGCGTCGCGTCGGTGTCCCTCCCACCCTGTATATAGCCTAATCAGCCTAGTGCAATTAAAAATACTCAATAAGTGGCTTCAAAACTAATATTTGTTTTGCCATTGGTAACTCTTATTGTTTTGCAGATACTAGGCAAAAAAAAATGTTAACGAAAACTACATTAAGTAACAGTACCTACGTTTAGAAAAATCGCCACCGAAATTGTACAGAACACATTCTATTGTTGCTTTCACGGCTTGTGATACTAATTCCGTAAATTCTGAGAATCGTTCAATAAGCTCCTTACTTCGTACTCAAACAAAACGCAACTGAAATGTATATACAATGTGTAACAGAATTAACGCACAACCTCTTAAGGAGTCACTGTACTCATCATTATGAACAACTTTCACTATGGGACTAACCCCGAAACGCGAAAAAAAAACAGCTGTTCAGTACATTTTGAGCTGTTCATACTGTTTTTTTTTTCGCGTTTCGGGGTTAGTCCCATATTGAAAGTTGTTCATAATGATGAGTACAATGACCCCTTAAGAGGTTGTGCGTTTATTCTGTTACACATTGTATAAACCAATAAAATATAATATTTCGTTACCTGTGGCTTGAGTATCGAGACATCTTCTCCCCTGCTGCACTCTATGTCTACTCCTGCGCCTCCCACATCTTGCCTGCCCCTAAGACGACCCACTGACCGTCTCCGAACCTAACTCAGAGTCATTCGTCCTTCATAGCCGGTGTCACCCACACTACGCGGGCGATTCAGTTTCTGAGGCACTGGCGCGAGCGCGCGGTGAAAATGTAGGTATCCTAGATACGTTGATTCTAACATTAAAAAATACCCGTTTCAAGGATATTTTCATAATTTATTCATAACTATGAATTTTACTGATTGTGCTTGTTGCAAACAATTTAATATTATAAAAATTATAAAATGCTCATATTGTATTTTCGTTTCGAAAATCGATGTATTTACGTTATCTACGTTTACACCGCGCGTTCGTGCTTTGGGCCTCTGATCTATGCATTGAGTTGAGGGTGTAGCAGTTGTTTCTTTTAAGATAATGTTATTTAAGAACAGGTTAATCTAAAAATGTATTTCAAGTTGCTATTTGAAATCCTTACTACTTTTAACCCTGTCCAATATGGTTCATTGCTATAGTTTAAATTTTGTCTCTACTTCGCGGACAGTGAACCTACTCGTATTATGTCTGGCATTTTTTGAATCATAGTTGTGCGGGGTGCAAGGTCGTAGGTAATATTAAAGCACTGTTTGGATTTGGTTTTAAAGAGTTTATTAAAGGCTTTTCAAGTTTAATGTTAAATGTCTTAAAGTAAAATGTTATGTTAAATGTTATGAATGCACCCGGTCCGTATGATGTCTGGTAATGCACTGATGTTAAAGTATTAATAAAATTGTCATTTACATACAAGTACAATGATTGTTGTAAACTGCTGCGTTAGCAAGTGTTCGGTTGCTTAGACCGAACATATTCCGGGGCGGCAAAGATGCAGTTGAGATGAGTTGATGATAGTACAATCATGTTAGTTAAAATGATAGTAACCTAATGTTAGTATGGTGATTCTTAAGATAATAAGAAACAATAGCGTTTAGAGAAGCACTTAAAATATAATCTTAATGTCTCTAGTTTTCGTTTAAGATTGGCGAACACGCTTTATTTTGTTTTTTAACCACGCACACTTGCACTGCACTTTGAGCACTGGGCTGACGGTCAGCCTTGCCATGTAGTCGCGCACAAGCACTAGCACTCGCGTCGTTAACACTTCGTAGCTCGATGTCTGGGGAGATAAGCACGCGTCGCATGCGGCGTCGTCGCCACCGCCACAGGAGCACGGCCGTGCCCGCAGCCGCCACCAGCACGAGGGTGTAGCTTACCACGTAGTGATGGATGTCATGTGGTGACAATATCTCATCTAGTTCTACGTCGCTGTTTCTCATCTGCTTGATTTGTTTGTAGATTTTTAGCAAGTCGTCATTTACTTCGTCTTCCTCAGTTTGGTTGTCGTGGGCCTTCGCCATCGGTATGCTCATATTGATAATGTTGTTTAGTTGGTCAATCTTAGGTACGTAAATATTAGACTGAACCGTTATGTTGCTGTCAAATTTTGTGTTTGCATGCAGGGTAAAATCTTGCCCTTTGATAACACAACCCTGTCCGAGGTATATTAATCCTGCTTGGTTGAGTTGTTCGACTGTGATATGTTCTCCACAAATTATTTTAATGGAATAGTTGTTGCAGCAGTGATATAAATGCTCAGATGGATCGTTCAACGGTATCCACATGTTTGAACATAAAGTTTGTTCAACTTTACACTGCTTAGTGTCATGATTGAGATTGCAGTAATTGTTGTTGTCACTGCCTAGATGGTAAACAGGCTTCATTAGCAAGCACATGTACGTCTCTTCCTGAGTGCGACATGTTGAAAGCTCATCGTTGTTTATGGGTATGTATGAGTCCTTTTTTAGATTCACTGCCATGTATTGTGATTTTGGCAGAATACTTATCATATTCTTACCGAATTGTTTGGGAATCGGTATCACTCTGTATAATTTGTATCGATCTCTGCTGATTAATGGGAATGTTATTTGGAATATGAAATATTTTTCAGTGGTCCGTGCTTTTATGTGCAATAGATGTTTCAGTTTTTTCACATCAGTTTGATCGACAGGTAGCATTAGATCATCCGTAAGTTGGCCAGCAATGACGTTGAATTCTTGTTGTAGTTGTTTAGGCGTTAATAAATGTATGTTGAATTGTCCATGGCGAATGTCCGTCAAAGTGTCCAGTAAAGTATCTTGATTCCCCCTTAATGTTTGGAGCAAAGTATTTGCAGTCAACGCAGTTATGATCTGTCCTTGTACTGCACTCATGTTACTCATTGCTAGTTGTACTCCATTTGTTAATCTGTCCAATGTTTCTAAATGTTGATTTATAGTTTTATGTTGCTTATGGATAATCCTTTCAGTTCGTTTCAGAATGTTGTATTCCGACTCTACAACAGATGTTTGATTTTTCCATAATTTAGCCAAATGATTTTGATTTCGCTTTATGAGTTCTATGTCCTTAGTGTATTGTTCAGCGAAACGCTCATCCAATACGCCGAAGAGATAATTCGCCGCGTAACCTAACCCATTGATAAGCCCGCGACGCTGTCTGGAGTGTGCGATGAATTGTTGTGTCAGCAGGAGCGTGTTGTAGTATCTTAGTTCGAGGAACTCGTGCTGTAGTTGTGGCACTATCATGTTACAAACACCGCTGTTTATATTAGTACATGTGTTATCTAAATGAGTTAATAGTTTTTCTAGCGCTGTCGTGCCCTCCCAGTAGGGTGACATATCGTAATAGACGACTAAAGTCCATTTGTCACGGATGAGATTCATTTTGGCCACAGGATCAAAATATAAGGACTGATTATTCCTTAATTTTGTAATGTTATACATCATGCCTTGCGCAGTGTTGATTGCGATTGACATAAATAATGTTAATGCTAGGGCCACAGAAATGAAGTTGACATGGCCTAGTCTTACTGGCGGTGCTCTTTTTCTTGTTTTGTCTTCTTGATTGTCTTCTGTTTGTTTTTCTTCTGTTTTATGTTCTTGTTCACTTATTTCCGGCGAATTAATAGGTAATCGGGAAAGCTTTATGATTGGTCTCTTCAAGATTCCATTTTTGGTTTTTAATGACACCACCCGTACAAGTCCGTCTCTGCCTGGGTGGACATCGACCACTCTTCCCATAGCCCATTTTCCAGCAGGTATGTTGTTTTCTTGTATGACGACCAAATCGCCTTTTTTCAAGTTTTGTTGCGGTTTCAGCCATTTACTTCTCGCTGTTAGTTGACTTAGATATTCTGACTTCCACCTTCTCCAAATGTCTTCGGATAGCTTCTGGATTAAATGCCAACGTGTCCTGGCATCCTTTTCTGTTTCAATAACTGTTAATCCTGCGCGTCCTGTTAAAAAGTGTGCCGGTGTTAAAAAGTCGAGGTCTTCTATGTTTTCTGTTATGGAGCACAGAGGTCTAGTGTTCAAGCAAGCCTCCAGATGAGCAAGAATAGTTGCGTATTCCTCAAATGTGAGTCTCTGTTCACCAATTACCCGCTTAAGGTGGAACTTAAGGCTTCTTACAGCTCTCTCCCATAAGCCTCCGGCACTCGGCCATGATGGTGCGTTAAAGTGCCATTCGATTTTCATTTCGGTCACTTCTGCCAAGAAACTGTCGTCGAAAATCTGTTGTAATTGTTGGTATTCATTCTCCAAAATGTTGCTGGCGCCAACGAAATTAGTTCCTTGGTCGCTGTAAAGATGTCGTGGAGCTCCTCGTCTAGCTGCCATTCTCTTCAAAGCAGCCAAGAAGGCAGAGCTTGTTAGGTCCGAGACCAGCTCCAAGTGCACGGCTTTAGTGACCATACAAATGAAAACCGCCACGTAACCTTTAGTTGTTTTAACTCCACGTCCTTTATTTGTTTTAATTTCTACAAACCCCGTGTAATCGACGCCTGTGTGGTAGAATGGTGGAGCGGAGTTGCATCGCTCCTCGGGAAGATCGCCCATTAGTTGATACTGTCTTCCTGATTCATGTTTTCGGCAAATCACGCATTTTCGTATTTGCTTCTTGGTGGCATTGTTCCCACTCGTTATCCAATAGTTATGACGTAGTTTGGCAAGGGTCACGCGTGGTCCGCCATGAAACGTTAGTTGATGTGCCTCTTCAATGAGAATCTCCGCCAGCCGACACTTATGTGGTATGATTATCGGGTGCCGCATCTCCTCACTTATGTTAGCGTTCTTCAATCGACCACCAACACGTAACAATCCGTTTTGATCAATGAAGGGATCGAATTGTAATAGTGGGCTTTTTAAGCCAACGCTACCATGTTTGCGCATTTTTTCTATTTCCGTCGCAAATTCCTTATTTTGCACATGTTTTATAATAATTGTTTTAGCTTTGCGCAGCTCTTGTAATGTGAGATAGCTCGGCAAATGTTTACGGTAACGTGCAAGTGTTAGCGCTCGATATATCCATGCCAATATATGTGTTATTTTCTTTGTACTGTTGTATTTTTCTAAGAAGTGATCGATGATATTTGGGCAATCTTGCGCGATGTTGACTTGTTTTTTGACTGTTTTGACCTCCTCGTTGATGATAAATATTTGTTTTTCAGTTTCATCTTCTGCAGTCCATGTTTTCAGCCATTGGGGGCCTTGCCACCACAATGTATGTTGTATTAACTGCGACGCTAACATCCCACGGCTGGCACAATCCGCTGGATTATCCGTTGATTTTACATAACGCCAGCAGTCAGGAGGCATTGTTTCCGTGAGTTTGGCGACCCTATTTGCGACGAACGCCTTCCAACGGTTAGGCTCACCCTGTATCCAGCTGAGTGTTACCTTCGAATCCGTCCATCCAAATATTTCTAGTCTATTTGTTAAGGCATGTTGTATTTTATTTATTAGTTTAGAGAGTAGGTATGCGCCACTAAGTTCCAGTTTTGGCAATGTAAGGGCTTTCTTATGCGGCACGAGTTTTGATTTTGCGGCGATGAGTATTACGTCTGATTGATGTTTTATGCGCGCATAAACTACGCATGCATATGCCTTCATGGATGAATCACAGAACCCATGAATTTCGATGATGTCATCACTGTTGTTCTTCAACCATCTTGGTACTTCGCAGCTCTTTATGTTGTCTATGTCTGCTTTTATTTTGGCCCAATCGTTGAAGACGTCATCGGACACTTCCTCATCCCAATGTAAATTGTTTTCCCATAGTTTTTGGAACAGTAATTTTAGTTTAGTTGATAATGGCGTTAACCAGCCTAACGGATCGAACAATTTCGATATTTCCGATAGTAGGTTGCGTTTTGTTGGCCTTGAAGCCTGTTTAGAAAAATCGCAACGAAAGAAGAATTTATCCGTGTTCGTGTTCCAACACAGACCCAGTGTTTTTGAAGTTGCCTCTGATTTCGAGTTGAATACAATGTTTGTGTCAGGATTTTGATGACTTGGTATGTCTTTGATTAATGTTGGTTCGTTGGAGGCCCATTTACGCAAGTTAAAACCTCCTGAATGTAGTAAGGTCATCAAATCTGTTATGAGTTTCTTACCCTGTTCAATAGAATGACACCCGTGTACAAGGTCATCCATGTAGAAATCTTTGTCTAACACTTGAGCTGCGTCAGGATAATTTTTCTGTTCGTCTGCTGCTAACTTCTTCAGCGTCATTAGAGCTAAAAATGGAGCTGCCTTTGTTCCATATGTTACTGTTGTTAGTTGATAAGATTGTATAGGACATTGAGTATTGTTGCGCCAAATTATTTTTTGTAGAGGTTGATCCAATTCATGTACTTGGATCTGCCTATACATCTTCTCGATGTCTGCTGTATAAGCGTATTGGTATTGCCTCCATTTTAGCAATAATAGTTGCAGATCTTGTTGTAGGTTGGGTCCTTTATGCATCGAATCGTTGAGGCTCAATCCTGAAGATGTTATCGCAGATGCATTAAAAACAACCCTGTATTTTGTTGTAGTCGATTCCTCTCGTAGCACACCGTGGTGAGGTAAGTAGCACTCCGGTGTCATGTTACATTGCAAAGCTAGCTTCATATGTTTTAATTGTAAATATTCATCCATGAACATTTTGTAATGTATGGCTAGCGTTTCGTGCTTCTGGAACTTGCGCTCCAAATTTCGAAATTGTGCTAAAGCCATTTGTTTTGAGGAACCCAACTTGTTTTCTATGTTTTCCTTTAAAGGGAGCCTGACTTCGTAGTGCCCGCTTTGTTTCCTAGTTGTGGTATTTAAGTAAAACGTAATGCATTTCTGATCCTCGACAGATAGATTGGGCTGTTCTGTTATGTCCTCTATTTCCCAGAATGTATGCATGTCTTCCAAGTTGTGCAGAACTACATTACATTGGAAAGTTTTTGTTGAGCCTCCACACAATATCCACCCCAGGTGGGTTTGCTGAGCGATAGGCTGTGTTGTGTTAGTCCCCTTGATGATTCCCTCCATGATAATGTTAGCGTAAACTTCGGCTCCGAGTAGCAAGTCAACTGGCCTACTAATGTAATACTCAGGATCCGCTAAGGTAATGTTTTCTGTGAATGACCAGGAAGGCTTCGAAAATGTTTGGTTGGGGAGATTTTTAAGTAGATTGTTCATAATCATGGCCTCCGTTGTAAAAGTGTAGTCACTGTTTATAGACTTGCATGTTATGTGAACTAACCCTTTACAGTTGTTCTCCTTTGCGCCTACTCCAAGAACAATCCCTTTGCATTTTTGGCGTTTTATCTTCAACAACTGAGCGGCGTTTTCGGTTATTAAAGATATCTGCGAACCCTGGTCGACAAGAGCACGCATGTTGTGATAAGTCCCGTCGGCTGCCATAACCTTCACGAGAGCAGTTGTAAGCAGAATCTCTGCATTACCATCCTGTGATGCATTAGAGACTCTGACCGTCGGTTCAGTATGTTTAGAATCTTGAGAGCCCGTCGGCCTTACAAAGGCGTCATGTAATATCGTGCTATGTTTATCTGTACATTTGCGGCATCGTTTTGTCGATGTACACTGGTTGCCGTTATGGCTAAATAAACAATTAATGCACACCTGCAATTTTTGCGTAGTTGCAAGCTTTTGTTCACTGGGCATTTCCAAGAATGTTTTGCAATTGTAGAGACCATGTTCGCCACTGCAATGTGGACATTTGAACTTCGACACGTGTAGTGTCTTTTTCAAGGTTCCATTATTCCCACTGTTGTTATGTTTCTTGAAACCTGTTGAGGAATGTTGTTGGTTGTTATACCCTTTTTGTTGTGGGTTGTCTTGTTTGCGACGAGCTGACTCCAAACTGATGAATTTAGTTTCCAGGAAATCTAGAAATTCTTTTAGTTCTGGTAGCTCCCGCGTATTTTTTAAAGACTCTATATAATCAGTATACGTGTCAGAGTCTAGTTTTTGGGATAAGATGTGTACCACCATAGGATCCCACGATGTTATATCAATGTCTAAATTGCGGACAGCATTCAGACATTCTAATGTTGTGTCATGCAGTTTTTTGATTTGTTGTAATGACTGCTGTTGCATGTTGGGCAATCCTAGAAGAATGTTCATGTGAGAAGAGAATATAGCCCTTTTGTTGTTGTATCGATGTTGCAGAATATTCCAGCATATGGAATAGTTGTCTGCGCTGATTGGTAAATGTTGGATGAGCCGTTCAGCTTCCCCTTTGACTTTTCCTTTTAAAAACTGCATTTTTTGGGCACTTGAAATCGACGGATTGTTATGTATTGCTTCTTGAAACAAATCTTTGAAGCACGTCCACTGGTTATAGCTACCGCTAAAAATGGGTATTTCTAGTGTAGGTGTTGTTTTTTCTCTATGAGCCACAGACCACATTTTAGTATTAATTGCCTTCTTCAGACTGTTGTATTGTTTTTCATGACTCAAGAATGTGTTTTCATACTCTCCATTTTCTTCGCTTAATTCAGAATCGATTTCCCAATGAAGAGTATCGACTGCTATCCACCTAGATTGCAGTGTTTTGAGGACATCTTCAAATTCCCATTTGTCGGAAATAATGTCCAAATTAATGTTAGTGACTGTTCTGCGGAAAGCCTTAAAATTAGCTGCCTGCTTGCGAAGCATTTCGTCGAGTTTGCTATTTGTACCCTGATTTACCATCCAAGCACGACGGGCTTCTTGACCCAACTCCGAATGTTGACCATCTGCTCCCGGCTGCTGTTCCTCTGCAGACTCCTGTTCATCACTTCTAGATGGAGCTTCCAGCAGTTGTAGATGCATCTGGTTGATCAACGTTTTGACAGCTTGGTACGACTCGCTTGTTTTCTCATACTCCTGTTTCGTAAAGTATGCATGCGACTTACTTACTTCTGTTGAAAGGCGATCGTGGTTAAATTGATACTCCTTCCAGTATTCTTCTAAGTAGCTCAAACACTTTTTCAAGTATTCGAAGGTTCGTCTTTGGATACCGGTTTTCTTCAAATTAACCCCGATCTTTTCGATGTTGATGGCGAGTGCTAGTTGGACTTCGTAAAGCTCAGCCATTTCGCCTGTTGTTTAAGAACGTAAAATCTCCCAAGGTGTAGAAAATAATGGAAAGATCTTACTTGTGCTCTGCTACGTATACCACCGTTGATGTTCTCCTTGGATCAGGAGTGTAATCCAGTCACCAAACAGTCCAGAATACCACCTTAGTCCACAACACACCAAACTGTTGTTTAGGCAACACTCGCGATTACTTTTCGAAACGCGCGCGACCCGGCTCGAAGGACCATTATGTGCGGGGTGCAAGGTCGTAGGTAATATTAAAGCACTGTTTGGATTTGGTTTTAAAGAGTTTATTAAAGGCTTTTCAAGTTTAATGTTAAATGTCTTAAAGTAAAATGTTATGTTAAATGTTATGAATGCACCCGGTCCGTATGATGTCTGGTAATGCACTGATGTTAAAGTATTAATAAAATTGTCATTTACATACAAGTACAATGATTGTTGTAAACTGCTGCGTTAGCAAGTGTTCGGTTGCTTAGACCGAACAATAGTAGTAGTGTGATAAGAGCTAGTTTCCGAGAAAGTGTATCCCCACACATTTTGTAGCAAACGAGGCTCGAACTATCTTTCTACTACGCCTATTATTCTATTTAAAAAATAGACTTCTAAACAAGTTTAAAGGTATTAAACTGTTTGAAGTCATTCTTGTCACAGAATGTTAGAATTCACAACCAACGTACAATCAAGATCTTTTCAAGCAAAAATAAATATAACACGTAACTTCGTTCGAAATTCGAAGTTATTTTTTTTTTTTTTCTAGCCTTTTTGACCCTTTTAACTTTATAAACAACAGATCGATTGCGATCATACAGTCTTTTACGAAAATTGGCCATCGTCTTGCTGACTGTAGTGTTTCCTAAATCTATGAATGCAGGTGGAACACGGATGGTTAGCCCGCGAAATTCATATCTTCTGAAGTTTTTTGCAATTTGCAAGCAGTGGTAGCTTGTATGTTGATAGAATGAGTCGCGCAAGTAACACGTATGTAGTTACAGAATTATTATCATTAAAATCATGAATACAACCCTCTAAGTTAATTTAACCCCATTCAATAAGTATTTCATGAAAATGTCATTCAATGGGGTTAAGAGGGCCCTTCCCGGTCCGTCTATAGTCCACGCGAGCATGGTCGAAAAGCTTGTTGTTTCATCCAGAGCTACAGCGGCGATTTTCTTTCAACTCCCCCGTCCTACTCGGCCCCGACCCCGCACATCTCGTCTCCCGCACACCTCATACCGCCTAACGCGACGACATTGAACGAAGAATAGTATTTGAATTTTTTTTAAACTTGTTCTAGGAAATACGTGTTTTTGAATAAGTCTTACCAGTGTGTAAAATAAATATTAGTCATTAGGAATCTCCATTACATGTGCAAGGTTTCTATCGAAATGTTTTCTTTACTTTTACAGTTTATGAGTACATTATGAACGGCCAAAGTTAAGTTAAAATTTGTGCAAAACAGCAATTTTTGGAGGCTGATACTAAATTTGTTTCAATAAAGTATTATTTTTTGCTACCATAGAAACCTAGTTATAGTGCACAAAATACCCATTAGTTCAAAAAAATCAAAGATTGATGTGTAACAACTGCATAATCAAGTACGAGCGTTTGTATGAAAAGTATGACGGGTTGGCCGCTCTTAAGTGAACTTAGAGGGTTGATTTTAATGATAATAATTCTGTAACTACAATACGTGTTACTGGCGCGATTCATATTTTCATCAACATACAACCTGACACTGACCTGCAAATTGCAAAAAAAAACATGAAAAAATTTCAATTTCGCGGGCTATCCTGGCGCTTCAACCTTCAAAACTTAGGGTCCGTTTCTTAGACTGTTTCACGGTAGCGGCGACGGTTACTGCCCTTACTGACCCATCACAAAATTCCACCCAGTTTACCATCGAGTCCCAATGGTATGTTTATTGTTATATATGTTTGTAACCAAATGAAATTTCTAATTTCTGTTTACAATACAATCATACTTACAGAACTTAAATGCAAACCTTTTGCATTTAAGTTCTTTTCAGTTTGATTTATCTGTTTAACTGAGCTTTTTTTGGTCAGAATAATAACTGAATCTATATTTTTTAGAGTGAACCTTTGTATGCATTTGTGTGTCTGTGTGTAGAGGATTAAAAGGTGTGGAAAAACACGAAATTATTGACATAATATTATTTATTTCTCATGAATTAAATACATATTCGAATACACTTAAACTTAGCTCGACTAGACCACAAATTAGGCTAATCTATAGTGACAAAACCAGGGCCAGAGAGTGGACTCACAACGTAGCAAATATTTGCAAATTATAAACATAGTGGACTTAAAGTAATTTGACTTGGGACATAGCTGGTACAGTATGATGTGTGAAAAGACCCTGGTGAAATAAAAAAATGTACTGAAAATGAAAGTTTGAAGAGTACCGTGGTTAACATTTATTTTTGCAACTGGAGGCATTGCAACTCAGTTTCATGTTTAGTCCATTTCAGCTTGAGGGATGCCAACAAAGAAAATCAGGTACTCTTCAAAATAATGGAGATACAATAATTCTTAACCAACTAGAGCATCTGCTATAAATACTTTTCTTCTAAAATCTAGCCGTCTGTAATGTTAACCCGACAAAAGCGACACGATAAACTTTTTATGGATATTTAATTTGTCGTAAAAACTCTGGTAATTACCGGACGCATACGACGGACACGGCGTATAAAATTTGTATTTTTATATTCATACAAAAAAAATATGTTTTGTGATATTGTTATCTGTACAAATATGAAGGTAAATGAAGTTAATTTCGACATGAAGCAATATTTCTAATTTACGAACGTTGAATTTTTTTTTGTCAGAGAAGTATTTATGTCAGAAGCCTCACTTCACCGTACGATAAGTATTTGAGGAGGTACAAAGGTCAGCTATATATTGACAAATTGGCACTGTCGGGCTGTACAAGTAGAGAAAATAGTTACTTGACCGACTGGAACAGTAGATTTATAATTTTATATTTTGTTTGTAGAAAAACTTTTTTAAATTCGATATTGTAGTATAGAAAATTCGTAAAAAAATCGTACAAATTTCGGCGCCAAAAGTGGATACAATAGTTTACTCGACGAAGTTGAGCATTTAAGAACAGTGCCAAAAGGTCATAGGGGGGATTATAAGTTTACAGTAAAGTTTTAAAAAATATGTTCAGACTAAGTGCAGTCTATAAATTCGTATCGAAGTTAAGTGAAGTACAAAAGCTTTTTTGTGTAGCTTGTAAGTGCGTTGAGTTAAAACAGGCGATGAAATAGAACAACACTGACGATCTTTGGTTTATAGACGATACTTGCTTTGACAAGGTACTCCTGTCAACTTAGTTCAACGATATCTGTCAACTCAAGCAAGTTAATTCCCTTTCACTTGTTTACAAATAAAAAATAACTACAAACTAAAATGGTGCCAGTCATACTCGCACCGTGGGTTCCCGCACAATCACAAACAAACAATTTCAAAGTTTAAAAATAAATGCAATGAATTCGAGATCTCTAATTTTGGACCCTCACATAACTCCTTAGATAAAAGTAATTACAAAATATAAAAAATGAGCACTTATTTCAAATAATTACTCACTAAAGTGCGGAACCCAAAAATCAAGAGCATAGACAGCTCATAAAGCTACCCGAAACTGTCAAATTTTCTAAATCTCCCTTCAACCTAACGCTTTGGTGATAAAGTTGAAAATCTATTAAAGAAATTTGACGGATTGTAGTAGCTTAATGTGCTGGCATCTGTACAAAATAAAATAATTAAAAACGCAACAATAATAGTTTTATGGTAACATAATTTTTGCTTGTGCCCATCTTTAGCTCGCGTGACATTAAATTTACAAAAATTTAGCAGTTCACTCCTTATTCGATCCTAATTTTGGTTTGAAAGCGGTCGGATACACTACTACCTACTTTAAAATTAATTTTTAATGTTTTAGGTTTTAAACGCGTATCACGATTAATAGTCAAAGTTATGGGGGCTAGAAACCAGGCGTGTTCCTCAATGAGGTTGGTTGTTAACCAGAGATGAACTGCGCGGCATAACCATCGCAGATCGGTCCCGGGCCACCACCATTAACACCGAGGCGAAAATGGCTTGTCTTTTGTAGGCCCAAACTTTTAAATTCGATTGAAACTAAAACTACGTCGTCAAACGAGTGTTTTTCCAAAAGTTACTTATTAAATTTGGATGTCAGAAATGAACCAAAAATATATTTAAGCCCTATAATAAAAAAAATACATCCGAAACTCGACATTTGAGCTATTCTCATAGAGATAGCGTTAGGTTAGCGGTAGTCGACTTGATTACCAGACCGTTTCAAAGTAGCCTAAATAAATGAGCGACAAAGCTCTTAAATTCAGCCGTTTATTCCTAAAAATGCCAATGCCATGGTTTCTCGAAAGCATGGCCTTATATTAAAAATTTAATAATACTTTATTTTGCTTTTCCTATCCCCACCGATCCTATCCATCTCTCAGCGTTAATGCGTCGAGCGGAATACAACATAGTATTTCTATGCCTTTTTTTTTGATAAATAAAAGCACGCTGTTTGACTTTCAGCTTTCGACGCTAAGCCGATCGTTGAAAATCCAACAACGTGCCTGTATTCAGGCAGATATTTAAATGTCGCATACAAAAGTTAAATTTTTTTTTTGCTAAACTTATGTTAAAAAAGCCATGTCCGATCCGAAAGGGGCTTATAGGTATACCATTAACATTGCCAAATAAAATAAGAAACATAAAATAGTCATGAAAGGAAACATATTAATGAATGTTAAAATGCGTGATTTTTGTCCCAAATTACCACCGTTTCCCTAAATTCAAAGTAACTTTTAAAACGTGACATCTTGGTCATAAGCATGTTTGATCGACAATTGTTTTTTTAATGACGTCACTGCCCGAGAAGCGACCGCTCGCGCCCGTGTGTTGCCAAAGAAGTTTCCTCTTTTTTAGTTCATTTTATTTAATTTTCATCAGGGTATTTTTTTTTTTACTTGTACTCCAGAAAGGATTACATAAATATAATCTAATCTCGGTACCTAATAACACCCTCACGGATCGGACATGGCTTTTTTAACATATTGTATATATTACTGAAAGAAATTATGAAATATCACTCTGTTTTGCACTAGAATGCAGTTTTTTTTTCTGACTATTAGTTTACTAATTGGAATTGGAAGGATATTCCCTGCAAGTGTCCTTTCCCGAGTCTGAACTAAGATTGACCGCAACATCAATATTAAAAAAACTCTTTCAAACACTGCCTTCAAAAACGGAAGCTTATAAAGTATAAAGGGTGAATGGTTGAAAAAAGTAGTTGAAAAATTTTAAAAAATCCGACTGAAAATCATAAAACAAGCCGCTTCGACTCCAACTTTTGTTTTATATTAATTTTGCCTGATAAACGATTTGTCACTTCGAATTACTTTTAAACTCTTAATTTTGTTACCTCACTCGATGGTGTTGGAAGAAAAAAAAATTTGAATTTCACGATATGGCACCCCAAATCCACCATTTTTCTTTGTTTTTTTATTTCCAGTGCCACTCGCGCCACCAAGGCGAATCTAACGACGTATAATTTATCGAAATCTGCTCGTCCATTTAGGAGTTACGAGGGAACATAGAAACTGACATACATACAGGTCAAACACATAACCCTTCTTTTGGGCTTCGCCGCAGTCGGGTAAAAATACTTTTAATATCGAAACGACGTCAATTAAGTAAAGACTCGGGAAACAGGGACGCAATATGATACTATGTTGATATTCCTGCCGTCGATGCGAACGCGGTAACGCTTAGCAAAAAATATGTTATAAAAATATTACTACTCATTAATATTAGGATTTTTTTACAAAAATAGGGTAGAAAAGCTAAATAGAAGAGGGTACTCACACCAACCACCGGCCCGAGCTACATTTTGCTTACCTATGACCCAAATTCTGTTTCATTGAGCCAACATTTGACCCACCCACCCTCTTCAAAATAATCGTTTTGTTTTTAAGTAAAAAAAATAACCTTCTAGATAATTAAATAAAGTCCTTGAAAATAAAAACAAGTAGTTTTAGGCCAGCTAAAACTGTTCAAAGATGAACGACCTTATTAGGTCATAATCATAAAATCTTAAATAAAACGTACCTAACTTAAGTGTTTTTTTTTTATATTTATCAATATTCGCCGACCTGCTTTTTGATTTAAAGGGATAAAGATTAAGGAACATTTAGTCGAAATACATGTTTGAAGAATTTCGTTGAATGTTTTATTCTGGATTTTGTGCCGATAATTTTGTTTTAGCCTAAACGTAAAGTCACATACAGTTAAATTTTATCATAATATGTTTACCCGGCGTGGGAGAGATTCCTGCGAGTATTGTGTTAATTATACCAACATAAAATTGTATTTTTAAATGTATTCTGAGCCGATTGGATTATTTATTATTCGAACTTCCAACATGAGCAATTATTTGTCTGAATGCAGGTTTGAGGATAGTAAGGGAAACAAACACGAATAACAGATCAGCTAATGATAAATGAGAATAATATACCAACTTCATCTACAACTTACATACTAGACGCAGACTGAAAGTGATTCAAAACTCTGTCGCGAGTTCGCTTTTTTCTTAAGAGCGCTAACGTCTTACGGCGTTCTATGCAGGCTTTGAACTGATTTGCTTCGGAAATCGTCGTTAACGCTCTTAACGCGAAATCACTAAAGCTATAAGCCTCTGTTTTAATAAGCCAATCGAGACCTTGTGGTCTTAGATATAAGAAGGCTGGAGATAGCGGGGCTTTTTTTTAAAATAAAAAATATATAGGTGGGCTTGGCGACCTCTGACGTGCTTCTCAGAGGTGGCCAAACTTTCAGTCTGCTACATGAAGCAGGAAAGGATCATTTTTTTTTTGCAATTTTAATGGAATGTTCAGTAATACTAACAGTAATACATTGACTTATGTTTAAGTGTAGGAGGCAGTTGTTCAGATATGTGACTATCAAAATGGCCGAAAGACCACTGTTCAGTCCGTAATTAAGTTCATATGACCAGCAAAACTACCCCCTACCATATTGACTATGGTTTAGACATTTAATAGACACATATTGTTTTTTTTTTGTTTTTTTGGTTGTTTTTTTTACATCTGCTACAAAGACAGGACAGAAGAGATTGCCAAACAGAGATCCTTTCCTCCAACTCACTACGAAGAGCGGGCATTGCCTCGCAAATACCAAATGGACTCCTAATTGAGCCTCTGAAGACCATCAAGATGGATGCAGGCACGAGCACCCATGCGGATGTGAAGAAGAGAAGGGTACGCAAGTAAGCGCTTACACGTGAGCGATGTCGGGAATCTTGTGATGGCGGCCTTTCCCCTTGTTACCTTTACCCTTGACATTAATGTTCCCGTTCTGCTCGAGGACAGTATCTGTCATCATCGGAGCTGGATTGTTATTCTTTTCGATGGTGTTGCTTGCATCACAGGACCAGGTCACATCCTTCATGATCGCGTTTACGGCGTTCTCCGCCACAGCCACGGAATACGTCTTACGCTGCTTCTTCTCGTCGAAGGTAACTACTATCTGGGCAGGCTGCATCTTGGTGACGGCGCGGCGGCAGGCCGCGTAGTCGGATGAAGAGCTCGAGGGCTGGTAGTGGTACTTCAGCTTATTGCGTACCCCGCAACGGCAGGCCTTCAGAGCCGTCTCGCGTCTGTAAAGAAGGACTGGGTTAGGCTGGGAAATAAACTTATAGATCGTCCTAATAAAACGGAAATAGAACCCGATACAGTTACATAAATAAACACAGTATCCCTAATTTCGTTTTGCAGTGAACAAAAAGGCGGTGGTAGAAAATTAAACTCAGAGTTCCGCATAGTTAAAATACGCTTGCTATTTGCGGCCCATAATTGCACTAAGGCTTGACCCGTAAATAAGTTAGCCAGCTTCAAACTGTCGCCGCCGCCAGACTGTGTTTCAGTTAAATACTGAAAGTATATTTTGGAAGAAGACGATTCCCGAAGCGCATACTTTTTCTTTTTCGTTCTCGCTCTATTTTCGCTCTATCTCTTTTAATGATGTCTAGTCAATAAAAATATTTTTTAACAAACGACTTCATTCATGAAAAAAAGATGCTGCTAGAATAATAAACTCCTCCATTTTTAGGAGTTGGTTGTAATGAACAGGTGTGAAATTAAAAAGTTGTACGAGAACCTTTTCAACTCGCTAGTGTAAGTGTAATTAATCGTAGTGCAAGAGATCCTGCGAGCCGCCAGTGTATACAAACAAGAGCAAAAAGACACTTGCGTTCAGCAAAATGACACCCCGGTTGCCGCATAGCTCCAGGCTTACGAAGCAAACATCGCCGATGTCTAGAAATGTTGCTGGTAAGTAATTAATTAGCTTATGTACGTTTCTGAAAGTTGGAGATGAACTGGCTATGGGACCAGTTATTTAAATATGAGGTGAAAATAGTTTTACATTCACTGAGTGTACGTATGTACTGAAACAAAAAAAGTAGTACTCAAAACATAAAAGTCCAAAGCTTTTTGACTTATCAAATTTAAAGTGTTCCAACGTCTATCAATAGCAATCGAATAAATAAATTACGATTGCAATAAAAAAAACTACAACAAGCATCGCAAAGCATGTCACCTCAAAGATTCTTTGGTAAAGACATTCTTAAAAGAACCGCCATTTCAAATCATTCTACTTACTTCATTCGTTTTCGAACGAAAGAACGGCTTGCATTGGAACCATTCATTATCTAAAAATGAGCGCTCAGGCTGCAAAGCTCAAAGAGAGAACGTACCGTCAAAATATTTATTGAAATTATGTGGGGGCGCAACATACATGTAGTCTAGTGCAACTAGACAAAAAGGTGAAACGAAGTGTACTGGTCGAATTATCGTGGGACTTTTTTATTGAGTTATAGAGGTGTGGAGGAAAAAGTAAAAAAATAGTCTTTTTTTTTAATTCCTAAGAATTTTTTTTTTTTTTTCATTTACGAATTTCTTGATATTTGACGAATTTATATTGTAGCGTATTAATTTGCTTGTGTGCATCCATTTAACGCCAATTTAGCCCTCTTTTATTGTTCATTATTTTAGGAAACTTCCAATTTTCCTCAAGTTTTTTTTGCAGACCAAGGTTTCTTTCGTCATTAATAAATGTTTTTTTTTTTTTCAATTGATATCTAACTGGGCATAAAAATGTTCAAGAAAACCACATTTATGAATATATACTCATGAATGTGGTTTTATAACTAAAAACTCATTACACCACATAATTTGAATTACAACACAATATAAATCCGAGAGCACTTTTACGTAGAACCAGCCACATGAACATAACGGAACTGTAATTAAAGCTAATGAGAATTTATTGACGACTAATTTCGATTTTGCAAACTATGAAGCTTTCAGTAGGACACAGGATACGTTGCATTCCATTTTGGAATGATGGTTTGGACATTTTAGCGGAAATCCACCACAACACGGATTTCATCAGAATTTCAATTCATTAGGAAATGTTCAGAGATTCTTGTAGCCGTATTTACTTGTTTGCGGCCAACATCTATATTCTAGAATCATAATGGACTGTGGTTGCTAGTCCTACTAATTGGTGTCTTCACCTTTATCTAGAAACCCGATTCTTAGCTGAGCGGCAGTTGCCCACAGTATACCTACATAATATGCGATTGCGCCAGACCAGGACATATTGTCTAACCAGGGCATACTGTATGTAGCGTCGATCTTAATTCTTACCTGAAAATTACTATTCCGGAACGGGTCAATTTTGTAAACATTAGACTTCAATGCGGTTACAGGCGTAGGGTAACAAATCTCACCTTTGTCAACCGTCTGCTATTGGTTTTAATGTTAAGGGATGCCGTCAAATCGAAGACGCCATTTGATTGCATTAGCTTAGTACAACCTTTACTTAGGCGGACTAATGAGAAATTCTGAAACTGCTCTGATCAGTATTCACTAATGTTTCGATGTGACTGCGTGTAGGTAAATACTTCTCGAGGATGACTTATTACTACCTACTATTGCCTATGTGTAGTGGTAAGTATTCGTAAAAATGTTTCGATACAGTGTTTGTTTCGAATAAAATCCACCGTATCTCGCGCGAGTGGACATCCAAAAATATTCCCCCCATATTGTTTGATGATGTTTTGTATCCACTCTGCACTATTCCGCAGAATAATAACGTTTCAGTAGAGCAAGAATTAAGATCAGGGTTACCATATTCAAATTTGGAAAGCCAGGACTGAGTGCTAGTTATTTGCAATGTTAACCCTATTCACAATGCATTATTCCCTTTATTATTTCTACCTATTGTATTGCACTAACATTTAATTATTTATCTGGTACAGCATTAAGCTGATGTTCAAAATTTAAATGTGAGTAGTTTTTCGATGATTTCGGGGAAACTTGTTAAAATTATTGTTTGTTCAAATTAATTCTACTTATCAACATGGATGTAATGGATGTGCTGGGGGCCTAAAATGGCTGCTTTATCAGAATCATAATATGAATCCAGTTAAAAATTTAAAATTCTTACAATGGTTTTTATGGTTATGAACACAAAGTCCATTTTAAGAATTTCAAATTTTTGACGTGATTCATATTATGATTCTGTTAAAGCAGCTATTTTAGGCCTCCTGGATTTGGCTCGCAGGTTCACCCAGGTCCAAAGTAAACCCACGGTAACATACTGCATCTATACGATATGCTTTTATTAAAAAAAAACGTCAAGACGTAAAAAAGTAAGACACCGCCAGACTTCATGTTAAAAGAACACGAATAAAATATAATAAACATTTATTCCAATGCTCGTAACAAAATACACATGGACCGAGTGAATACAAGGCTGTGGGCGGCTTATTGTTAGGTGCCAGGTAACCGGCGTTGCACATGGGAAAACCAAGCTCACTGGCACAATGCATTGGAAAATGAACAGTATGTCTGTTATGCAATACACACATCGTTTCACTGACGTGGGCGGTTCACCCCCACGCGCATTACTACCGAATAATATCAATGTTTTACTCGTTTAAATGTTACTACTAAATGTTAATTTTATTAATTGTGGAGCTTCAGAACTATCTCACTACAAAAACTTGTTAAAATCCCATATCATAAAAAGCTTCTAATGTAGTTTACGTTATAAGGGAAGAATTCACAACAATTGTCACGATGATACCTAAAAATAAACGCACAGCAATAAGAGATACATTTCAAAAACCCTTTAAGGTAGCACAGCCGAGTAGCGAGCATTAGAATTTAACATGTAGCAAAATGCAAAAGAAATTTTGTCGCGGAAAAGCGGTTGCAATTTTGAAATAAGACCATAACCAAGTAGTATAGGTTCAATACTATGTTAATATCAATATAGAACACGATCAATCCGTAGGAGAAAATCCCCAGTAAATTGCTGTACAATAATCAAAAATAATCAAAATGTGCCTTTGACATACCCACCCCGCCAAGGTTTAAAGTGCACTTCTCGATTCTAGTTGAAAGCACACTTTCCCGGGAATAGCAATAACAAAGTTAAAAAGCTTTACAGGGTAACTGACATTGGATCTGAGAACTAGGCAGTCCACTGAGATCAGAAAATAATTACAAAGTTGTTTATATGAATAAAAGGCTATTTATTGACCTGACGAAAAAGAGGAGAGTATATAAATTGGGCGTTTGTCTGAGGAAACATAGCTCCTGAACGGATGAACCGATTTTATTAACCTTTCGTATGCCGAGTATATAGACACAATTAAAAAGCTATTGTGTCTCGCGTAGATCCACGTTCCCGGCACACGAAGGGTTAAGTTTTTTAATGGGTTTGAATGTCAAGTGACAAAAAAAGACATTACTCGAAAAGTAAGGGGATCTTTTCCCAGCATTGGGGCAATGGAATAACATTCACAAGTTTTCAGTAGTCTAAAGCCAAAGGTACACTTTACAGGATGTAAACAGGCCCTTCACGACGTTCTGTACATGAAACGAAGTAACTTTACGCAAAAAATATTGCCGGAAAACGACTTTTTTTCACGTTTTACGATAAGACTCAATGTAACGAACACAAAACATTATGCTGATGGATGGATTGAATAGTAAAAATCTTACATTAAAACAGGTATCTAAAAAAAAACTTGTGTAAAAGTTGGAACTTTGACCCCCAATATCTCCGTAACTAAAAGATTCCCAGGTATGGTCTAGAACTCAAGAAAAAAAAAGATCGCAAAGACAGGGAGAACAAGTGCCTTTCGGCTTCGTTAAGGGTCTTGATAAACCCTTTAGAAGGAGTAGTTAGTTATTGCATATAGATCGATGATGGCATTGTTAAGGAGAACAAAGGAAATGGTATGTGATATGAATATCCAATTTCTCGCCCAGTAGGTATATTATGTGTATTCAGTGTCTACTTATACAATGTTGTCTGAAACGCAAGCAGGTAATTGACGACCTAATATACAGACCTATTGATCTCGTATTTGCAGACGAGATGTAAACAAAAATAAAATACAGAGATATTTATATCTTTCTATCTGTCTGATTTTCTGGTAATTGTTATCAAAAGTGGTTAACCAATTACGCGTAAGAGTAAGCGTTGTCAGTAAATAATATAGCTGAGCTAGCTTTATTATTGGTTAGTTTTTTTTTTTCTAAAACTTAACACGATAACCAAAATGAAGCTTTCTCTGTATTGATCAACTTGTATGACTCTTGTTTGTTAGACTCGTCGCGTTGCTTTGTAAAACGCTTAATAACCTAAAGCGCCTGCCCCGCTAAGTAGAAAATTAACGAAAAGCGTTGATAACTATCAATATTTATCAATGATTTTCGTTAATTTACGACTAACAAGAGTACGGCCGTACGCCGGCAGTGCGAACAGTCAGCATCAACTATTATTTTATAAATCTATTTTACTGACGGCCGGGCCCTACTCGAGACCTACATATATTTTATGTGTTGCCCGCGGCTTCGCTCGAGTTTTGGGAGGAAATTATCCCACGGGCACGTTGTATATAATAGCTTATGGCACTCGAGGATAATATAGCTTCCTATTAGTGAAAGAATTTTCAAAATCGGTTCAGCAGATCCAAAGATTACCCCCTACAACCTCACAAACTTTACCTCTTTATAATATTAGTATAGAATTAAAGATTACGATACTGCTAGTAATTTCTACGTAGTCCGTGGAAAGAATAAGCATCGCTCGAAAATATGAAAAGCAAATCCCATTCGCTCTCAACCCGTGCCTTCCAATTTATCGCA
Organism: Eugnorisma glareosa; assembly: GCA_947578425.1. NCBI lineage: Eukaryota > Metazoa > Arthropoda > Insecta > Lepidoptera > Noctuidae > Eugnorisma > Eugnorisma glareosa. Next base: position 44,279,129 of record OX387957.1, read on the forward strand.
GGATCGAAATAAACTAATTAAGTTAAACGCAAGCAAACGGCGCGCGGCGTAACGACGTAACTTTGAGATAAGTCCAAAATACTATGTTCGTAATAACATGAAATTACAATCAATTGGAAAAAAACAGTTCTAAATGAAGGGATCCCTTCTTTTCGCATAATGTTTTTTTCCTAATATACTTTGGCATTACTATTTTGGCATATTATTTTTTGCCATAATAATACTTTGCCATACTGTTTATGTTGGCATAATTATCTTGTAGGGTACTTTGTTTTGGCATACATTGAATTCGTATAATGTTACTAGGCATGACTATTCGCATACTATTATTAAGGCATACAATTAATTGGATTAACTGAAACGAATTTGAGTTAGTTTTACGTTTTATTTTTAATGTTCATGCAATTGAAATAAAAAAAAATTGCCGTAATAATTCAATATGTTATGCTACAAAAGTGAGTGAAGCAAAGAATTGCTGCAAAATCGCCTCCACGTAGTCTTGTCTGCTCTTCCCCTAGTGTAATTTAAGCCCGCGTAGAAGCGGAGGGGCGAGACGGCTCGTGAGCTGAGGAGCAGGTGGTTTTAACACTCGCCGCCGCGGCTGAGGCTGGCCGGCTTGCGAAGATAAGCTTGCGTGGGACCGCCGGAGCCCCGCAGCGCCGGAGCCGTGACAGAAACCATGCCTGCTGCATGTTGCATGCTCGCTGCAACCTTACTTGTATGATGCATGCTTGCTTGCATGCTGCATGCATAGTGTATGCTTGTTTACATGTTTTGCATGCTGCATGCTTGCTGCTTGCATGGTGTATGCTTGCTGCATGCATGGTGTATGCTTGTTTACATGTTTGCATGCTGCATGCTTGCTGCATGCATGGTGTATGATTGTTTGCATGCTTCTTACAGGGAAATATAAACCGCATATGTTCACAATCAACTGTTTTATAATGATTGATATTGGAGTGATTGATTTTCTGCCGTTTAATGACTATTGATATGACATGTAAGGCAAAAGTCGATTCTGACTGTGAACTTTCTGCGATACGATGGTTCTACTTTATAAAAATGTGTATTAGTGTCTAACATTTTAGGAGTTAATTATTATTATTCGTAAATAAATTTATACTTAAGAATGTTATGGATAATCATTGTTATATTAAAGAAATGATGCTTAAAATAATATGCGTAAGCTGTTAAGCATAAATAATGTTATGCCAAAATATAATTAGGATAAACAAAAGTATGCCAAGTTATATTAGGTCTTAAATTTTTATGCAAATGGATAGGGAACCCTAAAAGAAGCTATCTGTATAATCTATATCTGTAGCTGTCTGTGTATAATATGTGTGCTCGTGACTACAGTCACGCTGGTATAAACGGTGTTAAGAAGTTCTTTGAAGTGTACCGCTGAAGACGACGGATTATCTAGAAGTCGTGTCTTTGAGATGTCATTTTAATATTCTGGAAATAGTTGTTGATAGGTGCTTGAATTCAAAATCTTAGATAATTTACATGAATAGATAGAAAAATATATAATTTCTAATGTACACGATATTAATTACAAATAATAACTTTTAAGGACGTTGCCATTCAGTTGATACTTAATTTACGATTGTTAATAAAAAAGCTGCAATATAATAAAGGTTGCAGCGGAATTTGAACCTTGTCACATACTTACAACATTACATTAAGTGTTTCAAAAAGTTGATAATTATCTGAGATTTTGCTAGCAATATTTTCCATTTATTGCACACACACAGTAAACATTTTGTGAAACGACTTGTGGAAATTGTATTGAAAAAAAATCAAAATGGCGGCGAGAGTTCCAATAACAAGGGCTGAAAGACCCACACGCAGTTAAAGATGAAAGTCAAATGTACTTACTCTTCCACTTCCTTCTCTCGCTGCTCCAGTAGCAGTTTTACACTACATACTTCGAGGTACAGCTCGCCAGCACTGCACATGTGATTCTCGTATATCTTCTTCATATGGCGTACCGACTGCAAGTCTTCGCGACGGTTGGCCTCAATTGCCGATGCTACTTCGTGTGCGTTGGATCTGGTCAACCTAGGAGGTTATGATACTGTTAACAAAGGCTTTTATGGAAGAACTATTGATACACACCTACAGGACAAGGGTCTCTTCTCATACAGAGAAAACACAATGATCATCAAGCTTCCTCAAGGTGGATTGGCAATTTATTTATTTAATTGAAGTCTAATATAACTGCATTATTCACGTTCTGATACCTGCGCATAAATCTTCTTGAATAAATTCCCTATTGCGAAAACTGCATCAAAATCCGTTGCATAGAAACTCGAAAGCGACCTTTGTTTATATTATGTGTAGAAACTAAAAGTAAGATGTCTATCCACCTACTTTCTCGATGAAAGACGAAATACAAAGGAAGTAAAGTAGTTTGGTGAATATTTTACTAATACATTCAAAAGGATAACACTAATTTAATCAAATATTTAATATATGACCAAACGCTATGTCATTAAACATTTTAACTGCCTCTAAATTAAAATTACACCACCAACGGACTGATACGCTAAGTTAAAGTAAAAAATACTTAAAATCCTATTAATAATATTCCGAATCTTAAATATTGAGTTGAGATTTTTATAGTTTCAAAAACATAAATAAAACTCAAATTGTATTTGCGAACCGACGAGTCATTTCTCCATAAGTAGGTAAGTAAATAAAACGCGATTTTTTATTTGAATATTCAAAAAGATTTAAAACAGTGAATAAATAATTACACTACTCGTAAAATCATAAGTCAATGAATAAAATCGCCACATTTTTAAAAGTACACTTCAATAAAACTTACTCCATATCTAATTAAAATATTTAGAACAAACGTTCCTAAAATAAAAAGAACTAAAAGAAGAATAATTTCCGCGGATGGAAAATCAGTAAAGTTTGATTTATAAATTGAAAACTAACACAACTACATTTTATTATTTTTGTTTAGTTTTAGATTTTACTTGTAATTTTTTTTTTTATTTAAATTCTATTTTCTATTTGTACACCATTTTTACCATTTCAAAATTTGTTATTGAAGAGCGGGATCTCCTAGCACAGGTATATCTTTTACTTAAAAGGAGGTCCCTACGTAAGATTTACTGTAAAAGTTGTACAAGTTTCTGCAATAAACCTTTTTGTTTTTTTTTTTTTTTTTTTTTTACATGTTAAGCAAGAAAAATATCAAAGGAATTAAAAACAGTACGTCATAAACAATTAAACAGGCCCAAAATAAATCACCAACGACTTGATTTAAGAACTAAGTTTAACTTTAACTGAAAGACACGATAACTCGCTAAAATCCTATTAATAAATCCTCAAAGGCTAAAACTAATAGACTGTAGCATGTTAACAAAATAACTAAATTAAAAGAACTAATACCACTAGAAATTTTAAAATTCACGACAAAAATCAGAAAACGCGAATACATCATTAACTTCTCCAAAGAATACCGCGGCTGCATTAAAATTTGACTTAACCCCGTGCTTAAATCCCTAATATAAAAAAACAACTAAATATATAAAACGACATAAAATTTAGCTAAGTCACGAAAATCCGCGTCACAAGATCACAAACTTACCTCGCATAAAATCGCTTCATACTATCTTGAACTTCGGATCTCCAAAACATCTGAGATTTTTCAAATACTTCCAAAGAGATTTTTTTCAGTTCGTCTCCGGCAATTTCCAAATTAGCAGCGATTATTTTAAACGGTGGCCTAGAACAAACACTCGATGTAAACTGCACGATCACAATAACACAATCAAATAAATATTCACGTAAACTAGAGTTGATGAATGCAAGCGGGCCGTGTGTCTGTTAGCGCAGGAACGGCTACACTGGCCGGAATCGTCAAACACAGTGCGTTCCGTTGCCCCACCTGCCCACCTGCCCCCCAGCGCAATGCCTGTTGCGCCATGCGCCTTTAGTCCAGTCATTATATACATTTGGAAATGCATGTGAACCGAGAAGGCTAAATTTTGGATATTACGTGGGGGGGGGGGCTAGAAAAGCTTAACTTCAAATTGTTGACCAAGATTTCTTAATTTCCTATGTGCATTTTCCGCCATCTTGAAAAAAGGGTTTGATTCAGTTTTTTTTTTACATTAACCGTTCTCTGTTGGGATACGAAAATTTTGATACAATACTTTTTTGTTGCTTTGGAGTTGTAGAGTGGCCAGATGGTCGTTGAGGAGCTCGTGGCCAGATAATAACACCTCTCGGATCATTCTTCAGATTAAGCCGCGCTTGCCTAGATAGACCCATTACATACCGAGTTTCCTCCGTGCCTAAGAAAGCACGTTAAGCCGTTTGTCCGGCTGTCATTTGTACATGTTCGACAGTCGTTACGGGTAGTCAGTGGCCCGAAAGTCTGACACCAGTCTTGCCAAGGGGTATCGTCTTGCCCAGTACTAACTGGGTTGTGGAGGTCAGATAGGCAGTCGCTACATGTAAAATATCGGTATTGAGCTGCATCCGGTTAGACTGGAAGCCGACCCCAAGATAATTGGGAAAAGGCTAGGCAGATGATGTTGATGAGTTGTTGAGTGTTCCCCCACTTATCCCCCCCCCCCTGCCGGATGTGCATAGCTTTTTTTTAATTAAATTTTTTAAATCTAATTTTGAGGCTTTGTTTTCGTAATGTTTTTTTAACCTGATTTATGGGGGAGAGAGTTGTGGGGAGGTAAATAAACGTTCCGTTTCGCGTTTAGTTAGTGATTTACCAATATTTTTAGAAAATAATTGTATATTCTTCGACGCTGCTCCGCAGCTAAAATTGCATGGGGGCGCTTCAGGTAAACCCCATTGACCCCCCACAGTGACAGAATCCTCAAATTCAGGCGACTCGATTCCAAATCCAACCCTAACTGATAATATTACAATAGCCACAGGCGCGCTGCGGTCAACTTTGCGGCGCGCTCGAGGTCGTAATTTTTGTCGAAAATAAAAAAAAAACGATTTTGAAGATCTGAAAACGCTCTACTAGTTTAATTTTATATTTTTTTTCGATATCTATCGGAAGAAAGAAAATAACAAAAAACAAATTCACTACCGAAATTTTGGCTTTTTCAATCGATATCTCAATAACGATGAACGATAGGTGAAAATTGTAAAAGAAGTTATTAGGGTATATGCAAGAAATACAAAACTTCTTTTATTTCTTATACATGCGGTGTGTTGGCTCTTAAAAACATTGTGGTACACTTTTTGAATTATCTAATACAACAATTATTTTACAATTTAATATTTTATGTAGCGTGTTTTTGATGAAACGGAACGCACAAAACGCATAGATTCCGGTAGTGCCTTCAAATACTATGTGTCAAAGAAACACTTTTAGTTGAAAAGTACTTACAAGTTTAACTATTACTTTACTATAATATTATTATAGCAATTTTTGCTTGATTATAGCACATACAATTAGTAAAACTATTCTATTATGGGCAAAAATTTTGATGTAAACAAGGCAAATAGAGGTAAACGTGACATCAAATACTATTAGTCCAAGATCCCAAGGCCGCCAGACCTCACTTATTCTCTCATGAACAAAATGTGAGGCATCAAGTAGTATTAGTATGTACTGTGAACGTATGCATACCTGCTAACTTGTGCCGGTGGCCAATTTTTAGATATTAGGTGCTAAAGTTGCGTAAATTAATAAAAAAAAATCTTAAAGCCCGAGTGCTGATTTTTATACACCGTGTTCTTCACGTTATCCATAAACTTTGGCAAACGCTTCTGTAGCTTATAAAAATCAATTAGAATACAGAGAGTAGTACTTAAAAAGGCTTCGTTGCAAAGATATTTGTAATTTGATTTAATTAAATTTAATTGAGCTATGCAGTATGAAAGGGTCTTAATTTGGCCTATGTTGCCGCTTAGTGCAAATCTATCAATACTATTTGCATCTCATTTGCACGTACGAGAGGAACCCGAGAGATAGCGAAGACGTACGATAACTTTTGATAACGGATCTATCAAAGAGATTAAACTGGTCTCCATGGATACATAAGTTATTTGTCGTGCATGATTTTAACTGTCAGATTTATGTTTATTGTAATTTGTTATTAGGTTTCCGATTAGTTTAATCAATTATTATTTTGATTGATTACAACATTCACTATGCCGTACTAGTATTCGGCGCAATGCCAAGCTGATATTCACTTCGTCTACGTTTACTGTGACGGAAATGCTACAGCGGCTGTACGAGAGTACCAACGGCGCGTTCCTGATATACGATCATTTAATAACATAAATAGGAGATTTTGTGAGATCGGAATTGCCGCCCTGGACGAGCAATCATTTTGAGCGTCGCTCAAGAAAACAGAATAATGGACCTTATTATTCATGGTCCTAACTCTCGACGGGACGCTTTAGGAGAATCGGTGGGTGTATCCCATAGGCTAGTGTGGAAACTGTGAAAACGATATGGTTTGCATGCCTACCAATAAAGAAAATCCCAAGGCATACTACCACCTGATCACTTCTGTTGTCACTTCTCTGTCTTGATCAATAAAAATCTTCATATATGGTTTTTTTTTTTGTGAATAGTTGTGCATTTTATTTGTATACCAACCTTATTTGTATTATGGTGAAGTATACAACACGACAAATGTACAGTCAAGGTGTGCAGAGATGATGAGGCTACCACAATGCCATTGAGTACAGTTGGTGCTAGCATGTGTGAGGAGCATCGTATAATGAATATACTTCGTAATAATGTTGTATATTTTTGCCTAGCCCATGGAGGAATTACACTGGTTTCCCATTTGATTTCGAAAGTTGATGATTCACATGGTCGTTTGCCCGAATTTGATTGCACAAGGAATTCGTCAAATGGCCCAGTGTAAATGAACGCGCCCGTCTTCATACTCGTCCAGCATCATTGTAGTTTGTTTTTTCGCAATTGTAAGCTTGTATGTATTCCATTGCGATGTCTAGTGTAATTGCGCCATTAATAAGCCGACCAAAATCATAAGACAATGTGATGGGTTATGCAAGTGCGGGCTCCGTAGGCTAAATACCTAGATCCTCGACAGTTCTTAAATTCTACATACATGTAATAAAATAAAAGGTTTCATGGATTGAATAATAATGAAAATAGTTTTAAATGACATTACGGCTGACTATTTGTCTATCCTACAGTGTTCTATGGATTTGACGCTCCACTGAGATTGACAAGAGAGCGCTGTTGGTAAACATTTGTGAAATGTATTGAAAAAATAAGATGGCGGCGTTAGTTCTGATTTTCACCACGCGTTCAGTATAGTTATAAATTGTAATTCTAGTCAAATCCATCTTAATTTGACCTATCTTTTGAGAGTGAATTTTGAGATTTTTACGAATGTGTGTTCTAAGGGTGGTCCCCAGATTGCGTGGCGTGGTGAGCTGCCCTTCCATTTTTTATTCTATAGTTTTGAGTTTGACTTGTTTGTTACTAAAGCCGAAAAGGCGGAATGGATTAGGATAATTATGGTAGGCTACTTCTCTTCCCGTCGCCGGAGGGCCTGCGTTGCTCTAAGCCTACACTAAAAAATAAGCGCTACAGAAAAGGGCTTTCTCTTTAAGTAGGACGTTTCATTGACAGTGCTACTAATCTGAAGTTCAGACTTCAGATTAAACGCATTCAAAAAAGGAACGAAAGTTTTGACAAGTTTCAGCCCGCCAAATCTTATGAATGAAAATACGACGTTGCCAATACGGCTAAAGAGGCATGCATATCGGGTGATTTACGTCAAGGTGTTTAGTTTGAATGAAAATTTACAAAAAAAAAAATAGGAATTCATTAAAGTGTCAATAATGAAAAATGCTTATTTCCATGGTCTGAACATCTGGTCGAAGTTTATGTATATCGTCCGGAACACGGTGTATATGTTACAGGGAATATTGTTATAAACTAATAACCACCACTGACTGACACCGCCCGTTGACGGAAATTTCTGCCAGACGCTTTAAAGCGCGGAAAAAATAACGTGAAATATCACGTCAGTCTATTTTTTTTAAATATTTTGATACTCAGAGGGTATTTTTAATAGTCATTGTAAGCAGTCAGAGCAATTGTAGAGTCGCAATTCATCATTTTTGTATGTAAATAAATTAAGTCTCGGGCTATTGGTAAAATCACATATTCTTTTACGTGCTTCGAAGTGCTTGGCAGAAATTTCTGCCGACCTGAAGCATCTGGTAGTGTTAATAATATTTTTTTAACAACCTCCTTTACAACATATAAAAAAATCAGCACGCGGCCTTTGAGAAAAATTTGTATTATTTTTACGCAACTTTAGCACCTGATATCTAAAAATTGGCCGTCGGCACAAATTAGCAAGTATGCATACGTTAACAGTACATACTAACACTATTTGATGCCACATATTTTGCTCATGAGAAAATAAGTGAGGTCTGGCGGCCCCGGGATCTTGCTCTATATGACGTGAATGGCCGCGACAGTCACGGGCATTTAAACTGAGTGACAAGCAGCTGTAGTTGAACTTAACTTTTCATTATTTTCTTGGGTTGGTGATACTGTATTTTATTGATTTAAGTGAAGAAAAAATTATTTGCATAATTGTATATCGTAAAATAAGCAACAAAAAATATTACATCAAAATTTTCGTATCTCAACGGAGAACCTAGTTATTGTAAAAAAACTGAATTTAACCCTTTTTGCAAGATGGCGGAAAATGCACATAGGAAATCTTGGTCGACAATTTGAAGTTAAGTTTTTTTAGACCACGGGATATACAAAATTTAGCCTTCTCGGTTCACATGCATTTCTAACCCGTTTTTTCCGACGTAATGACTGGATTAACACCGGTGCCAATTGCATCCGTCCCAACTGACAACTCATAATGCGCATGTCCAAGACGCCACGCCGCGTAGCCTTCAAGGATAACAATCCTACCACCAGTTCTCATTCTCATGTCACGATTTTGCATTTTTTATGTGTTTGGAACGAGAACATGCAGATTTTGTCACAACAGAATGAAAATGATGTCGATCATTTTAGTAATAAACCTTATTACAGAAATATGATTTTCCAGGATTAGGAATGTTTATAGGAAACTAGCGAACGCCCCAGCTTCGCAAGGGTAATGTTATATATATAAACCTTCATCGTAAATCGCTCTATCTATTTTAAAAAAACCGCATCAAAATCCGTTGCGTAGTTTTACAGATCTAAGCATACATAGTGATAAACAGCGGGAAGCGACTTTGTTTTATACTATGTAGTGATTGTGTTCATTATTAAAAAAACGAAGTTATATAAAAATACATTGAGCTTTCGCGGAAGAAGTGTTAGTTGTTAAAAATATTTTTAATGGAAAAATGAAAACGGTTTTACTTTAATTTTAGATCAAGCTTTCACGTATGTTTTATGAAGATTATTCTCATAAAATGGGTCAAAAATAGAACCAAAGATAAGAAGAGCTAAACATCTACGTCTTATATAAAAGCAGACTGTCTTCTTTCAGTGTGCTTCCATTTTCCGCTCAATATATGAGGTGGTTTCTTAGAAAATCTTATTTATCTGGTAAAGCTTATATAGGTACAAAAAAGGCTTATGTAGTTACACTCACCTGTGCTTGGGTGTCCGATTCCAACACTGATTCATAAGTAGCTGCATGCTACTTGGCAGTGTTGAAGGAATTGGCAAGGCGATGGTATCCGTCCCGACGCCCCACATTATGGCATGGGTTTCCAGATTTTTGTATGGGACCTCTTGTGTGAGTAGTTCCCATAGAACCACGCCGTAGGACCATACGTCCACGCGTTCAGAGCATGGCTCATGTCGTATTACTTCGGGAGCCATCCAGGCAACTGTGCCTGTGAAACTCATTACGGCACTTACGTCATTCCACTCGCGACTTGTCCCAAAGTCGCTTACCTTTACCACGAGATTATCAGCAATCAGAATGCTGAAAATTTTAGTTTATTGTAACATAGGTTGGCGAGACCTTTTGGGCTTGTTCATGAATACATTTAGTGTGAACTTAATCATTGAAACCGAACGCGATCAGTAAGTACATATTAACTGCGTTTAAGTGCTGTCAGTGTCATCATTGCTACCGACAAATAATTGACACTGGCTGATGTGCATTGGTGAAATTCTCCAGGAAAAATGTATTCATGGTTTGTCCGCAAGTTTTTTCCTTACTTAAACATGCAATGCTGAGGTAGGGGCCTTTTTGGCCTCGTACAGGACCTATTTTACTTTAATGTTTGTCTTATTTTTAAGCTCGTCTTATATGTTTGTTCTTTCTTTCGTTCTTTCAATGCATAAAGTGAGAATCGATACTAAACGCTCACATCAAAATTTAATAAATTATTCATTGCGGTATCGATTTTGTGAACGTTGTGGAGGCTAAGTATAGCTTGCTAATTAGCCTAGCGCCGCCTTCGCTAGCCCTTTGAATATGAACATGACGGCAGACGCAAATGTATCTAACTAGTAATTCACTACCACGCAGTGAGACTCAGGAATTACGTTAAGATTTTAGCGAAAGTTATTACGAAGTGTGAGCAAGTTATTTATAGAACCCTTGAATTTATGTTGAGTGCAGTGTCTAAGTCTTTTAAAGCTTCTGGTTTTAATGTTATTGCTTTTAGTCTTCGATGTTCCGAATAGCCTTTAGAAGTTCGAATCTAAGAACCCAACCATTATCGTTTATCCTGATATTTTAGTTAAAATTATAGTTAATATAGCGTTCACATCTTAAGAAATTACATGAACGAAATAAGATCTTTAGTTTTGAGATCTTTTTTGCTCGACAACGACATACATGTGTAAGTACAAGTATTTTTAATCTTTTAAAAGTTTCGGGAGTTTTTTTTAGAAAAAGTTGCAATTTCCTAGCAGCGGGATAAGCAGAATCGTGACAACAAGTTGTTGTTATGTTGTGCGTAGTACCTACACTACAACTTGCTTATTCATTATTATCGCATTGCAAATCTTGTTTTAAAAACTATGTGATGAAAATGTAAGAACATCTCATTTGTTTGTCATTAAATACCTCAAAACAGCACAGACTAAAAAATGAGAATGTAGTTAACCTGAATCTGCTGAAGATGCTTGAAATAGAAGGACTAGTTTTGCAGAATTCAGCTACCGAAACTAGAGGGGGTTTATGGTTAAAAATACACCTCGGAAGAGTTGCGGGCGGGCTTGTATCAATAATTCAGTAGTAACATTATACTTGGTCACAGTTTGACATGGCGTTGTTGTAGTAGTAGTTGAACGTCCCAGGAGCGGGAAAGTTTGCCGGGTTACCGCACTACATAATATGGAATACAAACAGCATCTGTGAGCCATCAACAGGCAATTTAATGCACTGGATTCTTAAAAATGCAATAACAGAGAATCGATACGTGAGTGAACCTTATTTCAGCCTAACGACCTAAATTGGTAGCTTTGCGAGCTCTACAAGTACTCAAAATGGGGACCTACTTGTCAATTCCGAAGGCAGAAACTGGTTACTAGCAATACTCGAATCACGATTTCAAGTGCCCGTGAAAAGATCACGAGTTGAAGATTTGTAGCCGAATCTAACTTTAAGTGCAAGAATATAATATAATAGTGCTGTTTCACACAAAATGGGATCATGTTCTTCGAACTACTAATGAATTTTTGCTGCCGAGCCTGAACAGTTTAGTACAGTAAATTAATCAAATCACCCTTTCCCGCATTTACTAGGTTCAGTTTCCCCTTAAATAAACCCTAAATAAAGTTGAAAACGATTGAAAACAACTTGCCAAAAAGGTGGAAAAAAATTGGTCGAACGTCAATTCGCGGGCACAGGGCATGTTTTTGACAAGCCTTTCAGGACTCGTGGTAAACTGTTAGCACCAAAGTCTTTGTGGGTGTAAAGGCGAGTTTCAAGTCCAGCAAGTTTGTCTGTTATGAAAAACTGACAATTTAAAAAAGTGTTAAATTGACAGTTTTTCATAACAGTTTTGCCAATTTAAATTCCCATGCTCGACAATGCGATAAAAGTGTCGTAGGCCGTAGGGTGCTACCAAGGTGACATAAATTGTGAGCGTTTACGTCTTAGGTCTGAACGTAAAGGTTTGTAATAAAAACGTGCTAAAACCGCGGGGACGGCGTAGTTTAATCACAGGACGAACCTAGAAAATGGAGGGATCGACTTACAGCCTTGTGGGATGTGGATAAAGACATTATAAAGTAAGTGCTTTGAGGAAGATTTTTTAAAATGGGTTACACCGTCATTTTGGCACCAATATTTTTCGTACTTCCAAGATGAATATTACTTATCGCGAAATCGCAAACCTTCGACGAAGCTTACAAATGGATGCCTAGGGTTAATATCTACATATCATCAAACAAAACCACTATCCAGTTTAGTGGTTTTTTAAATCCATGCTAATTTTCTGCTGTCTAACAAGATGGGGGTTTAACCTTCGTATTCAAAGAGGTACTTCCAACGTCCGCCGAGCAGACTACTTTTCTATCTATTCTCGTACATCCTAAGCCTTTATCAGAGCACCTACAAGTTAATTCTAATATTATAGGTCGAGTACTAAGCCGTGTACAGTTCCATTGACCCAGAAAGCTGACCTGTAATTTATTGAGTACTGTGAGTAGCGTCTAGTAAAGAACAAAGGAAATCTTTACAACACCTCCAGAAAAGTTATAGAACCGGGCGTTTTTATAAGGAAATCAAGGAAATGTTAGGAAATATTGGTAATAAGACGGAGATCCAGTTTTGGATGGTGAATGAAAGAATTCGCGTCGAAGCTATATCTCCCGATGTTGTCCCGCAGAGGGTCAAACCACGACTCGAATACTGGTTTAGATTTTTTGGGCGGGGAAGGTCGATGTTGAATTCTGCAAATCCGCATTCAACCCTAGATCTTTTATGAGGGAATTAAAACTAAAATATTTTAAAATTACATTCCCTATTTATCTGGGTGGACTCAGACAAAATACTATCTACTTTTATCGAGGTATTTGTATAACTGGCCAATGCGAAACAAACCCTGTAAGTGGGCCAGTGTGTTTAAGCTATCGATTTTCATGAATCGACTTAGCCTCGCAACCTCGGCTGCCTGCAGTTTACTCTATAAATAATAATTATTAATTATTTACGAGTGGCGCCGATAGACAAACTGCTCAGGACGCCGCAGGTGACATCTGGGAACGAGGTTACCAAAATAGTGTAAAGGACTATTTTGAGTCAAAACGATTCGATCTGTAGACTGGCTGTTGGTCATTTATATTGCAAATAAATGGGCTAATTTCATCATTTGTGCAATTCATTGGAAAACAATGACTAGCTCAAATTGAGCCGATTCTGTTGTATAAGTTTACGAGCTTGCTTGCTCGTTTTTGTCTGGTCACTTGGTGAAACAATACAAATCCAAATTAAAATAGCTAGCGAAACTCTACAGACAGAATGGGTATCGATATCTTAACATGTGCCGAGTGCAATTATACGGAAAATATTCAAAAGGGCAACGAAGGTTATATTGGTCGGTTTTCATCGATTTTTTATTGAGTTCCTAGAGGTGTGGAGAAGTTTAAAAAAAATCTTCTTGTGACTTCTTTTTAAATTTTCTTTTGTTTTTTTTTTTTTAGTTTTTGAATAACTTCAAATTCGATAAATTTATATTGTGGTGTAATAGTATGACCTGTGTACAATGTACATCCAATAAACACCAATTTGTTATGTTTATTTGTTCATAGTTATCGATAAAATGCACATTTCATCTCAAATCTCATATTTAAAAAATATCCTATTTTCTTCAATTATTTCAATTTCTTTCTAAATACAGAATTTAAGATTATGATTTCTTTTGTTATAATAACTGTTTTTTTTACAGATAACTGGGCACAATATCTTCAAGAAAACCACATGCATGAATGACTACAAACTCATTCGCAAATATCAATTAATTTCATTTTGGGTTTTGAATGATGTCCTTTTACGAAATTTTAAATTTAGTTTTATTAATTACTTTTATAGTTTTGTTGTACCCACTGTAAATGTAAGCATTTTTTTTTGTTTAATGTTTTGTCCTGTGCGTGCTAATAAATACTTTTTCTTTCTTTCTTTCTTAAATTAGAAGATCAGTGTCTTTTACTAACAAATTGGGACGTAACAGTTATATAAATATATAATATCGCTGGACATTACACACAGCGCCATCTAGGGCCACACTAAGCAACGAGGCTTGTGTCGTGGACACCAGATAGTTGATAGATACATAGATACTTTTTGTTTGTAAATACATACTTATTATACATAGAAACATCCATGACTCGGAAACAAATGTCCATGCTCATCACACAAACATTTGCTCCTACCGGGATTCGAACCCGGGACCCTAAGTTCGTAAGGCAGCCCCACTACCGCTGCGCCATTCGGGTCGTCATCGTCGTTATGACCAAAACTTCTAAATTAGACATCAAACCACTAGTTAATCATCATACAAAACGTAGTCAACATTGATATACCTCTGCATGGCAATAAGTATCACGGGTCAATACACTTCAGTGACGGGTAGAACATCAAATTAATTGATATTGCAAAAATCATTGCAAGGTCTTGTCAGATTGTCAAAAGCACTATCATTAGTGTAGGCCCATTCTATGTAACTTAATTGAACAAGTAGTCGAGTATTGCTGTTTTATGAACGAAGACCTACAGCGTAAAATACTTTTAATACTACACATCGCATCCACCGTCCACTTGTTCAGATACAGATACTGAATTCATAACAGCGGGTGCGGGTCGATGTTACTTACATCCTGTATTTTAAGTAAACAACTAAACATGCACAATCATACATTATACTACCGTGTCAATTTTAAGCAACGATAGTCGGCTGAATGGATGATATTTGCCCGGGAATCATGTATTGTCCTAATGCACGAGGCTTTTCCATGGATGGTAAAACATCCGATCTGACGGATTTTATAACACGGATAAAAACTGGATGTCGAAACACAAATTTGCTCTTCAACAATTAGTTATGGAGACAAAAGGACTAAACGATTTTATGCAAATTGAAACGTTATTCCCAATATCAGAATACATTGTCGTGTTTAGGCTTCTCGGAACATCGAAGAAAAGTAATTGCTACATATTTTTTGTTTGTTTCTTAGAATTTGTCCTAGATTCGGGGTACTTTTCATAACGTGAACATTTGAATAACCCTTCCTGGAGGAAAATTCTACACATAACCGGACTTTAACCTTTGGTATGGCACCGGAACGGGAATCCGCGCAATCCCGTTATAGTGCCGGAACGCGGATCCACGACAAAATGACACCAGGCTTTGTTTTAGATACTTATAGTTTAGTAGTTCGCGGATCCACGGCATACAAAGAGTTAAAGCAATGAAATCAAAGTTACGAGCTTTTTGTGAAAAAGGATTGTTGGAACACAGAAGTAGATGGTACGCTATTGGCTTTACACTCACTTTGTTTTAAAATAGGAAGAAAGAATCACAGAACACTGCAGGAAAATTAAGTACTACCGTTCCCGATCAAACATCCTCTGGAAACATTACAAACATATTTTCCTTTGTCTGTAATGCAATCTCTAGAACCGCGTACAAATTGAATGAAAGAAAAATGAAAAAAATCGTAGCTATGCAGTAACTACTAAACACAATACAAAACGGATCTGCATTTAGGATTTGTTGAGGAAACATTTTTAAATACAAGGTATTCTGGACAAAAACTCGTAACTGTGCAATATAATAAAGAACAACTTACTTTGGTGATTTCAAATCTCTGTGGATTATCTTATTTACGTGTAAATAAGCCATTCCATGCGCGATCTCTTTGGCCCATTTAAGGATCTGCGCTGGTAAGAAGCATGACCCACTGTGTATATATTCGAACAGTGGGCCATATTGGCAGTATTCCATTATTATGCACGAGCTGGGACCGTCGGTACTGATCCCTTTGAACTGCACTAAAGGGAGAAAACAAAAAAAAAAGGAAAAATTAAAATATGTAATCCGCTTCAATGGATGTGTGAAGCGGACTTTAATAAATCTAGGTTTCGTCGACCACATGCGACGACGCTCGTTAAAGTACAGAATTCTATCTTTGAACCCAACATGTTACATAAGCCACAAAGTAAATCCTGCAAAAACAAAACCTACAAATGTAAGCAAAACCGCATAATCAATGTCTCTTCGGAAAACTGGTAATTCGGGTTCGCTGCAGCTTGGAAGCTGCGACGAAATATTATTATCAAAGCGTCAAAGGAACCAAAGAGACGGATTAATCGGATATTATTGGTTATCTGTTCCATATTATAACGTAATTTAGATTTTGCCCGCAGCTTCGCTCACGCTGATGTCGAAAATTATATCACGGGACAATCCTAGCGGGATTTAAAAAAAAAAATCTGTTTGCCTCTTATTGAAATTCGTTCAACCTTAAAGGTAAGGCGAAAAACTAACCATATCCCTTTTAGATCAATAATATTAGTTCAGAATTCAATATCCGAGCGCATAATTAATTAATTAATTGTATCTAGTGTTTGTTCATTCCAGGTATTGTTATAAAGGCGTTTGCTGGCGGTTGTTTTATAATGTGAATACAAAGGTGAATTTCCAATTAAATAGCAATCAATTATTTCCGCTTATACGCATAACAAAATGCACCCGCCCAGGGCAGTGTGCTTCAATCAGAGTATCCGTCTGTGTTATTTACAGAAATAACCTTTTTGTATGGATTCCCATATTTTTTGTTTCTTTGAACACCCAGATTGGTGCATTGGCTTTATTTATTAATTAGGTAAAAGCTTTCATATCATTCTGAATACTTGGCCTTTCAGTAAAATAAAGCTTACGTATTTTTATGTCAGATTTTTTTACATTTTTTGCTGATTTTTTATTTGACAGTTTAACGTGCTTCTGAAAGCACAGTAAGTAGGGTATCTTTGACAGAGTAGTCCGAGGCCCGAAAGTGTCTCGGCCAGTCTTACTGAAGCGTGTCGTGATGCCGGGATCAGATATTATCATATATTTATGTATATTCAGCTGCATCCGGTTAGACTGAAACCCGGCCCCAAACTCAACACAATCGGGTCAAGTCTAGGCTCGATGAGCTACACTATTATTATAAAGAGGTAAAGTTTGTGAGGTTGTAGGGGGTAATCTCTGGATCTACTGAACCGATTTTGAAAATTCTTTCACTAATTGGAAGCTACATTATCCCCGATGGGCTATATTTACAACGTGCCCGGGCGGTAATTTCCAACCAAAACGCGAGCGAAGCCGCGGGCAACAGCTAGTAATAAATTAATCTCAATACATATAACATGATATAGGTACAAAATTAACCTTACTATCAAGCATGTCTGCAATACCGCAGGGAAAACTGAATATACTGTAATAGGCACATGTAACGACACGTATTTACGTCCATGTTCGTACAGTTACCCTGTGACCACGACAACCAGTGCGGCACGCATCTTGCAAAGGCGACTGAAGAGAAAATGTGTCTAGAGCATGCGCACATACCACGAAATGTGTTAAGTATTAACTTCAACATAAACTTCTGACTGGACCAAAAGAATGCGTGCTCCACCCTAGGGGTCGCGTCATCGCTTCACATCAGTTAAGTTGCAGCAAAACACATATTGAGTAAAAAAAAAAGAATGCTCATAATGCTCGCAAACCCACCGCCGCGCACGGATAGGCTAAGCACGTGTGTTAAGCTTCGTGTGTGTGAATGTGTCCACTGCAAACCACGAACACGCTATGCATCAAATGGCGTCATTAGTAAATGCGTGGCTTTCTCGAATATACATAGCACAACTCTAGCAACGCCATGCACGTTGTGCATGTGGTACACGCTATACACGAATATTAACCCACGACTATGCCGCGGTGGGCCACGCACGCTACAGTTGTACATAGTTGTGGGTGTGTAGTTTGTACTGCAGTGGAAACGTAGACCCACGTTGTCAAACAATTGAATCCACGCAGCTAAAATGCGCGTGCCCGTGCACAGCGTGCACCACGGTGGGTTTGCGCCTTAACAAGAAACAACCACAATTCAAAGAAAATTATGATAAGAAAATGATGATATTGGATTACTTGTTCGAGATTTTCCAGGCAATAGGTACCTGGAATATCTTGTATCAACGAGTTTGAGTAAACAAGATATATACTTGATACTTGGAGTTACAGTGAATAGAATGCTTTCACTAGAAAGCCTTTGCCTTAAATGGAAGCGTAATCCAAGCTGTTCAGGTTCAACGCGCAATTATTACGATAGTTTAAAAAAACATTGTTTTCTTCTTTTCCAAGTACTACTGTTGATTAAAATGAGATTTAAAAATGACTACGAAAATTGAGGTTATAAAATTTATATCAATTCTCCAATAAATTACATCTATGATGATTTAAAATATTAATTTCGGATTCCAATAATCAAGTCAAAACGCTCTATTCGTAAAAAAATGAGCATCCACAGGCACATTACGTTTTGAAAAAAAAAAACTGCTTTAAAAATTACTTCCTAGAATTTGATTCTTAATGACGACGCTATCGAATGGTGTAATAATACAGTATTTGTTTTTTTTTAAACCAACCGTTTCGATTCCTGGCCAAGAATATTGATTTTTTTTAAATCCATTGATGCAGTTTTAGTCCGGCTCGAGACTCCTTTGAACATTTTTCGATATTCCCCACAGTTTGGGATTTGGAAATTCACCCTTTATAGTTTCTATCTACAACCGCATCCTGAGAATAATTGAATGTTGCGGTGAACTTGACGATAGAGATACCTCGGATGGCTGATCCAGATGTTTTAATCAATTTATTTGATTGCATCGCAACCTGGGATTAAACTAGAAATCTAATCCAAGTTTACATACAGAAATTGGAAACATTCTTGTACTTGACCGCGAAAACGGAGATCCATCGAAATAATAAGTTGATACCTGTATGTAAAGTAAATCTGTATTACCTAAATTCGATTTTATTTTACGTTGGTTTTCGTTGGCTTACGAGCTTATTTTGAAGATAACACTAACATAAATTTAAAGTTTTTGAAGACTTTTTGGGGTTTTGCGGGAAACGGGATATATACCATGTTTGTGTTCCCGATATTTCGGCGCGGTTGTTGTTTTCAGTGTTAATGAGAGTGTTAGTGACCATATTCAGTTTAAAAGTTTTTGCAGATGTTTGAAAGTTTGTTTAATGCCGCCATTGTACTTTTCAATACCATATTCACATTATTCATAACCATATTCATACATTTTTAACACAGCACCCTTCCGACAATGTCATTCAAGAGCCAAAACAATCATGGTTAACAACTCAACTTGTTATTATGATGCTAGTAGTATTAATCACGCATTACCGAATGAACGGATTTGGTTGAAGTTTGGTACACAATCGGACCACGTTTCAAGGAGAGTACAAGAATGCACTTTTTACAGGTATGAGGTATACGATAGTTTAGCTAGTTGCTTAATAAGAATTCAAGAAAAACTCGTGTTCCTTAAAAAAAAAGTGTTTAACTTAGTATTTACCTTGTTTAGCATTAGGTACTTCATGCATGAAACTTAAATTCCAGTAAAAAAACCTATGTCGGTAAAACTCGTATAATGCTCGAGTAGATACTGACCAAGTTTTAATTACATTTTAAGTGCAGGTTTTACATAATTTTATCAAAACCGGAGATAAATGATGAAAGCAGTTTAACAAAAACATTTATCCAGCAAACATTTTGTACATTTTATACTCTCATCAAACTGCGTTACAGCACAATATAAATATGGAACAGTACGGAAACTACGTACTAACAGGCGAATCGGCACACTCACACAAACGCGCGCATCTACGAGACCCCGAAGCGGACATCAAAGTGCGCTCAGTCGTGACTGTCGCGTCAAGACGAGTAGTTGCGAAGTAAGTTTTTCTCTGGTTTTTTTTTTTAAATGCCACGTACGTATTGCGTAGCCTATGGGTGTTTAAACACTGCTTTATCAAAACCGGAGCTTTCGTTTTTTAAACTCCCTGCTGATTTGGAACGGTAAGAATGATTTTTTGTTTTATTCGTTATCGAATTAAAAGTCCGTGTGATCGATCATTATAAATTCGTGAATTTATTTGTAAATCCAACACGGCGGCTGCTACAAATTTATCATCATGGGTATTGTTTTCGTGGTTTTCGAGGGTGTTGAAGCCGATAGTGCTGTCAAAATGTCAATCCAATATGGCGGCTGCAAAAATTTCAAGTTTTTCGTCATGGGTGTCGTTTTCATGGTTTTCGAGGGTGTTGAAGCCGATAGTGCTGTCAAAATGTAAATCCAAGATGGCGGCTGCAAAAAATGTCAAGTATCGTCATGGGTGTCGTTTTCATGGTTTTCGAGGGTGTTGAAGCCGATAGTGCTGTCAAAATGTAAATCCAAGATGGCGGCTGCAAAAAATGTCAAGTTTTTCGTCATGGGTGTCGTTTTCATGGTTTTCGAGAGTGTTTAAGCCGATAGTGCTGTCAAAATGTAAATCCAAGATGGCGGCTGCAAAAAATGTCAAAATTTTCGTCATGGGTGTCGTTTTCATGGTTTTCGAGTGTTGAAGCCGATAGTGCTGTCAAAATGTAAATCCAAGGTGGCGGCTGCAAAAAATTACAAGTTTTTTGTCATGGGTATCGTTTTCGTGATTTTCGAGGGTATTGAAGCCATTAGTGCTGTCAAAATGTCAATCCAAGATGGCGGCTTATTATTAATACAGCAAAGATACTAACCGAAGCTTACTAGTTGTACCACCAGATGATTTTGTTCAATATGTCGAAAAAATGGATGAACTTAAAACTTTACTGCTTTAAAAGAAAACATATTAACTGCAAAATATCTGCATTAATTTACGAACAATTAGAAAATATAGGTTTTATAATACCCTGTCCTTGTTTCCCAATAATTGGGAAAATTATTATATAAATATAAAATTATTATTGTTTATTTAAATAAACTCTTTAATAGAATGAGAATTTATTACACCATAAAATATAATAATAAAGCATTTCGAACGTGTCGTAGCAGACGTAAGTATTTTTCAGTTACTAATTTGTAAGTATGGAGAATAAAGGTATTATTTTTAATGTTATGGTTTTTTAATTACTGTCACATGCATTTTCATAAATAAACTTCAATTTCAAAAACATTATGAGTGACAACCCTAATGCTCCAATGCAGCGTAGGTAATTATTTTAACAAGTTGGCCCAGTTTCCGTACTGTTCCATATTTATACTGTGGTTACAGTTTGTCGCCGGGGGCCTATTTTGTGTACATTGGTTATTAGTTGGTAAAATACTCGTATATTTTTCATATTTTTTTAAATATCGGACGTCGGTGCATTTTGCTTTCATTTGCTTGTTATTTTACATTCGTTCTGATTGAATATTGTTTTCTTTTTTAGCTTTACGTTTCCAATATTGCCGGTCCTTTAATGCTTTTGAAGCACTTGAACAAATTGTAATTAATAACAACGTGGATGCATTCAGCATTAGTTATTAAATTTGTGGTAGCGAAACAAATTCAACCACACAACACAAATTATAATTACTGGCGGTGCATGAATTTTCTATAAAACATTTATTGAAACAAACGCGACCTATGCTTCTGTAAATTACGGTGTGTTTGGCACCACAAGGAGTAACTAATTGAATGTCCACTATTTTATAAAATCTCAATTTTGATAAAGAAAGTCTTTTCGTTTTACTTCTTCAACTTCACCGTCAGTTTAAACGTTTCGCTTTTATTGTAAAGACGCTCACACTTTTTCACACGATGATTTTCTTGGTATCTTTTGATATCGACTATCTATTTTAATTACCATTTGTGTTTATAGACATTAAGATCCCAATTACGAATTTATTTTATTTATTAAACGGGAAGCGAAAAGAAAAAGGAAAAGAAAGGAGATTGACGGGAGTTTAAGGGAGGCTTTTTTTTTAATGTGTTTTGAAGTCAGGCAGCAGTCAATACCGGCTCCTGTCTGACTTCTTCTCAATAAATACGTACTACGTATTATGTACGTCACGCCGGAGGGAGAGAGGGGTAATAGAAACTACAGCACACATATTCCATTACTTCCCAGAATTTGATTCATAGTGGCGACGCTATCGAATGGTGTAATAATACAGTATAAGCTTTTTTTTCAAAACCTACAAATTCGATTCCTGGCCAGGAATATTGATTTTTCAAAAATCCAATAAAGCAGTTTTAGTTTTCATCAAAATCGTGCTCGAGGCTCCTTTGAGTTTTTTTACGATATTCCTCACAGTTTCGGATTTGGCCATCCACGCCCACTTGAAAAATTCACCCTGTATAATCCACGGCACTACTCTGGCCTCTCCTGTAATTAGTCGAATCATGCACATTGTCCACACGTCCGCGACGCCGCGCTCGTCCGTTGGTAGGTAGAAACCGGACTTTAACATAACCCCGCAGCCTCTCTGCGCCCGCGCATCGTTTGAATAGAATCAAGCGAGTTTGTTATTTTCATCACGCCGGCAATGAAAAGTTGTAAACCGACTGAGCAGGCTGAATTTGTATTATTTTAGACAAATAATAATGACTTTTACGTGGAGAAACAATGCACACAGAATATCTGTTTTAACATAGAAATCCCAAAAATAAACATCAATGGGCTTACGCCGCTCAAGATTTTCAGGGTCTTGGACCTCTCGCACCCGTTTCAATGTCGCGAACTCTCGAGGATTCGGAAGTGTGTCAACAGGTCAATGCCGGGTACCATACGCGTGCCGGTCCTGCCGCAACCGAGCTTATTCAGCGCTCTACAACCTGTTGGATCGCACATGCCTGGCACTACAGCCTCAATTAGCATTTATCAAAAAAGAACGGTGAATTTAAAAGATTTTGCGACCCTGTTGATGGAGGCGTGAAGTAGGGAGTTGAATTTTTAGAGTTAAGGTTAGTTAGCTGGTAAGGCTGGAAGGACCACGCAAGCGCGAACTCAAATAAATATTTTTTCTTTCTTTTTCTTAAATCAGAACCGCTCGCGCATGGGATTCTGTATTGGAAATAACTAGCAAAAATTGTCTCTTAACACCGGTCGTGATGTTACTCAAGCTTGTGTTAGTAAACTGCCTAAGTAAAGGTACTACTAGCCTAAACCAGAGATATATATATATATATTTTTTTTGCTTTGCTCCAGAACGCAAATTCGGCCCGACGTGGCTTATAAAACTGCGAGACTTAAATGGGACTGGGCAAGACATGTCTGCCGAATGCGCTGGCCAGATAAGTCTGGAGCCCTGAGACAGCTAGAAAGGGTCGCGGCAGAACGAGAAAATGGCGGGACGCCTTGAATGGCTTCCTCGCGAACTGGCGAGAAGCAAACCATCGTGGGAAGTGGATGGAATGGGGGGAGGCTTTTACCCGGGACTAGGACATTACGGGCTAACTAAACCTTTAGTTCATTTTCCAGTGAGTTCATTCTGAAAGCCATGTCCAGATATGTGAACCAAGAGTACGCAAAAGGAGAATGTAATTCGATCGTAGCAGATGAAGTAAGCTTATTTACCCAAGTATGTTTGAACTTTGAAGGCAGACTTTGTCCAGCAGTTCAATTCTGACTGCACATTCAGGTATCAATTTCGCCACGTCGAAGAATACTCTTAGTCGATACAACCTGAAGCATACGTGGTAAGCGCCAATGCACGGAGACGCCTTGGCCAAAACTGCTACAGCCGGTATTGTGAACTTTCCATACA
The DNA here is from genome assembly GCA_947578425.1 of Eugnorisma glareosa. Classification (NCBI taxonomy): domain Eukaryota; kingdom Metazoa; phylum Arthropoda; class Insecta; order Lepidoptera; family Noctuidae; genus Eugnorisma; species Eugnorisma glareosa. The sequence goes on from OX387957.1 coordinate 44,302,888, forward strand.
CGCCAAGCTTGTTAGTGAACGTCGCCTAGTTACTCATAGAAATTTGTGATCCGTGATAATTCAGACAATGCCTGTGATAACCAAAAGAGCGCTTATCACCACGCCGCACTAGGATGGTGTGGTGGATTACAGTTCACTTCTCTTAGAAAGGATGCCTGTGTCCCAACGGCTATGGAAATATTCTAGGCTAATTTTGCTAATTGCGCGGAGACGAATATTATTAGAAAGAGCGATGTCTTTGCGCAGTTTCCTACAAAAAAAGAGAGGATTTGCTTTGGCTTTACTCTTCCTGTCGCAAAAAAGTAAAATAAGGAGGAATCGAGACCGAGATGAAAGACGGCGTAATTAATAGAGACTTTGAGATGCGGAAGATTTTTCACTATCTATGCATCGACAGATGGCTACTTCGCAAAACTAGGTTGCTTTCTAAAGAAAAAGTCTTTTTATAAAGATTTTTCTTTCATTAAGCTTTAAAAAAAATACCCGATGAATGAAAAGGAGTTTCAAAAGTTAAAGAAATTATACAAGACCCTTCGCGAAGCCGTCAACCAAGCATTATGTACATTTAACTAAGTAACTTCACGGAAAAATTATTGCTGGGAAACGAATTTTTTTATTGGGGTGAAAAATCATGTTTACGATAGGATTCAATGTATCGCGCTCAAAACATTGTGCTGATGGATGGATTGAATAGTACGGGGGTCATGGTGGTGTTTTACATTAAAAACAGGTGAGTTTTTTTTTTTATTTGTGAAAAAGTTGGAACTTTAACCCCCAATATCTCCGTAACTAAAAGGTTCCCAGGTATGGTCTAGAACTAGGGACTCAATAATGATCGCATTGACGGGGATAATAACTGCCTTTCGGCTTTCTTTTTTTCTTGGCCGTTTATATACATTTACAGGGTGATCAGTAATTGGATGCATTCCGTGAAATAGATGATACTAGACTTAATTTGACCCGATAACTTAGGGTCCTAATTGGGTTGTTATGGATAAATCAAACTTTCAAGTTTTTGTTGCCCACTCCACCTCTCAACCATAAACTGCTGATTGTGAAAAATCTTCGGCGCCCAGAACGTTCAACTGATACTCAGCTTCAACAGAACGCAATTGAGCGCAATTTTCTTTGGCTATAGCTGTATTCTGCCGGCACTCCGAGCAGTAATCAAGTATGGAAGTGGGTCAATGTTAGCATACTACCGGATACTGTAGCAAAACTCAAAGCAATGTTGTTCGGGTGAGCGGTGGGCCACGTGTTTACAATGTCAAGTTCGTCTGCACTGGCGCACAGACGTTATGCAATGCTCAGGGAAGAGGAACTATCATGGTTGAACTTACGAATAGTTTGTTTTTAAACATTCTAGTTAATATTTGTCAATAAACAAGTTCTGCACGAAAGACGCGAGTAGCATTTAGGCTGCCGTACCCGCGTAGCGCGTAGGCCATCGGAGACCCGCGTAGCGCGTAGGTCATCGTAGACCCGCGTAGCACGAGGGCCGACGTAGACCCACGTAGCGTGAAGGCTGTCGTAAACCCGTGTAGCGCGAGGGCTGTCGTAGACCCCACCGTAGCGCCTAAGGTGTCGTAGACTCGTGTAGCTCGTAGACCCGTGCAGCTTCCTTTGGTTTGTTATATGTCATTACTTCCCAGAATTTTATTCTTAACGACGACGCTATCGAATGGTGTAATAATACAGCAGTAGTCGTAAACCGGCGTACCGCGACAACCAAAGTATACCAGCGTATAGCGCGAAGGTAAGTAATTGTAGACCTTCGTACCGCAAAGGTTGACGTAGACACTTGTAGCACAAAGGACGTAACATCTGCCTTTGAGAGACAACACTAGTTTACAAATTTAAACTTTTATATACCCTGCGAGATATTTTTTTTATAACCATCTTAAACTACCTTCCTTATCTTAGCAGACATATTCTATCACGTCACATCATGTTTTTCTGCTATCCCAACTGAGGGTTGTAGTTGTATGTTCATTTATTCGACACAAACAATAAATAATTCATTTCAAATTGTATTATAATTTAAAGCAGAAAGTGTATACTAAATTCTGATCCCTTGCCCTACGAAACGCAAATGAAATCATAGTTTCCTAATAATTCATGACATCAATACTTTTCGTTCTATTATTTTATTTCTTCGTGGCCCTTTGTTAATGCAGTTCTCGGCTCCTTCACAACCGAGCCGCATTGGTGGACAGTATAATTTCTAAAATGAGAAGACCCATTGGAGATTCGTTAAAAAGTGCATATCTACATTTATTCAGGATGTCCTGTTAAAAACTAAGATAAAAAACGGGTTCCCAGTGAAAGTTTTAAAAACGTTTTACTGCATTGGTCATCAAAAGTTAGTGTTTTCCCTGAAATACAATAAAATGGCCATTCTTTAAGTAACATGTTAGGTTCTGAAATAAGAGTTCTGAACTTGTGGACACGGGCGTTGAGAATAATTCTACAGCTAAAGAGTAACACAAATAATACTCAAATACTAATTTATTTGGAGAAATCATAAATCATCATCATAAATCATATTTATTTCAGTATTTTTATTTTTTTTAAACCGTTTCCCCACACTAGGAATTTCTAATGTATCGTGGCTGAGTTTACAAACATTTAAACTCACATATACGAACAGCCAGACCCGAAACAACTACCTGTAGATCATACAAATATTTGTTCCATGCGGGGATCGAACCCGCGACACGCAACGCAGCAGTCAATCGCTGAGCCACTGCGCCAACCGCGCCGTCAAAATTGATTGATTAATTGGTTATACAAAACACTTTTACACGTTACATCACATTATGTTTTAAAACTAGATGGGTCCGGTGTTTCGTACAGGCAACCTATTCTGATGACTCGAGATCAGAACAAGTACAGTTTATTTGCCATATATTCGATAATATTTGCCTCTACTTTAACCATTAACATTTTAATTAAAATTAAGGGGTCACCGCTTTTGACATTGCAGTTTATGTCTGTTAAAATAATTTAAATTTACCGTGAAAATTGTTTTTGATTATCACAAAATGAACTTTGCGATATTTAAAAACATTATTGACAATGAAGACGACCTCAATACGTCATGTCGTTATTCTCGGCGATACCTTTGTAAATCAGCTGTAATGATTAGAAAAAATACAAACGAAGATTAATCTTCAGGATGAGTTGCCAGTCATATGGTAGAAAACCACAATGGGCTAAGCGCGCAAGATAACCAAACCAAGACATGGTATTGTTTCTTAACAATTATTTAAAAAATATCCGAATCTCTCTCAAAAACAGGGGAATCAACGGCTGAACTTCTACTATATAAATAAGGCTTTCTGGCGCACCCAGCCTTCACTAATTTTGGGGCATTTTGAATCTTTAGAGCCATCATTGTTCCAAGGAAAAAAGTTAATCTTACTATTATACATATAGCAGGACTGCCAAGTCATAGGACTTGAGTTCAAAGTTCCAACACAAAGCACGCACCTCAAATTTTTCGGATTCATGTGCGTATTGTATAATTATCACTTGCTCCGGTGAAAGGAAACATTGTGAGCAAACCAGCATGCCTGAGAGATATTTCTCGATGGCTCTGACACCAGGTTAGGCACTAATGGCACGATAAAGAAAGAAGACTACTAATATAAATGCGAACAAAAAGTATCTATGTAGTAGTATCAACTATCTGGTGTCCACGACACAAGCCTCGTTGCTTAGTGTGGCACCTAGATGGCGCGATATTTATTCATTATTATTTATTTATAGTCTGGAATAGCACAAATGCTACTTTTTTTTATTTCCACGCGAACGAAGTCGCAGGCAACGGCTATTTGGAAATAATGTGTGAATTTCATCCCTCCTTAAAACAACAGCAAAGTGTTGTAGAACGTTAACTAATCTTTGACAGGAAACTCAACAGGACAACGCCATAACTTGAGTTGGGCAAGCTATTGTTGATAATTTTCAGCCTAATGCTAAACAATCATTGCTAATTAATATGATCTTTAAAGTTCTATCTCTTAATCTGGAAAAATGATAGCTCTAATACCCTTGTAGATATCTTCGTCACACGACCAGCTTCACCGTCACATCCAACACCACCAAGAAGACGAAGCTTCCGTAACTAATCTCTATGGAAGACTTACCGATGTTTTCGTGGTTCAGTTTGCGCAAATGTTTGACGTTTACGTCGTTCCGGTCCCGCAGCTGCTTGACTGCGACCAGCTCGCCCCGGTAGTGGCCGCCGAACACGATGCCCTGGGCTCCCGCTCCCAGGTACATCAGGCTCGACAGCTTGTCGTATGGGATATCCCATTCTTCCTCTGTTGCCAACGAGAGAATTATGGAGTAGGTAACGTTATTTTTTCTTCAGTTAAATTATTGGTTCATTTTTTTTTTACGGGACACACCATATGAGACGATGTGCCTATTTCGTTTTAGTGATTTGCTTTCAATGCAAATCTGTAATTGATAATCCGCCTTGAACAGGCCTTGCGATCAATGCTCATTCCTGTGTTTTCTGTAGACAGAGCAAACAGGCCTTTGCCCCACAGTGAGCAAGTCATTGTACTAATCTTGGTTAAACACTGTTTCAAACTGTCACGGTTTACAACTAAACATAAACTGTTACTTACGGGATATCTTCCGTGTTTCTCTTTTATTTTGAGCTCCCGATATTATAAAAGTGAATCACGGAAGATATCCCTTAAGTGACAATTTATGTTTAATCTTGGTTAGCCCAAATGGAATGGAATAGTTGAAGACAGAATTATATGGTAGCTTTACATTACAAAAAAAGTACCATATGCATTTCAGATCAGAAATATACATAGAATTAGTCGCTAAAGTTTACTTCATTTACTAAGTTTACCATTACTGGATGCGGAATTGTAGATACAGCATAATTGAGCAGAATTAGTGTGCGTTCGCGCAGCGGAATGTTGTTGAATTTAAAGATATTAATTATGCAGATATTTAGTGTATGACGTCGTATAATTGTGTATGGTAAAAAAAAAATTGTGTACGCAGCCATTGTGGAGAAATTCACCAAAAACTGATTCCGCTGGGCGAACGTTGTCCTGGCGGAACTTATTTTAATCCATAGACTTTAGAAGAAAAGAGGTGTGTCCAAAAATTAGTGTGTATTTGTGTGTAATTGTGTATGTATGAATAAAATGAGTGCATGCATAAACTTCGGAGAAATTCAAGTTTCCGCTACGCGAACGTTTGGCCATTAGCTAGTTTTCATATAAAGCGCTTACATAGAGAGCTGTAGATTTTTACATACGTTGTTTTGAATTTGTTTATATTTGTTTAAAAAACAGATTTAGATAAAATCGTAGGGCTTAAAAGATAAAAATATAAACGTAAAATACACTTAATAGGTCTTAGTTCTTAAAGTATGCACTTTGGGGTCTAGATTTTCACGTTTATACAAACCTTGTAAGTATCTGAAACATGTTGCCAAGTATCAATGATGTTCCGTTAGTAATTAAAGAGTTAAAGGACAATTTTACCATGAATAGATCACTGTTTACAAAACAGTCAAATATCACGACGTTCTAAAGGAATTGCATGGTAAAATGTATGCCAAAAATTAGTTTATTCATTCAACTATTCACATGCAAAATTTCATGTCATTAAATTTAGTAATTAAAGAAATCAATTAAAATACTGACGAAGCATCGAAAACCTACATAACCCGACCAAGTTCGGATAGCTACAAAAAAGCGGCCCAGCCATATATCTAAGAGACGTTCTTAACCTTCCAATATAGTATTTACTAATATGGTACAGTTCCGTACACAAGCGTTAGGAAAAAATAAAACAATTGCATTTCTTGAATTAAAAATATTTTTTTAATAATAAGGTTTAAGGTACACACACCAAAATAATACATAAATTTTACAATAAAAAAATATAATGTACAAAGGCGAGCTTAACTCATTAATGAGTTCTCTGACAGCAAACCTAGAGCGAAAGAGAGATAGTTCTTAACAGGACAGAAAACAAGTGTACATAGTAAGAAAGGGGGGAAAAAAAAGATAAACTACTCTAATTATAATATTATAGGTACCTACATAAAATAAACTACAGATAGAAACTAAACAAATAACAAATACATAAACATAATATATACTCAAATGATACATACTTATAAATATATACTTAAACTACAGTTTATATTGACAAAAAATGTTCCAAAACTACCAACGAAGGGCTATCGCGTAACGAATGAGTGAGTTCCACAGACGCACAGCACGAACAGTGAAAAAGCCATTATAATATGTCTAGTATAATTTATTATTATGAATTTAAATTCTAAATAGAATTAGATCAATCTGTAGATATTAACTTGGGTTTATGGTGTCTGTCCAATGTTAACGTAACACAATTATTATAATTTATATGCCTCATAAACTACGTAAATGAATAAGTGTATAGTTATTAATTTATTATAAAATCTTACCTTATATCTGTGATCAGCTTCTCACTATCACTGACTCAATATTCCTACTACATAATTACCTATGTTAAGCTTCACTGTTACACTATAACATTAATAACACACTTTGTCAATATTATTATTATCGAGAATTGGCGATGCATAGCAAAACAACAGCGCATACGCACATTGTCCTTGACTGCACATTTGTTTGTGACTGGGGATAAAAAACAAAATCAGGTTCAAGTTCAACAGCAAAAACGAATACGCGCGGGCCGCGGCCAATGAAAACATATTATTGCCCTCTCTTTTCTTCAAGGATGGAAGTACCGTTTCAAGCGGGAAGCCGCGCGCGTCCTGTTCGACTAGCAGTTTGTGGAATATTCCACAGACGTTAAATTACGTGCGTTCACAAGAATATAATTAAATCAAAATATTAACTTTTAAAAAATGTGAATACCTATCGGAACTCCGGAATTATTCCAGTCAATTCTGGAGCTGAAAAATCAGAACAATTGAACAAAAATTTGGTGTACAAAAATAAATGACCTTTAAATTATATCGAAACAACAATTGTGTTATCACCTATACCAATTCAATACCGGTATTATACGGTAAATTTTGGGATGTTACCTAAATATATTGCATGGACGCTTTTTTGTAGCTATCCGAACTTGGTCGGGTTATGTAGGTTTTCGATGCTTCGTCAGTATTTTAATTGATTTCTTTAATTACTAAATTTAATGACATGAAATTTTGCATGTGAATAGTTGAATGAATAAACTAATTTTTGGCATACATTTTACCATGCAATTCCTTTAGAACGTCGTGATATTTGACTGTTTTGTAAACAGTGATCTATTCATGGTAAAATTGTCCTTTAACTCTATAATTACTAACGGAACATCATTGATACTTGGCAACATGTTTCAGATACTTACAAGGTTTGTATAAACGTGAAAATCTAGACCCCAAAGTGCATACTTTAAGAACTAAGACCTATTAAGTGTATTTTACGTTTATATTTTTATCTTTTAAGCCCTACGATTTTTTCTAAATCTGTTTTTTAAACAAATATAAACAAATTCAAAACAACGTATGTAAAAATCTACAGCTCTCTATGTAAGCGCTTTATATGAAAACTAGCTAATGGCCAAACGTTCGCGTAGCGGAAACTTGAATTTCTCCGAAGTTTATGCATGCACTCATTTTATTCATACATACACAATTACACACAAATACACACTAATTTTTGGACACACCTCTTTTCTTCTAAAGTCTATGGATTAAAATAAGTTCCGCCAGGACAACGTTCGCCCAGCGGAATCAGTTTTTGGTGAATTTCTCCACAATGGCTGCGTACACAATTTTTTTTTTACCATACACAATTATACGACGTCATACACTAAATATCTGCATAATTAATATCTTTAAATTCAACAACATTCCGCTGCGCGAACGCACACGCAGAATTATTACAATAAATCCATTCAAAAGAAAATTTTACGTTCAATTTCAAGTGGAAGTCAAACCATTTATTTCAATTAGGTCATTTAAGGCCACTTTTGAATATCGCAAGTTATATATGTTGTACTGTACTAGTACTCGTATGTACTGGACTTATTTGCTACCAGCTCTGTTTCTTTCCCTCCTCTCTATGGTATGTCTTCATCTTGTGTGATTCAATAAGGTACAGAAAGCCAGTTTTGACAGTTTAAAAGATCACCTTGACCGGACGACTTACATAAGCGCAGGAATCTAGAGGGAGTTAAAAACAAAAATATTGTTTTCAAAAGAGCGTATCGTTACCCATAATAAGGACCCTTTTTTTCGGATGGTAAATCATCATATAACTCCTCGGAGCTCTGGGCTGAGCAGGAGGGAATGTCAGACTTTTACTGACTAAAACCCATCCATGTTCCTTCTTTTGCCCTTTGTGTTCCAGGGCCGCGGTATCTCTTTCGAACAGTCCCGCAACCCTGGCAGGAATAATAAGGACCCCTTAAATAAAAACGCCTGGCCACAAGCCCACAACCAACCATTTCAAATGTTCGACTTCCTCACTCTGCATCACTTTTGTTGGAATTGTTATTATGTTTTCAACTTATGTCAGTATGAGGTATAAAGGGTGTAACAAGACCCTTAACGAAGCCGAAAGGCGCGTACTCTGCCCATCATTGCGACATTTTTTTGTTATTTAAGATACCTTCAAGTTACGGAGATAATGGGGGTCAAAGTTCCAATATTAAAACATTCATTTTTTTATGTTTTTAATGTACAATTTTTCGTAGTTTCCCAGCAATATTTTTTGCGTAAAGTTACTTAGTTTGATGTACATAATGCTTGGTTCATTAGTTGACGGCTTCGTGAAGGATCCTGTTACACCCTGTATAACATCAGACATCACAACTGTCTGTTAATAATGTTAATTATAATGCTGGATTAGCAGCAAGATCCTGGTAGTTACATGATTCAAGTAAAGAGTACACTCAAGTTGGAAGACTGGGTTGTAATCACTAAAGGTTACTTTTACAACACTATGTTATTAGGTCAAATAACAGCCAGAAATAAAAACTGTATTAATCAATAGCTGGCATCACTGGGTCACATACAATGGTCCACTTTAGGGACTTAGTGCGGAAACCAAACCATAGATAGATAGCTGTCATCATAACAAAACAGTGTGACAAAATCTGCTAGTGTCCTGTTTCCGAGTTATAAATATCACTCATTTAAAAATCTTAAAAAAGTATTGAAGATTGTAAACTTAAAAACCCCTTGAGTAGTAGAACCTGTATCTATACAAACATTACATATATCTGAGATCCTATGACCAACCACTTTCTTTGGTCCATTCACCGTCTTTCCACTAGGTGTATGCGATAGGTAAGCCTGAGTTCCAAAGAGTGTTCCTGCTAAATTGTCAAACTATATTAACCAGTGGTAAGCTAGCTTTTAACAATAATTAATTAAAAATGAGCCAAAACACAATATACTGGCTGTAACTTGTGGGTCTATGTTTCAAAAACCTAAGATCCTGTGATCACCTTCTCACTATGAGATGATTTTCACCATGTGTATCCAAAACTCCACTACGCCGACCCAACCAAATGAGTTTATGTGGGTCAACAATTACGAAGGCAGAGTTCCTGAGAACACTTTCTGTCCAGTGCAGAAGTTCTTGGTTACAGTGTCAGTCAAGAGAGGTTCAGTTCATGTGACTGCTCTATTAGAATGTGTTCACCATCTTTGAGTCAACCGCTCATCTAGACGAGAGTTGGTAAGACAGCGAATGGGTCATAAACTCAAAAACAAAAACTTCCATTTCAAATTAGAAGTCTGTTATTCTGTTGTTATTACAACCCAAGTTTTGTAAAAACTTTACATCTGCTTGTAATATTATGGTTGCATTAATCTCGCAGAATGCCAATCATTAGTGTCAATGAGTTTTTTTGAGATTATACAAATATATTTATTTAGCAAAAGCTGTGTATGCAATGAGATTACCAACCCATTAAGCAGATCTATTTAAAAAGACCTTGTTCATCTTAGTGATAAAAAGGAACAATTTATTGTGCAAATTTTATGTTTCATGTTTGTTAGACCAAGCCATTTAGTCTGCATATTGTTCATCAATGAATTTAAGATTTTAATTCCTTGGTTCAAATGATAAAGTTGAAAGCTGAAATGTCAAAAGACAAGAATTGCATGGTAGGTCAGTTTTAGATCCCACGCAATCCAAGATACAACAACTGGATGAGAGCTCTAGTTCTCTTTGTTAAGAAGCAAAGAAAAAGTGTCCAATACTGCACCCACACTGCAACTTTATTTATTTCCAAAGTATTTATGAAATATCTGAAGAAGTATCTAATAAATGTGGTACATTTAGAATGCTTTAGTTAGAACTAACAGCGACTTGACCCAATTAATATGATGCTTCTTCCCGGAAAGTTTGAATAAAGCTATAGTACATAATATTGTGTTCTATCTGAGAGATCAATACTGCAGGTGAATGTCCAAAACATCAAGGGCTCTGAGTTTGACCTACTTTCTAAGTAGAGTAGATGAGTGAAGGTCCAGGTATGTCCTAGATTTTAGCTCAGGTGCTGCAGGGGTAACCCATTTAACATTTCAATAATATTATGTACCATGTGTTAATTACATTGACTAAATAAGAACACATTTTAAGGGGCTACAGAGACTGGTGCAATTGCAAAGTCCTGTAGGACCCTAAAATATAAAAATAATCAGTAATTGAAATGACTAATACATTTGGGCTCTACAAGTTTAAAAAAAAGAAATGATAGATGTGTGAAGGATGATATGGCTAGAAAGGAGATGACTGCTGAGATGACGAGTAATAGAGAAGTATGGAAGAAGATGTGTTGTGGCTACCCCAAATAAGTTGGGATAAGGGCAGGAGAACAATGAAGTTTAATAAAAATGATTGCGACAAAAGATTTTATGTTATTCCCTATTTAAAATGAGTAGGACAATAAAATAATTTAATAAAATTAAACCTGACTGCAAAAAAAAACCTTTTAATTTCCTTTAATCCCTACTCAACAGGTTTGATTAATTTCTTTTAATAACGAATTAGTATTTCGCGCCAAAAATCCGCAATTCTTTTTTTCAAACTGCTTAATATGGACACATCCATCCAGCCATTTCGAAAATACGAGGTAGTAAATAAATCATACAAGATACGCACGAAAAACATAACCCTTCCTTGGCAGTTGGATAGTGAAATAATAATAAACAAAGAAGTAATTGAAAGTAAAACCGAAAAATTTAAACTTACCAGGTTCTTTTTCTTTATGTTTTTCAAATAATGCTGTTATTCCACGACAGTGGGAGGAATAGAGCCTAGCAAACCAGTCCATGTTACTTCATTTTGAGAATAACGTGCACAACAAGCAACTAGTAATAAAATTAACATAATTACAGGTAAATAGGTCAAGAACGTGCGCACCGCGCGGGGTCCCGCGCTGGAATGATGCATGACATGACACCATGAGCTCGGCCACACACCCACGCACCGCCCAACTATTGCACCTACGCCGCATACAAAACATCAATAAATCTCTCAACATCCCCGAATCGAACACGCAGCGCAGCGTAGCGACCTTCGGCTGCGATCTATTTTTAGAACAAAATGCATAGGGCCCAAACAAACAATTGATTCAACTCACCTTGGGGCTTGAGGTCCGCTGGGCTGAACAGCGAGAAGACGTTCGAGAAGCAATCCATCACGCCCCCCATCCATAATGCTTTCTTTTTGTCTTCTTCTTCTTCCAAGGCTGGGAAGCATCCCTGAAGCCTACCCCCTAAAATGTCCGGATTGTCCGGTGCATCGGGGTCGTCGAGAGGCGAACTCCCGTCCATCTTGTTGATTTACTATATCTACAAACGTATATTTGTTAGATGTATAATTAACACATTTGTACAAGAATAATCATTTTTGGAATTAATAAATCAAAACAAGGATTTAACTCACCTCTGGCTCTGAGAATTCTGGAGCGTACGCCATAGACAATCAGTTTTTTTTTTTTTCTATCCGCAAACAAAAAAGAACAACCAGTGTTGCCAGTTTCGAAAGTTCAAATCATCGATTTTCGAAACCGATATAATCGGTTAGACCACAATCGTACATAAAAAATAACACGTAAAATATCTTTCGAAATTTCATTTGACTTGTGCGATAACGCCAGCCTAGTACCACAAACAAACATTTAACAAAGTTTTCCCTCTATAGCTTTTAATTATGACGAATTTTATGGTTTTCCAAGTTTTGTAACAAAAACAAACGACAAGAACATCGCACAAGAATAATCGCAAACCATCGATACGTTCAGGCAGCGTGCGCGGTGCGATACCTTTGCCCTTACTATTTGCCCAGATTTTTTTGCCCAGATACATTGCTACTCGTGAGACTGGAGTCAACTGGAGTGTAAATTCCAGTCTCACGAGGAGCAATAAACATTGTTTTTTTACATTGTTTTGTAATTTTGAGTTGCTATTGTTGATCGAAGGATTTTGGCATCAATCATGATTCTAGATGGAAAATGATGAACGATGAAACATATTTTAGAACGTTAGGTAAAAATGTCAATAAGAACTTGACAATCGATGACGCAAGATTGTCATTGGCTGGGGGCAAAAGTCAAACACAAGTCAGTGCGGTGTCCAGCGAAACATAATTTACGACGTTAATTTCATTCACATTACTTTATTACATTTAAAGATCTGTTGTTGATGGTGTCCATTTAGGTAACTTTATATTAATGGACTGTTAATCGCAAAACCCGATTGTGAAGGTGTTTAATTTGCGAGCTGACGCGAAGTTCCTGTTTCCAAAATGGATAAAACATTATCTTTACAAGAGCTATACGCAGTTTACAAGCGATGGGTGATTAGCAATCCTGGTGTAGTGACGGATGTCGAAACAGTAGCGACGTGGTCTTCTTACTTCGTGGCGGGGAAGATAAACAAATCGCCTATAGTGTCCGAGTTGGTTTACTCTCTGTCCAAACTCGTGTCATTGTTTAATGACCGGCTCATTAAAGAAGCTTATGGTACTGACGAGCCTTACTACGGGCTTCGGGAACAGATCAAGCTCTGGCTGACAGTCGTCCACTACTGTGAAGTGTTTGTAGAGCTGCTGGTGAAGAACAGATGGGGTACGCGAGGGAAGTGGACCGTCGCGACCTTGCTGCAGGTGTTCAAGTGCTCCTCCGCGCTCGTTCTGCTCTTCAGGTTCAAAGAGCTACCTATTGCACATCCTCCAATAGCTGCATTGCAGAGAAGGAAGTTCACAGAGGGTAAGGAGACAGATGAGAACTCTAACTCATTCTTCACCCTTCGTAGATCAGGGCGCGTGATTCGACGAGTTGACGGCGCCCCCTCGGTGGCATTCCGTGACTGGGAGCCTATGAAGATAAAGGATGACAGGCCAGGGGCAGCCGTAAATGTAAAAGATTTGATTTATGCCGAGTCACTCCACATTCTCAAGCCTTTAATACATTTAGCATCTATGAGAGTGTTTGGGACAAAAGCTTGGAAACAATGGGCTATAGCTCTAGCCATAGACATAGCAAGTATGAGAATGTACAGCAAATACATGAAAGATTTGTCCTATGACCAACGACTTGAGATAAGCCGTAGAAAGTTAAGCCTTGTTCTGTACTTACTGAGGAGTCCAATGTACAACGGCTACTCAAAGAATGTTATTGAGAGTGCATTGACATCGATGTCACACAAGGTACCCATCATGTCATTTATTTGTGGACCAATCATACAGTATTTGAGCCATTGGCAAGACATCTACTTCTACATGTGGGCTTCATAGGAAGTTAGTTATATTGATGGATGCGGGAATCATAATTTTGACATTACAAGTAAATATTTTAGGTGGAATAGTTTAAATAAGATACAGTAATGTTTATAATTATGTCAGTTGATTCTACAGCATATTATTCAATGGTTGTTGACCCTCAAACGAGACATTGACTGACACCTTTGTTGAACTTTATATATGTACATATAATAAAGGATCATCAATTGCAAAACTAATTAATTACAATTTACATTAGCAATACTATAAATGTCTATGACTGTAAACACTGCAAACTTCAGTAAAAGTGTTGTTGATTTATAACTGCTTTAACATGACTCAGATGTCATTAATATGCCAAATTCAGTACACCCTGCAACCTTTATGAAAATAGGATTGAAATTAATGTCATAGCAACCGTTTATGTTAAGAAGTGTCCGACACAGTCAAATGATGATGTGTGAATTGCACATAAATGTGAAGGTCAGATCAGTTCTTGCTTTGATTTCATATTAATTTTATGTTCTATGTTCTGAAAACGTAGTCATTTTCTATACTTTATAAATGGGTCAATATAATATGCTTGTTTTGTGTATTGGGTTTGCGAAAATTAACAATAATAATATGGACTCAAGGCCACTTTAGTCCATATTATTATTGTTAATTTTCGCAATTTTCGATTATAATAATATCATGAATGTACTGTTCTAAGTCCATATTGATTGCAATAAATAAGGAGTATAACATCTAAACCTGCTATTGTTCACTATCACATATTTTCCACAAATTGAATATTTCACACAATAATGAAACAGGTTTTATTCAAACATTTTAATGGACTTTGATCCCAGGTTCGTATTCGCTTTCGGTTTTCTTATGAAATCGATAGCGGTGCATATGAAAAAGCCACAAGTACTTTCTTTGTATAGTAAAATCTCAAATGGCGTCATATTTCACACAAGTTTTGATACTATTCCCCCCAAATATGTATTGAATATTAACATAATAGGTGTTTGCAGTATCAGTCAAGTAACCAGTAGTCATCTAGTAATCTAGGTTAAACTTCCCTTAACCAGATAATACTATATTACTATACTACTACAATTACTATATTACTTAATTTGCAAAACATCAGTCAAATGGGAAGAATAGAGAATCACATGTAAATTTCCACATTAATCCAATGTTATTTGTTGCCCATGGGGACCCCTAGTTGTTTTATTTAGCTAAAATTAATTATCTTGATACTTTGTCCTTCTTTAACCTAACAAATGTGAAAGTTAGTTAATCATTCATACAAGTTGAACAAATTTAGAAGAATTTGGCACTCAGATACTTTGTAACCTGGATTAACATATAGGATACTTTTTACCCCAGTAAATGATGTCCATAGGAAAGTACTTTTTATTCCAGTAAATGATGTCCACGCAGGCGAAGTGTCGGGCAGAATTATTATTTAGTAATAACCATGAGGTACCTAAGTTTTGTCCTGTCTCACCCTCGCATCCCTATTGTTGGTAATACTTATTATGTCTTGCATTTATTCTCATCTCTCCATTGTTCAACTATTTTAACTCTTAACCTTCAATTCTTGTCCAGTATTTACACATAATATTTACCTACACCTAAGTTCTGCAAACAAGGATGTTTACTTGTATTTTCTGTTAGATAGATCCTCTTTTAAAACAAAACGGTTTTTATATTGATTGCGTATTAGGCTGGTGTCCAAGGCATGTACAGACCAAAACATAATATTATATAATATATATGTACATATATATACAGGAAGGCTGAAGTGAACATATTGCTTGTTATTAAATCTCATGAACCGACCAGTAAGATGTTATACTTAGTTTAGATTCTTGCCTAGTTAATGGCAAAAGCGTCCTCAATTCCTCATTCATTTAGGATGAAAGTTTATATTTTGCATGAAAGTACAAATAAGGCATTTGGTGTAATTATCTAGGGTTCATTTCTTGTTTTATTCCTAAAGGATGATGATTGATTACTTTGCCGGATGATTATGTTTTTGTTTGGTTTTTCATAAGACTAAGACTTAATAAAAGTTTCACATGTAGAATGTATAGGGTTCTTTGTTTGATAAATGTGGTAGGTACCTAGGTAAATGAGACATTTATTAAATTATGTTCTGTAAAATTAAAATTTCCTTTGAAACGAATTTGCTTGAGGTGCCAATATTCTCACCAGTTTAAAATATGATTTTTAGTCTGCAGTTTAGTAATTGCTTGAAGTTAAAACAAAAATGTTTGCCTAAGTCATAAACTCAATTTACTTAAACTTGACTATAAAGGATGTAACAAGACCCTGAAAAATGAGTCGCGCCAGTAACACGTAGGTATGTAGTTACAGAATTATAAGGGTTTACAACCCTCGAAGTTCATATAACCCTATTTATCGAAGCCGAAAGGCACTTGTTATCCCCGTCAAATTGCGATATTTTTTTTTGTTCTAGAGTCTAGACCATACGTATGGTATGGTCTAGACTCTAGAACGGAGTATTGGGGGTCAAAGTTCCAACTTCTTCACAAGTTGTTTGTAATGTAAGATGTTTATTTTTAACACCTCCACAACCCCTTACTACTCAATCTATCCATCAGCACAATGTTTTGAGTACATTACATAGAGTCCTGCATAAATCGTAACTTTTCACCCTAAACAAAAATGTCGTTTCCTAGCTATATTTTTTGCGTAAAGTTACATAATTACTTATAGTTTGATGTAGGTACATAATGCTTGGTTGACGGCTTCGTTAAGGGTCTTGTTGTCCATTAGATACGGGCGTCTATCTTGTTTAAGTTTACTATCATGAATATCCAAGTACATGATACACACACAAATTCACGCCTTTTTCTCGTGGGTGTAGGCAGAAATGTATGTCTGAGTAATAAAATAGAATTGGGTGCTTATGCTAGAAGATTAGCTGAATTTGACAAAGATATGGAGACAGAATTATTATTTCCTTTATTTATCTTGTAACACATTTTTAAATATTTCATAAAATAACAAAAAAAAATATTATCATTAGGTGCAGTTAGGCATTGACTAATCTGTAATATCATTCTAATTTGTTGACTGGATATAAATACCTATATTAAATCTGAATATTGTTAAATTATTATAGTATCGAGTTTTTTAATGTTGAGTGAAAATGTATTAAAGTTATTTTACACTATCTATTATGTAGGTAGGTACAAAAAAAAAACAGCTGTTTCCTACAAAAGTGCAATATCTACATAGGTTTTGCACTTTTGTAGGAACTAAACAAAAATTAAAAACGTGGTCAAAATTTATAGCACAGAATTTTTTTTTAATATGAAAAATTTATATATCATCATAATGGGGGCTATCGCGTGTGAATTCGCCGCTAGGGCGCTAGTGTAGCGCGAGGCCACCGAAATGTCAGAGTTCATAGAAAGTTCACGCGTTGAGTGCTTTTTTATCACGTATTTTAACTAATATTCACGATTGTGGTCTAGATTGAGCTACTCCTGATAAATTAAGACTTGAAGATTTTAAGTAGCAACTTCAGATACAGTTATTTACAATATTCTCCCTAAAATTAGCCAGCATGAAAACTTTAAAAATCATTTTACCTCCAACTACTAACAAATAAGATATGATCTTATTTGCTGTATTTTTCAGGTATCATAGTAAATGTTACTGTCAATTATAGACCATCCAAATAGTTTTGTCCTAGAACACAGACACAGAGCATCATATATATACTGGAACACAGATCATGCATAGAAACTGCGTTATTATGCGAAGTCTTAACAGATATTTATGAAAGTGTATTTCGGTAGGAAGTTTTCATTATTTATCAATATCATGTATATGATTGTACTGTTTTTAGAATTAGTCATTTTAGTATGGTAGCCTACACATTAAGATTTACTTATGACTTGTGTGGTTGCGCTACCATTATTTAACAAGGTGATGGAACCCTATCATAAAGTTGATTTAAGTGTTTAGGTATATTTATCTAGTATAGCCAGAGGATATACAGCACTCATTAGTAGGGCTAGTGCTTTCTAAAAATTGTGTAAATAAATATTGAATATAAACATTGTTTACTTAAATAATAGAGGGTGTAATACGTCGGCGCACAAGCGGTTATCATGTTGTCCATGGTCCATGGTCCATGTTCTAGGTACATAATTCTGAAACCACACATAGAAAATTTTCACAAGTAATTTTAAAAAAAAATGTTGTTTCCTACTTAAGGTGGATGCGCAAGGGTAGCCCGCGAAATTTAAATTTTCTTACGTTTATTGCACTTTGCAGGTCAGTGTCAGGTTGTATGTTGATGAAAATATGAATCGCGCCAGTAACACGTATGGAGTTACAGAATTATAATCATTTAAATCATCAATACAGCCCTCCAAGTTCATTCAATAGCTATTTCATGAAAAAGTCACTCTTTGGGATTATATGAACTTGGAGGGTTGTTTTGATGTTTTGAATGATTATAATTCTGTAACTCCATACGTGTTACTGGCGCGATTCATATTTTCATCAACATACAACCTGACACTGACCTGCAAAGTGCAATAAACGTAAGAAAATTTAAATTTCGCGGGCTACCCTTGCGCATCCACCTTAAGTGCAATACCTAAACGGTGGAAATATAGCAGTGATTTCAATAATTGATTAAAAATTTCTACGCACCCTATACATAAACAATGTTTATCATCTCTGCACCCAGCAATATACTGACAATAAAATTTTGGTTATCTCTGGCTAAACGAGTGGGTATGCAATTAATTTACATTATTAATTTAAATTTAGTGTAAGTTGATCATCTTTGGTCGGTTTTCTATAGGTAGGTACTGTTATCGTGGTTATTTTTTTAAACAAATATTTGTTCTGAAATCTGTATGAACACTGCTTTGACTATTGAAATGCAATCGCTACGAGAGTAAATTCTAAGAAACGAAAAGTCAGCGTCCTAGCCATAATGCAAAGAAAATCCATGTTGTGTTTATTAAAATTCTATTTTACCTATACTACTCTTTAGTAGTCTTGTAGACGCATTCTGTGCCTTTTAGAAAATACCATCAATATTGCACCAATTATAGTTGCTGCTGGATTTCTAAATGTGCCTAAATAGATTTCAGATTTGGAATTATAAGACATGGGAAATAGAAATAGTGCCTATACAATGTAATTTACCCTAAAATGTTGACGTTCGACACAAAACTCGATTAGTTACATGTATATAATTGTTGAGTCCTCTATTGGTTACGGTACTGTAAGTTTATTGAAGATTTTGGAAGGAGAATAAACTCTGAAAATATGTTGATTTTAATTTTATTTCATGCAATATATTCTATTTTAACCGTTATATCATACCTGTCATCATCACACCTGTAATCCCCAAACGGTTAGGCAGAGGTGTACCCAATAGTTCGAGTACACCCACATTTCATAAAGTTATGTTTAAGTCCCATGTAATAGAGGGCGAGCCTATTGCCATCAACCGGGTACAAATCCAGACTCCGTGGCTGCTGCTACTGAGAAATTCCTGATGGAAAAACCCAAAAATACTTTGCCCGACCCGAGAATCGAGCGCAGTCATACTTACCTCGTGCGTACCATTACAACCCATACCTACTAATATTACAAATGCGAAAGTAACTATCTTGTTTGTTACCTTTTCACGATTAAACGGCTGACCGGATCGTAATGAAATTTAGCTAGGAGACAGATTATATAAGTGGCCAGAAATTCGGAAGAGTTAATGTAACAGTTACGTTACGTAGAAGTATAAATAAAACCTTCATGGAAACCAGTTACATAGTAGTATTAATAACGCCCTCATGGAAACCAGTTACGAAACCCCGGTTTCCTTGACGGCCGAAGGGATAAAGAAAGATAGCCTATGTCCTTTCCTAGGGAAAGGACATAGGCTATCTTTATTTTTCTCACACATACGCATCAACATTTCCACACGAACTAAGTCGCGGGCAACAGCTAGGTATCAATGATTTTAACGCTCGGTTTCTGGAACGAAAATTGTTTGACACGTCAAATTTAAACGCAAGTCAAGTGCTGAAAGGACTGACTTTTACCTTGGCCCGAGGTAAGCGTTGCCATACAATGTGGCAAAGACGCCAGTCTCTTGGGCACATTACCAGCTGACTCAGTGCTTATGGTGGTAGATCTTTCACTTTTCAAACCCCTAAATTTAGTAAAAATGTCAAACATAACCCGGGGGACGCGGGACGCTTCACCCACTCAACCTTCGTTACGCTACGGAAGTCGCCGGCTCGCTTCGCTCCACTCGGTCTCGCAGGTTCGCTAAGTCTATCTCTAATAATATAAAGAATAGCGTATAATCTAAAAGCTGCTACGGGCCCTAGTTTCCGAGATAAGATGGGGTGAGGGGGGGAGTTTTGAAAAATGATTTTTGCGATTTCAGTGTTAGTCCCATAGTGAAAGTTGTTCATAATGATGAGTACAATGATCCCTTAGGAGGTTTTGCGTTTACTCTGTTACATGTAGTAGAGTATAATATAATAATATAAAGTCGGGTTTGTTGGTCAAAATTGGTCCAGCAGATCTCGAGTTATAAGTGTTGTAACTTATAGGTAACTCGAGATCTGCTAGACCAATTTTCATGGTTATTGATTTGTTGGATTTGTCTCCGCCTA
Source organism: Eugnorisma glareosa (assembly GCA_947578425.1). Taxonomy (NCBI): domain Eukaryota; kingdom Metazoa; phylum Arthropoda; class Insecta; order Lepidoptera; family Noctuidae; genus Eugnorisma; species Eugnorisma glareosa. The sequence goes on from OX387957.1 coordinate 44,323,346, forward strand.
GAATAGCAGAATTAATCTTAAAACAAATCGACGAATAAAAAAAATTATGAAAGATAAAAAATCATTTTCCCAAAGAGTTAGTAGGTAGGAAAAGATGCATTGCAACGCATATCGGGCACAGCTAGTAATTCATAAACGTTAAAATGATTGTCTCTGTGTTAGGGACCGAACAAATGGCCATCAAAGAGGCATTATCTTTAACTAGTAAGTAGTGTAGGTACCTACTGTTAGAGAGCAGGAGATAGGTAGGTATATTACCAGATTCTCCGAGCGCGTACAGTACAGCATTATGCCACGTTGTACTATCACTACATAGTATAAAACAAAGTCGCTTTCTCTGTCCCTTTGTATGCTTAAATCTTTGAAACTACGCAACGGATTTTGATGCGGTTTTTTTTAATAGATAGAGTGATTCAAGAGGAAGGTTTATATTTATAACATTGACCCGTGCGAAGCCGGGGCGGGTCGCTAGTATTTTATAACTTTGATCCGAGCAGTGATGACACAGATGCGAGTGTGCTCGAATCCGATCAAAACTAGAACTGCTTCATGCTGATGGCTTCATGTGATTTATTTCAGCTCTACTACAGCAGCTAGCAGCAATTTCAGTCACTGCTCTCAAAACGGTGAAGGAAAACATCGTGAAGAAACCGGTACCTATTCCTACTCCTAGAACCAAGGATGCGAAGACATGTGACGCACGGTGCCTGCTGCGCATATTCTAATCGGAACCAATTAATTTTCGCTTGTTTGTGCTTTTCTTAACTGACTACTTACACACATACATACCCTCACGCCTTTTTTCCCACGGGGATAGACAGACATATGCTTCGCCTTTTGATAAAGCCAGGGAAGGTTTATAAGCAGGCAAGCCAAAAATAAAGGTAGCTAGGGTAGACTATTAAAAATTTAACGGAGGTAGTAGGTAGGAAAAGGCTCGGCGAACACTTCCTATATTTTTATACGCTGCGGAGACGGACTCTACGACAAGTTGAGCGAGAAGAACTTAGATGCTCTGGAGATGTGGTGCTGGAGACGAATGTTAGGAGTCTCGTGGATCGAATTTCGCACCATCGTCTCTATACTCCAAGAACTTTGCATTAAAACGCGCTCAGCGGTAGTACAGAGTCGCATATTAAGTTCTCCGGACGTCTCCCGGCGCGAGAGTGACTCCATCGAACGTCTAGTCGTACAGGGCAAGGTGGAGGGCAGCAGAGAGCGGGGAAGGTCGCCCATGCGATGGACCGACCAAATCAAGTCTGCAATGGGTGGTTCCTTGCATGTGTGCACAGGATGTCGGCCAACAGGGAGAGGTAGCGAAACACCGTGCGGCGAATCACATCTGCCCCTACAGCAGTCACTACATGATGACCACGAGTGCTCTGTCAGGAGTGTCACGACGATGAAGAAGAGATAGGAAAAGGTGCATTGCTACGGTGTATTTATGAATAAAACAGAAATAATCTTGAATCTACTTTTATTATTTAAATAATTACATAAAGTGTTAATTGTGGCATAATTTTCGAAACATAATACTATTCTATAAGGAGCCATGCATATTGTAAAAGAACCTAATAGTAAATAATATTACAGAGTCTTAAAAATATAAAATATTTGTACATAAAATGTAAATTTAAACTTATATGTAGAAAACAATAAATTAAAGTTGGGCTAAAAATATAATAACTATTTTGTAATAGAAACTTAAAATCCGTGTCTACCAGATAATTATTATAAATGTTGGGGACTATAAGCCTTGTCCAGCTACCATACAATGTTAGTAGATATTTTCGGTAAACTATGAAGCGATATTTACTGTTTGCTTACTAGAATTTTGATCCCGGTCCGACCGAGCAAGGCTTAGTTGAAGTCGATAGATAAACAGTTGATAAAAAAATATAAAAATACATTGGTTAAAAATGTCCTAAATAGTAAATAATATTGGAATCTTTTTGTTTATTAATGTTAAGAATCACAGGAGGACGGTAATGGATAAGTAGAGTTGGAATATTTTAATGTTTTTTTTAGATTCATCTATCGACGTCAGTGGCAACATACAAATACAACAGAAAATGTTAATAAAAAAATAATTTCCGAGATTACAGATTTTATTTACTAAACATTAAAAAAAATTATACAAAATTATTACAAGAATATGTCTGAAAGTCATACATATGAAACAATACCTGTCAAATAATAAAATATTAAAACTAAGATACTGTAAAAATTTGCTAAAACTTATAAAATAGACAATGGAATATTTTTGTTTTTGTAATATTTTTTTTTCGTTACGAGAAATCTGTTGAATGAAATGTAACCGATACTGGTATTAAAAACATTTGTGATGACATGATAACCTTGATATGTCTTGCGTACCGGTCGCAGATCTTACGAACATAAATACAAGCGAGAGTTTACACGATTTTTATATTTTTTAGTTACTAAGGTACTAACTGAGTCTCAGTACATGATCAGTTCCATATCATTCAATGTACGTGGCCTTCCATTAAAATCACGACGGGGGAAATTTGAATGCCCGAATGGAACACGAGCTCGTCGTACGGATTACACGATTAGCAACGTTCGACTCAGAGCCGTAAGTTGGAAATCCGACAGCACACTCCATCTCCCATACGGTACTTCATATTTCCACTCTCGATCAGACTTCGTCTGGAATTAACGAGTACCAGCGTACCTAACCTTTTTTAATCCATCCTTATTAACTAATTAATTTCTACCATAAATATAGGCCTAGTGATATTTAGGCCAGGATAGCTACTGGAGCGAGCTCGTCCGAAAGGCCTTATCATCGCAATTTAGGAAAAGAAGGGGAAAGAATGATAACTAGTTACAAAGTGTTATACAAGTTTTTTTTTTAATAATACGGTGTGGACACACGGACTCACAGACGGTTACCACGTATTCAGTATATCATTATGAGCCTACATAGAATTTTTTCATCGGTTATTTAAATAAAAACAGATGTCCATACATTTTGATGTAGGTATTGCACTTTTGTATTAAACAGCTGTTTTTATTAATAACAGATGAAAAATTTATATTTGGGGAGTTCAGAATGATGTACTGGATACATGGTAACCATCCGTGAGCCGGTGTACTTTGCACCCCGTATAATTACTAAGCCCTCTCATTAATCGGACGAGCGGTACATCTTTAGAAATAACGCACGAATTTGGATTGCGCATTTCCCAGCATTAGAACATTCAAATAATATATTCAATTCAACAAAATACTATAAAATAATGTGGCACCAAATATGGACAGAATTATAAAGTAATATATATATTTATACAATTTCCTAAATCGATTTTCAATCTATATAATATAATACATAGAGGATTTGTTCAACTAAAATTCTATCATTCGATTTACATTGACGGTTTTGAGTTGCAACTTGGATGACTTATTGCAGTATTGTCTCTTTTGATGAGCGCTTTTATTCGGCACTTGTTTAGTCGTCGCCTAGTGAAACCGTAAATATAGTCAGTCTAAAAAAATCGAATGTTAATTTTGATTTTGGCTGTATCTTGTTTCTGAGAACTGAAGATATATCTAAGTGTGTGTTAACACTGGAGAAGCCTGAACATAAAACTCGTTGAAATCCATATTGTATTCTCTCTTAGTTCATCATGTTATATGTGAATGTGTCACAGTGCCAACGGACAGTCGAGAAGGCCGAGGATAGCCTGTACCAGCACATATCAGCTTTCCCAGGTGGTTTCTTCACACACACACACACACCAAAAGCTGCAGCAATTAGAAAAACAATACTTCCACCATTACCTGATTTACAAGAACTTCCGAAAAGACTGACGGTTAACTAATTAATTCACTCAAGTTGTAACCAAACCGTAATATATACCGAATTATACCCGCCAACTAAAACAAAATATATTTACTATAAATTGGGCAATTTTGAATTTATCCAAAAGTAAAATACCTAATATTTACTAGGGGCGAATTTCACTAACAAAGTGAACCCGATGGGCACATCTTAACTGTGTCCAAAAGCTGCTCGTGTCACTTTTGTCTGCAATACTGACACTGAAACCTTTTGAACATAGTCTAGATCTGCCATTTGCACACAGTTTTGTTGGTGAGATTCACCTTAAAAAGTTTACCTTGACAACGTTCGAAGGTTTCATCGTAGAACTAGAATTTGGCGAATAAAATGTGACAGGTCCAACAATATAGCGAGGAAATCAGTACGTCATCTTATTATGATTTAGGCTGGAATGTTAATCGATGTCTATACGTCGATAGCTGTATTTTGTCCGCCAAATTTCGGTTCTTTTAAAGAAGGTCGATCGGTACAGTCTCTTCACAGTTGTCACCTGTAACTTAGCATCACCGCTGACCGCTGAAACCACTATGATCTTTATTCTAGTTGAGATAAGGTGGTACATCGGTGACAGTTACAAGTAGTCAGTGGTCCGAAAGTCTGACAGTCAGTCTTACGTAGATATCCGTGTACCGTATTACCCAGTAGTTGTGGAGGTCAGATAGCTGCATCTAGTTAGACTGGAAACTGACCCCAAGTTGGGAATGATGATGAAGGTTGGAATAACTGTGAAGGAACTGTAGAGTGCGACATGGATCTCTTGGCGCTTGCATGATATTAGTGAGATTGTCTTTGGAAATTGTTTTGAAAAACGAAGATGGCGAGTTCGTTCCGACTGAACCATGACGCATTGTAGTTTGAACGTTGTCAGAGTATAGATAAATGTACGGCTGTAATCTGCTAACTCTCTGTGCTCAGGTGGTGGGGTGCGAACTCTGAAAGTAAAAAAGAAATAGTGTTATTACTACAAAGATTAATTCACATTATTAACTATACGGGGTAAAAGGGACACCGACGCGAAAGCCTATATAGATATTTTTCATATGTTATTAAAAAATAACAGCTGTCCCATACATTTTGACTAGATTTTTTTCAGGTTCGGCTCAGAATGATGTACTGAATACGTGGGAACTGTTTTCGCGTCGGTACCCTTATAATGGATGGGCACTGCGCTCCCTAACATTTGCGGATCAGTTCGGGAGCAGTAAACACATAAATTGTTAGATTCGTTCGACCGAAACCATAGATTTCCACGTTATGAATTGAAAACCATGTATCGTATCATACATGTGGGATGAGCGAGCTCACTTCTCAGTTAAGACAATATTCTTTTCAAACTTTCAAAGAAAACCGAGAACCATTACGACTGACTTTCGTTATAAGGGTGCTCAGGAGAATGGGAAACAGATGTATGAGACTTAGGCACACCCTTCAATAGCAACAGAGATATACTATCGGATAAAGCTTTCAAAAAGTAGCACATTAGTGACTATTAAGATAACGGTCAATAATATTATGTTTATTGGTGAGATGGCGATCACTTTTTGGATTGAGTAACCTATACTCTATAGTATAACTCAGAAAATACTGAAATCTGACCTTAGTCGTAATATGAACTATGTTCTTCTTAAAAATGCCTAACCGTTCGTAAGCTGTTTATTATTTATGTTGTGGGTTGGGCCCAAAACTCATTTTGGGAAATTTCACGTCACGTCAATCACGTGAGGTTCCGCTCTTGCTCTTGGCGATACACCGTGAGGTGTAAGGGGATCCCAGCATCACGTGTATATTTTACTATTTGAATTGATCAGCTAATTTTAGAAACGATTTTTATTGACAAAAATTCGCTTGCTTGACTTGAATTAATTATTGGTAAAAATATTTTACACGTCAAACATTAAATCTCACGTAAAATACACGCAATCGGAGGACACGGTGGAGCACACTGTGCAGGTCTGCTCCGCTTGGGCGGAGCAACGCCGTGTCCTCGTAGCGGCGATCGGCGGCGGCGACCTGAGCGTCCGGCCCTGGTTCAATCCATGGTCCGGAGCGAGACGGAATGGGACGCCGTCACCTCCTTCTGCGAAGCAGTCATGCTAGCGAAGGAGGTGGCGGGACGTGAGAGGGAGAGAACCTCACGTCCCAGCCGCCGCGGGAGACGCACCGGGCGTCGGGGGCCACGTGGTGGCCCCCGGCCACCGTAGACGCGGGCCTGTGGACGGTGAGCTATGGGCTAGCTCGCCGTCCGTCCGTCTTATGACGACAGGCCGTGTCGACGGCGCGTTCGTGTTCCACGCGCGCCTCAAAGAGAGTCAGCAAACAGGAAGGGGTCCGTAAGGGCCGACGCCTGCCAGGGTTGCGGGACTGTTCGAAAGAGATACCGCGGCCCTGGAACACAAAGGGCAAAGGAAGGAACATGGATGGGTTTTAGTCAGTACAAGTCTGACACTCCCTCCTGCTCAGCCCAGAGCGGGAGGGGTCATTTGATGATTTCCCATCGATAAAAAAAAAAAAAAAAAAAAATACACGCAATTGTCACACCAACCCATCCCCCCCATCATGATGTTGTTCTGAACCCCTCCTCCCCTGTTCGAACCTCACGTGATTAAAGGACGATCCCTTAAACCCTAAAAACTAACACATTATCATGATGAGTATGTTTCCTATTTAGGGTTCGACTTGCACTCAAAGACCTGAAAACAATTACTTGATTCTCCCCCGAGACATTTTGGCACAAGTCTGGCGAGCTTATCAAAACTGTTGGTATGTTGCCAGCAATGCCAGCTTATCTTCCGGTGCAATGCAGCGGGTATCTTTTACCACCATTTCTTATCTTTGTACAAGTTCAGTCGGTTAGGTGTATTGTAATGTGTGAAATACAGGTTGATTGGTTATTTTTATTGGGTGCATTCCTTGAAACGGCGAGATAACTAACTACCATAATTTGCAACAGTTTTGACCCCGAAAGGCTATAACTTACGAGTCCAAACTGGGTTGTTCTGGAGAACTCGACCTATTTAAGCTTTTTTCTAAATTTTGGTATCATTTTAGAATGCTAATGAGGCAAAGAAATCTTTATTTTTACGTCAAGTGCCATACCTTTGATTTTGAGAGAACTGCCGCGAAAAACAAGGTAAGTTTTAAGAAAATGTCAGAACATGAACTTTATTTATGGTATTTTTTAAACAAATTGGTTTTTGGAGGATTGATTCGTGTAGAAGCTATCAGAAAAAGTATCAGTTTAACATTTTGAACGGTGTAGATTTCTAACAATCAGCAGCGTTTATGGTGGGGAGGTGGAAGATTTCCTGTAAAACAACCCCGTTTGGACCCCAAATTATCGGGTCAAAATTGTTACACATTTGGTCTCGTATTACACATTTCAAGGAATGCTCCCAATGACTAATCATCATGTATATTAAGATAATAAAGCTACACTATTCTCATTACCGGCAGTTGTTGGGTTGCTGGTACAGGTACATTATTATCGAGCAGACCTCATCCTTACCTGGACAATTTACTGGTTGAGCCAGTCCCAGTTCTCCTCTTGGGGCGCAGCCCCGCCGTTGTTACCAGGAGCCACGCCTACCCGGGACAGATCCCGCCCATCCACATTACGTGTGGTCACCGACTCCTTGTGTGGAACCGATTCATTCCTGAAAATGATGGACAGTTTTGATTATTTTAAGGTTGCATAATTAGCCTATAAGTTCCCACTGCTGGGACACACGGCCTTCTCGCTACGAGAGGGAATGGGCAATAATATACTACGCGGGCCCAGTGCGGGTTGGTAGATGTCATGTCTTCGAATTTCCGGTTCTAGGATATGCCGGTTTCCTCACGATGTTTTCCTTCACCGTTTTGAGAGCATGAGTGGTGATGAAATAAATTACACAAAGTAATGTGCCTGCCTGGGTTCGAACCCATGACTTGCTGTGCGTAAGTCGGGGCCGCCACCACTGGGCCACCGCTGCTCTCTTTTAAGGTTAATTTCGGCCTATTTTATAATGTCCAAGAAGCCCATTCTTCCATGTATTGAGTATTTGGGTAATCTGCTCGATGATAACTGCACTTATAGTTGGACTTGTGCGACATTGACAGAAATAATGATGAGCTCGCGAGATTATAATAGCATACATAACATAACATCACGACTGTAATCCCCAAAGGGCACGGCAGAGGTGTACCTCTGTATCAGTACACCCACATTTTGCCAGTTATGTTTATAGATCTCATACAAAAGGGACGAAGATCCAGACTACGTGGATGCTACTAAGAAATTCCAGATGGAAAAACCCTTTGCCCGGCTTGGGTATCGTACCCAGGACTTCGTGCTCAGCAGTCGCGCTGGCGACCACTAGACCAATGAGACAATCATGTCCACTAAATATTCTATCAAAATGACTTTGACAACTGACAAACGCTTTCTCTCGCAGCGAAGTTTCCAGCAAACCACTCCATTGCCACTCTAAGTTCAAGCAAGTCCAAACAGACTTAGGAACAAGTAACTCGAACCATACACACATACTGAACCCGATGAAAGCCGCTAAGTTTGGCAAGCCCCTTCTAAGCGCACTGCACAAGGTGAAACATTTAGTATATGAGTGTTTCATTGTTGATCGGGCGCACGGTTGTGTGTGCTAGGTATTGTTGAACGTAGTTCATCTAATTGATAACTTGAGATATTTATTGTATTTCAGTTTTTTACCTTGCTGATTATAAGAGCCTGAAACCTTAAGCTAGCCACTGAGTCACTGACGCTTAAATTAATGTGCACAATCACTGGGTCCACCTGATCTGAGAGCCCTCTCAACTTGAAAAGAAGAATAAAAAGCCTGGAGTCCTAGTTCAAAGAATTATGTCAACATATAATGTAGAATACCTATGTTGGAAAAGTTGTCGCATAAACGGCTCAAATTATTTTGTTGTTTGTATAAGGTACTTTTAATCCAAAATTCTGCCTGGAATCATCATCATCATTTCAGCCGAAAGACGTTTTACTGCTGGACATAGGCCTCCCCAAGTGTCACCACATTGAACGGTCCCGTGCGTCTCGCATCCAGCTGATCCCTGGAACCGTTACCAGGTCATCGGTCCACCTGGGGCCTTAGTCTGCTATTGCAATAGTGTCAGAATGGTCTATCATTGATTTAATAAGGCCCCGCGCAGACGAGTTTCGAACGCGCTTCAATACGCCGTGGGCTAGGGGCCTTATTAAATCAATTATAGACCATTCTGACACTATTGCAACAGCAGACTAAGGCCCCTGGTGGGAGACCTTCCAACACGACGTCTTCCTGCCTGGAATGTTCTTAATCAATTGCGTAGGCCGCTGAGAACACAATTTGAAGAAGACACCCAGTGCAAATGCGGTGATCCTGATCTGATCTGTCTCTTACTTGCACCTTTGATGATCTAAAGAATGCCAATAATGACGCAATCTGTTGTGCGTGTGTTAGTAATTCTTCTCCTCCGAAACGACTTGACCAATTTTTATATTTTTTTTTTACTAGACCATCCAGATGGCTTTAACTGGATGGTTCTTAACTCTAGTTGGGCCCGGTAAGTGGCGCTTTTATCGACATTCCGAAAAGGACAGGACAGCGGGTCAGCTAGTAAAGTAGTGAAACAAAGCACCCTCGACACGAGGAGAAGTTTGAATCTGAAGCCCTCCTAATAAATAAATATTCCTGCAAGGAAACATGTTCAAGCATCATACGTACCACTGACTATAGGGCTCAGACGTGGAACTCTTCATGGCACCATAACCAGATCCCTGGTAGTTCGCGCTAGCGTTGGACGAGCGGCGCTGCTCGGTGGTACCTCCCAGGGTGCTCCAGCCACCGCGGGTGTTGACCTGAGTTTGATACTAGTTAGCAATGGATCCTAGTTATAAATCATTGGAAAATAATCTCTTTTACATTACATAACATATTGCCGGTGATCTTCGAAGGGTTAGGCAGACATGTACGTACATTTAGACGTTATAGATGTTTAACTACCATGTAATAGGGGAGGAGACACAAACATACTCCAGGCTGCTACGCAAAATCGCTGGTAGGAAATCCTGGGAATCGAACCCAAGATCACATGCTCAGTTACTGCTGCGCTACAGCTCATGCGACCACTAGAACCGCCAGGCAGTAATTTTCAACAATCTGTTTTTGAACATAACATGAAGGCGTTAGGCCCTGACTCCACCAAAGTAGAGATGAGCGGAGATGTGTGAAGCGTAGAGGAGATGCGTACAAGCTAGGATGTATCCTACGACGCTGTGCAAAAAAGCGGCATGCCGCTCACAGCAAACCGGTCATCGCACGCCGCATACAGCCCACCGTTCACCGCTTACGTCTCTTCCTTTCTCCGCTTGCCTAAACAATTACGAACAGCTCCTTTCCTCTCTCCTCAACCGTCTCCACTTAGGTGGCGTCCAGCCCTGGACCGCCGGCCGGCCGGATAACATTCCCGCTGCTAAACCACAGGCCTCTCTGTAAGATGGAGTAGAAAGACGCATAACCCACCTAGCAGGCACCGTGCGGGATGGTAGAAGGTTCTAGGAATACCGGCTTCCTCACGATGTTTTTCTTCACCGTTTTGAGAGCAGTGAAGATAAAATTATCACATGGAGCAAAGTTCCGGTCTGAATTCGAGCACACGATCTACGGCACGAAAGTCGGGGACTATGTCACCACTCCTCGGATCCAAGTTATACAACACTGAAAAATACGGCGTGGCGTGTATAAACACGTGAACACCGAAGCCTGTCAAAACTGTCGACAAAGTTGGGTTTTGGAGAAACAAACGCTTTATTGCCTAAAAAATAGAATTGTTGCTTCATGTTAACCCTTGTCTAACTGATGTGACGAATTTGTAAGTCTTTTAAATCGTAATCAGAAGTCAATTGTTTTACCTTCTTTAGCAACATTTAAAAGCGATTTTCCGAAAAATTACTTATTTGATGTAAACGTTAACTTTTTTCTACTTGATTGTGGAAAAAAAAACAAGATAACGTTAATTTAAGAAAAAAAAAAGAAATTGTGATGTAAGCGAGGCTGGAAAAAATGATCTATATCTGCAAGGTCAGGCAGACCAAAACTTTCAGTGTCATGTAATTCTAGATAAATGCAACTGAATACCAGTATTTTACATGGAGTGTCTGCCTCTCTTACCTCTACACGTCACGCCTTGGTAAGACAGGTTTTCAGACTTTCAGGTGGAACTGCTGCTAATTAAACCCGCGAAGCGATTGTCTTCAATTCTCCTTCTCCTCGCCTCTCCAACACCGCACCACAGTATTAACGACTATATTTAACTACGTTTCGAGTACATTTGTCTTATGTTCTACATTTGTCGAGTTGAATACATCATTTAGCAAATAATAAGATAATGCTCTCACCTTCTCGGTCACAGTTGAGGCCATCTCGGAGACCTTCTGGGTAGCTATGCCGCCGTAACGAACAGCGCTCTCTGTAGCAGTGCGAGCAGCCTTGGACACCGACGATGTGAAGACCGACCACCCCTGTGCGGAGTCACGTCATTAGGAACCTTAGAGCGAGTTTCGCCACGGAAACTGAACGCGATCGAGCCCAGATCTGAAGACACGTCAATGTCAATCTTCTTGAACGCGGTTTAAGGCGTACGCTAAAACGCGAGCAGGTGCACGCTCGCGTGTCTGTATTGAAAAATGAATGCGCTGAAAGGCGCGGACGCACGCGGCCTGCATTAGTCAGGACGTCCGGAGCTGCAGCGAGTTTAGCGTACGCCATTAGAATCGCGTTCAGTTTCATTGGTGAAGTTCGTCCTGAGATAGGCGCACCTGGCGCACCGCTGGTAATAAGCGAGAAGCGATCACAGTTGGCCAATACAAAAGAGTACTTCGTTTGGCAGACTCCTCGCCAGGTGTGAACAGTCATATCTACTACTAATATATCTATCTCTTTCACTCACACGGGACCTACAATCTTTTTCTAAAGGTGTAAGCGCCAGAGTAGCCCGCCAATTTCTAATTTTCTTAGGTTTTTCGCAATTTTTCGGTCAGTGTCAGGTTGCATGTTGATAAAATATGATTCGTGACCGTAACAAATATGGCTTTTCACATTTATAACCATTGAACTCATCAATACAACCCTCTAAGTTCATATTATAATCCCATTAAATGAGTTATTCATGAAATCGTCATTCAATGCGAAAAAAAGTAATTTTGCGGGCTACCCTGGAGCTGCCCCCTTAAATGAATAATTAGTCGATAGCTATTCGCTTACTCAACGACGGTGAGACAGGTGCCATAGTGTAGCTTAATGATACTTACGTCATTGTGATAAGGAATACATTGCAATGATTAAGGCGCGCTGGAAAATACAACCGAACAGACTAAGTGCATGCGTGATTGGGTGTTCCACACATGCATCGAGTCATGACTGGGTGGAAAAGTGGTATTTTACTTGAGTTACTTGATGTCATGTTGTTAGCATGTATGAATGACAATGATCTAAAGAAAGGTGCCTAGTTAGAAGATGACGAAGACGTAGATTCTTTCGAAACTTGTATGGTTAGTCGAAAACGTAGTTGCTTTTTTATTTAGGAATGAAGTTACATCTGATAATTTCATTTTTTTTTATAAGATCGTTCGGAACGCGAGAGAAAGATGCAGAGTTCCAAAATTCAAGATCGTTAGTTCGGTTTATTAATGAATTAGTTTCTTTTGGTTAAATTTGTACTCAGACTTTCCACTTCGAGAGAAAAGAAAAATGAATAGAAAATGCCCAGCAGTGTGACAGAGAAGGCTGGTATAAAAAAAAAATGTCTGCTTAAGGGTTAAAGCACATCTCTATTAGCCCGGAATAGCATTTTTAAATGCTCCAACTTTTTTTGTCTGATGGACATGGTTCAGCCCTGAGAGAACACTGTTGCATTGATACAATCTCTTAAGCGAACAGCTGAAAACTTTAGTCTATTCTAATCGACTCCATGATATACTTAGAAATGCATTGCTTGATGCTGATGAGAAGTCGCCAAGCACAAAAGGTAAGTCCAGAAGGTCGTGCGATACCATGCGAATGTTTACAAACATTTTATTAAAATGAATACATACGATCCTCAACGACAGGCCATATGATTTCGGCTTTCGCGGGATAAAGCGCTCTTTGTCTTCTTTATACTGTTTGCGCGACCGTCCGAACTTGCCCTTGATTAAGTAAAAAAGTAATGCTTTTAGCGTTTGATTTTGACTATTAACAAAGTACAGCTTTCAGTTGCTATTTTAAAGTCTAGAACTTTGTCAGTTTTCAGCAGCAATAATAAAATATAATTTGGTAAAAGTAGTAAGAAACTTGGGATATGACGCATTTTCAAGACAGGTAAAGGCCAGGGGCAAGAGTGAGGTATCCACTACAGTAATGAACTTGAAATAAGGTTGAAACTGAAAACTCAACACTGACAACATTCGACTGCGTTCAAAGTCAAGTGAACGTCAATAACGCGCCCTGAAAACTTAGTAATACAAGGATGTATAGTATGACCACTTTATGTGTGCAGTTTAAGGTGGTGTTGCTTGTTAAGAAAATTTGCATTGATATGTCAAATTTGGTGCATTTATTTTAGTTTGTGTTTTTTTCCGCGTGCACTGTCAAGTTGGTTGAAGTGTGAACAAAAAGTCTTTTCAAGACAATGTCATGCCTGTCGTGTATAAAATAAACATGTTTCATAAATATTTTCAATGTATTATATATAAACTATTTTGTTCACCTTTTTATTTTTTTAGGGTTCCGTACCTCGAAAGGAAAAAACGGAACCCTTATAAGAACAGTCGCGTGCCTGTCTGTCCGTCTGTCACGGCCAATTTACTCCGAAACTACTAGACCGATTGAGTTGAAATTTGGTACACATAATGTAAGTCGGTGACCAAAGACGGACGTGTAACGTAAATTAATTATTTTTAAACATGGGGCCACTTTTGGGGGGTATATTAGAAAAGTTTTGCATACTATATCGTGTACATATGACATGAGAGGGGCTTATTGTGAGCATCTCAAATGTATTTTTTATTATTTTAAGATAAATAGTTTTGGAGTTATTTAAGAAAATAAAATTAAGAAAATAAATGAAAATAGGGGGGCAATAGGTTTAGTTTTGGATTTGGGATTTTTTTGGGATTATTTCTTATGAAATAAGCAGTACCTTTGTGCTCTTCTATGTAATGTCCTGTTAAGTATTTTGTGTGTACATAAATTAATTAATAAATAAAATAGGCGAAAATTGAAAGATATGTCGTTTTATAACGGAGTTCCTATAGCCACCTTCCAGCTCCATTGTCAGACCCTGGATACCACCTAAAGACAAAGTACTCGTCAAGACGAATCATACGAGCCCAAACTCGATGGGGGTATGACGTTTTATAACGGAGTTCCTATGGCCACCTTCCAGCTACATCATCTGACCCTGGATACCATCTAAAGGCAAAGTACTCGTCAAGACGAATTAAACGAGTCCAAACTCGATGCGGTTGCGTGATTTCATTACAGAGTTCCTGTGGCCACCTTCCAGCTCCATCATCAGATCAGCTTCATGTCATCATAATATTGCATTCGTGCATTGGCGTGCAAAATTTCAGCTCAATCGGAAATCGGGAAGTGTCATTTAACTTGCAAGAATCCGGAACAGACAGACAGACAACGGGACACGTGAAACTAAATAAAAGCTTGTAAAATAGTTCTCTGCCTATAGATTACAGGAACACCTATAACAAAGCTATAACAACAAGCCTACTACGATGGTATGGAACCCTTAAGAGGGCCCTTCCCGACGCGTCTATCGTCAACGCGAGCATGGTCAAAAAGCTTGTTGTTTCATCCAGAGCCACAGCGGCGATTTTATTTCAACTCCCCTGTCTTACCGCGCCCCGACCCCGCACAACTCGTCTCCCACGCACTTCATACCACCTAACGCGAAAAATAGTGTTCGAAAATTTCTTAAACTTGTTCCAGGAAATACGTGTTTTTGAATAAGTCTTACAGGTGTGTGAAATAAATATTAGTCATTAGGAATCTGCATTGCATGTGCAAGGTTTCTATCGAGATGTTTTCTTTATTTTTACAGTTTATGAGTACATTATGAACGGCCAAAGTTCAGGTAAAATTTGTGCAATACAGCTATTTTTGGAGGCTTTTATTGAATTTGTTTCTACTTTTTTATTTTTTTGCATCGATAGAAACCTAGATATAGAAAAGTGCACAAAATACCTATTAGTTCAAAAAATTCAAAGATAGATGAGTAACAACGGCTTAATCACGTACGAGCGTTTGTATGAAAAGTTTGACGGGTTGGCCGCTCTTAATGCGCCAGTCCGACTCGAACTTGGCAGGTTTTTGTCTTCGACTGACTAGTTTAAGGTTCAAACGATAATCAAAAACGTAGACAAAATACACCATGCAGTAATACATCTATACTAATATTATACATAGGTAAAATTTGTTTGTAAGTTTGTATGTAGGGGGTAATCTCTGGATCTACTGAACCGATTTTGAAAATTCTTTCACTAATAGGAAGCTACTACAGTATCCCCGAGTGCCATAGGTTATATTTACAACGTGCCCATGGGATAATTTTCGACCTAAACGCGAGCGAAGCCGCGGGCAACAGCTAGTGTTTCATACTTTGGTTTAAATGCGGTGCAGTCTCTAAAGGGTCACAAGGGTCCTTTAATGACGTGAGGTTTTTTAGGCCACTTATAAAGCACCCCCGTCATAGGTTTTCGGCTGCCGCTCCTTCCCAGCGTCACGTGTACTTTTATTATTGAACGGATCCGATAGTTCTAGAACAGTTTAAGTAAAAAAATATCCTCTTAGACTTTCGGTAAAAAATCGCTTGCTCCGGTTTTTTAAGCATTAAATCACTTGCCCGGGTTTTTAATTAATTTTATTGACGTCTTTCCAATTCATTTGTTTCGTTCCATGAAAAAATACACGTGATTATGACATTACTGACCCCTGCCTCCCTTTTCACCCCCTGACCCCTTTTAACATTGTGATAGCGCGGCTAATTTGCATGATATAAATATAATTTATAGCCTATGTTACTTCCTGATAATTTAGCTTTCTATTGGTTACAAAAGCGGTCAAGTAGTATTTGAGTTTATTTGTTCCAAACATAAAAAATAAAACAAATCTTTCCTATTTATAATATTAGTACAGGTATAGATTAGTTAGTAGGTATTAGCCGAGTAAAGATGTAATTAATATGCTTATTAGCGGAACTATTACACGGTGCGGACAGTGCGGACGAAGTCGCGGGCGTAGAGCTAATCTTTTATAAATGAACTAGCGATCCGCTCCTACTTTTCAAGGAAGCAATGGTAACATTGCAAAACATCGAGATTTTTGTGCTGTATCTAAATTAATAATTATAATTATGACTGCCTTTGCCGTATTGGTCGCAAGTGCGGAACATGAGGTACTGGGTTCGATTCCCAGGTCGAGCATCGTGTTATTAGGTTTTCACATTATGAATTTCCTAGTAGCAGACACGGCGTCTGGATTTGAGTCTAGTTGATAGCAATAGTCTCGCCCCCTATTCCATGGGACTTAAACCTAACTGGCGAAACGTGGATTTACTATTAGGTACACCTCTGCTAACCCTTCGTGATTTCAGGATCCAAATCCTCTGAAAAGTTTAGATGAACAACACGGTCACGTACAGATGAAAGTGACATAATTTTATAATAAGTATGATTAGATAAGTAAGTACTTACGGTAGCCAGGGAAGCTATAGTGGAGTCGAAGGTTTCGTTGCCGCTGTGCATCGGCGACATGGGCGTCGACTGGGAGGTCTGGTTTCCAAACCCGGTGTATTTGCCGGTACCGTATTCGCTGCTGTTAACATAATACAAGACGATTAAACATTATAAAGGGTGTACAAGTACCCTTAACGAAGCCGAAAGGCACTTGTTCTTCCCGTCATTGCGATCATTTTTTTGTTATAGACCATACCTGGGAACCTTCTAGTTACGGAGATATTGGGGTCAAAGTTCCAAGTTTTTATTTAAATACAAGTTTTTAATGTTATAACTTTATATACCTCCACGACCCCCGTACTACTCAATCCATCCATCACCACAATGTTTTGAGTGCGTTACATTGAGGCCAACCATAAAACGTGACGTTTTACCCCAAAAAAAAAGTCGTTTCCGAGCAATAATTTTTGCGTAGAATTGCTTATAGTCTTATGTACAGAATGCTTGGTTGACGGCTTCGTGAAGGGTGCATTTACACCCTGTATAATTGTCATAGAGTATTATAAAACCGAGAAGCTTGTGGCTAAATAATAGAACATAAAACAGCTGCACCGGTCTATTTTCAAGGTTAAAACGCGTGTGCCTAGGTCGGTCTTTGGATGGGTGACTATCATAACATACCGGGTTTCGTCCGTGCCTTGGAAAGCACGCCGTTGGTCCCGGCTATCATTTGTAGATCTTTGACAGTCGTTATAGGTAGTAAGTTAAAGTCCATTCACGATTGCATCTTCATTACAACTTTGATAGGTTATATCTCGGATACTTTACAATTTTTTCTCATACAAAACTAGTTTGTATTGATACCAGCTATCGACTTATATAGGTTTTAAGAGTGGCCGCAACTTTGAAAAAAAAAATGGCTTGGCCTGGCTTCATACAAACATCTTCCAAGCCCTTTGATAACGATGTTGCTGACAAGTTGATAGCTATTTCAAGACCTTGTAGGTACGAGTGTCCTCTCTATTAGGATATTAAGATTTAAAAGTTGATACTTATTTTATAAAATGGAAGACCGGAAATAAGTTATCTGTTCTTCAGCATTGAAGCAAAACTGTATATTTACCTTTGAGATGAACTTTATGACAGTGGATTTAAAAGTCACCGTACTGAAAAATCTGAGGCAAAAGACATTGAAATGACAGTATGTCGTATAGCATCTATTTTTTTTTTTTCAAATTTTTCTTAAGTTTTTATGTTAAGTCGATTTCTACAGTAGACATTTATTTTAAGTTAATTTGTACTGTAGTTACAGTAAGCACTGTCTAAGCTTCCACATTCTAGGTCTATGTAACCGGTAAAAACCTCAACCCCTGTCATACTGGCTGTCCTAGTTCAGCAGTTGAGACCTCAATAATGTTTATTGAAGTCATCGAAATAAATTTATTATTTCCTTTATTCAATTATATACATATAAATTACATTTTTAAATATTATAAATATTTCTAAACAAATTAATATTAAAAAAACATTTAAAAATATTAAATATAGTGGTCCGCCGGTATCGGGAGCAGGGTCCAAGCTACCGGTGGTTAGGGCTCCAGAGACAGGAACCTCCTCACAATGCGAGCCGTATCGAGGAGTACTGCCTTCTGAATCAGGCCCTTGATCCAACCGCCTAAGGAGAGCCTCGAGAGATGTTCGTCGAGGCTTTTGGCTATAAGGCCATTGGCCGTATAATTAATTTATTATTATTATTAATATCAAACGAGTATTTTCTTATAATGTAATCAATCAATCAACGTAGTTCAGAGCTGGGCTTAGGCCTCCCCAAGCTGAACCACAACTCCCTGACCTCCATATTCTGCGACCAATATTTCTAATATCGGAATAATGGTTAAATGTATTTTACCCGAGCCTGACCAGGGATCGAACCCGAGACTCCTCGCTCAGTCGCGCTTACGGATAGATCAACAAGTAACGAGGCAATCCTAATGTAACTTTAGCAAAAACCGCCAATCACCTAACTTCATACGATCCTTACTAAAGTGGTCAGTTACCCCGTAACACTAAAATAATAATTATAGAAAACTACTAAAACTTGACCAAATAGAAACTAACGACGCCATTTTGGATTTTCACAAAACACCATAACAACACCTCCCCAGTCAACATCATTTGAGCCTCATAAGATTCTTTTATCAATATACTTGATAAAGTGCATGCAATAATTAACAAACCCGCAATAATTAGATAATTTCAATATACGAACAACATTCAGTGATGTGAAAGCTGTTCTCCTAAAACAATGGACAGGTACACACAAACAAAGGTGTTGGTATACAGGCAACTAACTCGCATCAACTTTTAAACAATGCTCTTCACTACATAGTATAAAACTAAGTCGCTTCCCTCTGTCTGTCCCTATGTATGCTTAAATCTTTAAAACTACACAACGGACTTTGATGCATTTAAAAAAAATAGATAGCGTGATTCAAGAAGAAGGTTTATATGTATAACATTGCACCCGTGTGAAGCCGGGGCGGGTCGCTAGTTAAATCTATACTATTTATTTTTTATTAGCCTGTACTGTCCACTGCTGGGCAAAGGCCTCCCCAATTTATTCCACGTGCTCTTTTCCCGTGCCTCCTCGGACCAGCCCTCGCGGTACGCGTCCAGATTGTAATTGTTATTGTCTCACCACCTTTGCCACTAATATTATAAAGAGGTAAAATTAGTTTGTAAGTTTGTATGCAGGGGGTAATCTTTGGAACTACTGATTTGATTTCCAAAATTCTTACACTAACGAGAAGCTACATTATCTCCCTGTTGCCTGTTTACCAAATAGCTTGTTCGCCTGTACGTACTTACGATGTCGCGTTCGTTGTTATAATATCCATAAAACAGTAATAGGTACTTTGATAAGGTTACTTGCTCGAACAAATTGACTTAGAGAGGAGTCTGTGCAGTGTTCTGGGTCCTCGTGGAAAGGGTCGCAGTTATTTTTGTACTTTGAACCGAAGACCTATGAGTCGTAAGTCTTAACCGTTTGAACAAGGTCACATGATTGGACGCTGCTAAAGGAGATGGAGGCATTTTTAACCCAGTAATCGATACGAACAAGCTGTATACTATTAGATTCTTTGTAATTAGAGGAGTAATTCTGTTTAGGTTATTACCCCCAAATCAATAAAGGACGGGAGCTACAGGATGATAAAGTTTGTATGAAAAATCTAAATTTATGCGTAATAACTTGAAACTTGTGGACAAAGTGGACCATCTCCTTTGTGATCGCCAATGGTAAAGCATCGTGTTTGCCTTAAAGAAGATTTAAAAAAAACTTACTGGTACGAAATATTGTTATCACTTCCCGAGGTGTGGAAAGTACTGTCCCCCGAACTATAAAAATCTTTGGACCAATCATTAGTTCGCTCCACAGTGTCCGGTTTGTAATCGGCTTCATCCCAGGACCTACCGTCTGCGAGGGAAGCAATCTGAAAAGAGAATGATGTTAGCATCTATGATAAACTACTCTAGCCCTTTGTAGTAATAGCATCGGCGAAAGGCTTTGAGAGAACTAACTGAAGAGTGGTATGTTACAGGGCAAAATTCTTTGTTCAATGTGACTTTGATCAAGCTGATGAAGGACCTCAAAATCTTTGAATGTGTTCATACTTAGGTTTGAAAGCCATCAAAATCTGGGGTCGAAATTGGCTGTCGATCCCACGGGATTTGAGATCTCGGGAGATCGATGCTCATTTTCGACTTGGCTTGCGAGATCTCGAGTTGTCAATCTCAAATCTTGGATTACCTAATGTAGGCTAAGAATATTCTGAGTAAATAAAGCGAGGCCGACAGTTTATGAAGACATTTGAAGCGTGGCATACCACCCTTAGTAATAGATAGCTGCGATTCGGAGCAGCCTCTACGAGCAGCGTAGCGGTTAGTAGAACTGCTCATTCAAAGTTCAATATAAACCAAACAAGCGAACGACACTCTGACGAAATTCTTTATATTCTTTCATTGATGAAAATAATTCTTCTTGTTCTGAGGAAAATTCTACCAGCGATAAATTCTAAAAATGTATGGCACAAACTACCGAAAATGTTATATTAATCCTGTTGGAAGTCGCATTCTATTGTGTAGGTTTACTGTTTCTATGTTCATTTGGTTTAAATCCACTTTTAGACCTGCAAGAAAGGTCGCTCCGAATTTACGGCCTAATAGTTATTTTAAAGGACTTAAAACTCTTTAGTTTTCTTTGATGTTTCAACCATATTTTCCATTTTATTTAATAAAGCAAGTAATACCGCTTGCATTTGTAGGTTGCGGAGGCAAGTACACTGTCGCCGATCCTAAAACTATAGTGTTTGCAGGGCAATATAGCTAACATGTAAATTATTTCAAACACATAACATCATCATCTACTCTTATAAATAAACTAAAACATTAATTACAACATTAGCGTGGGTTCATAGGAAAGCACAACATGGTAAACGTTTAAGAAAGAGGAGCGCGGAAACATTTGCCAAGCACGTTTAAACATACAATCTAATAATAAATAAAACATTCTTAATAACAACATCCTAACTTACGAAGCAAAACTTAAAACCAAAGAAAACTGAAAACGTCAATAAGAAGGTCAAAAACACCTCAAAAATAAAAAGAACATTCTGAAACACAAAAAATCTACAGCTGCGACAGTGTAAACACCAACAGAAGCATTGTCATAGTATGCAACTCGGTCAGGCTGACTGCTCTCGGTTGTCGAACCACGGAATTCGCCCAAGAACCCTATTTGTAGTTAGAAATGTAATGATAACTCGATCGATCGATATGATCACATTAAACAAAGAGAAAAAATCCCGTTTTCAAATTTATTTGGAAGACAAATTCCACATTAACAGCTTAACCCATAATTACTAACCAATTTTGAACCGTATCATCCGTTCGCGAAGCTTTAATTTTGAATGTTGCCAATTAGTGTGGTACAGACACGAGTTCGTCGAGCACCCGACTCTTGTTGTCGCTAGACTTAAACAACACAGATCTAAGTAATGTTAACTTACAGACAGTGACACATGGAGTCCAGGTACGCTGTACCATCTCCTCCCTGTAGCCTGATGCGCTTGACGGCGTGCGACCGACGTTGGTGGAGCGGACATTGAGCGCCGACGATGACACATGATCTCGAATCGCATCTTAATATTACCAAACAAAGTTCAATGAAGACATCGCTGCTGCTTCAGAGTTCACAAAGTCCTGTGCCTTACCTTTTCTCGGATACGCATCTCGTAACTACCTCTTTTCAAGAAGATGGCTGGGGTTTCCATTTGATGTTCAGTGGCTGGACAGCAGCAACTTGGCTTTCGAGCAAATGAGTTCAATATCAACCTTAACAACCGAGACATAACTCAATACTATTAACATTATTGGTAAATATCTAAGTGTACTTATATTTATATGCAATGTGTTGACAAGACGAAATAATTTAATGAGGAATCCTCCATGAGTAAACCCACAAAAGAATTTAATTAATGGACCACATCAGAAACGGTTTGACAAAAGCCCTGATCAGTTTCCAATAGCGTCAAACTCGACTAAGAAACGCGGTAATTTCGGTAACTATCTATTCATTAAAATGTAAGATTGCATTTCGATAACCTGAAATTTCATCCTAATCAGGGAAACCAACACGGTCCAATTATGCATAAGTTTGAATACAAAAGGTTGTATTCAAACTCATGCTTATTTGGACCGTGTCAATTGAAAGTGGCTGAATAGTTGGGGAGCTTTCATGATTAAACTCTAGCCCACAATAGCTGTAACCAACACGGCGGCGGCGCAGCGGCGGGCGCATCGACGATATTAACTATGCACACAAAGAACCGGCAGTAATACAGTGCACGCTGATATCGATCGAGTTCGAAGCTTCATTATTTGAAAAATAATTAATACTTCCTATTCAGTCACCCTAATAGCTCAAGCGGTTATTAGTCCGATCGTTGCCCTGTGTAATTTATACTGACATTTTAACAATTTCAGTTTTGCTGTAGTTGTAACTTTTTTTGTCCGAATCGTATTTTTTTAATTTAAATAAATACATCTACAAGTTACGAGCACAGTCACGATTAGTCACGAACTCACGAGCAATCAAATATACATATATGCACTTAGCAAAATTCAAATGCTAATTTCTTTTTAAAAAAAATTGACGAAAGTGATGCAAAAACCTATTTCTTTATTTGTTTTCTATTTTGCCACACGACTGCACCGTGTGAATCGTGTAAAACCTCTAAAATGACTAGAAAGTGAGTTCCCTCATTCTAACCTCAAACCCTGAGGTCTTGCCCCGTGAATCCCGTGATATTCTGGCTAAAGAATACATTCAACCGCAGTGTGCTCGTTGAAAATTATCTTGGATAATGTATAAGCGCTTTACTATCGTTATATCGATTGTGTGGGCAATTATTTGTGAAGATGGTAAAAGGAACTTGTTTTGCTTGTGTTATAATTTTACTAACTGATATTAAAAATATGCTTCGATGTCAAAGATATCTCGATGGTGTTTCGTTAAGCTGCTATTGGGTGAAAGATTCGTTCCACGTGCCGAAAGCAGAGAGCCACTTTTCGTCATCTTTTGATTCCCTTTGTGTCGTGACGTTTCACTTAAATAAAATGGAAAAAGTGAAGTTTGAGATATCAGCTTAAGCTCGAACGTTGATCTTGCGCTGCCCTAGGTCCCACTAAAGTAGATACCGGCTATCTTTATTCGATTTTCTACGACCCTATAATTTATCCGATGAAATTTGGTTAATTACACCTCTGTACTTTTCAAGATGAAAGAAGCCCACGTCAACTCATCATTTATTTTATGGAACGCACTTTTTAATTAATGAAATTTCATGAAACCGCTGGTAGTGCCTGGAGGTCGTCGACTTCGGAATTGGAAATTAATCTGCATAAGCTTAATCAATTAATCAGCGTAAATGTTCCCACCGCTGGAACAGAGGGGGGTAGGCTGTAAGTGCCGGTTAGTAATTTTAGTGTCAAAAATAAAGCATGGTACTTATTTACCAATTATCTTTGACGTCAATGTATTTATTAAAATAACGAAGAACTATTTACGAGTAGATATGACGATTGCAATTTGCGCAGACAAACACGTGCAAATTGCAATCTTCTTTCTTCAATTGTTAATTAGATACTAACACAAGTAATCAGATGGACCTTTGAGTATAAAAGTGCTTTATCTTATCCTATTGAATTTATAAGTTTAGATTTCATGGTTTTCTTTTCATTTAATTTATCATGTTTGTTAGAGAGATTGAATCCGCATGATTGTTATTTTTAATAATGAAGGGTTTCCTTTGAGTAAAATTTGCTATGTCCAGTATTTAGAGTACTATTCCCTCCAGATGAGGTTGAAAAATTCCACCCTGTATATATTTTTTCACAGTAAGGTTTGCAAAACTTTTTTTTTAATTTATACGCAATGAACTATATTTTATATTTTTTTTAAATTTTAGATTCAGTAGTTTCGGAGATCAGGGGCGGGGAATGGTCAATTTTGGTCTTCTTTCATGAATAAAATCAAAACTATTTAGTTCAAAATAATTTCAAAAATATATTTGAGATCCACATAACGAGCCCTTTCATTTGATATGCGACACAGTAAAGTTTACTAAACTCTTTTTATAATTTTTAGGAAATTAAAAAAGAAAGTTTAGCAAACCCATTTTTTATCTTCGGCCAGCTATGTGTGAGCGCGTCAGTAATACCTAAACATTATGTCAAAATTCAAATTCCTACGTTGCAAAGATCTCCAGAAAACCTCAGTCAGTGACGAGCAAAAAGTGATGAAGTAAAGATTTCGTTTTTTTTTTTTGTCTTTTATATTTGGAACCTTTAAATATCAATTCAATCTTATTTGTGACACATGTCGTGCACTATTTTAGCAAAAAGGTATGTGAAGGTCTTTTTTGGCTGAAAACGAGTTATCCCAATAAAATTCAAACATTTCCAAATTTTTACGATTAAATAAAATATGTATATCCCTTTAGAAATTAGCACTCAAGTTAAATGCAAAATCTCTCATTAAAACGTAAATTAATTTCCAAAAAATAACCTCTTTTAAATTAATTTCAAAAAAATTATGAAGAGTATTAAAATTGTTACCGACCTACCGTTTTCCGGTCAAGCCTGCTTCAGAAAAGTTCAAGTTTCCGCCGGGAAAGTCGCGTCGCGGTCGCTCGTCTGCTTAGAACTGACTGGCAGCTATTAGGACGATCACCTTGCACGAGCTTCACGCCGGACTGCAGCGCCCATCAAAGGGAGTATAGCCAACGGCCTACATGTCTATTATTATCAGGGTACGTTTCCAGGATCTCGTGAATAGCGTATGAAGATTCTATTATGTAGCTTTGAAAGTGATCATTTGGCACTTATTGAAAGTGTTACGTAGTTATTATAGTGAATATTTCTGGATATCATTTTGTACTTTTGTTATTAGAAGTATCATTTCGGCGAGTTGCTGGTTTCTTTGTTAAAGGAAACTACTATCTAAAACTAAAATACGGAGCTTTTTAGCGTTTCAGTAGTTAATCGTGTTTTCAACCATTGAAACAGCGTATTTTTTTTACAAGTTTCAATGATATTGTACCTGCAAGTACGTTTAACTGTTTTTTTTAGGGAAACGCAACGTTTTCCTAACAATCACATAGGTACACCAATTGATTCGTCACTAAGGTGAACGAACTATAACCACATTATGTACATGACTTTAGCTTTATTAACTAAATACACAATGTCCGTTAATAAAAACCCGATAATTAATTAAATTATGATAATATTGTGTAAAAATTAATTTTCACAAGAGATAACCACTAATTATTACATATATTGCATGTTTATTACGAATCACGTTTAATTGAGAGTTCAACTAATTAAAATTTACAAACCACAAATTAAATTAAAGCACTTAGCAGTGGTCAAAGCAAATCAATCAACCGGGTATAAATAGAAACTCTGGGCTACTACTGAGAAATTCCTAATAGAACTTTGTCCGACCAGGAATCGAACTCAGGACCTTTAGCTCAGCAGTAGCGCAACCGCTTGCGACTACTAGCCCAAACGAGGCAGGCACTAAGAGCAAAAACGTACCCGTCGTTGAACTGTTGAAATTGAAATATAAGACGTACCATTGTAATGGGGGCTATCGTGTGTGAATTCACCGCTAGAGGCGCTAGTGTAGCGCGAGGGCACCGAAATGTCAGATTTCATAGAAAGTTCACGCGTTGCGTGCTTTTTTATCACGTATTTTACTTATTAGTAATCACGATCTTATTTCTTAGTACGTACTAAGAAATAAGATTGGATTTTACTTCCAAGGAAGTAAAATGATTTTTAAATGTTTCATGATTGCTAATTTTAAGGAGAATATTGGAAATAAATGTATCTGAAGTTTACACTATGTTGTTATCACTACATAGTATAAAACAAAGTCGCTTTCTCTGTCCCTATGTCCCTTTGTATGCTTAAATCTTTGAAACTACGCAACGGATTTTGATGCGGTTTTTTAATAGATAGAGTGATTCAAGAGGAAGGTTTATATGTATAACATTGACCCGTGCGAAGCCGGGGCGGGCCGCTAGTACGTAATAAAATAAACTTTTTATGAAGTTATTGGTACTTTATAGTATAAAATAGAACTATTGACATGACCATAAGCGACAGTGGCGCCACCTGGTGAGCTCAAAAACGATAGCCCTCATTGCAGAACTCAAGCCAGACTAGTGAATAAACCTGCCAAAAGGCTGGGAAAGATATTCTAGTTTGAGAGGTAAGAAATCTCGTTATTCAACACGGAAAACAAATCCAGGCTTCTCAAGACATCCTTGTTTTGCAATATCAAGTCGACCTAAAAGAAAATAATATTTGAGACTTCCAACGGTGATACGTCAACTTTTTATAGAAAGAAAGAAAGAAAAATATTTATTTGGGACAAGCACAGGAACAACAAAAAATAACAATAAAAAAAAGAATCTAAAACTAAATAATAAAAAAGACCTGTGCGAGGCCAAAAAGGCTCCTATCTCAGCATGATGCTGCGATATATGAAAAACAAATACCTACCGCAGCGCTGGTATTCTGATAGGGCCCACTGTGACGTCACGGTCACAACTACGGACACACAATACAATAACACAAAAAATAAAATAACATAATATTCACTTATATAAAATAAACACTGTAAGTATACAAACAAAAATGATTAAATTAAAATATTAATAATAATCGGCTCGGCCGCACCGAACGTTCCGACTTCGCTTGTCTACGCTACAGACTATTGTCGGGTAAGGGACGCGAGCGCAGCGCAGAGGGAGGATACATTTTGGCAACTGGCTGTCAATGTCAAGGTGTTTTTAGAGAAACAACATAAGAAAACAACTTTATCTTTCTATTTCTTATTTACTACTGGATACAAAAGAGAACCTGACACTGCCTTGCAGCTGGAAAAAATGCCTGCAAGGCAGGTACTTACGAGCACGGTATCTCTCGCGTACTGCCAATAAAATAGGCCGCACCGATTTTTGGTCATGAAAGAAAAAGAAAAATAAATAAGAGATGGCTTAGGTTAGTCTGAATTTGAACTTCTAAACAGAATCAACTTTTAATATGTTTACTATGACGTCTTAAAGCACGAGTAATTCCAGTGTGGGACACGAACTGAAAAAGCACCTTGGAAATGAATGGCTAACTTAGCATTGTTTGCGCGACTGCGCTTGTTTAGCATGTAAGCAAAAGATAGCGACATCTTTGACTATACACAACTTTCTCTGGCGACATTTTTGCTTATCAAAGCGAGGTCACTCGCTAATTAATAAATGCAACACTTTATGATACCTAAATACTTAGTTGTTCATTTACTTGTTTAAAAAGAAAACATAAAGAATTAACGCCGAGCATTAAATGAAACATAACATAACAATGCGACTGTTATCCGTGTACTTAATAGAACACCTACATTTCGCCTGTTATGTTTAAATCCCATTTAATAGGCGAGCCTATTGCCATCAACCGGGCTCAAATCCAGACTCCGTAGCTGCTATCGAGAAATTTCTGAAGGAAAAACCCAATAACACTTTGCCCGAATTGGGAATCAAACCCAGGACCTCATCCTCAGCAGTCCCGCTTGTGACCACTGGACCAACGAGGCAGTCTTAACATGAAATGATTTCAAAATTAATACAGGGTGTACAGCCCTCCACAGACTGATGTGAATTCAATATGTCATACTAAGATGACCGGTAAAAGAAATTATTTCAGGAATGTTGTGGGATCCAATAAAGATTTGTTTTATTTACTCCTACGCTATGTATCGTTACCGTGGCAAAACTCGCGTAGCGACCGGCAAGCGCGACGACGATTTCCATGAACTCTGTAGCTAGGCAGGAAGTGAACAGCTGATTTCACGAGTCGTTCGTTAGAGTATTTCAAAACCCAATGCTGGATTTTTGGTTTTAGCCGCATCACTACATAGTATAAAACAAAGTCGCTTCCCGCTGGCCCTATGTATGCTTCTAAATCTTTAAAACTACGCAACGGATTTTGATACTTTTTTTTAAATAGATAGAGTGATTCAAGAGGAAGGTTTAAGTGTATGACATTGCACCCGTGCGAAGCCGGGGCGGGTCGCTAGTTATTTAAATGGAAAGCTGCGCAAAGGGAATGTAATTTTACATTGAAATATAGGAATAGTACTTAACTGAAAAAACTCTCACCGCCTGCCTCCACCTAGCTGCAATTCAATTACTGCAATTTAATTGAATTTATTATTTTCTTAAAACAATTTATAATTCAAATCTCCTGGTTACCAATAAACTAACGTTTTTTATTTGCGATTAAAACTTTCACTGAACGCTACCGGTTTTTACATGTTCACAGCTCCAATCATCATTCTTCTGTTCTTATCTCAATTTATTTCGGGTTGGCGCATGTCTTCTTCCATTCTTCTCTATTTGGCTTCTTTTTCTTCCCTTTCTAGCCATATAATTTTTCACACATTCCATCCATCATTGCTTTCGTCTCTCTACTCTCATAGCCATCCACATTATGTGTGCTATTTTATCCGTTTGCATTTTGTACCGTCAAAGCGGAAGGCCTGTCAAAACGGCGTCAGAGCGTCGAGCCGAGCCACATCAGTTGCAACTGTTGAAAGCCCTGTCACGAAGGTCCGCACTCGTTTTTGTAAACTGTGAAGCAATTCGAACAGTGTTTTTCGGTATTTTAACTAAATCAGGTGATGATAAAAACTTACTGTCTAATCTAAACAAACTTCTAAAATTGACAAAATTCGGAATCAGTTTTCTTTCCCGTTTAATTTGTCCATCGGTGGGAACCCTTTTTGCGGTTTTTCTAAATACTGCCATGAACTGATCGTGATGTGTCGCAATCGTGTGTACTTAACCTGATTAAGGCTGCCAAGTCTGTGGCCTGCAGCTAAAGTATATTGAAAGCTCGCAGTTTAACCCCGTCCTTAAAATATATCCATATCGACGGCAGAAATGCTGTAAGGGGCATTGAGATCACTGATTGAATAGAAACTCTATGTTCAGCGCCGGAAGTCGAAAGTCTAACAGCATTTCAGGTATCGGCTGCCTATATAACTAGTCAGTTAATTAAGTCATGGTGTGTATACATGACTAATGACGATGCGCCGTTTGGTACTAATACGTTTGTCGCGCCGCACTGTGTCTCTAACAAAATGAGCTGGATAAGACAGGGACACATCTCCTCAGGTAAGCAATTAGTAACATACTTTGCGATAATACGATTAGTACAGGAATTTTCATTAATAAGTACACTAACTAGACTGTTCGAAAAAAAAATTTTGTCTTCGAATAATTCTAATCCTTATGCAGTGCTGGTCCGCGTCCTAAGATTAGGCGGTTGTAGGTTCGAGCCCAAGAAGGCTTTTTATTTTGTGTAAGTTTTTGTATAATTGCTGCTCTTAAATGGTGAAGAAACAAGTCGTGAGAACCATCGGCCGGAGTGGTGGATTGTAATCCATTCCTTTTTAAAGACTAATCATATAATTTTCATTCCTAAATCATAGGGCAGGAGCCGTGTTAAATTTTTGGAGACCCTCAAAAATTTCTGCTCAAGACGATGATGCCTTTTACATTTTTTCAAAAAATAATCACACCTACTTTTTAACCACCTTTTTACCTTTTTTTTTTAATTTATTTTAATTCGAATTCATCTGACTAGTCTACATAAATGCTACTAACTTAGTCTTAAGATAATGAATTTGTTACTAACAAAATATGGACATTATCTAGTCTGAAATAAACATTTTTTTTTTCTTGCCTTGTTTCCTGGGATCCGAATAAAATTTTTAATTTGGAGGATTATTCTGTTTTTACTTGTACGCCATGGTGAGGTAAATGAATTGAAGTGTTCAAAGGGTTAAAATGTTACTCTTTACAATTTCTGCGGTATAAATATAAATTCAGTAATTCGAGCGAGAGCACAATGGTTCATTATAGTTTTATTTTATTCCCTTTAACGAAGTCAACAGCAGTTAGTCCTGATTGTAATTCATTAAGTTCATTGTTTTATCGAAAAACACGCAGTTTTTTTTAGCACGTTTTTTTTAGCTTCACATGAGGCTGTCTATAAAAAAACATCGAAATTTTTGACCCATTTCCCGGCTTCCGATTGAGCTGAAATTTTGCATACAAATTTAGTTTGAATGACAATGCATGGTTAGTTAGACTTCATTTTATTCTAAATCCAATATGGCGGACTCGCAAAGACGGTTGGACTAGTTATTTTTATGCATTCCCATGATGTGGGTATCAAATGAAAGGGTTTGCTGAGAAGAATACGAGAAGTAAATGACGTCACTCTAAAGCGTGTTGTTGTGTTTTTTTTTTGATCTATAATATTGTTTATGACGAAGTGGAAAACCCTTTGTTGGACACACCACACGCAAACACTGTTATTAAACATATTCCCGATAGAGCTCCGGACAGCACACTCTGAGAGATATAATACTGAATTATCTGTCAGTTTCCTGTGTCTGCAATCAGTTCGCGATCTGTCCGTACCCTTTGCACCGTCCCTTTAGATTTTCAAACGTCCGGATTTTGTCCGGCCTTGCTATTAGACCGGATTTTACAACTTAGTTTTTTTTTTAATGAAAATTAAAGTAATGTGAATACTGATGAAAGAAAGAATAAAAGTTAATCGTTCTGATTTTTTTTGCGTACGGCCTGCTTCACAGGGTTTTTTTTTTTAATTTGGAAGCTAGTCTGTAACAACGTAAAAGTAATTACTCGAGTTTAAATAATTACCTATGCAAACATTTTTATGCAATCGACAAGAATTTAAACACTCAAGAAATCACTTTGGCTTGTTTATAGATACGGGTTTAAGGTTCTTCGCCCATCGCGACTTTTTGTAGCGATGATGTCGCGCGTTTTTCAATGAGGGCTATCGTTTTTGAGCTCACCAGGTGGCGCCACTGTCGCGTAAGATTATGTCAATAATTATATTTTATACTTTACAGTATCAATAACTTCATAAAAAGTTCATTTAATTACGTATAACAACATAGTACACTATGTTGTTATACGTAATTAAATGAACTTCAGATTCAGATACATTTATTTACAATATTCTCCCTAAAATTAGCAAGCACGAAACATTTAAAAATCATTTTACCTCCAAGTACTAAGAAATAAGATCCTAAGTTGCTATTTAAAATCTGAATTAATCACGAATAGCTCAATCTAGACCACAATCGTGAATATTAGTAAAAATACGTGATAAAAAAGCACGCAACTTGTAAACTTTCTATGAAATCTGACATTTTGGTGGCCTCGCTCTACACTAGCGCCTCTAGCGGCAAATTCACACGCGATAGCCCCCCTTCGGGCTAACATAGCAAAGGCCGGCAAAATCGCAAGTTTACATTATCTTTTGCCGTCCAGCTGTGTCGGAGTGTTACCGAAGCAGCCCGACCTGCACATGTGTATGACAATCTAATCTACTAAAAGCTTATAGTAAGACCGACGCAGCGATTGAATAACCGCCCAAGTCATAAGCGGTAGCGGGCTTAGGACTGTGGCTTAGAAAGATAGTGGCTTCTTTTACAAAGAAGTTGTTAAAAGATGATGTTTTTAGTTAGTATTGAATTTTAAAAGTGATGAATTCCAGCCAAAATTTAATAAAATTTATTTGTTTTCGACTTTTAATTAGTATTTTTATTAATAAGGAATCTTTGGTTGTCTTTTTTAAATGATATTAATAAATGTCACATATGAACATAACAGATTTATCTATATTAAACCGGTTAGTCTTTAAAATAGAACCAATTTTTGACATATTTTCTTAATGATAAGATGGAATTTCCGATGAATATGGAAGTTGTTTTCTAATAATAAGTGTTGTCAATCTCAAACCGAAGACTAAACAATATGAAAGGTGTCGCCCACTGCTAATCTAAGAAGACACCTATCCGATATATTGTTTCAATGACAAGATGGAATTTCTCATAAATATAGAAGTTGTTTTTAATACTAATTGTTGCCAATTTCAATCCGAAGACTAAACAATAACAAATGTGCCGCCCACTGCTTATGTAGGAAGACACCTATCCGACATATATTTTTAATGATAAGATGGAATTTCCCATAAATATAGAAGTTGTTTTTAATACTAATTGTTGCCAATTTCAATCCGAAGACTAAACAATAACAAATGTGCCGCCCACTGCTTATGTAGGAAGACACCTATCCGACATATATTTTTAATGATAAGATGGAGTTTCCCATAAATATAGAAGTTGTTTTTAATACTAATTGTTGCCAATTTCAATCCGAAGACTAAACAATAACAAATGTGCCGCCTACTGCTTATGTAAGAAGACACCTGTCCGACATATTTTCGTAATGATAAGATGGAATTTCCGATAAATATAGAAGTTGTTTTTTAATACTAATGGTTGCCAATCTCAATCCGAAGACTAAACAATAACAAATGTGCCGCCCACTGTAAGAAGACACCTATCTAACATATTTTCGTAATGATAAGATGGAATTTCCGATAAATATAAAAGCTTTTTTTAATACTAATTGTCGCCAATCTCAATCCGAAGACTAAACAATAACAAATATGTCACCCACTGCTGATGTAAGAAGACACCTACCCAACATATTTTCGTAATGATAAGATGGAATTTCCGATAAATATAGAAGTTGTTATTTAATACTAATTATTGCCAATCTCAATACAAAGAATAAACAATAACAAATGTGCCGCCCACTGCTGATGTAGGAAGACACCTTTCCGTCTAGCTATAGCATAAAAATAGTGGGTACAAATTAATACTTATGTTTCTACGAAAGTCTTTGCCCTCCAACATACGCACCACCATTTAAAAACAAGGTATCTGTTTCAAAAATCCAGGCATATATTATTTTTGTTTGATGTATTTGGACAAAGGTCGAAACATTGACTGTAGTCAAATGCAATTAACCGTTCAAAAACACAGGGCTGTTAATACAGGAATAAATTTAGAAATCTATTTAAACATCAGTACTGCAGGTATCGAATTTTCCCGGAAGTAAGGATTTTAAAAATACAAAGCTTTGACGTAGTATTTAAACATCAGTACTGCAGCTAAGGAATTTTCCCGGAAGTAAGTATTTTAAAAATACAAAGTATTGGCGTAGTTTGACGTTCACCATATTGAAAGAGACCGGATGTGTTGGGCGCTCGTTTTTAGCGTTCCGTTCCGTAGCCCAATGCATAAAAACGGAACCCTTATAGATTCGTCATGGCTGTCTGTCTGTCCGTGTATGTCACAGCCACTTTATTCCGAAACTATAAGACTACACAGTTGAAACTTGGTAGGTAAATGTAATCTGTGAACCGTTTTACGATATTTATACAAAAATTAAAAGATTAGGGGGAGTTCCTTGAAACCTCCTTGAACATTGATTGAAACCAAAAAAAAAAATCGTGAAACCTCTAAGTGCAGAGGGGGGGTCTTTAGGTTTAGATATTGAGGTTTTTAAAACCATTTTTTCTCAAAAGTCATCCGTTTGGAAGACAGCCACTTCCAAAATGGTAAAATGTGCCCCCCCCCCTAGTTTCTAAAGTAAAAGGAGGAAAATTCTGTAAAAATTAGGATTGTAGAACGTAAAAAAACTTTCAACGAAAATTATTTGAATAAGATTTGATGTTTAGTTTTTGGGATATGGGACTTTTTCATTAAACTGTTTTTACATACTATGAAAACCAAATTTAGTTTTGCTGTTGTATGTAATACAATACAACATATGAATGAGCCTTCAAACTATTTTTATTATATTGTTTGGTGCTACGGAACCCTGTGTGCATGTGAGTACGACTCGCACTTGGCCGGTATTTATATTTCGATGGTTGGACGCCAGCGATACACATAAGTAAATGAAGCTGACCTATGGAGCCCGTTGTTAATGAATCTGACGTATGCGTCAGATTCATTTTTTTTTGCATTATTGCCTTTCTGTTCATACATTTTTGACATAACAGAGGTTTTAAAAGTACTCAAGTATAGCCCAAAAATGTCACTTTCGTGAGAGAACAAGGGGTTATATTTCGGGCTGCTACTTGAGCAATTACTGATGTAAAATTAAAAATCCAATAACATTTTTCATAATAATAATACAATAATTGAACAAGATGTCACAATATGCAGTTTGGCAGATGTCACATGTCTTC
Source organism: Eugnorisma glareosa (assembly GCA_947578425.1). NCBI lineage: Eukaryota > Metazoa > Arthropoda > Insecta > Lepidoptera > Noctuidae > Eugnorisma > Eugnorisma glareosa. Next base: position 44,357,707 of record OX387957.1, read on the forward strand.
AATTTTCTTGTTTCCTTACGATATTTTCCTTCAACATTTTTAGAGCCGAAACTCAATTAATTACACAAAGTACCTGGTTCGAAACCTCGACCGATGTTTAATTTAGGGCAATCCAATGTGATACGCATATGTCGAAAATCAAACAATAATGCTGCGGCCACACTGCCGCGATAACGCGTAGATTTGCGCTGTCGCGACAAGTAAGGCCAAGCTATTCGTTCTATAGCGAATTTACATCGCGAACACGAATGCCCTTCGCGCCGCTGTCGGTAAATTGACGCACATCAAAGGGTCTTATCGCGACCAAGTTCGTGCGGTTGGCTACCACTGGCGCCGAACGCACGAATTTTTAGTTGTGTAGTGCATCGACAGATTCGTGATAATTATTATGGATTGGAGTAATGAGTCTCTCATAGGAAATTATTGGAATATATATTAGGATTCATAGGAAATTATGAATCTGAACCAATTTTGTAGAATCCCACTTTTATTTATTTTATTCAGATAATAAAGATGCAGTAACCAATAAAATTTTGCATTCAGGAAAGCAATTATTTATTATAGCACAACCTCTTCCATTTTTCCGTGAAAATGAATTATCGCGACGTTCCGAAGTTTTTTTCCAATGTGTTCAAACACTTCGTCGTAGATCGAACACGAAATTTATCACGACAACGCGACGCGAACTATCGCCCGATAATGTAGCCGTAGCATAAGAGCGAAAGCTGTTGTGCTGATTGAATCATGGAGTTCATTCATGTGGAACAAATTCGTGTGTCCATTCACCAATTGCCAATTACAAAACATGCCTGGTGTTTATCGATAAAACGCTCGTTACATCAAAAGCTCTATGATTGATTAAAATAGAGCTGATAACGCACTACAACCTGCAGTGAGGTATTCTGGATTAATTTTAGGTAGAGTTCGTCAGAGAAAATCTACTGGTCTTGCACCTAAAGTCGAGTTTTCCGAAAATTTCACCAGTCTAGTTATGACCCCTAGAGCCTAAATCAACCGCCGGATAAAAAGTTTATGTACATAGAAACTCCCATTAAAATAGATGGACAAATTTTAACACATCGTATACGATACGTATGTAAATGTATGTTGGTATGTACAGGGGGCGACAAGCTAAATTTAGTCACACTCTACAGGTCGTAAAAATGCATCGATTTCTTTCAAACTTGGCCATACAATCAAAAGGGTCAAAACTTCGGTTAAGTTCGTGAATTGGCGGAATCAGTTTTTTGGCCATAACTTTTTTCCTATGGAAAATTTTCTCATTTCGAGTAAGAATATGGATCACTTTTAAATTTAAACTTTTTGATGCTACCCCTAACTTAGGGAGGGGGTTGAAATATCCAATTTTATTTTTTTAATTACCTATGTCTCCGAAACGGTAAACATTTTTAGAGTCGCAAATTATTTTTTTTGATAGCAAATTGTTTACTCTACAATTTCTACTTTTAAAGTTTAGCGATAAAACTTACAATTTTCAAAATAAAAAATTATAACTGAAACATTTGGTTGAAAAAAATAAGGGTGGAAACTTCTTCGAAATCTACCTCCTCCTGCGGCTTGCCGAAGAGATTTTTTTACAATAGACCCCTAAAAATTTTTATGCTTTCCTTTATCCATACTCTTTTAAAAACAGCCAAGTCCAAGCCAGAATTAGATATAATGTTTATTCACACAATATATCAATTTATATTTAAATTTTATCGTAGATGATATTCAAGACACGGACAGGACACTTCGTTTTTATAAAAATATACCACATAGTAAAAATAGCTAAGTCAGGGGCCTATGGGCAGCACAAAACACTGACACCAGGCTAGGCACTAACCACACGATAAAGATGAAGAAATGAAAGAATTACATTTTTGTCTACAATTTATTTCTGAGTTCAAATTAAGTTCACATATCTTTTACTCGTATTATTTTCCTTTCCATAAGAACGAAATTCTATAAAAAAAAAAGCAAAATAAACACCAAGCTGCAATATAGCAATACAGCCTGCACCTTGCAGTCGAGGTCGCGGCTTAGCGAAGGGTCCACAAGCCTACATACATACTAATCTATAATAATATTATAAAGAGGTAAAATTTGTTTGTAAGTTTGTACGTAAGGGGTAATCTCTGGATCTACTGAACCGATTTTGAAAATTCTTTCACTAATAGGTTGCTACATTATCCCTGAGTGCCATAGGCTATATTTACAACGTGCCCGTGGAATTCTTTTCGACCAACACGCGAGCCAAGCCGCGAGCAACAGCTAGTACCTACATAAAATTAATGAACCACGCGTGTACAAGGGAGACTAAACGGTTCCATTCTCAGAATCAGTCTATGTCGAAAGTCAGAAGTTCTATTCTGCACGTATCGTTTAGTCGCTATAGTGTATTCTCTGGCTAAAATGAACCGCGCCGCCGCGCGCCGTTCTATCGCTGCGTGACAGAGTAGGTAAAACTTTTAAATTGTGATGCAAGTACGAACTGTAGTTTATTTAACTTTCCCAGATAGTACAACAATTTTCATCCATTAATAACTGCACTATCAAATTATCAAACATTTTAATTCTTAGTAGACCGAAAATTGTGTCTAAAGTTTTTCAACACTTTCAAGTCACAGGAAAAATTAAGTAAGTGACAGAAAATCTTCAATTTTTCCGTTTGGTCCCAATTTTTCTTTCTTTATTCATATTCGTCTACTAGTAGATAATTTCTGAAGGAATTAATTACACCTTAAGTCACTGCATCGCACAGAAGTGTTAACAAAAACAGTTTTAACTAAATAATTTCTTGGATTCTTGCATTATTATTTATAGGAATTTACTGAAAAATCTCATAAGATTTGTACGAGTTAGTGTTTTTATTTTCCGATCATATTTTTCAAACTTGAAAAAAGTTTCCGTTTTTAGCAAACACTAATAAAACAATAAGTGAGTTTTCAATTTGGTTTTACGGTTTTCAGTGTCTGAAATAAGTTTCAGCTATTTTTTCGAAAACTTATCATAATTAAAACTATCCTGGTAAAGTTAAGTTTTAAAACTTATTTGGAGAGCTAAAACGAAATAAAATAAAAAAGATTTTTTTAATAGTAGTGAAGGGTAGACTTACCTGTATATCCAGGCTGGCTAGAGGGGGCGAGGGGCGTACTAAGTACCAGAGGGTAGGACCGGTTTACGTTGAGGTCTACTCGCGCCAGAGCCTCGAAACGAACTGAACGAGTGGGCTACAGACTCTGGCGTTCGTTGCTTTGCCGCACGCATGCGTACGTCCCGTGTGCCCGTGCGGTTTAACCGGGAATAGGCTTCTGGTTCTGCCGGTCTGATTTCGTAACTACTGTAACAATGCCGGATAATTCACGTGGCCTAAACCGTGCACCATGTAACTTAATGCTGCACTGTTTGTGTGGATCATAATTATTTACTGCCTCGTTGGTCGCAATCGCGACTGCTGAGTATGAGGTCCTGGGTTCGGTTCCCGGGTCGGGCAAATTGTCACTGGGTTTTCCATGAGCAATTTCTCAGTAGCAGCAACGGAGTCTGGATTTTTGCCCCATTACATGGCACTTAAACATAACTGACGAAATGTTGGTGTAATATTAGGTACTTACATTTCTGCCTATCCCTTCGGGATTACAGTCGTGATGCTATGTTATAATTTTGAGAAAACCGTAATAGTTACTTTACTAAGTTTATTTTTGAAAACATTCGGTCTGGCGCCGCCATCGCGTAAGCATACGTTCCGTCAGAGTGATGTTATGTGATTATTCCATCAATTTAATCATTTCAATTCCATCATGGATCAATTTGGGACCAAGCAAGCAGAAAACTGGGAGAAATTTACTGACAGTCGTCACTTAGCTTGGAAAATACACTTACAATATACATCCAATATACATAAATGCATCCTAACACCTATATGGGCCTATGGTATAGAGCTGTGGGGATCGGCAAACTATTAAAATACTACAACGCTTCCAAAATAAAGCACTGAAAACCTTGAGCAGCGCACCATGGTTCATAAGGAACATTGAAGTACATGAGTGCCTACAAATACCAACTATTAAGGAAGTTGTAGAAAAGTCATATGAGACTTACAAGCAAAGACTCCAGCGACATAAAAATGAACTTGCTGTGACACTATTCAGACGAAGACGGAAACCTCAGACACTACCTGGCGACTTAAAAAAAAAAACGAATAGCGTCCGTCTGATTATCATTGATACATAACGAGATGGACATAGGCCTGCCTCAAAGAGGGGTTTTACCATAATAGCCACGCTAGGCAGGCCTTTTGGGGAGGCCTATGTCCAGCAGTGGACGTCTTTCGGCTGAAATGATGATGCGAAGAATGTCAAACCGCCAACAAGCAACATCAAATCCGATTAAAGCCTAGGGCTGATTGCAGAATACCCAGCGGTTTTCCCAAACAGCTTATTATGGAGCTTAAATAATGTTTATAGCTTGAACTAAATAGCTTTATTGAACCCGGATTTTCTATCGCCATCAGTCCCTCGACTTAACTTTTTTCTTGTTTCTAAACTTCATCTAGTGATTGGAAACTTTACTCAGGGCCGGAACGCATTTATTGTGCCTCTGGTAAATTGGCAAGCTTGTTAGGAGAGGATTTTTTATTATGGATGAGCTAGAAAATAAATCAAGCTTTTTTTTAAGTTTGGTTTTTAGATCGCTGCTGTCGGTCCCCAGACTTGTTCAAGGCGATAGCAATGGTAGGACCTATTAATATTGAAAAGCTAGGTCATAAAGATTTTTATCCAGGCATTTCCAAGAGATGACATTCACGGATTTAGTTTCGTTTCTACCCCGGTTGCATTAGCCTGTCTATCGAGGTTCAATGAACTTCGATGAACTGTAATGTCAATGATATGCCTTGTAATTGGTTGCTAATTGGGTCAGAAATAATTTGAGATAACGCGCTATGTATACGGTTATCACATAGATAGTATATCAATCTAAATTGTAAGAAAAACAACAGTCTAAATTGAAACAAAACAATCTAAATTGAAAAAACAACAGTCTTAATTGAAAAATTTCTATAGAGCTACACTTTTCATCGGTAATTTTTTTTTTAAATGCTGTTGCCTACAAAAGTGCAACACCTACACGGTCAAAATGTATGTATGTGTGGCGGTGAAAAATTTCTATGTAGGGAGATTTAGAATCATGTAGTTACAGTATAACCGTTCTCGCGTCGTCGGTGTCCCTTCGCAACCTGTATGTAAAACACCCTAAGACATAGAGTAATTGAAACCTATTTACTAATGAAACTATGTATATAGCTGAATGCAACACTAAAAGCCCTCTCCCCCGAGCATTAGGTAACGTAATACTTGTACATAAAAGATGAACTTGAAATAGAATTCTGAAAAATTGTCTACTAACTAACGTTTTTTTTTAACATTAATTTGATAGTTCACTTTTGTATATCGGTGATAACACTGGTAACACTTTGACTTTAACCTGACGCAGTGTAGTATGGGTTAAAGTATGAAATTGCCGATTTGTATGGATGATGTTGTGATGGATGATGAAAAGTGATATTTCCATACTAACATTTTTTTAATTTTCTTGGAAACGTCTGAACCGATTATGTATGATGCAATTGCAATAGTTAGATCGAAAAAAGCTACGTTGCACTGCGTATCTTAAATTGTCAAAACACAGTCTTTGACAAAAATATACCTAGTTGAAGTCAATGAGGTTATGTAAATATAACATCATTGGTTGAAGTCACACTATCCTATGAGGTAATATGCAACTACTACTATGGTTTTTAAACTCTAAAAAGTACGTCATTTAACAACGAATCCAATAAAAATGGAATTAGGAAAAAATGTAACCATACGTCAAAGTATCAAACAGAACAAAATGTGAGAAAAACACGGCAATTTCATAGTTAAAGACTTATTACGAGGCTAACTTAATTATACTAGTTTCGGCAGCACTGACTTGAAACATAAATATTAAACAAACAATGAACATTAAGGGTGTAACAAGACCCTTCACGAAGCCGAAAGGTACTTGTTCTCCCTGTCATTGCGATATTTTTTTTTGTTCAAGACCATACCTGGGAACCTTCTAGTTACGAAGATATTGGGGATCGAAGTTCCAACTTTTTGACAAGTCTTTTTTAAATACATATTTTTAACGTAGGATTTTTACTGTAAACACCTCCACGACCCCCGTTCTATTCAATCCATCCATCAGCACAATGTTTTGAGAGCGTTACATTGAGTCCTACGGTAAAACGTGATTTTTTAACACCAAAAAAAATTATCGTTTCCCAGCAATAATTTTTGCGTAAAGTTCTTAGTTTGATGTACATAATGCTTGGTTGACGGGTTTGTTAAGGGTCTTGTCACACACCTGTAGGTCTTTGACAGTCGTTACAGGTAGTCAGTGGCCCGAAACCAGTGGCCAGTCTTTGCAAAGGGGTATTGTATTACCCAGTGCCAACTGGGTTGTGGAGGTCAGATACGCAGTTGCTTCATGTAAAATACTGGTATTCAGCTGCATCCTGTTAGACTAGAAGCCGACCCTAACATAGTTGGGAAAAGGCTAGGCTGCTGTGATAGAGGCTGGAGAGGTGCAAAGGAAAAGTTTTTAAAAACAACCTCTCAATGGCATAAATGAATTTGAAGTTGGCACGTGAATGAACGAAGTCTCAAAACAATACTGTTATATACGCTTTGGAAGGTACACTGAAACCTAGAGTTTTCGTTCAATTACAAACTATGCTAGCAGTAGGGAGATTTTCAGGTAATGCATCGCTACCTCAGAGAGATTGGCTCTTTGGCTCTCAATAGTACGTCGATTAGATATGAGCGCCACGCCGCCCGCTGACCGCAAGCCGACCGGCCCTGTCAGTTTCAACTTTCAACCTAGCACTTTGACGGAACACATGTTTGCACGATGGCGGCGCCAGACGTAGCAACACGACTGTAATCCCTGAAGATTGGAAGGCAGAGGTGTACCTAATAGTACACCCACATTTCACCAGTTATGGTTAAGTCCCGTGTAATAGGGGGCGAGCCTATTGCCATCAACTGGGTTTACATCCAGACTCCGTGGCTGCTACTGAGAAATTCCTGATGGAAAAACCTAATAACACTGCTCGACCCGGGAACGCGCACGCAAATGCAAGCAAACTAAGCTATAAGCCAATATTGCAGGAAGATAGAAAGAGATATCAATGAATGCCTAAGGCCCGTTTTCACCAACACTAAGGGATACCTAACTCAATGCATAAGCCCGCTTTCAACAACACTAAAGGATACCTAACTAAATGCCTAACGCCGTTTTGACAACACTAAGAGAAACCTGATTGCCCGTTTAATGGAAAGAACGGGAATTACCAGAACACCCCGGGTACCCGGTTTTGGATAGAACCCGAAACTGAAAAAACCGCCACTTTTTGCAAAATTATGTCGTTCTAAATGAATTTTGACCCTGATTCTCCGTAGTACTATCGAACTCCCGACTCTGTTACACTATCGAAGCCCTATTACGTTTTATGATGGGATGTTAAAAATAAAATGAGAAGTGTGAACGATGATGTTTAATGTTAGGCTAAGCTACGAATAATGACACGGTGGAGCACACTGTGCAGGTCTGCTCCGCTTGGGCCCGCCGTGTCCTCGTAGCGGCAATCGGCGGCGGCGACCTCTCGCGTCCGGCCCTGGTTCAATCCATGGTCCGGAGCGAGAGGGAATGGGACGCCGTCACCTCCTTCTGCTAAGCAGTCATGCTAGAGAAGAAGGTGGCAGGACGTGAGAGGGAGAGAGCCTCACGTCTCAGCCGCCGTGGGAGACGCACCGGGCGTCGGGGGCCACGTGGTGGCCCCCGGCCACCGTAGGCGCGGGCCTGTGGACGGTGAGCTATGGGCTAGCTCGCCGTCCGTCCGTCTTATGACGACAGGCCGTGTCGACGTCGCGGTCGTGTTCCACGCGCGCCTCAAAGAGAGTCAGCAAACAGGAAGGGGTCCGTAAGGACCGACGCCTGCCAGGGTTGCGGGACTGTTCGAAAGAGATACCGCGGCCATGGAACACAAAGGGCAAAGGAAGGAACATGGATGGGTTTTAGTCAGTAAAAGTCTGACACTCCCTCCTGCTCAGCCCAGAGCGGGAGGGGTTATTTGATGATTTCCAATCGGTAAAAAAAAAAAAAGCTACGAATAATGAATAAAATATACTATCACGAAGTAGCTTAGTCCTTTAGGGTTATAATCGCCAAAATCTGAAAGAAAAACGTGCGAAATTTTCGCGGGTTTTTTCGATTTTAGACTAAGTTGCGTTCGGCGCTCGAGGTCATATACTTTGATTATTCATTGGGCCAACATTATAAACAAGTCTGCAAAAAATCAGAACTACCGGATTTGACGCAAATTCTGATGTATTAAGTAACTGGTCTAAATACTTTTCCTTTCTTTATAATTATTTTCTTGATATAATTATCCTAAATATCATATCACTATTTATTATTAATGATTTTATTTCACAATAGTAACAAAGAAATCTACAAACAAATGTAAAAAAAAAATGTTTTTTTGATATTTAAACCAATGGTTGTTTGTTGACAAACACGTCTTTCTCGGTCATATTAAGTTATATTCGATTTTATTCGACGGCCCAGATACTTAGAATAACTGCTAGACCTAATCTTGTTTCCGCTCCGCCTAACCTAGTTTCTCAAGTTCAGTCTATTGTTAAGCACATCACTTAGTCTGATAGGGTTTATTGGCGAATGCATGCCGCTAATAGAAAATCGTTTAAACAGATACATGTTCTAATTATACGAGGTCAAAATGGAGAAGAAGAGAAGGAATAAACTTGGTTTCATCAGATTATTTCTCTGTAATGAAACTCTAGCCAAAGGGGGTTACTATGGCTCTTTAGTAACAGGAGCAATTAAAGTGTGGGAAAGAGACAGAGCTATACAGGTAGACGTCATGGTAGGCCACCTGGAAGTCCTGGGGAGAGGCCTAGCAGGGAAATGGTATAAGCTAACAGTACCTAACAGTAATTAAACGTTAACAAAGTATAAGGCACACACACACAAGCAAGTACAAAAGTATGACGGCACGGTTGCCGGAGTGGCTGATCATTATAGGCAACTGCGCTACGTGTTGCGGGTTGGATCCATAGACATAGAGCATGGACTGAGCCTTCCCTAGCCAAATGTCAAATCAAATTGATCATGAAGTGCGAGAGAGACAAAGCAATGGAGCGGCCACGGTTTGCCCTAGGTATTGGCCGCATCATCGCTCTGTCTCTTTCTACAGAGTGGTCACTTTTTTGACTTACGGTCAGTGCATTCTCTATATCTATGGTTTTTGATCCCCGCACGGAACAAATAATGTATGACCTACAGATAGTTGTTCCGGGTCTGGCTGTTTGTGTATGTGAGTTTAAATGTTTGTAAACGCACCCACGACACAGGAGTAATTCCTAGTGTGAAGCAACACTTTTTTCTTTATTATTAAGCCCATTAAGTTTAATATCACCTAAAACCAAGAAATTGGAAAACATGCGACGGCACATTCGTTCACGGTCACCGACGCGGAAACGGTTACCGCGTATTCAGTACATCATTCTGAGCCCAAACAAAATTTTCATCGGTAATTAAATAACAACCGTTCAAAATGTTGACCGTGTAGGTATTAATTGCTATATAATTGTGTATGTTACCGACCAAACCTGATTTCAGGCCAAACTAGTTTGTCAGAGCCCAAACTAGGGATCATAGAGCACCCCAACTAAATGAGTTAGGTTGGGTTACATTGGTGACCAACCACGCGCGAGCAGAGCGAGCGTAGCGAACGGTGCCGCGGCAGCGGCCTGCGAGCGCTACATCCAAGTTGGGCGCAGTTTAATTGCTTTGTTTGGGTTAGTGTGTCCTGATAAAATAGACCAGTAAACCGGTTTGGCCTAGGACAAACTAGTTTGGCCTGAAATCGGGTTGGCCGGTAACATATACATTTAATTGCGTGTGACTGTAAACATCTTATACGTTTCAACACGTGATTGCACGTAATACATGCAAGTGAGACCATTATACTTATACACAATACACATAGCTGTTAATCCGCCTCGCAACAAATTACGCCAGGATGTCTCTATTTATGTGAGCACGCTATTTCTTTCGACCCAACAATTGTTCACACGGATCGGCACTCAACATATTACAGTCAAGAATACAGTTCCAAAATGGACTAGTTAAATTTTCTTCCACTACTTTATGGAAAATATTGAAAAATTGTAGATTAAAATGGCATCAAGCCTTCAGGGCGGCCGTCAAACCATTAGCTATTAACTCCGCTGACAATTTAACTAAAATGGCCCTTATTCCTTTATAAAGGCAATTTTAAATCCGTGAGCTTTTTTTTTTGAGAAAATTTTAGGTCTTATTGATGACTTGGACAACCCTATATGAAGACGTATGGAAGACAATGCTCTGTTCATTTGAAAAAAAAACAATAATCGAAGAACATATTATTAGCAATTCGTACTGTCTAGTTCAGAATCAGAAATCATTTATTTGCCATGAATGGTGGGGAAAAACAAAAGGTGTGGTAGTTGTCACACTTATCTCTAAATTACATATTTAGCAGGCTTTCATGAAGGCCATTCCGCAGCCACTAGCAAAAAGAAAACATCTGGGGAAATAAAGGGGAATAAAAAAAAAAATACACGCTAGGGTGTACCGGAGCGCGTATGTCGAAAAACTGCAGGTGTGCCTGACAGGTGCGCAAGCCTGTCAGGTACACCCTAGTGTGATTGGCTACCTTAATGGTCGTCGAAGTACCCTTAAGGAAGACGAAAGGTACTTGTTCTCCCCGTGATTACGATCATTTTTTGTTATAGACCATACCTGCTTGGGAACCTTCTAGTTACGGAGTCATTGGTGGTCAAAGTTCCAAATCTTTCACAAGTTTTTTTTAGATCCATGTTTTTAATGGTACACCTCTAAATACCTCCACGACCCCAATGCTATTCCATGCATCCCTCAGCACAATGTTTTGATTGCGTTACAGTAAGTCCTACAGTAGAACGTGATTTTTCACCCCAAAAACAAGTAGGTAGTTTCCCAGCAATAATTTTTACGTAGTGTCACTTAGTTTGATGTACAGAATGCTTGGTTGACGGCTTCGTGAAGGGTCCTGTTACACCCCGTATGTAAACAAAAGACGTGCGTCTAGTAAGGCTCACTTTTCCACATTTTCTCAAATGCATCCCTTTACATACGACCGGTAAGTCATTCATGGAAAGAGGCTAAAACACTGTACTGGCACTTAACGTCACAAATTCGCAAGCTTTGCTATATACAACCTTTTAGCGGAAATGCAATTACCTACTTGTGCGGAAATCATATCAATATCAGTCGTCGAGTTTCTTAGTTCCAGAGTAGCACCATATAAACCAGGTCAAATTTAATTAGCTAGTGTAACTCGACTCATGTTGGGTAAAGGCTGCAGAACAGATTTTGAAAGGCACTTGTCCTGTCTATGGTGTTCCGCTTATTTTTGACTGTATTGTTAATAGGGATCTTATTCGGTCTTATTTTAAGACGGCTATTGTATTGGCAATTTTCGGTGCAGAGCAGAGCAGAATTCCTATTTCGTTTCGGCATTTATTTACTAAAACTGCAATCGTTTCTAGAAAACTAGGTTTAACCAAAATAAAGAAGTTCGACATAGCTAAAAGTTAATTCAGTCCCTTGCTCATGACACCGGAAAGCGGTTTCAGATAGAAATTTTGGCTTGCAGTTTTCAGAGCTGGTAATCAAAAGGTTAGATGTTTATGAAATCTGTCTATTCCTGTAAGAATCTACTTTTTATAAGGTCTTGTGCCATTAATCTTCAGAAGAAAATAATTTAGCACAAACTTAATTACTGAAAGTTTTCAAGAAGAAAATAACTTACGTTCACGACTTGCGACACGATCGTTTTTCTCTGTTTTCGTCGTATAGTGGCGTCACAACGCAAGTCGCGTCGCAGTGACTGTTATTTAATCAACCGGGAGGTTATAAGTTTAAAAAAAATAGGTCATTATTTTATTTTTCGGCGGTAGGTAAAGAAGTGCGACAATAAAACACGAACAGTAATTTAAAAAAAAACAATTGGCCGGTTATTTTGTAGCGGCACCACAAAAAGTACTACGGCGACATAGTACAAAAAAAGTACTACGGCGCCATCTACGATATAAATGAAGAACTAACATCAAATTCTTAGATCGCGCAGTCAAAGTTATCCGCGACTTGTGGAAATGCTCTGAGGAAGAAGATGATTTTCCAAGTTCAGTTTGGTTGGGCGTTTGAATATATGGCTATAGAGAAGAAATTACAACAACTGTCGGCCAGTAGCCCACCAGACACAACGGGTGCGTCTCTCATAATATACGAGTAGAGTAATTAATAAACGTGAGTTACAACAAGAACGAGCTACAAGAGCTTCATCTACAAAGATGAAGCATTCTAGTTGTGAGTTAACAACAACGATCTCTAGTCCCATTGTAGGCCAACAATGAAAGTGTTACTTTCAACACTTGACAATCAATTAACCTACTTATTAGAAACCGAGTTCAGTTACAGAAAGACATAAAAGAGGACCCGAAAATATTTGGGTGCGAGTTTCTCCTGTCAGTACCACCTCCTTGGTAATAGGCAGAATCTCGAGATCAAGCGTGAACTTTTTAAAACAGAAGTCATTTGTTTCACGAGTTGACATTGATTCCTCTTAACGTGGTTGCGATGTGCTAATTGAGTTCGATTTTGTTGGTGAAATCGTATCTAAGTCGCCGGAGTCGTTATTTGTTCAATACTTCGTCCCACAATACACATTCTATCCCCAAATATTTTGATGTGATCCCTGTTTACATGGGCATCCTTTCAAAAAATAATGCTCTTGGTATGGTATGTGATCGAGTTTTAAAGAGCCGAAGAGCTGAATATCCATGCAATCAAAAGCGACAGCGGCGTCGTTCGGTTTGTTTTGGTTTAGATGACGCAGCTCCATGCGACTCAACACTGCCCTGAACTGAATGCGACAAACATGGGGTGATACGTGATCGCCTCAAGCCGATTCTCCGTCATTAAGTATGGTCCCTAAAGTAAAAGGGTAGTGGTCAGCTTATTGTCTTAATAAGCGATAGTTAGTGTAGTTTGAATGCAACGATAGTAAAAGTGTTAACTAAATTGATTCTATTGCCAATGAACGAAGATAAGTCGGTGGAAACTACGTATCTCCAAAAATACGGGAATTTGAACGATTGAAAATATCATTAAGGACACTCCCTATGCACATATCCTAAAGAGCTTTGCACATTTGTAAAACTCAGTCTCAAAACCTGAAAATAAAAAAGAAGCCTTCGAACACTTCCCAATACTTACGCGATGAAACCAAAATAATCCTGCGGAAAAAAAATGCCTATGATCTACCTTACCTTTTTGGAGTCCGCCTTTTGGAAACCACCAGTCACCTAAGTTTGTACATCGCGCTCTGCAGCTTTGCTGTTTTTCCGTTCTTTCCTTATCCAAAATTCCAATCCAACTCTACAGCCGAGTGCAATTAGACAAAAAATACTCAAAAGGTGAAACGAAGTTTAGAGTGGTCGGATTTTAATGGGACTTTTTTTATTGAGTTCCTAGAGGAATGGAGAAGAAAGTTAAAAAAAAAATTTCGCCGCGAGCGATTTTTTTTTTAATTTCCTTTTGGCATTTTTTTTTTCGTTTATGTATAACTTCAAATTCGACGAATTCATATTGTAGCGTAATAATGTGACCTGCGTACATCCATTAAACTCCAATTTGGTCTTTTTCTTTGTTCATTATTATCGATGTAATGCATATTTCAAGTATATATTGAAAATTTCCTATTCTCTTCAATAATTTCTAAAATATCGACTTTTAAGACTTACATTTCTTTTGAGATTGGTAACTGATGCTTTTTTACTGATAACTGGAAGTAAAAATATTAAAGAAAACCACTTTTACGACTGAAGTGACTAAAAATGAATTCACAATTATCAGGAAATCGTCTATGTAAAAGTTAAAGGCCATTTTTCTCAAAACATTTCCAGGACGGTCAACTTAAATATTATGTTGAAAATATCCTTATTATATCTGCAATCCACAGATAAATAATAAATAAATAATTGCTGACGAAGGTGGAAAGGGTCCGCTGGTAAATTTACAAAAATTATCGTAATTCTAACGTTGGTTACGTTAGAATTACGATAATTTTCTAATATAATCTTAAATAGAAATCGTTTCTCACGATTTCTATTTAAGATTAGTTGCAAGCTTAGGTTTCTGCGCGCAATTTAATATCAATACCGATACCACTCGCAATTCTGAGAGGCCTTTTATCATGTTAAACTTTTTCAGCAGTAACTAATGTTTAACAAGTATCCTTAAATATTTTTCTAGTTATTATACCTCATTAGAAAGATAATAAAATGAGAATTTGGACAATAATTTGCACATTAAGTAAAATACAACCACGTCGAAAAAAATTGCCTTCATTGACATAGACGATTTTCTGCTATTTGCAAGTAAATTTTAGTCACTACATTCACGAACGTGGTTTTCTTGAAAATGTTTATATCCAGTTATCTGTGAATAAGTATTACTTACCAATTACAAAATGAGTCTTAGACTTAAAATCTGGCATATTAAAAATAATTGAGGAAAATAGGAAATTTTCCAAAAAAAAAAAAAACTTAATATATGCATTACACGGCCAATGAACAAAAAAACAGACCAAATTGGCGTTTAATGGATGCACGCAGGTCAAACTATTACGCCACAATATGAATTCGTCGAATTTGGAGTTATTCATAAACGATAAAAAAAGATTTCAAAGGAAATTAAAAAAAAAAAGTCGAGAGCGGCGAAATTTTTCTTTTTTAACTTTCTTCTCCACTCTTCTAGGAACTCAATAAAAAAATCCCATGAAAATCCGACCACTATACACTTCGTTCCAGCTTATTGTCTAATTGCGCTCGACTACTACCAATTTTAGCAAAAAAACAAAATTCTTTTGTGTTCCGTTGAAGTCAATTAAAAATTCGCAGTTCAAGTATTAGTGTACCTACTTGGTTTTCGATTCAAATTATTTTTGTATTTGGATATACTCGTAGAACTGTTACTCACATTTCTTTACACGTTGTCATTGGAAGAATTACGAACTTCAGTTTTTTTTTTTGAACAAGTATTTACTCTAATCATTATAGGCCCTAACGACGATCCTTGGGGCACGCCGGCAGATTGTCCATCGTCGGGCAACCTAGCTTTATAGAATAGGCCCGTAAACTTTGAACAGCTTGGCAGTCAATCAATACAATAATAACACTATAAAAATCAGATGCAAAGTGCAGGGTTCTCGTTATCTCATGCGACGGTTTAATGAATGACCAATCTCCGTCAATCACGGCCATCTATTCAAGGAAAAATATCTTGCAGAGCAAGAAATGATTTATTTCTTACTTTGTAAAATGTTCTAAGCAGGTTGAAAACAGGAGCAGCATGAATGCACATCAAAAGATGCACACAGAGACAAACGTTCGCGTTACAACGTTTACAATTTAAATTTTTGACTGTTCAATGCTGTTTAAAATTTACGTTACAAATCTGAAAAAATACACGAAACCAACATTCAAAAACCGCGTATAAAGCCCTGTCACACAGTCAGCAAGCCGAAGACAAGGCGTGGTCACGCGAAAGCTATATTGTGAACGTTAGCACCCCTTGTGTCAATTGAATAGAACACTTCGATTCGATGTCTGAATGGCCATGCCTTGTAGAGGACTTACCTTTTGACGGTACATGGATGCAGCTTTGGTGTTGTACTTCTGCGGTATCGTTAGCCCCGGTTTGAAGTCAGGGGAGCTCTCGAGGAACTTCCGGGCTTTCCCGTTTCCTCCGACCTGTTTGACAAACAAAAAGGGCATTTAAAAGTTAGATACCAACTACTAATCCTCCTTTTTTAGGGTTCCGTACCCGAAGGGTAACCAACGGAACCCCATTACTAAGCCTCCGCTGTCCGTCCGCCCGTCTGTCTATCAGCCGTCTGTATCTCATGATCCATAGTAGGTAGACAGTTGAAATTTTCACAGAATGTGTATTTCTGTTGCCGCTATAATGTGGCCAGTGTGTTTTTAAACATGTATTGTATTCCTCGGTAACCTTATTTAGTTATTTTTTTATGTTAACAAGGAAATGATCGATCGATCTAATAAATTAAAGGCAAAGTTCATCAGGGCAAAAGCTCTGATGGAGACCTTCTTAGGAAAGTCAGCTGAACCATGGCGGAAAATTCTAAGCAGTGGATTGATTTCAAAATCTTCGCAGAAACTGATACCCGACATAAAATCACCAAAACGGCAAAGTTATTTTCATTGTCTACCAGGAAAACTGCAGCCACGGCTGGACTGCAGGTTCGTTCAGCAAATTTTGATTTCTACACTACGTATTTGGTGGCCTTGCAATTTAAAGGCGATCAAATACGGTCTAACCAGATTGTAACTCGACTAATGCCAATTTTGGGAAGCCAATACGGCTAACACTTTCAACAGCCAGGTCGAAACGCCTAACAGACGACGCAAAGCAGCCTTATAAAATCTGAAAATAAACCCAAACAGAGTGGATATACATAACATGTCAAAACACCACGCCTGCAATGAAGGGTTAGGCAAAGCTTTTATTAGTAAACCCACATTTCGCTAGTCATGTAACAGGATAGCCTATTGCTATGGACCAGGGACCAGGCACAAATCAGAATCTGGGACTGACAAATTCCTGATGCAAAAACCCACTAACAGTTGGGTTTTTCTATCAGATTTTTTTTTGTTCTCTCAGCAGCAATAGCGCTCGCAACCACTCGACCAACGGGGCATTAAACTAAACACAATAAACCTTAAACAGTTAACCCAAAAAGAACAAACTAAACGCAGCAAAAAGGCAAACCAATACATAGAAAGAGTACCCGAGTAAGCCAGCTATACGTACCATCTCGAATAGGAGCTCGACGGCGAATGATGAACAAACACTTGACAATAGATTCGCAAACGATACAGCAGTAAACGTCAATCCCGCCCGACGCCACGGTGAATAATGTCGCCGTTCGTCTAGAAGCGTTCGTTTATCAAGCTCCCAGAAACAGGATCCCGATCATTACTGTATAGGACTACCTGTCACCGGGTATGCACTATTGTAATTTTCGAATTAAGCCGAAGATACTGCGCATCGGACCGGCCTGCATCTACAGCGCATGATTTATATACATGCTCGGTTACGGAGAAAGAGTCAGAAGGTCTATCTTGTTTGGGATCTTCGTTTAAATTCGGCGCTTCGGCTGCGACCGTACCGTACAAGACGACCGCGACGTTTTGATTGATGGCGCTTGTTCACGGATTAATAAAAGTGTTGAGTTCTGTCAGTTAGGAGATTTAGATTCATGACCATTTTTGATAAAGTGTGAGTACGTTTAGGGCCAAAAATGCCTCAAGAAGGAATTGAATAGTATTAAGTAAAATATGATATTGAGCACGATTGTTGCGTCATGAGATCATGACTCTGTGCAATATCTTTAAAAAATATTGGAGTAAGCAATGGAAGGCATGAGAAGTATGCCTAATTTGATTAATTTTGACAAAACAACAGGCGCAAGCGCATTGGCAGGGATGGAGGCGGCGTTAAAGATGTGTAATAACGTCAGGACACTAGTAAATGGTTCAAATATATCGCCTTTTAATGACAATAGAACAAATAAATGGGTAAACTAATAAACGCTAACATTTTTGCTTTAAATATACCTAATGCAAAATGGGAGATGATTGCAGATGCATCTGACACGAGGATTCAGGCAGTCCAAGTGTTATAATAGATTATACAGACTTGCAGTTTTAGACAAAAATCACCACACACCACATCGATTCGATAAGACAAATATTTTTGAAAACAAAATATTCATTTAACGTAGAATCATACACCTATTATTTTTTTCCATGAGAGTAGACAGGAACTACATAATGCCTCCTGCTACAGTACTTTGTCCTTTCGCTTCGCCCACCTTCAAACACACGCCACTGCCAAACCACGCCGCGCGCCGGTCGAAAATTATATCAGAAACTAAACCTTTAGCTAAACATCGGTTATTTTTGTAAATCGACTTTTAAAATCATAATTCAAACTGGAACTACTGCACCTCACTCAGGAGTGCAACGCGAATCATATAATTGAATTCCCACAACAGAAACGATGTACACCCCCTAGGTGTAATATTCCATATGCCATCAATTTAGCAATTGAAATACAGTTGACCGAGCGCAACGAGTGAGAAATCAGAGGGCTTGAAATGCTCTAGACGTTTCCTGCAACCACTTTCAGACATGTAAATGATGCATGCAAGTGGTGTGATTGGATCAATGTATAGGATGTGCATATTTGTTTGTCATTTCGAGGACGTCTGCCGCACTAGTTATTGACATGCAATATCACGCATTAGCTTCCAAGTGTTCGTTTCTTTGTTTACTTATTAATGAGCTCGGAGTCTGGCTTGGTTCAGGGAATTATTACAGTTACAAATTTTTGACATTGATTATCGATGAGATGATATTACAACTAATATCTTGAACGTTTTGAAGTACGGGTATTGGCCTTCAGATTAGCGTTTTTGGTTTTGATATTAGATTAGTAGTTTTTTCTTCAACTTTTTGGGATTTAAAAAGTGACTTGTGCTGTCAACAAGGGAATTAAATAAAGGTAAGTAGTTCATGATTTTTTTGTGAGATAAAGACCTCGATATTAATAAGGTTTTAGGGTCAGACTGGACGTGGAAAGCGTAGGACCGTATCTTTAGAGAACCCTATATCCTTCGTCCAATGAACTGTGAGTTGGGTTTATAGATAAGTCCCGAAAACTGTTAAAAAATCGTAGTTCACAACTAATATACTAACATAACCTCACGCTTGTAATTTCTAAGGATTAGGTTGAGGTGTACCTAATAATACACCTACATTTAATAAATTAAACAATAATAATTAATTTTTTTTTCATCTTCATTATCTAGAAAATTAAAAGCAAGAGCTTTACATAAGATGCTCTGAGATTACAAACTAGGTATTCGTTGAAATAACTAGTAAAATAGTACAGTAGCCTGACAACCAGTCTTACCAAGGGGTATCGTATTACCCAGCACTAACTGGGTTGTGGAGGTCAGATAGGCAGTCGCTCTATGTAAAATACTGGTATTCAGCTGCATCCGGTTAGACTTGAAGCAGACCCCAACATACGAGTAGTTGGGAAAAGGCTAGGCGGATGAAGATGATGAACTAGTAAAATAGTTAAATTACATTATTTGCGTTTTAAGTAGTGAGTTGTGGCGCAGTTGTAACGGGAGCTTACAAGCTGTTGAGGACGTGGGTTTGCGTCTAAGTAGGTACATTTCTTTGCGTAATAATTTATTTAATTACAACTGCTCACAAAACGGTGAAGGAAAGCGTCGTGACGAAACCATTATTCCTAGAACCAAGGGTCCGAAGACGAAACATCTACCAACCCGTACTTACTACCCTCTCCCTCCATAGAGAGAGGGCCTGAGTTCCAGCTGTGGGAACTTTGTTATATGCTGATTATGCTGTGTGCGATTGCAGTGCATGAAAGTTTGAAGGACGTAAGTTGACCGCCAATAGGGTATATGCAAGAAATAAGTACAAAACTTTTTTATTTCTTAAAAATGCCTTGTATTGGACCATAAAAAAATTGTGGTACACTTTTTTAATTCTCTAATACAACGCTTATTTTACAATTTAATACGTTATGTAGCGTGTTTTTGGTGAAACTGAACGCAAACACAAAATGTATCGATTCCGGTAGTGACGTCAAATGATATGTGTCAAAGAAACGCTTTTAGTTGAAAAGTACTTAAAGTTTCACAAAGATTTTACTATAATTTTGTTATTGCAATTTTTGCTTAAATAAAGCACTTACTCTATAATAACACTATTCTACTAAGGGCAAAAAAAATTGATTTAAACAAGGCAGATAGAGGTAAGTGACATCAAATGCTATGACATGAATGGCCGCGATAGTCATGGA
The DNA here is from genome assembly GCA_947578425.1 of Eugnorisma glareosa. Classification (NCBI taxonomy): domain Eukaryota; kingdom Metazoa; phylum Arthropoda; class Insecta; order Lepidoptera; family Noctuidae; genus Eugnorisma; species Eugnorisma glareosa. Next base: position 44,377,828 of record OX387957.1, read on the forward strand.
CGTTTGAACTGTCGTAGAAAATTGTAGGAGTTTAATTTTTTTTTTGAAATTAACTTATAATTATTTTCTTGGGTTGATGGTACTGCATATTATTGATTTAAGTGAAAAAAAATTACAGGCATATTCCCTATTAGCAGATTGATTATAGTTTATAAAAGGTTTTAGAATGGCACTTAATTTAATGTCCGGTTAGCAACATAGCGTGATAAGATAACAATAGTAGCGGTTTGTTTAGCCGCTTATTAGCATTTATGGCGGAGTTATGAAAACTTAATTGATATACTAAGTTGATGATTATACCAGGTGTTTTATTTAACATTAGCAAATTGCTAGTGATACGAGTCGCAGCCGCACAGGGGCCTTAGTCTGCTATTGCAATAGTGTCAGAATGGTCTATCATTGATTTAATAAGGCCCCGCGCAGACGAATTACCCTTTGTACGCACGTCAAACGAGTTTCGAACGCGCTTCAATACGCCGTGGGCCAGGGGCCTTATTAAATCAATTATAGACCATTCTGACACTATTGCAATAGCAGACTAAGGCGCCTGGTCTATCTCCATTCTCCGCACTTGCCGAGGTCGGTCGGTGGATGTGTGGCCATCATTACGTGCGTGTATAGTTATAGTTTCATAAGGTTTAAAATATGTATTAGTTTATTATTGTTTTAAAGTTTTGTTTTGTATATTTTATCTATGGGCCTTAGTTGCCTGATCATAAAATGATGAATGAAAGAGTTTACTCAGTGCCTCGGAAAGTAGGATAAGACGTTGGTCCCAGCTGCCATTTGTAGATCTTTGACAGTCCACACATCCCCCTTAGCATTCTCATCTCAACCACATGCAAATGCCTCTCATTCATCCCTTTTGTGTCAAATGGGTTTTGTCGATGGTAGAATCGACAACATGACAGATTTTTATTGTTGATCTGTCATTTTGTCGATTCTTCCATCGACAAAACCCGTTTCTACGGTGATCATTGGTGGTCATGCTACGCGAGCAGGTATTGGAATCTTGTTGTGAATGTACTAAGGGGAATTAGACAAAACTTTTTAATCCCTAATAATTAGTTATTAATACGAACAATAACTGTTTATTATTTATGGGGATAACACACCGCACCATTGTAGGGATAAAAAACTTTCAAGTAGATTTTTAATTAGGTCAATTACTTAATTGTTTTATATTTTCATTGCCACACTCTTCCAGTTTTGTAGACTGAGCAAAGGTCAATTCATCGATAGAATGTGCAGTCAGGTGTTGAGTGCCTCTTTTTAACCGAATTTCTTCAAAAAGGAGTAGGTTTTCGATGCGGTTGTAATTATTTTTGTTTTTTTTTTTGTTACCTCATAACTCCGTCATTTAAAAATCGATTTGAAAAATTCTTTGTTCATGTGGAAGGATTGAAATTTTTATATAAGAAATTTATATGGGACCAATCGGGAAGTATTCCCGATTGTTCCCATAAAAATTAAATCATAATCGGTATAGTAATTTGGTTGTTTTCCTCACGTTAATTGTCACATCACGCGAAGTCGCGTGAAGGTGCTATGGATTATAGATATGGATTATAGGATATGAACGAGCCATTAAATAGCGGCCGCAGCGTATTGGGTTCTGGTATTTGGTTTAAGCCACTAGGGAAGACATTTAACGATTTTTTTGGCCATTTAGGTAAGTTTAGCATTGGCTTGGCCATGAACGTGTTTAAACTATTTTTTTCTTGGATGACTTGGTGATCTCTTAGTATCTTCTAGTTACAATGTAAAAATCTTTCGGAAATCGGAGTCTATATTACTTTCATTGAGTTTTCTGCCACCGACTTCCGAACGTCAAGTTATTTAAGACATTTTTAGTGTTTTTTGGAAGTCGGTTATTTTCGAAAAAAGTTTTTTTCTTTTATTTAGGCCCTAAGTTATCAAAAGTTTTTCTGGAACTAACAAGAGTTGAAGTTCCTACAGACTTCGTGGCTGACGTCATAGACGTATTTGGTTCACTCAAATCTAAATCTGAACTTGTTGCGACTCAGACAAATTGTTTAATAAATTCTGTCCACGTAATCACCGAAAAATTATGTTATAGAAAGTCAGGACCTTTCGATCCCACCTTTTTTTGAAGATTATAAGAATATTTAGCGCAAATTAATTTTAAATCTTTACCCTGGTTTTCACTCACATGCACTAGTAATACAGTTTTTAAGAAATTGAGTAAAACTTCACTGTTTTATTAACTTCCACTTTCTTGCTAGTTTCAGTTTAACTTTCTACCAAAAAACGTCGAGCTGATATTGTTTTTCCACTTGTAAGACACCATAGCACTTTTGCTGAACACCAGTTCTCTTAACTCAGCCAAAAGATGTACAACTCCATCAACAAGTTGCTCGCGATACATAACCTTAACATGCACCAATGCAAAAGCGTGGTAAAAACGTAGTTGATGAAAAAAAGCTTCGACGAAATAGAAGATTTACTATTCTCCCCTACTCGATAGCCCATTTCATATGCACTTTACACGCCATCAACACATATACACACAGATATACGCAACCACACTCACACAGACACACATACTCAAACAGGCACACACATACTCACACAAGCACACACACCCTCTCACAACACACTATCATACACTTCGTGATTTACAATGAGTGTGATTTTTGTATTATGTATAGAAAAGAAATACCTTTTGTTCATTTTCATTTCTACTTTTTTTCACTACATTTTTGGTCACCTATGAGGCTATGACATGCATAACGACTTTCTTAATGGAGAAACACTGTCTCCCAAGTCACAGGTGAAAACCTAGTTTGGGAGCCAGGGGACCTATCTGTGGGACATAATCTGTATGTTATATCTTAAGATGTCTGTAACAATGTTGTCACTGTATTGAAATAAAGAATTTAATTTTATTTATTTCCATGATTTCGAAAATGTTTAAAATTTGAATAAGAAAGAACGTCTGTCAACCACAAATACTATTTATTGCTACTCTCAATACTGTAATTATTGTAATTATTTAGTACATTGTTTTTTTTTTACACCACTCTAATAAAACGCGCTTAATTCTACACCTCCTTAGGTGATTTGAAAGAAAGGACATCATATTGTAGATAATAACAATTTTAAATGACGCACGTGCATTAAATATATATTTTTTTTTTTCAAGTAGAAAATATCAATGTTCTGAGGGTTTCCGAGATTCCGCCTTGAGTGTGAATATAGCTTATATGATACAGAAAGTTATTTCTTAAGAAAGCTTAAGAATAAGGAATATTTTTTGCGTAAATTTACTCATCAGATCACTCAGACAGAGGAGATCACACAGATCATTTGATGTACATAATGCTTGAATCTGCTTGATTGCCGGGTTCGTGACCGTGTCCTTTATATGATTTTTCATTTACATATGGCAGATTTCATTTTTAATACTTTACCGAAGATTCAGTCAAGACGCAAGAACAGCCGTATTCCCATACAATAAAAATGTCATTTACTAATATTGTAAGTTAAATAATAGTAACCCGCTTTAGTAACACTGAACTTTGCGATCAAAATGCGCTAATGTGCCTTTAACTCTTGATGTTAGAAACCTATTCATTTTTATAATATGGATTTCTAAGTAAGGTATGTCACAATCGGTGAGTCTTATTCAGAAACTCTAGTAGGTACCAAGGCGACAGGAAATGTAGGAGTTTAGAATAGCGCCTTTTTCTTGTGATTCCTCGAAATACACCTAACTCCTGACGTCAAAGAAAGGTAAGGTGACAAAAATAATCCAAGACACACACATGTTAAGTCCTCTTAGAATGTGAAGTCAGGAAAATTTCTAGGAAACCTAGAATGCAAAAGCTATTTCTGATATTTCATTACGTCAATTGAAAAGGTCTGGAAAACAATGGGAAGCTAGGCAGCTAGGTAAGCTGGGTTTGTTGCTCAAAAGTCAAAATGCAGGCAAATATGAGCGAATTTTTAAAATTAATTAAGAAAACAGTTGTATAAAACCACTAGCATATGCCCGCGGCTTCGCCCGCGAGTAGTTCGGTAATAGGGAATATGTATGTAATTTTTTCTTCACTTATATCAATAAATTACAGTATCACCAACCCAAGAAAATAATGAAAAGTTAAGTTCAACTACTGCTTGTCACTTAAAAAAATATTTAACTCCTACAATTTTCTACGGCAGTTCAAACGTCCGTGACTGTCGCGGCCATTCATGCCATAGTATGTGACGTCACTTACCTCTATCTGCCTTCTGCCATCTAATTTTTTGCCCATTATAGAATAGTTTTACTAATTGTATGTGCTTTATTCAAGCAAAAATTGCAATAACAATATTATAGTAAAATCTTAGTGAAACTTTTAAGTACTTTTAAACAGAAATGATTTAATGCGATCTGTGGTGCAAGTGTGCCGTCAAATAGAAATACCGGCCAAGTGGGAGTCGGACTCGTGCACGAAGCGTTCCGTACCATTATTAAAAAAAAAACACGTTTGTTGTATGGAATGGATGCCCCCCTTAAATATTTATTTTATTCTGTTTTTAGTATTTTTTGTTATAGCGGCAACAGAAATAAATCATCTGTGAACATTTCAACTGTCTAGCTATTACGGTTCATGAGATACAGCCTGGTGACAGGCAGCCAGACAGACAGACGGACAGTGGAGTGTTAGTAATAGGGTACCAATAATAATATAGAACACGTACGTAATGCAAAGTTCCTTGGTGTAACACTTGATGAGCATTTCACTTGGAAGAATCATATCGAAATAATTTAAAAAAAAATCAATCAATTCGTATTTGCTTTGAAAAGAATTAAAGTTATTACATCTTTGCGTACCGCCATAATGGTACGCATACTTCTGCTCAGTAATACGATACGGTGGGGAAATTCTTCCGAAATAGCGAAGATCTTTATCGCCCAAAAGAAGTGTATTCGTGCAATATTCAAAATGCAGTGGTCTGACTCATGCAAGCCTATGTTCAAGTCACACAATCTACTGACGGTCCCATGCATTTATATTTACGAAGTTGCCAGGTTTGTGAGGTCCAATCTTTAACTATTTGAACGGAAAGACAACACAAATGAAAAGAAACCTACATATTTAAATTTTGAATGCCTGTTCCAAAGCTAAACTTTTTCGGCGGAGCTGCGTTTATATGGCTACCCTAATTTATAATGCTTTACCTAGGTCAATTACTCAACTACCCTTCAATAAGTTTTGTGTTGCGTTGCGGAAGTGCTTGTTAGAAGAGTGTTTTTATTCCATAGATGAGTTCTTCCAAAAGTGTCCCTGTAAATTTTAAACTATAAAGCACAGACATATTTAACTGATAAGTAGACATAAACTCAAAAAATGTAGTTACCTAGTAATAAACACAAACTGTAAAACCTGTACTATTGCATGCTTTATATTGGCCAAATGTGTGTTACTAAATATTTTATATAAGAACTTCATTCAACCTACCATATTTGATGCAATAAATGAATTGAATTGAATACCATTTTTACCCCTTGGGTACGAAAACCTATAAAGCAGCCTTTGGGTACTGTCTCATGAAATAATTGACGTTAAAATGCTGAACAATTTCCTAATTTGAATAAATGGAATTTGCTTTTGAGTGCTCGTTGGTCTCGGTGGTCGCAAGCGCGACAGCTGAGCATGAGGTTCCGGGTTAGGTTCCCAGGTCGGGCAAAGTGTTATTGGGTTTTTCCATTAGGAATTTCTCAATAGCAGCCACAGAATCTGGATTTAGGCCGTGTTGATTTCAGTAGGCTCGCCCGGCTTGACTAGCAAAATGTACTATTAAGTACACTTCTACCTAACCTTTCGGGAATTACAGGCGTAATGCATACAATTATGTAAATTTCAGTTAGTTTGCTTTCGTTAATTATTTGCGCAGCTGATACAAAATATTATAATCGTCGCTTTGCATGGTAACGCAAGACAAGATGGCCACTTGAGCACATTGTATTCCAACAATGTATCAATGTTATTGTGTTAATCATTTTATTTTAATAATAAAGAAATAGTTTCTCAATGATTTCTGTACAACATTAATAAGAGAAAATATAATATTTATAAGAGCAAATCTACCCTTCTATACTAATATTATAAAGTTTGTGAGTTTGTGAGGTTGTAGGGGGTAATCTCTGGATCTACTGAACCAATTTTGGAATTTCTCAGTAGCAACCACGGAGTCTGGATTTGAGGTCGGTTGGTGGCAATAGGCTCACCCCCTATTATACGGGTCGTATACATAACTGGCCAAATGTGGGGGTACTATTAGTCTGCCTAACCTTTCCAGCTACCAGGCGTGATGATGTTTTATTAAGTACTGGAGGACAATGACATAAAAGTACCTAAATAGCCAATTGATATATATTTTGACTACGTTTTCCCGTCGCATTGCTCCTAGGATCTTAACTAGTTAGTTGTAATTGATAATCTTAAGTGGATCCACACTTGAAACATAACATGTTATAAAACATTGTTATTTAACAATATTGAATAGAAAAATTAGCAATGTTAAGTAATGTAGACGTGTTATATAACTCAAGTTTTGTTAAATGTTACTTAATCTGGACGCACCCTTAGAGAGACAAATAGTAGTCATTTGGTTGTAAAAAAGAAATTAACTGCAGGGATATTGCGTATCTCTGTTGAAAGTACATAGTGATGATTGCTTGGCGAGTTTTGATATACAATGACCGTTCTTGTTGGTTTCAACTGACGCTACCCGTGGAGAACTGTCATTGTATATCAAAGCTCGTAACTATGAACTGTCAACAGAGATACGCAATAGTCCTGCAGGAAAGCTTTCCGGGAGTTTTAGAAAAGGTGCTCTTTCCGAATTTCTTGGAGCGAAGCACCAGTAGCGAAGGGTCAATTTTTGTAAGAGGTAAGCCGGAGTACAGCATCTTTAAAGTGATTTTATTATGTGTCTATAAAATACTGACTGTGCCATTTCTCAAAGGGAATTGGTAGGAATCGGGTTTTAGGAAGCTTAGCCACTGCCACACATACACCTTTTTCAAAAGGGACAGACCGAAACTACGGAACGTCCCCTGCTACAACCCCTGACCCCTACGTATTTTTGCCTCGTCCACGTTCATTCACATGGTCAGAAACGCCGAAAAATCATATTTAAATCATACACCACCATTCCTTGTTCAAATAATCCCGATGTTGACTTCCATTAATTACTCGTATGAGCTCGTATTCTGATAACAAACCTCATTCTAATAGCGCATTATCTTATCACAACTGTCAGATTATATCTACATTGACTTGAACTACTGAATCACTACTATCTACTGAATTACGTCACGATTACACAGCTTTGTGATATTGAACTCAATTTTTAACGACACAAGTGTTAAATAAAAATACCGTTGTCAAGTAACTTAATTAGTCAGCATCATTGTTTTAAAAACTATAAATGCAGTACAAAGGTTTCAGGTGACAGGTTATACAAGAGCAGCGTTAGAAAACATTGGTAGGTAATCCTTATTATGGTATCACAATGTTTTGACTTGATAAAGATAAGCAGAAAGTTTACACTTAAAGGAAGATTTTTTTGAGCAAATAAGAGCAAGAGCGTACTAAGAGCAAGTCAGTCAACCAGTCTTACCGCAGGGACTCATCTCGCTCAGTTACCTGCTCGTGGAAGTCAGAAAGCACCCCATGTCTAACAAACTAATCTATACTTCTATACCAATATTATAAAGAGGAAAAATTTGTTTGTATGTTTGTAAGTTTGTATGTAGGGGTTTGTATGTTGTGTAATCACTGGATCGACTGAACCGATTTTGAAAATTATTTCATCTATGCTAATACTAGCTGTGCCTGCGACTTCTTCCGCGAGGACTTAGATCTAAATAAAAAAAGATACAAAGTGTATTCTATGTCCGTTTCCTGGTTCTAAGCTACCTCCCCACTAATTTTCAGCCAAATCGGTTCAGCCGTTCTTGAGTAACTAACTCGACTTTCTTTTAAATATTAATAAATAGCTAAAGAGGTAAAATTTGTTTGTATGTTTGTAAGTTTGTATGTAAGGGTAATCTCTGGATCAACTGAACGTGCCGTGGAATAATTTCCGACCAAATCGCGAGCAAAGCCGCGGGCAACAGCTAGTGACTTAATAAAAAAGCTACGCGTTTATACAATGATTCTAACAATAACACATATCCAATAACGCTTAAGGCGATTATAATCTGTCGTGGGATTAAGAAACTCCCCATACATACATACCCAAACCCTGAAAACATGACAGTCTTTTTTTGGGTAGTCGAGTAAAAATACTGGTATTCAGCTGCTTCCTGTTAGACTGGAAATGCAACCTATAAACATAGTTAGGAAAAAGCTTGACAGATCTGACTATTTGGAGCATATTTTAAGCTCATTATTTCAGGAGTAATGGGTGGTCTACCACATCTGATGACACTTTTATAAATGAGGAATTTTGGTTGTCAGGGGTCCTGTTTTCGCAGAAGGCTACAGGCTAGACTCGAAGTAGAAAATAGATTTATTTTTAAATTCTAATATGTATTCATTTATAAATTGTGTAAGGTTATTTTGTGCATTGATTGTATTCAGGGCCTTACTTGAATAAAGTCTCAAACTGCCATATAAACTTGGATTAATGAGCAGAAATCGGAAAATGTATAGTTCTAAACCAGCTTTAGGAACTAAAAAATGATTCCGGCGGTGAGCTTTAAGTTTTGACTGCCTCATTGGTCTAGCGGTCGGAAGCGCGACGGCTGAGCATGAGGTCTTGGTTCGATTCCCAGGTCGAACACTATTATTTGGTTTGTTCACCAGGTTTTTTTTAGTAGATTCTTCCTTCGGAGATTACAGGCGTGCCGTTATGTTATGTGTTAGCTTTAAGTTCAAACAAGACTCTTAACGAACCCGAAAGGCACTTGTTCTCCCCATCATTGCGATCATTTTTTTGTTCTAGACCATACCTGGGAACCTTCTAGTTACGGAGACATTGGGGGTCAAAGTTCCAACTTGTTTTTTTTTTAATACATCTTGTTAGTGCGGCCCTCGTACTATTCAATGCATACATCAGCACAATGTTTTGAGTGCGTTACATTGAGTCTTACCGTAAAACGTGATTTTTCACCCAAAAAAAAATCGTTTCTCAGCAATATTTTTTTCGTAAAGTTACATAATTTAATGTACATAATGCTAGGTTGACGGCTTCGTGAAGTATCCTGTTACACCCTGTATACACTCTTCCTATTCCGTTCTTGTTAAGTCTTTATAGTTGAAGCAATTCTTGGCCTGCAGTTGGCCAATTAGAGTCCGTTGTCAATAATATACCATTTCCGTCCAACGACTCTTCGGTTAATAAAATCTTATTCAGACAGGACGGAAGAACCGGTCGGTTATCTACTTAAATATGCACTCTATGAATAGGATTTACAACTCTGAATTGAAAATGAAAACTTCTGAACTGACCCCCTTCTGACTGAATTTGTAGTATCGTTTTGATTCGGGATTAATAGGCAACTCAGTGGGTTTGCATCTCTCATTACTTAGTCATAGAATCTGATACTATTTTGTTTTATAGGGATATGAAGAACCCGACTGACTGAAGATGTGGTGCGTCTCATATCATATAAAGTTATTTGGTATATTTTCATTTCAATAACGTTCACAAGATAAAGATAAAAAACCATTCTGGACTACAATGTAGAATTTGCAAAAAATAAACATATTGTATGACACTCAGCATTAGCTTGACTTTTTATCAGTAAAAGGTTTCGTAAAGGGTAAAATCGGATATTTTGCTTCGGAAATCTAAATCTCCGAATCAAAACATCCGATTTTACCCAAACTTACACTTCTTTAAAATAATAAGCGTTCACTAATGTTTCCTCTCCTCTCTAATCCTCATTCCTTTTTAAACAGTTAGTCAGTTTCATTACCTTATCGTTTTATGATCGCAAAGGCAAGAAACGCAACACGTTGCTACTGTGCAATCGCCAGGCGCTAGTGCAACATTTATAGTTAAAAAAAGAAGAAGCCTTGACTATAGATAACAGCTTCTTCTATGGAGTAACATTTTGCTGACAAATCGGAACAATAACAAGTCGGTATATTAACTCAACCGTAACTTGAGTGTTGGTATGTTGTCGTACACGATATTTTTATTCAGAATTGGCTTTTTTAACGCCTAAGTTGCATTCGTAGTTCAGATTGAATAGATTTATATTACATTTTAAAATGACCCACATCAAATAGGATTAAACAATAAAACTTTTGAAAAATGACTGCTCTGAAGAGTACCAATTTCAAATGTCAACATATTCATGACATTTTTATTCTTAAATCTTCACAAAATGAATGAACCGATGAAGGGACTTACAATATTAATGTTTTTAAAACCATTGGAGTAATTCTTACCATGGTTTTAGTTTAGTTCAAAATCCTATATCACTTGTATCACTTTTTCTAGAACTTAGTTGATTATTATTAGAGAGACTTATTAAATAAAATGTTGCATAAGTGATGTTTTCTTACTTGAACTTCTATTATTAGTAAAAAGTGAAATTTTTAAAAGAGACTAACTCCAAACTTCATGTATTCAGTTACAGAGCAAGGTCCCAGAGCTCCCTAGGATTTTAGACTATTATATTGGTATTCTAAGACCCATTTGGTGTCAATTTCTCAACTCAGTTAGACTAAGTAAATCATCTACCAAATCATATTCTTAGCTGCAATTGGCAGTTCTTCGAATTTAACATTTATGAATCCATTTAAGAACTCTCGAATTGTGAGACATACTACAGCTGTCAATGTGTCTAATGGGCCTCCTTATTAGACAGAATAACAGATAGATACGGAGCTCTTTTGCTCATTTTTACTTTAGATCTAATTTGACATAAAAGTCTATCTTGTCTATGTTCAAGTTGATTGTTACCTACAAATATTCAAAGAACTGTCGTCCAATAATGTTTAGTACTAAGAAAGACCGAGTTTACCTTTATGGAATAACTTTTAATTACATAAATTACAAGACTAAATTCCAAAAGGGAATACAAAGACCTCATTATCATTATCCTGCCCTTGTCCCTATTTATTTGGGATCAGCACAACATGTCTTCTTCTTCCATACATCTCTATTAGTCATCATCTCATGAGAAATCCTCTTTCTAGCTACATCATCTCTCGTTCAGTCCATCCACCATTAGCATCATCAGCCATTAGCCAATTTTTCAAAGAAACTTCAATAAATTGATAGCTGATTGCATTTTTTTTTAAATACTTTAACTAATTTCAAATAGCATTTATTTATCAGCACTGTCTCATTAGTACGGCGGTTGCAAGCACTTCTACTAAGCATGAGATCAATGCCCTGGTCATAGCAATATTGGGTTTTCTATTTCAGGAATTCTTCAGTACTTAGTTTGTACTAGCTGTTTGCACGCAGCTTCGCTTGCGTTTTGGTCGGAAATTATCCCACAGGTACATGGTAAATATAGCCTATGTCACTCAGGGAGAATGTAGCTTCCAATTAGTTAAAGAATTTTCAAAATCGGTTCAGTAGATCCAGAGATTATCCTCTACTAACCTCATAAACTCTCAAACTTTACCTCTTTATAATATTAGTATAGATTAGTCCAGGTTCATGGCAAGACTGCCGAAATGTGGGTGTATTAAAAGTAAAACTCAGCTTTATCTTTTGGGGTTTGCAAGCATGGTGTTTGTTCTATATTGTGTGGATTCCAGCTGGTAACTAAAACTACTCCTAAAGATTTATGATATTCAGATTTATTAAAGTGTGACCTACCATAACCTATATAAAACTTATTGAGACATAGTTATATGCTACTACAATGCTTTTGGTCTGTGGTCAAAGGTCATCCATAGAGTACTAGGTTGTAAGGTCCCTTCTAACGGGAGTTTCTCAAATATAGAATTTATATAAAGAGAAGACTGTTAAACTTATATTGAAACTAGACTGTCTGCGATGGCTGTTAAGAATTAAGATATGGATTGCCTAGATTGACAAGGTGATACTAATTTGTTGGTGTTGGAATACAGCTAGAATGATGTACGAATAGGACATCTATACATATAATAAATATTCTATAAAGGTCAATCGCAGAGGCAGTGTGATAAATTTACCCTTGTTTGCTGCTGCCCTGCCTAGGAAAAATCTAAGAATGAGGGAGTCTTACCATCATTTTCTCAAGCTCTATGTCTTTCCATTTGTCCATGGTGACGCTTCTTACAAAGGAAAGGTGGACCCCCAGACTGCGGTGGACTCCTGAGCATTCCAAGCATATCCAGATGCCATATGTCACTGACACCCATTGAGGATTCAAGGTTCCACATTCGAAACATTTCTACAAAAAATTACGAAAATTTACAACAGGATCACGAAATTTTTCGTAGCATACGGTTATGAATTTCAACACACAATGACTTACGTTATTATCGTCGATATTTCGTATGGAGTTGAGCTTCCTGCGGGTTCGTGGGGAAGCCATTTCTTTGCTGATTATTGCGAATATAATGTGTTATTTTAAATATTTTGCACAAACGTACAAAGTACGTACACACGCAAAACAGCGAATTACGAATTGTCAAAATTTTTCAGACGTCCACTTGGCATCCATCGCCAAGATTTAAACTTTTTATGTCAAAATTTGACCATAATCGATCACAAGACCTAAAACCATGGTTATTAGCTTAAACATATAACTTCCACCTTGTTCAATGATAAAATATTGAATCACATGTGTGATTGTAATATCCAAATGAACAACAATGCCTAAATGCCTGTTTTTTATTAATCTTGCAACGGACGGCTCAACAAGTTTTTGTTACGAAAAAATTGTAGTAACAAATGGTAGTTTTCTATTCTCAGAACCAGATGCGCTTCTGTTAGCTCTTTTCCCGTGTCTAGCAGGTACTTTGGTGACATTTAAACAAGAGCACTCATGATAATATCTGTCCGCCTGACGAATGGATGTTCGGAGATTTTTTTTAACATATTTTGGTCATTTAAATTACATCATCTCATGGTTTTCAACTAGAGAAACAATTTCTTTCCCAAACAGATTTTCAGCCGAGCTATGGTTTTTGAAATATAGAGCTTTCTAAATAAAATAAAATTCTGAGTTAGGTGTAGAAGTTTCCAGTAACAGCTTAGGTGCTCAAGCCAATCTCACCTGCAAGTGGTACACCCTGCTTTCGACCACAACAGTTGTCGAAATAACCAGGGACGGATTAACCATGTCGGAGCCCCTAAGCAATGCTATTCTCGGGCCCCTTTTTGAAGAACATTAGGTCTTTTCACGTTGATGCAGGGATATGAGTAACTTCCAGAGGTCTAATCGACTCTAAATTTGGTATCCTGTCCTGTTCTGTTACTTCAGTGTATGCAGTGATATGATATGGCAACAACATGGTTATCTCAACTTGTTTTTGGCAATTGCTGCATTATAAGCAGTGCTTATCTGAATCTGACTTTTTTTATACGCGAGGCGGGTGTCGACTGACAGACACTCGACGTAATGACTGTTTCTCAAGTGGATACACCAAGCTGCACTTCACATTTTCACAAGTGGTTTTGTAACTTTAAATGACTGCCTTTTTTTTCACTCCAAGATTCTTTGTTCCGCGCACGGGGCCCCAAGCTGATGTGGGACCCCTAGGCAGTTGCCTACTCTGCCTAATGTTTAATCTGGCCCTGACAACGAGGCTCTGGCGCGACATGATATGGTCCAAACCCCCCTTTAAATGGAAACCACAAAGATGTCGCCTAGTGCTCCACGACTCCAGCTGCTCTGCTAGCTATGACGGGCGCCGGCTCCGCACTGGTGTCAGGACCGAGGTTAATCTCCGAGATCGATTAACCGTCACACGACTCAGGCTAAAATTTTAATAAGCTCCGATTTGTTCGATGTAGGTACTTACATACAATGTCCGCATGCTAATGAAAGATGAGAGCCTTAAAGAATTGGAAAACGCTCATAAAGACGTCAATTGGGACATCATAGGTTTGGCAGAAGCGAATAGCAGTTCTCAAACTCCGCTTTTCCGCATGTCATCCAAGTGTATGCACCTACGTCATCATATCCAGATAAGGCTGTTGCAGACTCCTACGATCTCTTAAATAAAGTTTGCGAAGAAAACCGAACCGAACGAAAAGCAAACCTGGAATATGATCATTGGTGATTTCAATGCAAAAATCGGACCAAGACAAGAGCAAGATGATAAAACCACTATAGGTCTTCATGGGTCAGGAATACGCAACGAACTTGAGTACAGTTATTGCAATTTGCTTTTGGACAAAGCAATACTATTGCCAATCCAGCAAAAAATATCAACGCCGACGTCGCGCCGGCGGACCTGGATATCACCCAATAATTTAGTAAAGAATGAAATAGAACTTCCGACAAAAGACGTAAGTGTCATTAATAAAATTAATTATAGCACAGCTCACAGCCCCGGGCAAAAATAAAATTTAACATTTTTCACCACGAAGTAAGCTTCAAAGCACCTATCAAAAGAATAAATAAACTCTTATTAATTAATAATCATGAACCCACAATTTAGAACTTTCGAACCACTTTAAAAGTCACGATATGAATTTACATACCAGTTAGAGACGAGCAATATGGCAGGATAGTTAATGGAATAAGGAAAAACAGTAGTAGCATAAAAAAGAATGGGAAGAAGAACACAACAAAGCTTTCAACAAATACACGTTGCACTGAACGAAAAACATGTATGGTAAAAACAATTAAAATAGATCTCAGAAACTTAAAAACCCTAAGTGGTTTTTAAATTTCTGAGTCAAAGTAGCACTAGGAAAACAAACAGGGAATCGCAATCCTAACCAAACCGTGGATCAATAGCTTATGAACACACAGGGAATCAAACATCATAGCAGACAAAAATCTTAGACATTTGTACAGTTAATTAGATTCTGTAGACTCAACATTTAAAATCGCCAAAGGAGTAAAACAGGGTCACCCTGCTCTCTCCTTAACTATTCACCAGCACCCTCGAGCAGGTACTCAAAAACCTTGCTGACACATGGACAACGCAAGGCATTCCAATCGGTGATAAAATGCTATTAAACTTTCGATTTGCAGACGATATTGTGCTTTTGGTTCTGAAGCAGATCAACTGCAACAAATGCTCCAAGACCTGCAGGGCTATTACGTATCTCTGTTGACAGTTCATAGTGATGATCACTTGGCGAGTTTTATTATACAATGACCGTTCTTGTTGGTTTCAACTGACGCTACCCGTGCAGAACTGTCATTGTATATCAAAACTCGTAACTATGAACTGTTAACAGAGATACGCTATTGAGTATCTCTGTTGACAGTTCATCTTTAGGTTGGACTGACGATGAATCAGTCAAAGACTAAAATCATGTCCAATGCCGCTAAATATAGGGTCGAGGTCGATGGGCAGGAAATACACTATGTTGACGAATATAATTACCTGGACCAGCTAGATTCCTTCAACAACAGACAGGACAAAGAGATCGACCGACGCGTCGAAAATGCCAGGAGAAGCTACTGGGCTATGAAGGCGCTTATATGAAGGGCGACCTTCCTATCTCACTTAAGCGCAAGCTCGTCGACATGTGTATTATGCCTATCTTAAGTTACGGTGCCCAGCAAGGCTATTTTGTATCTCTGTTGACAGTTCATAGTGATCATCACTTGGCGAGTTTTGATATACAATGACCGTTCTTGTTGATTTCAATTGACGCTACCCGTGCAGAACAGTCATTGTATATAAAAACTCGCCAAGTGATGATCACTATGAACTGTCAAAAGAGATACGCAATAGCCCTGCTGACTTGGTCTTTGACGGAGGCTCAGAAGTCAAGGTTCTTAAGGTTTGCCAATGAGGGATGGAGCGTAGCATTTTAAACATCAAACAAAATCACCGATGGATTAAGCTCAAAGTCTGCAAGATTTAAATGTGACTGGTTGGGTCAGGACAAATGGGCCAGAATCCTCACACAGTGGGTGCTTGAAGACGGTCCCGGTCGTCATCACCGAGGCAGGCCCAAGAAACGCTGGCGTGATGATTTGAACTCGTTCCTGACTGATTGGCCAGAGGAAGCAAAACACCGGGGAGTTGAAAAGCAATGGATGAGGCATTTGCTCAGCAGCGGGACAGAATAGGCTAATTTAAAAAGAACGGAGATTGCTGTCCACAATTCTACCAGTTATTACATAATAATTACGTTATCTACGTAGAAGTCGTAATCGTTTCCTTTTCTATGAAGTATTTACGGCATCGCATTAAAAATACCTATAGATGCGAAAGTTTGAATGAGTGTGTTTCTTACTCCTTCGCGCTGAAACGGCTGGTCGAATTATGATGTTATAATAACACAAGTGAGTTCGAAGGGGTCATTGATTATGATTGCATAATATTTTCCGTTGGTAAATACGACACCTTAGACTGTTGATTAAGATTGCATCATATTTTCCGTTGGTAAAAATACAAGACCTTAGACCGTTGCTTACCAACTTATTTATGGTGGTTATAATGATATCAGTTGGATAGTACAGAAGGCTAATTATGAACACTTCACGAGTGAATAAATACCTATTTAATTATAATTTAGGTATAATCGCTTGAACCATTAATGGCAAAATATACTGAAGACAAGTAACATATTCATGAATTGCGTTAAAGAAAATTGTGCCCTTTATTTTAATATTTATTTGACACTTTAATATGTAGATGAAATAAAAATTATTACACATTTATTTCTGGGTTCAAATTAAAACATCACTTATGTATTTTGATAGTCTAAATACATTGCGTAATATGTTTCAAATTCTCGTCTCCAAAAACTTTTAAAACACAATGATTTATTTTGAGCATTTAGCAATTCGAGTGATACGTGTCTAAAATAAATAAAACATGCGTGAACTGCAATTATAAATGTTTGTATTGCTTACATACATTTTAAACGATCTTATTACAAATACAGATAAAGCAAAACTACCAAGGTAGAAAATGGTTAAATCTGCGATTTTGTAAACAAAACCTGACAACACTAAATGCGACAGCGGTGCACTCATGCCGAAGGCCGCTATCCAAAACTAAATCATTCTGATTTCGTCGCTGGAACAGTTGTTACGGGTCGTAAAAAGTTTTGCATACCACCTGCACCGGGCACATCCTAGATCTACAAAGTATCATTCGCCTGTTATAATTGTTATTAACTTCCAAACTTGTACTGTTTGCGGTATCCGATACCCAAACAATACTTCGTTAAGTGTGAGCAAAAGAAGGAAACAACTTCAAAAATGAGTCAAAACAACGTGTACACCAACAAAGTTGAGGAGGAGTATTTGGACATTGTCTCCAAGAATGCTTGGCCCCTGATCTATCAGGTACGTTGCGTAGGTGGACCGCGATATGTCTGTGCCACGCGCTAAAAACTAACAACAATACGAGTGAACTTCATATGACTCGCGATTTCTTGAAAGTTTTCTTAGTTTGGTCTTGATATGAACAGAAATTGTTTTTGCTCGCGGATTTTAGCCGTGGCATAGAAATAAATGCTATGCAACTTTTATTTTCTGTTTATGTTAACTTTTTAAATAGTATTTCTTTTTTTGTTTTTGTTCTTTTTTTTGTTTTGGTTTTTTCTTGCGTGTTTACTATTGAAGAGATACATTTAAGTCTGTCTATGGAGCCTTCTGCAAATTCCAACTATTATACTATGTACTTCATAGTGTTATAGGTTGCTCTGCAGACCTGCAGAGCCTGACCTGTATCTATATATATAAATGTATCCCTATTTCCCTTGATCACGCCATAATTTGAGAATGACTTAAGCAATTTCATTCATCTTTTTTTTGTTTTCTAATACTTAGTAGAATGTTCATAAGGACTGAATCAATTTTGATGAAATTTTGCTCAGTTGTTCTACTTTCGCCAGGGTAAGTTTCTGAAGGGTAGGTAGTTAGGTAAGTGGGTAGGGTAGAGTAGGTACATAGTAGGTAGGTAGGTAGTAGGTAGGTAGTAAGGAGGTAGTAGGTAGGTAGAAGGCGGGTAGTAGGTAGGTGGTAAGCAGGTAGTAGGTAAGTAAGTAAGTTGCTTTGCATTCATGCCGGGCACAGCTAGTTTCTAATAAATAACTTTTATTTTCCAGGGAATTGTCTTTTATTGGAACTATTAAACACTACAATATTAATGTACTAGCGTATGGCTGCTTCAGCCGCGTGGAGTTCGGCAATTGTCCCACAGGAGCATATTACCCGGATAAAAAGTATTCTTTGTATCAATCCAGGTTATAAGCTATCTGTATGCTAAATTTCATACAAATCCATTCAGTACTTTTTGCGTGAAGACTAACAAACAGCCATCCAGCCATCCTCACAAACATTCGCATTTATAATATTATTAGGATTTTATTAACAAAAATAGAAGGAAGCAAACCTTTGCTTACGGTAATTCATTAGTCTGAGGGTATTAAAAGGGTAATATGAAAAAAGAAACCTGAAAGATGTTCTATTCTACCATACTAATAAAGAATTACTAACTACCCAGTAATAAAAGCTCTGAAAAAAAAATGAGTATACTCAAAATATGAAATTTATTGCTATAAATACTAATTTTCCGTCAACTTTTAAGAAAATACATAAAGAAACGACTGAATAAAATACTGAAAATTCCGAAAAATCAATACAGAACTGACTGGTGTAATATTTTTCCCCCAGCTTAAATTGCGTTTTACCGAAAACTTAAATTAGTAATTTCCATCGGAACTCACCTATTATAAATTTAGATTTAACCTATAAAACAAGAACAAAATCAACGTCAAGATAAATATCAAAAGGTTGTAATACGGCGTAGTCGACGTAGACCCGCTACGCGGGGCCCCTATTTCTGTCTGCAGGTCTAAAGTAAACTAACACGAAGGGGATGCTATGATGAGCATTCATCATTCAAAATGCCATCTTCATAGCAATAATTCCGTCAGTCTAGATTTAAACCAAAAAAAAACGTTCATGTTAGCAGGTAGTTTTATTTTAGCTCTCGCGGCCATTTTGTATCCCCGACCGGGATTTTGCGCCGTAGGCGGCGACGATGCTGCGGATACAATTCCTAGAACTGAGAACTGCAACCTCCCCCCTCTCCCATCCTCCGTCCGCTTTCCCGGTGCAGCGCATATACCCCCCTCCCCTTACCACTTCCCGCCCCTAATCCTTCCGCGCCCGTGCAATGCTTTCCAGCTATGCTATGAAATACTTGAAAATCAATGAATGATTCCTGTGATAGTCAATGCAGAATATCAATGTACTGTACTTGGGTTTGCAAATTACTTTGGAAGTGGGTTGGGAATGTTTGCCTATTATATGCCACACTGAATAGTTGGCTCATACGCTGTACTAGATAGTTACTAGGTAGTTTATTGTAATTGAACATTTTGGTGTTTTTGCTTGATAAAATGATTATACTGCACCAATATTAGTTCACCCAATTTCTACAATTATTTTCCGACATTCAATATTTCAACAAAAGTCCTTTAAATCTTACGACATGTCATTTACGACAGCAATCAATATTAAAATAAATTCAGACAAAACCCATACACACATATTCAATAGTACACCATTTCCATAGTTATTCTGCTTCACTTCGACTAATACCTCCTTATCTTTGCCCAACAGAAGATCGGGATGGAATGCCAACGGTTCCGGTACAGCTGGAACGAAGCTAAGAAACCTCAGAACAAGCCTCTTAACCGCTACCGCGACGTAAACCCGTTCGACCACACCCGGGTTGTCTTGAAGCGTTGTGAGAGGGATTACATCAATGCCAACTATGTAACGGTAAGTACATTTCAGATCTCCCAGGTTGGTCTCTTCATATGGAGGGAGGTGTTCAACAATGGTTTGTGGAAACTTTCAACATGGTCACAACCCTCTTATTCATATAAATGGGACTGCATCTGTTCTTTCAAATCACTAAGACCGAAGAAAGTCACCCTCACAGCTGCAAAAGAAAGGTTCTGTTGAAGACAGCTTGCATTGTTACTGTTGCCATTTAGTTACTATGCTATCGTTGTGATGTTCAAATTGCTGAAGATAGAAAAAATAAAAATAAACTACAGTAAACATACATTTTTAAGGAAAAGAAATTAATATGCCCTTTATGAATAAGGGGGGGACAACATGAAACGAGAGGACAAGGGAGAGAATTGATTACAACTGAGAAGGTAGAAAATAAAACGTTTTTGCAAATAATACAAAAAAATCAAAAAAGTTAAAAAATTATTTTAGCTCTTTTTTTTGTTTTTGAAGTCTGTTTTATTTTTTGCAAAAAAGTTTTTTATTTTTCCATTTATAGTTGTAATATCCTTCATAAATATTTGCTATGCATTTATATAACATTGTTAACGATACATGTCATGGTAATAGGTTTAACCCCAATAAATGGAACTTAACATACCTAAACTGTCGAAATCTGGGTGTATTGTACACTTCAACATCATGACGTAACATCACAGGCGTTATGTTACGTCATGATGTTGTATAAACAATAAAGATCCAAGCGATTCATTGTATATCTCCGAAGATCAGCATCAGATCGTCACCTAATTTAAATGGGACCAAATGACAACTATTCCGCATCAAACTAAAGAAGAATCACGTAAATCGGATCATAAATGTCAGCGTAATCGGTGTATATAAATTCGAATTGAGAACCCCCTCCTTTTTGAAGTCGGTTAATAAATGGAAAGCACCATGTGTCAGGAAAACTTAAAATAATATTTAACTAACTGAATTCCTAAGACAACAAATTATCGTTGACATACATAGAAGGGACTAGAATGCATTTTAAATAAAATAACCTTGTTACTAAGAAAATCTTATTTCCTTGTCCTTTCTGCACATTTTCAGGCCATTGAACATGCGACAAAAATTGTATATGTATATCAATAGATAAATGTGTATTAGATGTATCTGATTCACATTGGTTAAATCAGTTATTAGCCACTCCATAAAAATAAACAAATATGGAATCCACATAAACATAGACAGTATAATTAGATATTCTGTTAATTTTATAATAATTGATATGACACATTCGAAAACAATTTTTCCTTATATCAATCAACAAATCGAATCACTAAATAGTGGTGTCTAGTTGTGGCAACTCTAAAATATAAAGCCAATGGGAATCAGAGGCATATTTCAGGTGCCAGCTACAAAAAAAATCCACACTCTATGCATTCCAAATCCCTGTCATTTTCCTGCTACACGCAAGTTTTCAATGTCTCCCAATCGATTTTAACTCATTAAATTAAACATGAAAAAAAAAATACATTGTAAATTAGCATCTAATTCTGTTTATTTAGGGTTCATTTTTGATTGGTCACAGAAACTGAGCTTAACAATGCCAAAGTAAACCAACATAAATTCTAGTAAGTTTGATTGAAAAATGAACTGTAGCTTCGTCAGTAGTGTGCGTTTTGAAACAAAAGAAAACATACAATAAAAATGTACATCTGTTTTGTTTTTGTGTTTAAAAGCATCGATGGGTGATTTACAAAGAAAATCATATACAGGGGTACATTCAACAGGCTCAATGAAAGCCTGTTGAATGAATGTACATTATTTTTGTAGAATACTCTTTCCTAGTGTTGCCGACAAAGCGATGAAAAAATACTTTTAGAATATTTTTTATACTTCAAAAGGATAAATTGTTTTGTAATTTCCATTGGATTGTCGATTCACATAACCAATACACCAACGCAACGCAAAACTTTATGATAAAATTGTAACTTACCCAAAGTTACTTTTTTTCACAAACTCGATACTTGTCCTGATTCTGATGTGCATCAACTAAGAGACTACCGAGAAAGACAGAAAGAAACGTATGAACTCTGAGGATAGTTCAGAGAACATGCTGTTCAAAACACAATCATTAAGAGTTTAGTACCTAAACATCTCCACTGTCTCTTGCATAATCCAATTTTTTGGAAATCGGTTGTCATGGTCTGCGCATGTGATGCGGAGGAACGGAAAATGTGTTGAGGTAACTTGAGTATGAATGTGGGTGGATATAAGACTATAAGAGTAGAGACCGTGTGAAGGATTTATTTTTTATTGAAATGGCTAGAAAAGAGGTGATGACTGAGATAACGAGTAATAGAGAAGTAATGAAGTATGGACGAAGAAGACATGCTGCACCGACTTATAAATAAATTGAGATAAAGCAGGAGCACGATGATGTGTCTTGCCTAATCCGACTTTAGTGTTGTCTTTCTTCAGTTGTCTTTACTTGGTACGCAAAGGAATCAGCGCCACTGTCAGTTTTGATGTGACAAGCTTGAAGGCTCATTTACACGGAGAGAAATTCTGGAATCTTTTCGAGGCGAAATTTGAACTCGGAACACAGTGTGTTGTGAGTGCTATAAACAATCGTGTGTGCATGAGCCTTTACAGTCAACAGTCATGCCTAACGTGCATGCCAACGAAAGGTACGTTTGTTATTTTTTAATTATTGGATATGCGTTTTTGCCGCATTCGCTGTTCACTGCCACTCCGCTGTGGAAAGCTCCCCCAACGGAAAGTTTTCATAAAATCAAAATCGGTATTTAGTTGCGGTTTCCTTTGTCCCTTCAGTTAGTGTTCGGGGTGGTTATATCATATCACATGTCACATGCAGTTGGTATGATAATGATAGTCCCGACCGACGGCCGATGAAATATTTCAGTATCGCGCCAATTTTGGGATAGGAAATCAGTAGTGAAATGTTTTATGACAGGTTCGGTAATTGATTAATCTTGTTGTGGTCGCAAATAACAAGCGTTGTTTAGTCTGCGATAGCTTATAAAACGTTTTCATTTAAATAGGTCATCCGCTCTCTATTCTATGAATACAAGATACATTGGAATATGAAAATCTAAACTGAAACGCCGAAGGATGTGCGTAGTATGTAGACGGGGAATACTTATGCAAAAAACTTACAACAGCATACAAAACTTTTATTCTTAGTGTCCTATTTTTTTAAATCATTATATCAGATCTTGGTGTCCCACTGCCGGCCTGCTGGGCAAAGGCCTGCAATCATTCTTTCGACTGCTCGCGGCTGAGGTATAGAAATAATCTTAGACTTGGTTTAAATCAGTCATCAGGTCATCACATTGGCTTGATCAGAGATCGGAGTAGGTAGAGTTTATTTGCCTTAATTTCAATCAAGTTATTAACTTTGTGTGTAATACCTCCCTCTAACTCACGGCTCGGTTGTGTCTGAGCAGTGGCTGAGCGATTGGCTGTTGCGCTGCGTGTCGCGGGTTCGATTTATATTTGGCCTACAGGTGGTGTTTGTGTATGTGAGTTTAAATGTTTGTAAACGCACCCACGATAGTAAGTAGGAGAAATTTCCATTGTGGGGCAAAGTCTTCATAAAAAAACTTAAAAATAATTGCGGGATTTAATAGGGACGTATTATACACATATTAATAAAGTTTAAAGTCAACCTATTCCAATCTCTGGTGACCTCTGTCTGGTGTGTGTCATGACTTAAGACGTCGGATTTCGCAGGTAGTTTTAAGACACGACATACAAACGATAGTGTTACATGGTGACAACATAGGAAACAGGCCACGGCAGGCCCCTCGAGAAATAAGGGTACATTATTTCTCGAGGGGAGGGGAGCGAAGCCGCGAGCAAGCTTTTGCTTCTGCGCGAGCAAACTTTGAGGGTTATATTGATGATTTTAATGATTCCTAGCTTTAGTAATCATTAAAATCATCAATACCACCCTCAAAGTTTATTAAATCTCATTGAATGAGTTTTTCGTGAGATAGTCATTGTATGGGATTAAATGAAGTTATAGGGGTTGTATTGATGACTTTAACTAGAACAACTCGGTAAAGCCATATTTCTTATCGCTCGCGAATTATATTTTAATCAATATACAACCTGACACAGACCTATTTTTTTTTTTCGGATTGGAATTCTCAAATAACTCCCGTTCTGTGCTGAGCAGGAGGGAGTGTCAGACTTTTACTGACTAAAACCCATCCATGTTCCTTCATCGCCCTTTGTGTTCCGGGTCCACGGTATCTTTCGATAGATTATATATTGAAATGACTGGGAGAATAAGTACCTTTCGGCTTCGTAAAGGATCTTGTTACACCCTTTATACACTTCAACCTACTTATCAGTGCAGGCAGGAAAACAGAACTAAAATAAATGAACCAAGTTTGAAATATCGATACCATTTTTTCATGACAAGCAACGTTGCCTGAAACTGTACACTTAAAGTGGTCATACTGTACTGCGATTCTTACAAACAGGCTGGGTACCAAGCATTTGCCTAGATGCACTATGGAACGAAAGACCAGCTCTTTGTTCGATTGTTAAAACAAACAAAACTTTCTGAACGTACCATATTAGCTGGAAGCACCTCTGTTCGAACAAAAAAGGTGTACAAAGAAATTGGTATCACGAAAATCGCTGGAAAAATGCATTGTGTGTGTAAAGCGGATGGGCTGGTGCCTGTCATGTCGCCAGTTATGATAATTCCCTGGTAATAAACCTATAGTTCAATTTAAAGTGGAACCCGCGAAATTCAAATTTTCTTACTTTTTTTTTGCAATTTGCAGGACAGTCAGGTTGTATGCTGATGAAAATATGATTCGCGTCCATAATATATGTATGCAGTTGCAAAACGATAATCATTAAAATCATCAATACAACCCTATAAGTTCATTTAACACCATGCAATGACTTATTAATGAAATAGTTGGCGCTTTCGTCTTAACTAAAAACCCACCACCACCACCACCTTGTATTTCGGGATATCGCCAAGCGGTTCATTGACTTTTCACGTGACCAGATGGTTGGCCGTTTTTGGCCAAAGATCAAGCATTGCCACGTTGATGGCAATGCTGCCAGCCTTCTGGGCACTTTTCCTTTTGACAGCGATGTGGACGAATTATTTGAATTCCTGTAATTTCCAAGTTTGATACTTGCACATATTTTCTTTACATATTATTTACATTTTTAAATATTTTTAGTAAAAAAAATTATATAAAAAACATTTAAAATTATAAAAAATCGTAGCCCAAACCTCCTAACAATACGCGCCGTGTCCAGAAGTACTGCTTTATGAATCAAGCCCTTGATCCAGCTGCCAAGCGAGAGCCTCCTCAGATGTTGGTCGTTGGTGTTGGTATTGGCTATTAAGCCATCGGCCGACACGAGAGTCTGTGCTGATAGCGGCACAATGACTGAAAGCATTAGGTTCAAGGTTGATTGGAAAAATTGGACAGTTAATAATAATAAATAAATATCGCTGGAAATTACACACAGCGCCATCTAGGTGCCACACTAAGCAACGAGGCTTGTGTCGTGGACACCAGATAGTGGATAATACTACATAGATACTTTTTGTTTGTAAATACATACTTATTATACATATAAACATCCATGACTCGGAAACAAATGTCCATGCACATCACACAAACATTTGCTCCTACCGGGATTCGAACCCGGGACCCTAAGAACGTAAGGCAGCCTCACCAGCGCTGCGCCATTCGGGTGGTTCGGGTACTAGCATACTACATACTGAATTCTACTAAAAAGTAAATGATGTAAAATCACCTATCTAAATAATCACGAAGCACCTGCATTTAATCTAGTTTGCATTATCATATTTCGCTTTGAAAGCGGTGGTATTCCGGGAATTAATTTAATTCAAACTTTGCGAACCTATGTGATAATGCGCTGTGTAACAAAGCCGACCGAATTCGAATCAATTATGATGTAATTTGTTGGAGAATTTTTAGTCATAATGAAGTTCTCGTTAGCATAATTTACGGGATTTTGTGGGTAAACATGTAGTAAATAATTATTTCGTTTAATGAAATAATTATTTACTGCAAAATTGCCGCGTATAGTGATTTAAATTGCCGCATAGAAATAGGTACATTGTATTATTATAGCAATTTTGTACAAATGACAAACACTGAAAAAGATGAGTGTTTTGACACAGATAAATAGATCCTAGATCTTGGAATATTTAGGCTGGTCTAACTTTCCGCTATTTAATTTAATTTTTAAAATAACAACCACAGAAGGCCTGTATTAATCGACAGCTGGCATATATACAAACAAGTTTTGTTAAAGACAAAATCTTCTTACTTTCACGTACATAATTTAGAATCTAGGCGCTGATCGCGGCATCAGTACAAGCTTCTACGAAGAAGAATCCTTATAAAATATATTTAAACCCTAAGTTGGTAGTCAATCTGCTAAACATATAATTTACCTAGCAGCTTCTTCTTGTCTTTATCGTGTGATGTCGAGAGTTTTTACGCCGCCCGTGGGCCTCTGACTTGGCTTTGCATGCCTACGAAAATGTCTCTCAAGCATCCTGGTTCCTCACGATGTTTCCCTTAACCGAAGCAAGTAATAATTATACAATACGCACATGAATCCGAAAAATCAGAGGTCTTCGTGCGAACTTGAGACCTATGATTTGGCATTCCGACGGTCGCACCACTAGGCTATCACTACTATCTAGCAGCCAGTAGCGAAGAGTCAATTTTTGTAGAGGTAAGCCGGAGTACATATATCTTTAATGGGAGTAAATTATTTGTCCATACAATACTGCGCCATTCAATTTGTGCCATTTTCAAAGGGAAGCCGGTAGGAATCGACTTGTATAGAACCTTCGCCACTGCTAGCAGCTGAAATTAGGTAACGTGTGAATAAAAAATAACAGTTATTGTTTTTGCGTATGTCGTCATTCAATTAACTCTTGAAGTGAAGCCATTTAAATGTAAGATGACGACGTCTTTTCTTTAAATGTCGCATTCCAATGTTCACCCTAGTTTCAGTTCTTTCTCACTTGCGAAATGAATGGGAATCATATCAAATGCAATGTAACTTGTAACAATGCCATTGAGGTAGGCAAGGTAACTCCTTATATCCTTAAGGCCGGAAAACGTGAGGTAGACACAAAGACAGATTTTCTCGAAAAAAGAAAACAAAGCTTTGAATAGCATACTGCTGTAAAGGTTAGTTCAGACTAACCTTTACAGCAGTACTTCACCAAACAAACTGGACACGATCAGCACATTTGAACTACGTGCGAGAGCTGTCAGATTTATCATTGTGATGGAATACTGACACAGACATTTCCGTGCAAATCTCTATTATCTCTAATTGATGAATTCGCCCTAAGCAGTAGAACGCAAGGCTTCAGAACGCGCTGTCCAATGCACAGACTGATTGCTGACGGCTACGACTGTCTATGTCTTACCTGTATGCCTTTACATTGAATCTGTCTGGAAGATCTGATATTGATTTTGTATAGGTATCTGTATTCCTGATGTGGTTTGGTTGTACTCGGCCAAGCCATATATTTTGGCTAAGGTGTAGAGTTTGTGAAGTTAGGGTGTGTAGAGTTAGAAGCTTGGCTCTACTTGAGATCTGATAACTTTTTGATATTTCGGGCCATATGGTCTCGTCTTGGCAACATTTTACATAAAAATGTTTTTCGTGGGATATTTATATCTGTAAAAGAAGCTCTGTGTGTGTCTCTATTAATTGTTTCTTATAAAATGAGCTTCTTTTTTCAGTACTAACTGGGTTGTGGAGGCCAGATTGGCTAGGCAGTCGCTCCATGTAAAATACCGGATGAAGCTGGTTAGACGGCGAAAGGCTAGGCAGATTATGATGATGAGCATCTTTTGCAAGGACACGCTCGTTATCGCAATCGGCTTTGTATTGCACGGTCGTTATTTTTATAGCAGATAAAAAAAACTTTTTTGCAAAAAATAAAACCGACTTCAAAAACACAAAAACGTGAAAATAAACCTTTAGGCTTCAGAAGTCTGTGACTTTTGTTTGTTTTTTAGTTGTAAATTAATATTGTACACAAATATTTGCTATGCATTTATTTTACATTCCTAATAATAAATTTCATGGTAATAGGCTTATCCCCAATAAATTATAATTAGGTATGTTAAATACCTAATTGTCGAAATCTGGGTGTACTGTACACATCTGCTTAACCTCTCAGAGCGTACAGGCGCTATGTTATGCTACGATATTGTATAAACAATAAACATCCAAGCGACTGCAGCAATCACGACAGATTTGCTGTCTATTAATTAGCTCCGAAGATCAGCATCAGATCTTCAACAAAACGGGACCACCGCGAAATAACATTGTTCCAAAAAAAAAAACATCAAAATCGGTTCACAATTGGCGAAGACATCGCGCATACATAAAAAAAAAATCTGATGAATTGATAACCTCCTCCTTTTGGAAGTCGGTTGAAAATACTACTCTTCATTAGAAAGAATATTAAAGAAAATATGTAATGATACCTAGAGGTAGGTAACTACGTAGCGGCAATTGTTTTGCACTAGCTTGGATGAACGTCTTGTTAGCTTAGACCATGCCTTCTTTATAGACACGGTCCCACCACACTGACAACTTTCATAAAATTCATAAAAGGGACTTCAAAAAATATATAACAAGACCCTTAACGAAGCCGAAAGCTTTCTCTCCGTCAATCCGAGTTTTTTTGTGTTCTAGACCGTACCTGGGAACCTTCTAGTTACGTTGTCTGTTTTTGTACTATAAACACCTCCACGACTCATGTACTATTCAATCGATCCATCAGCACAATGTGTCGAGTCCGTTACGTTGAGTCCTACCGTAAAACGTGATTTGTCACCCCAAAAAAAAAGTCGTTTCCCAGCAAATTTTGCGTAAAGATATTTAGTTTGATCTACAGAATGCTTGGTTCACGACTTCGCGAAGGGCCCGTTTACACCCTGTATATGCACCTCAGCGGGCACCTACGCCATTGCGCCGTGACCTTTACCGACATTGACAATGTAGATCGGAGCTCAGAAGTGCATCGGGACCACTTTAATCCAGCACGGGAGTGTCGGGTACCAAGGTCACGTAACGACGTAACTGGCCACTTCTCACCAATTGGCTTACAATATGAAGATTATTTATTTTATTAGTAAAATGCATGCGATCATGTACGTTGAGCGTGTTTGTTGTGCAGTTACGGGGCGTCAATTGCAAGGGGCACCTTGTATCCGTCTATTAGCAATGACGCTCCCACCGCGAATCCGCTCCGGAACGCAGTAGGTACTTTGTCAAACATTTCGTTGTTCTTCCGTTTGGTTGGCGCTGATCAGATATACCTGTACCAGTTGGGAAATTTATGTCTATTTATACTGATTGATAGTTGTGTTTTGTATACTTAAATGCCCAATTTAAGTTGAAAAAAGTCAATTTTTAAGAGCATTTTTTGCTAAAACTTATTGTTAAAGCCCGCTTTTTGACAGTCGTTTTGACGATCAATTTGAAAGAAAGAAAAGGAAGAAAAAATATTGATTTGTCGGTGAGGGACGTGAAGACCATGAAGTGCATGCAAAAAACATAGGTACAACGCATAACATACAGGCTGTAACAAAACCCTTAACGAAGCCGTCAACCAAGCATTATGTACATCAAACTAAGTAATTTTACGGAAAAATTACTGCTGGCTAACGACTTTTTTTTTTGGGGTCAAAAATCACGTTTTACGGTAGGACTCAATGTCACGCACTCAAAACATTGTGCTGATGGATGGATTTAAAAGTACGGGGTTCGTGGAGGTGTTTAAAGTAAAAATCTTACATTAACAACATGTATTTTAAAAAAAAAACTTGTGAAAAGGATGGAACTTTGACCCCCAATATCTCCGTAACTAGAAGGTTCCCAGGTTTGCTCTACAACAAAAAAATGATCGCAATGACCAAGAGAACAAGTGCCTTTCGGCTTCGTTAAGGGTCTTGTTACATCCTATATAAGGGGTATCGATTCTTCGGTTATTAAAAAAACAGCTGTTTCCTACAAAAGTGCAACACCTCACGGTCAAAAGGAAAATTTCTACGGGTTCAGAATAATTTACTGAATACCTGTTTGTGCGTCGGTGTCCCTACCACCCCATATTTATAAACACCACAGCCCGCGTAGCATGACCACCGTAGAAACGGGTTTTGTTGACGAAGAGTCGAATTGAATTGTCATTTTATGACAGATTGTGGAAAGATTTCTATCGTCGCAAGCATGGCGATGTAGAAATGTATGAAATGAATGACAAGACATGTCAAGTTGTATAGAAAGAGCTTTGTCGAGTCTCGGTAGACTAGAGATAGTATTCAAACTCAAACTCAAAGCATTTATTTTAATTAGACCATTACAGGCACTTTTGAAACCCAAACAAAAAAAAAAAGCTAAGCTACAGTCACAGTCACAAGGCATAATAAGTTGAGAAAGTACTGTAGTTGCACATTCCAAAGCGTAGATCTCTATGGAGAAGAATGGGCAAGAAACTCCATGGACACTCTTTTTAATCAAAATATTGTTACAAAATCTTGGTTACATCATTCACGTTGAGATTATACATATATGTGAGAACGATGTAGAAAGACGTGCACATTAAGAGCGTCCAGAGTAAAAGACACTTTCAAAATAAAGTAATTAAAATAAACCGTGGCAGCTAAGAGATGACCACTCCCAACTGACAGCGCCCGTTCACGAACACGACGCATGGCTCGGCGCCATTCAACTCAACCATATTGAAGGGAACCAAATGACCCGACACACGCGCCACCATCAGCGAGAAATCTGAGTGAGCATGACATTCTCTCAGCCAGCTCTGGTGGCTGAGGGAATGTCATGCTTATTTTGCTACATTCAAGTCAATGAAAGATAAATAAATGTAAATGGTTGCTTTACAGTACATAGTACTCACACATGTGCTATGCAATTATATAATACTAAGAGATGGAATCTATACAAAGCAAGGATGTTATTATAATCTTCTGCAGCTTCCACAATAACTTAACCTGGTAATCAATTAGTTTGCTCCTATGGTTGTGGAGCCATGCCATATGGTATTGCCATGCTAGGGGGGCAGTACGGAACAAAACAGTTGACAGCTTGCATGTCGTGACTACCACAAGCAGGTTACCACTCCGCATGATGCTGTGCTATGTGGGGCCCATAACCCACCGCTGGGGCCCGCCAAATAGAAATTTTCATCGGCAATTTGAACCCGGTATTTTTTTTTTTTCATATTGCCGATGAAAAATTTCTATGCAGGGGTTCAGGATGATGTACAAAAATTTGTAATGTAAAAACAAACTACTGTTTACTACAAAACTGCAATACCTAGACCGTTTAAAAATTTTGACGAACTCGATGTCACCGAATTTTAATCTAGCTTGAACTGTACCCGCATTGGGCGGGCGGAATTACAAACATAGGGTAGATAGTAATTGCTCTGGCTAGGTTTTGGTCGGCTAGCCAGCCCGTTTTAATTAAAAGCTGGCTAAGTGCGTGTCGGGCCACGCACAATGTAGGGTTCCGTAGTTGCCCATCAATTTAATCCACTTCCTACGGTCCGACTTGCGTCCAAAAGATGATTTTTATTGCAATAATGAGAAACAAACTTACATGTGCAATTGAAAAACCTGTGCTCCCAGAAAGCTGTAATTTGGCATGACCATACTAGTCTGTATAATCGTGCCAAATTACAGCTTTCTAGTACTAAGAGTCTTTGAGCTAAGCTGTTGACTACGGTACCCTAAAAACGAAAGCTTTTAACGGGGCTTTTGACGCAATTGCATAGAGGACTGCATGAGAAAAACAGAAAATCACAGTCCCTTCAAAGTATTATTTTAGTAATATGAAACATTTTTCGAACGAGTGAAAAATGAAAATGGCTGCAGTTGGCAAGGGTAAATTGGCTTTTCAAAGTTGAATTGCATACGAGAGTGGTTGATGCTTACTCAATACATTCGACTGTGTAAACTGTCAATTAAATAAAAAGTAACAGTTGTTTGCTTGCTAGGGATCCTTGGTAATGTGAAATATTTTCCAAACGAATACGTTAACTTACGACGAGAAAAATCTAAGTCCTTATTACTAGGCAAGGATGAAAGCAAAAAGCAAGAAAGAAGTAATGATAGAAAACCATAATTCTTTGAGTAAGATAGACATACATTCATAAATTGGCCAACTAACAGACAAGCGACAGTTCCATCGACGCGACGTCCAACAAAGACGGTTCCGTAACAAAAACGTTAAACAACAATATTGATCATAATAGTTATGTCAAATGTGTAGATTTAGTTCAGTCTTCGTACCCTGCGGGGTTACTAAGACCATAAAATGTTGAAAGTTAAGTTCAAAATCGAACGAGAAAAATTGACAGTTTGTGGTAACCTAATGCGCTGACAACAAGTACATCTACATCTGTTTGTTTTTGACGCCCCGCCAACTTTGATTTCAAACAAAAAACTAAAATGATCAACAATTAAATTATACTACACAATTTTCATAACTCAAAACGGAATAAACTGATAGTTTTAAAAACTTTTAATTCCTTAAGACAACATCCCCATTCCCCGAGTTGAATTGTCACTACTAAACCGGTAGACAACTGGACATGTTTGTTGCCGAGAGATACACGGCTTATTTTTTAAATAGGCTGGGTTATGACTTGGCCCTACTTCTGGTTAAAAGCTGTATTGTTCACGACGTAAAATAAAGCGTGTAAAATAGAGCGTCGTGTCTCAGCACCAGGGCTCGGAAACCGGTAAATTTTCCAAACCGGTTTCGGTCATTGACCCCAAACCAGAAACAATTGCGGTTTAGGTTTCGGTTACCGTTGTTTTAACCGGTTAATTGGAGAACCCGTTTTTTACAAATTCCGATTCTGTTGAGCGTTAACCGGTTAATTTGAGATTCGGCGTTAAGTAAATAAGAGTTTTACCTACTACGCCATCTCTCTTACATATACAATAATAAAGCTCTCGGTCTAGTCATTCTACGCCAACGAATAACGCACTCACAAGCAGATTGTGTTCGACCGCGCTCGTAGTTTCGTTTTAATTGTCGTGAGTGCAACAAAATACTTGAATGGAGTCTGAGTAATACCGGTTTATTTAGGTTAGTGCGAGTATTAAAATAATATTTTCTGCAAAAACCGGTATCCATAATGATTTAGGTTTAGTCTAAACCGTTTTTGTAATTAACCGGTTAATCGAAGAACGATATTATAACGGGTTTATGAACAATATTAACCGGTATTTCAAAACCGGTTCCAAGCCCTGCTCAGCACTAAGTAAAAAAAAACCGGCAAAACACATTTGTTGTATGGGAGCCCCCCTTTAAATATTTATTTTATTCTGTTTTACTATTTGTTGTTATAGCGGCAACCGAAATACATCATCTGTGAAAATTTCAACTGTCTAGCTATCACGGTTCATGAGATACAGCCTGGTGAGAGACAGACGGATGGTCCCGTTTTTACCCCTTGGGGTAACAGGATATTCCGACACGAGTTACAGATAGAATGCAAACTGACTACCGGAATAATTGCATCAACTCTGGTAGTGCCAGATTTCATTTTACTGCAGGCTATAGATTACCTTCCTAGAAATAGAACTCCCTTCATTTTGTGAAATCCTTTTCGGTAAATTATTATGAGTGCTGAAACAATATTTTAGTTTCTGTTTAAAATCATTGACCTGGGAGAAAAGCTAACGTCGAAAGCATTGTTCATTTTACTTTTGTTTTAACTGTTCGTACTATTCTGAACTACGTCATGAACCAATTTAGATAACTTTACTGACTGTAACATGATGCTGGTGTCATTAACATGGTAAAGTCGCAACACGATTTTAGTTGAGTAACGCATTTCGCCCCGTTTTTCAACTTAGTGATTCGCAACAAAGTTTTGAAATCCGGAAAATGCATTACTGATAGGAAAGTTAAACCTCGAAAGCTGAACCTCGTACCTTGTCAAGCCATCAACTTTTCCTAATTTGTCACAGGATGGACTCACGGTTCCAGTCATAAATGTGAATTTAGCCGCTGCCCCTACGATAATGCGCTCAACGTAAAACCCTTCGAAGTTCATTTAATTGATAATATTAGGTAGTATACAATCTACTGCGCAGCGACCTCCAAATACAGCGAGTATGAGACGCTTGAAAGGAAAATGGCAATATAGGATGTTTTCCAGCAGACGGCTCGCATCGCATCGGATCGCAAAGGATACGAACGGATGCGGCGACAGCCGATTGCGTCCGGCAGGATGTCGACGAATACAATCGGGTCCGAACCGTCGCTAGCGATCGTATCCGTTTGTGCGCCTAGTCAAATAGTTAAATTCTTTTATTAGTTTAAAGTGTGCTGCGACGTGCGATCGTTTCCGTTCGCCTGCCGTCGTATCCGATCGGATCCTTTGCGGCAGTCGTCGCGTGCAAATCCGGTACGGAGCCCATCGTATGCGTCGAGATCCTGCCGGACGCGACCAACTGTCACCGCATCCGTTCGTATCCTTTCCGATCCGATGCGATGCAAGTAGTTTGGTTGAAATCGTCCTTTACTCGCTAGTCATTATTCACTATTGTTTCTTGCCGTACCGTATGTAACTAATGGCATACATCTAAAACAAGGTAACGCGATAACGGTCCTTTTCTGTGTGCAACGACAGCGCAGGACAAACAATACTGAACACGGAGGGTTGAATAATGTAGTGATCGATTTATAATCTAGAGCGAATGAGGGCCAGCAGCTTGCACTACGCTAGTATAAAGACTGGTAGTTAGTTTTTCATGTCAATGGTTGAACTATGTAGTATGTGTACACAAGAATTGCCCTGCTTTCAATATCAGGCCACGCTTGATCGTATGCAGCTAGTTCTTCGTTAATTTGTCGTAGCAATGCTAATATGATCAATGCTCAGGTCTTACGATCGATGGTCTGAATAAAAGTGAGCTCTCCCTGATTAGATTGTCATAATGTCGAAGGACACCTACTACAGTATTAATCTCTGAAGCATTGAAGCTCTAATACTTACCATAGAGGCGCAAGTGACTCCATACTTGCCAACTTTCATACAAGTTGTTAGAATTTTGTCCTACTAACGTTATTAAAAGTTGATATGACGGATGTCAGATGTGCACCCAGCCTTCTACTATTTCAGTTGCGAGTAAAGTTTTTGAAATGAAAGTTTTGTCGATGCGAAGTAAATGATAGATAGACTTAAGTGAATGGACTTATGAGGTTCGAGCTGGCGTTCCTAATTCACCTGTCTCCTCTATGAAGGATGGTGAACTAACTAGGTTCTAATTTAACTTTTCAGCGTTGAGAGTACGTCATTGTAGTTGAACGTTAATTTTGTGTTTTTAGAAAGTTATAAGTATTGTAGGGCTGAGTTACTGTTAGTGTGATGCTGATGTACTAAATACTTTTTCTTTTGTCTTGTTTGTTTTTGTGTTACTTTTAAAATGAGTATTTTAAGCATATTTGGTCGTGTACTCAATAATATCAAACACACTAGTTTATACGAACCCATTTTTTTTAAAGTTTTTATATCGAATAGTCCTAATACATTCAGTAGGTTTTACACAGAAACTATGATACTTCTTTTACGGATAGTCGATAGGAAACAACAAAATTGGTGTACATTAGATTAACTGTGTGTAAAATAAATATTTGGTGTAGCATAAAAACTTTATGCAACATTATAGGCTTTATTATTTTTTGGTAATATTTGGTAGAGAACCACTACAAAGTGGCGTGCCCCTAGGCTTACAATTACAATACAGTACGGCAAGCCCGTATAGGCAAGCAGACTGTTTAGAAGCCCTAACATCATGAAGACTTGTATGAAAGTACCGCCACTATACATATTTGATAGTTGGAATATTATAACAAAACCCTTGTGGACTCGTTATTTTTTAACAGGCAATAAAACAAATAAAGCGACACATCATATGCAGCAGGTTAGGTTTCCACCGAAACTATAAGTGAGATGGAAAACAGTGCGTACGTTGCATAGGTAAATGGTTTGTGCGCCGAAATACAGTAGATTCCAAAAAAAGGTAAAAACGAACTGGGCGCTTCAAAAACTCGAAATTAAATTCGATCATATTTCGTTTTGATCGAGGTTTCACTGTTACGGCTTTACGGGTTAGGTACATTGATAATAGAATCCGTGCAATTTTTCGCAAGACGTCACATGTGTAGGCGTAGTTCTAGACACCGCCTACGATTGAGTCTAATTTGCCGTCGGATATCTCGATATATTGTTCTATTTAAAGGTTTTATTAACTTTTCTAGGAACCCTGACTTTCTCAATTATTTTTTCTATGTTTAGTTTCAAACGACAAACATAAAAAAAAACATCAACACGATATCTACGTGATATGTTCAATAATTATAAATATAAAGGGTGTAACAAGACCCTTAAGGCACCGAAAGGCACTTGTTCTCCCCGTCATTGCGATCATTTGTTTGTTCTAGACCATACCTGGCGGGGACCTTCTAGTTACGGAGACATTGGGGGTTCCAACTTTTTCAGTTTTTTTTTTAAATATATGTTTTTATTGGAATATATTTACTTTAAACACCTCCATGACCCCCATACTATTAATTAAATCTATTTATCAGGATAATGTTATGAGTGCGTTACATTGAGTCCTACCGTAAAATGCGTGATTTTACATCCCAAAAAATAAAGTCGTTTCCCAGCAATAATTTTTGCTTATAGTTACTTAGTTTGAAGTACATAATGCTTGGTCGACGGCTTCGTGAACGGTCCTGTTGCACCTGTATATTGATCCTAAAGGATGCGTAGGCATCGTCGGGAAATAAACTAGTAATATGCAGTGATTATTTTAAAAAACAGCATTTATGTTTTCATTTATATGGTGTGCAGTCACGAAAAAGTGATCGATTTACATTGGTGTATGTAACCACATATAATTAATAAAAATACATTAGGTTATTTCTGTTGAAGTCACTAACTAATATTACTAGATCGTGGGTTCGTGACTGTACATTACAAAGAATATTTTGTCGTATCATCTATCCATTACCGTTTCTGGCGATTATCCATAATCGTAAAAAAACAAATTTATTTTCAACGTCCTTATTTGTTACTCAATAAGCGTTAGAAAACTCTATTCAAGTTAAACTGAAACGGTATCAATCAAAATAAATACAGTTTTAATTCTAATGTAAATAGAAGATGCAATGAACAAGCGTCCTTTTAATTTAATCAGAGAGCTAACGGCAACTCGTGAAAAGCTTCCTTGCTTGGTCCAAGAGGAGGTTCTACATGGTCGACTCGTCGTCTCATTTCGAATAATTAAGCTGGAAAATTAATTTACCTTACAAAAAGATTTTATACAGAAATATAATACGAGTAGAAAACTATTCTTCATTTTGTTAAACGTGTCGGTGATTAAATGAGTGGTTACTATTTTAAACTTGCAAGCTTGCATTTTTGCTTGCTTCAAGAAAAACTGTTTTTTTTTAAGTGTTTGGCAGACGCGAACATGTAGTACGCACGGTAACCAATCAAGCTAGACAAGGACAGTTTATGCGGCTCTCTCATTATACGGGAAATCTATATAAAGCGAGACCATGTTATACTGGAAATGTACAGCATGAGGTGTCGCCGTGTGTACACCCAAATATTAAATTAAATCCTAGGAAGGCGAGTTCATCAAGTCTGGAGCCCGGGGAGTACTCGCATGTTACACTGCTAGACAAGAAATTGAAATTTATAATTACACATCATTATAATATTCAAATTCATGAAAAGGGTGATTATTATTATTATTTTTGGGTGATTGGGTGGGTGGGTGGTTATTAAAAGGGTGATTCTGCAAACAGTTTCAGTAGTCCATTTTACGTTAAGTTCCACATACTAAATTATTCTGTATGTTTATGAAGATTGATTTTAAGCCCACTGTGCACCGGGCACGCAATTTAATTAATATTCCCTTTGACAGTACATGATACCCTACTGCAGGTGCTTGTCTGCAATGGAAAGTTATATTTTAATAAAATAAAACTCAATTTACACGTGCACACGGTCTTTTATCTGAAAAAGTTTGGGAAAATTTTTCATAGCGCATCTTGGCTTAGGAATACATTATTCATCAAATAGAGTATATAGTATCAGATATTTGAGTAGTGTGTTAGTAATTATAGAACAGAATTCTAATAATTACAAAATAACGCATCGTTTACGTATGCGAACACAGAAAGTTTTTTTTTTGTCCCCGTTTTATGCAATTTGCTTATTTACATCACTTTTTATCACAAATGAAAGTTTCGAGATTTAACTACCCGCCAAAATTATTCTTTGAACAGCTGTCTTGAGAACCTAACACCATCGCTCAATAAAAAAAGTAAACCCTAACGATTTCGTCATCTGCCTAGCCAACTAACTGCAACTAACTCTAAGTTTAACCGGATGCAGCTGAATATATGTATTTTACATGGATTCGAACGATTTAATCAAAAATACAATTATTATTATTATTGATCAATCGAAAATACAATTATTCTTATTTTTGTAAGAAGCACAATTAGTCTCACTCATAGGTGACAATTGTCTGTAAACATCTGTTTGCCTGTTATCACAAACTACACTATTACGCGGCGGAATCAAACCAAAACAACCGACGACGACGCGTTGGAAGTGGCCAAGTTCTAGGCTAAAAGAATATAAAAACTACCGTGCCAGTGACACAAAGAAGATTGCGTTGTTGGACATTAAACACTCACGCTGTGAGAGAGGGTTTAAAATCGCACGAATTTTACTCCGCTCATGCTAAGCCCACAGATTTCTACGTACACTTCAATTCCAATTTCACTGTTGCATTTCGCATTTACACCAAACTTCGTAGGTAATGATGAAATCGAATCCGCTAGACTGATAATTCGGCGCAAGGGTTGGAATATCCAACTACCCGATACAGTGATTATAGGCTATCGCTTCGCGTATTAAGTTCAGGCAATTTTCAGAGTAAAGCGGATATACGATAATTGTTGTACATGCACAAACCGAAAATTAACGGAATCGGTATTAGGGGTGGATGTAAATGATGTTACGGTACTTTAATTGGTTTGTGTAAAAAAGATGACCAAGGAAAGTGGCAGCTTTTAAAGCGTTTTGTATTTCGACTACGATGCTCAACATCATTGACATAGTTTCTCTGTAACTGGTCGATCGGATTCGTTTATGACTTTTCCGTAATCGCTATCGCTGAATGAATTACAGTATGACCACTTTAGTTGTGCAGATCAAGAAAGTGTCGCTTGTGAAGAAAATTGCATCGCTATGTAAAACTTGGTGCATTTATTTTAATTCTTTGCTTACCTGCCTGCACAGATAAATTGATTGAAGTGTACTCTGCTGCCTCTGCAGGCCAGTAAGCATCCTCAAAAGCAAATCGATATTTAAAAATGCAAGATTTCGAAGCGTTACTTCTAAAGTTAAGGTGGAAGCGCAAGGGTAGCCCGCGAAATTTAAATTTTCTTAAGTTTATTGCAACTTGCAGGTCAGTGTCAGGTTGTATGTTGATGAAAATATGAATCGCGCCAGTAACACGTATGGAGTTACAGAATTATAATCATTCAAATCATCAGTACAACCCTCCAAGTTCATATAACCCCATTCAATAGCTTTTTCATAAAAAGTCACTCTTTGGGATCAATCAAATCAATCAGAAAAAAAAAAAACGGCTGAAATGACCTGTCTTTACCAGATCTTGCGTCTTGAACCTAGACAATGTAGTAGACTATGTAGGCTGTCTATCAAGAGCGACATGTTTGACCTTTATGTTGGCTAAACCTGCATGTTACAAATCTCCTAGAGAGGGATTGGAGGGGAGGGGGTGGTAATTGATTAGTGAGTTTCCGACGACCGCGTCGGAAACTCACCTTACTTTGCTGTATTGCTTCACACCTACATAAACAAAGTACGAAAACGCTATGCAACTTAACATCATTCTATTCATGCATCTTTCTAACGCTATGAGTCCATATTACTTGAAAATACATGGATTTTTTTATTTATCACTTTTGCGCCTGCAGCTTTAAAGTTTTTATGCGCCCGGTATATGATGTATGTCAGAAACGCGGGTGTACTTTTCAGATTTATTGCAGTTATTTGGTACCTTCTGTGTACCTTTACGTACCAATGTGTACCTACACCCGTACAATGATATTTAAAACATTAGGTACACCCGCCATCCTGATGTCAGAACCGCGGGTGTACTGCTAACCAATATATGTAGCGAAGCACACCGTATATGTAGATTTAGTACCTCTTGTGTACCTGCAGAAACAGGCATTTAATAAACAAAATACTGTAAGATTGAAGCGAAAAGTAAAAAAAAAAACGATTTTCTTTCTTTCTTAGAACGAAGTCGTGGGCGAAATGCTAGTACAGTATAAAGAGTTTCCTTTACACCAGATTGTTTTTCTATTTTCTTAGTCATGGCAGGGTTTGTAGGTAAGGATAATTGGATTCTAAGCCTGAGGCTGACACAGATATTGCACTGAACAGTTTCTAGGTAAACCTAGAGGGAAAATAATGGTTTTATTTTGGAGCATTTTGTTACCGTAAAATTAAACCTTTAGCTTGCGAGATTATTTGGTAAGCTTATTATTTTTCTATACATAATAAATAAAATTGAAGTGTCTTTTTGTAATATCAAAATAACAGCTTTTTACTGAATGCTTGTGAAAGTATATACGGTACTTATAACAAAAACATTTTTTTTTCAATTTTTGTCTGTTTGTCTTTCTGTCTGTTTGTCCCGGCTAATCTCCGAAACGGCTCGACAAATTTTGACGGGATTATAACTGGCAGATAGCTGATGTTATAAGGTTTAACATAGGCTACTTTTAATTTTAGAAAAATAATTAGGGTTCCGTACAAAAATGAAAAACCTGAACCCTTATAGGATCACTCGTGCGTCTGTCTATCCGTCCGTCTTTCACAGCCTCCGAATCTACTGGACCAAATCAGGTGAAAGTTAGGATGGTGTAATCCTATGAGCCAAACACAGATGTGCAAAGTAATTTTTTTTTTTAAGTAAATCATTTTCGGAGAAATTAAGAAATCAAACTTTCCTGTGTCATATATCAAATGAAAGGGCTCGTTATGAGGATCTCAAATATATCTTTGTTATAATTGTAAAATAAATAGTTTTGATTTTATTCATGAAAAAAATCAAAAATAAGTATATAATGAAATTATTTTATTAAGTGAACCCATGTCGATTTCCTTTTCCGTGGTCTTCTTTCTAATGTAATTTCTCATAAGTAGAAATAATAGTTCTTCGTACGTGTCCGAATCCAT
Source organism: Eugnorisma glareosa (assembly GCA_947578425.1). Lineage (NCBI taxonomy): Eukaryota > Metazoa > Arthropoda > Insecta > Lepidoptera > Noctuidae > Eugnorisma > Eugnorisma glareosa. The sequence goes on from OX387957.1 coordinate 44,419,065, forward strand.
CGGTATCTCACTGCGTTTTGATAGCAAGCAACTGATGTCGATGTCTAGTCGAGTACGCCCGCCTGGCGCGCTCGACCCGCTGCCCTCTTTCATGAGAACACTTGACACTCTTGACATAAAATAAAAGATTTTTCTATACTTTCTTGAAAACTGGATTCTAGAGCAATAGAAGCCAGTTTTCTACATGAAATGTATTTTACACTCGTGGATATTTTCATTTATCACAACTTGTGCGGAAATTAAAATTTTAACTTATAGGTATTACTAACTAAGCCCAAATTAGTTAAATTCCTATAATCGGCGGTATTTTTTTTTTAATCAACAGAGAGATATACAATTTAAATATTAAAAAATAACAGCGTAAATATTTTTTTATTTATTTAAAGAATGTCATAAATAAACAATCATGATTATTTAAAAAAAAAAAACTTTATGAACAAATTAACATTTATTCCATAGGTACAAAATTCAAAAATATTAAAATTTTCTATTTTTCATAGGTTTTGTAGCAGCTTTATATCTTCAACCTGGCGAAAGCAAAGCGCGGATAGAAAAAGCAAATAATAATTAATCATAATTCATTCATATTTTATTTTAAGTGTATTGAAAAACATCGTTTGATACACGTGGGCATTTGTTACTCCTCTTACGGCTCCATAAAATCCTCGGCTGCGGCTCCGGTGTGAGTTTTCTGCCTCGACTGCAATAACAATTTTTTCCTTACATATATCTAAATGTACTATTTTTCAAAACCCTAAAACAATCAAAACTTTTTTCACATACGTCAGAAGGTAGATGGTTTAAATTCATCGGTAGTTTATAAATGATGAAAGCATAACACAAACTAACAGTTAAACTCGGTTTATCAGTTTTACCCTTTCTCCTGTAGATAATTTGTTTGTTAACGTTGAGTGGTGGCGCGGCAAGGTTCCCAACTATGCATCGCTTGGTTGGACTTCATCCTAACGTGGAATGGAATCTGCTGGCCAAGTAATTTGCAAATGGCGCTAACCCTAGAATTGCTATAAGACTCATCGCGCTGTAAAGTGTTTTTATTTAAATATCGTCTTAAAAAGTAGGTAAAATCAAGTTTTAATTCAGGTAACTTTAAAAAAATACGCCCACGTTCTGATTTGAGTATTTGCTTTTAGAAATGTTTTAAAATATAATTAAGGAGTAATGAACTTAAGTAGAACTTACTAAGTTCATTTCAATTATTTAATTCAGAAACCGAAATCTTAACGGTCACAAGACTCGCAAGGAACAGGACATTTCCCACAAATATCTGCATAATAGAATTTTCTAATTTTTTTACGATTTTCCATATATGTTCATTATCCTATGGAAAATCATTAAAAAACCATTCCATAGAATCTTGATGTGTTAATTCGATAATATTGTTGTATTTGACAAGTTAATTGGTGCTTAGAGCATTAATTCCTTCGATTCCAGACAAGCCAATAACCGGACATCCTATCTACAATCTGACAACCTAATCTATGATAAATTCATTGCTAGAGTTAATTGACTTTACAAAAAAAGAATCGAATGGAATAATCGCTTTCACATGAAATAATACTTAATTAAAAAAAAAATTGGTTGCCAGTTTCGAATACGAGTGAGTAGTGAATGAATATTGCTTGTTATTGTACTGTATTTATAAATTACGCCAAAATCTGGGCATTTTCATGTTGTTTACAATATTTGCAAGGAATGATATTTGTCTTAATTGTTATCCAATCTTTACGCGTTTGTGTGATATAATGTGAAAAATAAAAATGAAAACACGCACGATTGGCGTGAAACTTCGACTTTAGATTTCAAAATTCATCATTACCACTGCTAAGTTTGTTTGAAATAAGGATTAATTCGTCATATAATGAAATGACGAGTTAATGTTGCTTTATTAACAAAAAGTATCTATGTAGTAGTATCAACTATCTGGTGTCCACGACACAAGCCTCGTTGCTTAGTGTGGCACCTAGATGGCGCTGTGTGTAATGTCCAGCGATATTTATTTATTTAATAATTGTGGACCTGGGATGTCTGAAAACCACAATGTTTATGTTATTATACCTGTCAATTGTACTTCGCACGGGTGCAATGTTATACATAATAAACCTTCCTCTTGAATCACTCTCATCATCATCATTTCAGCCGAATGACGTCCACTGCTGGACATAGGCCTCCCCCAAGTGTCGCTACACTGACCGGTCCCGTGTGACTCGCATCCAGCGGATCCCCGCAACCTTCATCAGGTCATCGGTCCACCTAGTGGGAGGCCATCCAAACGCAACGTCTTCCGGTTCGCGGTCGCCACTCCAGAACTTTTGGCCCCATCGGCCATCCGTTCTGCGAGCAATGTACCCTGCCTACTGCCACTTCAGTTTGGCAATTCTTCGGGCTATGTCGGTAACCTTGGTTTTCTTGCGGATGTCTTCATTTCTGATTTCATCACGCAAGGAAACTCCGAGCATAGCCCTCTCCATTGCCCTTTGGATGACTTTAAGCCTTCGAATGAGGCCCATTGTGAGCGACCACGTTTCGGTCCCGTATGTAATCAATGGCAACACACACTGGTCATAGACTTTCGTCTTGAGACACTGCGGTAAGTTGGCCGAGAAGATACCGCGCGGCTTCCCGAACGCTGCCCAGCCGATTCGGATTCGACGGTTGGCCTCTTTCTCGAAGTTAGACCTACCTAGCTTGACCCTTTGTCCCAGGTAGACATAATCGTCTAAAACTTCGAGTGTAGCACCCATGTAACACCCACTCCTATCAAGAACGATATTGAATCACCATCTATTAAAAAAACCCCTTCAAAATCCGTTGCGTAGTTTTAAAGATCTAAGCATTCATAGGGACAGACAGCGGGAAGCGACTTTGTTTTATACTATGTAGTGATCCTCTCAGGCTCGAGGCTCCTTTCGGTCACCTGTACGTGCAACGTGCATGAGATATTATATTTTTTTACGAAAAAGTACTACGGACAAAAAGTATGACTATGACAGTTTGAAAAAATTATATTATCCAAACGGCAAAGAAATGTTGCTGATTCTCAAACGTAATCACCCGTTTTTAAGGGGGAAGCGCCATGGTAGCTTGCGAAATACAAAATTTCTCACGTTTTTTGCAATTTGCCGGCCAATACAACCCTCGAAGTTCATTTGATCCCAATCATTGACTATTTTATAAATAAAATCATTCAATAAATGATTGATGATTGTAATTTTAGTTGACGCTTTCCGTGACCCAAGGGCTGGCTTTTACTTTCGCCAAAGACTTTGCCATACAACGTGGCAATGGCATATTATACCGGTAGACGGTGATGACAAGGAGTTTGTCGATGCTATGTTTTAGGTTGTAAGGTACTAAAACTTTGTCATCTAGGATAGTTAATCTAGCTATGTTTAATAAAGATTTCGGCTAAGACCGATATCAGTCTCGGCATAAACAACGCTTCCAACGTGCAAAACTTATTTGTGTTCAGAGTCGTTCGGAATTTAGTTTCGTAGTTCTAGTAATGAATGTCGAATGAAAACTTCTACGAGAAACCTTAAACCGAAATTCATTACAGCTACAAGTGTGTAAGAAAATAGGTACCACGGCAATATTTCGTGGTATATTGTCACGCCGATGACGTCTTCTAATCAATTTTCTTCAGTGGCCTGCAGCGTATCAATAGGACACGGGGTCCATGGTCCAACCACGTTGTACGTTCCCGGCAGGATTCGAAATTCCATAGCTGTTACCCGAATGCTTTGTTGCATGTCAACTGATGACGAGGGCCCGTAGGCGTGTACACTATCTTGTTCTGGATTGATTTGTTGCTTATATACTGTGACAGTATTTGCCTCGACCAGCCTCAAGGATTATTTCATTTCGCCGTGTAATAACCATTGTGTACGAAATATTGCCTTTAAAATGATCAGGATCTGAATTTGAAAAGGGCTGGTACGACGGACGGCCTCTTATATTTCCAACGACAGAAAATGCTTGTGTTATCAACATTTAAGCTACAAGATTTAAAATACATAGGTATTATTACTTTTATATACAATTGCAACGAAACAGTGGACAGTTAACTGCATAAATTCTTTTACCAGGTGTTGATAAATTACAAACGTAGAGAAATTAATAGTAGTGATATTCTCAGAAGATGGTCAGTTATTTAATCAAAAGCTCGATTCCAATTCCAGAGAGATCACGTTTAGAAACCAGCCGTTCGCAGTAACCCGCTTAATAATACGAGGAATGAGTTACTTTATTGTGAATTTCATCACTTTGAGCAGTAATGCGGAATACCTGGACTTACAATTCGGAAAACGATGTTTATTAACAAAATTGCACTATTACCTTATATTGCATTTCTCATTATAAGTATTGTATACAAGGAACATTCTTGATAATACGTAACATTTTGTGGATGGAAATTACGTGATACTGAACACAATTTCTTTTACATTTAGAAATTGATTAATCATAGGAAGCTTTTGCGTTTAGTCACTGTGCCAACACTACTCGATCCCATACTTTGATTTTATTTTTATTCCTCCTAAAATTTTCTTACACGCTTGTACTCAGATTTGAAATTCGATCACATTTTTTTTTTAACTTTAGCAGCGGGCCCAAATAAAAATTTAGTAAACTCATCCCGTGGGCCCCAAATGAGCGGGATCAGTTGACTAAAGAGCCTTAAATTCTACTTGCAGCACCGTGGTACTTCTGTAAAAATATAAGCTCCAAAGCAATATTTCGATAATAATTATATCAACATTTTAAACGGATGGATTCCCCGGTCCTTTGTTACAAGCTTTTATTTAACTTGCTCTGTTCGTATGTAAATATTAAATTGACCGCTTCAAAATTTGCAAACCATTTTCCGACTACATGATGGAATATGATGTCCGAAAAAAAAAATGTCAACTTTATTTTCAGCAAATATTGCTTTTTATCAGTTTTCACTTGTTTCAGTAGACATTATGTGTATGCGTTTGAAGGAATTATTCCTGACTAGTGTCTGGAGGTCTACTTTCCGTTTATGACCCGACTCTATATCATTTTCGGACACGCACAAGAACTTCGAATTTATAGTCAATTTTAATCTTGTGAACTAATGTATTGAATGATATAGTGCTATGCCACATACAGGATATCGGTGATTTCGACATTATTTCATGAAAATATACTTACAGTACATTTAAACGACTGGAAATAAGCTCTTAGTAAGCGAATTCGAACTGATAAAGATTGAATTTTCGGCTTAAATGATTTATATTTATTTATTTATTTATAAATAGGAGAACCAACAGATATAAAAGATGAATAACAATTTTATTGTATGGTTAACACAGAGCCAATTACAGGTTCTCTCGAGTAGATACAGAGAAGGTAGTATAAATCTTAGGATCACTAAACAACAAGCACGACAAAAAATAAAAATAAATGGAATTAAAATAAGATAATAGATGACACACTGACCAGGGGCCTTAGTCTGCTATTGCAATAGTGTCAGAATGGTCTATCATTGATTTACTAAGGCCCCGCGCAGTCGAATTACCCTTTGTACGCACGTCAAACGAGTTTCGAACGCGCTTCAATACGCCGTGGGCTAGGGGCCTTATTAAATCAATGATAGACCATTCTGACACTATTGCAATAGCAGACTAAGGCCCCTGGTTAGGCATTAATGACACGGGGAAAAATAAAAGAATAATAATGAAGCACTACGCGCTTTTAAAAAAGTTTGCATTCAGCCGAGTGCGAGTGGAATAGGTTTTGGTGGTAAATGGATCGAATGAGACCTCTTTACAAAGAATATTAAAGTCCATACTCGCTCGCACTATGTATGAATTTTGCCTATAGTTAGACGAGGAAAAAGGAATGGAGATAGGTGGATTAAATCTAACTGATCTCTGGCGGACGTTTAAATGCAGTTTACGCAGGAGATCAGGATAGTCAATCTCGTTATTTAAGATTTTTAAAAGAAAAGTGCAATCCGCAAGTCGACGGCGATCTATAAGTGGCTGTAAATGGAATTTCTTGCAGAGATTTATGTAATTATCAGAATGATATGGTATACGTAGCCGAATACAAAGAAAACGAACAAATCTTTTTGTATACTCTCAATACGATTAAACTCTCAAAACAATTTAAATAGGTACATTTTTTAGATATTTGATAGTTACCTGTTTTTTCCATAAATTAAGAATTGTATCGATTTTTCTTTTAAACAGGAAATCTGAAAAAGAAATTGAAAAGGTTGGGGGTCGGTTATCTTTTGTTTTTGTATGACGTTAATGAACAATGACGAGTCGGGCCTAACTCGTTTAAAGTATTCCAGTATTCCGGAATTCAATATTGCAAAATTTTTAACGGATTGCTTCCTTGGTCCTTTATTTTCAGCAAGACTCCAACAAGTGGTTTCAAAGAGGTAGACCTCAGAGCATACATGCGTGATGTTATGTTATGATATTGTGTAAACAATAAACATCCATGCGATTGCAGCAATCACGACAGATTTGCTGTCTATTATTGAAGAGTTCCTTGTATATCTCCGAAGATCAGCATCAGATCTTCACCAAATTTAAACGTGACCACCGCGAAATAAAATTCGGTCAAACAAAAAAAAGAATCATAAAAATCGGTTCACGGGAAGATATAGCAGAACTAAAAAAAAACAAACGAATTGATAACCTCCTCCTTTTGGAAGTACATAATAAACATAATTTACATGTTTAAAAGTAATTCAAAAGTAATCAATAAACGTAAGAAAATGTAAATTTCGCGGGCTACCCTTGCGCATCCACCTTAAGGTGATGTCTTCTGTGTAATGTAACACTTAAAATTAAATATTTAAAAATTTAGCTGCGTTAGTCTAATCTTAAACTTCAGTAACTCGATTCAGTAAGTGGCAATTGGATATGTAGTTAGATCAATTAAACTTACAGTAAAACGTACTGGAAATGAATGAATGAATTGAAAACTTAGAGATTTTACGAAATCATTGCTATACATAGGTACTTAGAGGCTTGTTCAGCTCTTCCATTAACACAGATGCTAATGCGATAAAATACCTACATACTCATACATTATGCATATTTCCCAGAAGCACCGGTACATGTATTGCGATAAGTATTAATATAATTAAAAGTGTTTAATGGATAACTTATTTTGTTTAATTAAAATGAAAGAGTTGGCAGAACATGCAATAACATGTTAGGTGTGTCATGGGCACTAACACATTGCAACATAGAAAAATGATTTTCTCCTAATGTATTGATCGCTAATTTATGTCTATACGAACATACTATTTTGGATGCCGTACAATTATGAAATGGCATGACATACATATATAACACTACGCCTGTAATTCCCGAAGGGAGGCAGAGGTGTACCTAATAGTACACCCTTTCGCCACTTATGTTTAAGTCCTATGTAATAGGGGGCGAACTTATTGCCATCAACCGGGCACAAATCCGGACTCTGTAGCTGCTACTTAGAAAAACCTAATGGAAAATCTCAAAAACACTTTGACTGACCCGGGTATCGAACCCAGGACCTCATGCTCAACATTGGCGCTTGCGATCAATGAGGTATGTATGAAATAAGTCTTTCATAAAAGTTGCATTCGTTATTCCACGAGTAATCTCGAATCTTGCTAAGTGTAAATGCACCCTTCACAAAGCTGTCAACATCAAACTAAGTTTAATAACTCTTCGCAAAAACGATTGCTGGGAAACGCCTTTTTTTGGGGTGAAAAATTAAGATTTACACTTGGATTCAATGTAACGCAATCAAAAAATTGTGCTCATGGTTGCATTGAATAGTACAGGGGTCGTCCCGGTCTTTAAAATAAAGGTATAAAATTAAAAAATTGTATTGAAAAAAAAGTTGTGAAAAAGTTTGAACTTTGACCCCCAATATGTCCGTAACTAGAAGGTTCCCAGGCCCCAGGTATACGGCTTAGTTAAGAATATTTTGGGACCCATTACATATTAGAAGTACCCAAATTGAAAGGGAAAAATTATGAACCCAACAGCTCCAGTAATCATAAAATTTTAACGGTCGGATTGAAGAATGTATAGTCCAGTAAACATATATGATTAAATTAAACATATTCATTTCATGTTTGTAGCGACTGTGGTGAGTTTAATCTAACAGGAAAATGAAATGATACTTTTTCTGGGTTCATACATAGAACTGGACAGTCGGTCGGTACTTACGTAGTTTTGTCCAATTATGGTATGTAAATGACGTCAAGAAAACTATTGAAATCAAGGTTCTTCATTTCCATTAAGAGGGAAGCGCCAGGATAGCCCGCGAAATTAAAGTTTTCTTATGTTTTTGCAACTTGTAGGTCAGTGCAACAGCAACAGGCTGGTATTATTATTATTATTATACAACCTGAGTTGTATAATAATAATAATAATACCAGCCTGTTACTGTCCCACTACTGGGCAAAGGCCTCTTCTCAACAGAGAAGGCACGAGCATTGATCACCACACTTGCTCAATGTATGTCAATTAAAATATTATTCGAACATCGAAAACCGAAACATCGAACCGAACCGTGAAATTTTAAAACAGTGTTTGATTCGAACATGTACCTATGTAGTTAACTAGTTACAGAAGTCCATTTAACCCCATGGAATGACAATTTCATGAAGAAGTCATTCAATAGGATTAAATGAACTTGAGCGTTGTATCGATTATTTTAACTCTGAAAAGCCATATTTGTTACGGTTGCGAATCATATTTTAATATTTTTAAGAGGGCCCTTCCGGGCGCGTCTATCGTCAATGCGAGCATGGTCGAAAAGCTTGTTGCTTCATCCAGAGCCACAGCGGCGATTTTTTTTCAACTCCCTTGCCCCGATCCCGCAGAACTCGTCTCCCACGCACCTCATTTCTTACAAGTGTGTGAAATAAAAATTTGTCATTAAGAATCTCCATTACATGTGCAAGGTTTCTATCGTGATGATTTCTTTACTTTTAGAGTTTATGAGTACATTATGAACGGCCAAAGTTCAGGTAAAATTTGTGCAAAACAGCCATTTTTGGAGGCTTATACTGAATTGGTTTCTACAATTTTTTATTTTTTGCTCCCATAGAAACCTAGATATAGTGCACAAAATACCTATTAGTAAAAAAAAATCAAAGATATATGTGTAACAACTGCATAATCACGTACGAGCGTTTGTATGAAAAGTATGACGGGTTGGCCGCTCTTAATCAACAAACAACCCGACACGGAAATTCTAAAACTCCTCATGAAAGAGTTTGTTCGATGACCTATGTGTTTAAGGTGTAAGCGGACCCTTCACGAAGACGTCAACCAAGCATTCTGTACATCAAACTAAGTAACTCTACGCAAAAAATATTGCTGGGAAATGACTTTTTAGGGCTAAAAATCATGGTTTCGGGACTCAATGTAAAATATTGTGCTGATACATGCATTAAATAGTACAAAGAGTTCATGGAGGTTTAAGATAAAACATTAAACACTTGGATTAAAAAAAAAAAAAACTAACGTAAAGCTCTCCTTCTATAACTTGGGGCTAAAACGTAACTAGCGAAATGTGGTGTTCTTGAGGTCGTCTGACTGTGTCTTAAAAACATTTAAAAAATATAATTATACAGGGTGGATGGACACCGACGCACTTACGGCTGCCATGTATTTAGTACATCATTGAACTTAATTTCTTATCCATCAATAATTTAAAAACCCGGCCAAGTGCGAATCGGACTCCCGCACGAAGGATTTCGTGCCATTATATAAAAAAAACACGTTGCATGGGAGCCCCTCTTAAATATTTATTTTATTCTGTTTTTAGTATTTGTTGTAATAGCGGTAACAGAAATACATCATCTCTGAACATTTCAACTGTCTAGCTATCACGATTCATGAGATGCAGCCTGGTGACAGACAGACCGACGGCTAGTGGAGTCTGAACCCTAAAAATGATGTACTGAATACGTGCTTGTTGAATTGAGAACCCTTTCATTTTTTTTCGTCGGTTGTATAGAAATCAAACATCGCGAATCGCAATTAAGTATTCTCAATTCATTGTGCGAATCTAACATTACTAGCCCAGTACCGGTGGCGAATGTGGAAAGTTATGTTACAACGAGTAACGGCTTATATCACACATTTCTGTTCACCGTCACGCAATGTGCGTCTGCGCAAGAGCTCTCCTCAACCCGTTAGTGTTTAGCGCACTTGTACCCCGCCCCTGTAATGCGAACAGCCGGCTACTATTATATTGTAGTGGACACAGCTATTTGTTCTATGTCATTTACTCTCTAGAGTTATACCGTGAAGTTTTGCATGTTTAGCGCGACTACCAGTTGTAGTTCTATTGACATTGTTTCCTATTTAATCAGTTCGGTTTTTGAAAAGGGGTGTTCCATTTAGTAAATACATGTATTTGTTGAAAACGTACATATACTCTGTTTATTGTTTTTTCTTTCATGATTCAATATTGCACTTACGATTATTATGGACAAACGAATGAGTTCACGCCTGCCAAATAAAGAATTGTTGGGATTAAATGTAAAATCATAGGAATTCAGTCCACCAAGGTGTTTAAGTCTGTTACCGCACCAATCGATCGATGGTAGGATGGATTAGTCCACGTCGATCGATAGTTTCTACGTCGTTACGACGTCGATCGAGTTAAAAGTGCCCCCAACTTAGCTGTTTAGGTGGACAAAAATGGAACTAATCCTGCCATTTTAAGAACGTCAACTCCGCTGTCAGTGTGTGTCTAGTACACACGGCTACACATCAAGCTATACATTTCCAGTTTATGCTGATCTCGCATTGTATATGATTTCCGTACAATGCGAGGTCAGCTTATACGGGAAATGAATAGCTTGATGTGTAGCCGTGTGTACAAGGAACTTATAATAATTATACTACCTGGAATGATTACAAACAAAATCATGACATCAAAAAAAACCGTTTAAAACGATCAACGTCGATCGATGGCAGCGATCGACGATCGATCGATTGGTAACACCCTTAAAGGGATTGGAATATATTTGTAATGAAGCCTTATTCAACCCCTTTCGGGAAATTAGCAGTGACAATTAACCTTTCACTAGTCGTACGTAACGTAAAGCCGCGAATTAACAATAAAAAATCAGTTTCCATATTCTTACTGAGCTGGTTTGCTTTTCTATGTTTTCCTGTAGTGAATAAATTAGACAGTCAATGAGATACGGCTTCACGCTCGATTTGTGGGTTGGGTGAAATGGTAAGAATTGCTTACTTTCTGTAATTTAGTTCACCCTAGGTTTCTGAAAAGACTTGTGACCGTTTTCACTGCATTCAGTTTAGCAATGTCTAATTAGATAAGCTGGAACTTAGGGAAATAACCTCTTCTGTTTCGCCATTCGTTTCTCACTAAACAATTCTCTCACACCCCTATCATTAAAAACGAAAAGAAGATAAAGATCATTTTATTTGTAAAAACATGCGTATACATGCAAATTAGGCATGCAGGATGATACTACACACATCAAAAGTGTCTAGGGATCAACATATATTTTTGCAATAACTTTTCTCCTGATTGATATTAATTAAAATTTTCTTTAAGGATTCATCAAATAAAGTGTTTTCGTTTGTCACAGTAACGATAAACCAAGTCACCTTTGCATTAATAAAGAAATTTGCCATTTTCCTAATAAAGGGATTTTTGACATTTGAACCACTAACACAAAAGTTCGAAAAAAAGACTGAAATAACAGTTTTCTTTAAAATTTTATTGGGTAACTTAAACAATTAATAATCCGTGTTTCTACCGCGAACACTAACAACACAAGAACATCGGTTTGGCATACTCAAAATGAGTTCATCCAAATCACGCTGTGGAATGGCCGCCCATGTTCGTTGCAACAACAAAAAAAGGTCTTCTTGCGACTGGATACCCTCCATATTCGGCAGAGCTCTTCTCTGTAGCATATCCCATGCATGCTCAATCGGATTCAAGTCTGGCGACTGAGCAGGCCAGGGCAGGACATCGATGTTAGCTGCGGCGAGAGTCTGTCTTACAACTCTTGCGGTGTGCGGTCGTGCATTATCATGCATTAACTGAAATAAGGGACCGATTTGCACGTCTGATACAATCGTCTCAGCATAAATTTGAGCGTTGAGGTTGCCTCTGATCCAAATCAACTCAGTTCTTCCGCCGATCCAAATACCCGCCCATACCATGATGGTTCCACCACTATAAGGATGGACTTCCTGGCAGGATTTTAATCGCTGTTGGCGTCCAGGGGTTCTCCAGTGTCGTATACGTCTTGTATCCGGTCTCATACCAAAACGAGACTCATCAGAAAAGCACACGAAACGCCATTGTTCTTCTGCCCAATTTCTGTGTTCAAGAGCCCATTGATATCGTATCCTACGATTGTGCAGTGCTATAGGTGGTACCCGTAGCGGTCTTCGGGAATGAAGGTTCACTTCATGCAAGCGGTTTCTGACTGTTTGGTCGCTAATTAAGTTCCCTGAAGAGTGATGAAGCCTCACGGCTAACATCATGGCGGTTATTGTTGGAGCTCTTCGAGTTAAGATTTGAATGTATCGGTCTTGTCTCCGTGTGGTGCAGCGATACCGTCCTCCATGGCGCTCAGCCACGGTACCAGTGCTTCGGTAACGTGTCCAAAGTCGACTGATAACACTCTAACTTGTATTCAGAGCTAAAGCCACAGTACGTTGCCGGGAACCAGCTTCTATCATTCCCACGGCTCTGAGCATTTCTTCCCTGCTTAAATGACGTCGCCGCTCCATAATAACGTTGGTTTTAATCAGTAGTAGGGAAACAGTAGCACTAATAATGTCTTCAATGCGTTGTATGTTTTTATAGGGAAAATATTGACAGCTGATTTTCATCTTTTACTCGAATTTGATTCACAGTTCCTGATTCAAATTATGAAATGCACCAAAAAGGATCCATATAAATTTATAAAATCATAAATTTATTACAAAGCCACATCTCAATCTCAAGAAATCCACATAAAAATGCTTGATCCCTAGACACTTTTGATGTGTGTATATTAATATTTCGTACGGTACATGTTTCACCCTAACCTTCTGGCCACAGCCGAGCGCGGCGCGGATTGCGGCGCGGCGTGCGGCGCGGCAAGCGGTGAGCGGCGAAAACAAATAGTAGACAATGTATGAAGTAAGCCACAGCTACCGGGCGGCGCGAATTGCGGCGCGACCTGCGGCGCGGTGAGCGCCGCGCGGCACGCGGCGGCGACGGGCTGCGCGGTGTGCGATTGAAACAAATGTACTAGCGAGTAACGAGGAAGCCACAGCTCAGAGCGGCGCGCGCGGCGGCGTCGGTGGACGTATTCAACATCGCACGATCGAAACAAATAATTTTGTTTTTATCGGGCGTTGAGCTTGTATAAATAATGGATACTGAACAATTTATTAGTGAAATACTGAGTAGATTAGGGGGCCTAAAATGGAAGCTTTATCAGGAATCATAATATGAATCACGTTAAAAATTTGAAATTCTTAAAATGGTCTTTGTGGTTATGACCACAAAGTCCATTTTAAGAGTTTTAAATTTTTAACGTGATGCGTATTATGATTCTGATAAAGTGGCCATTTTAGGCCCCCAGTAATATGGATATCAAAACATGTTATAAAAAATTGTGGGACGAAATAAAACAACAATTTAAATACCGTGCCACTTTTGATAGGGCCATTTTAATAGTTCGTTCTCTAAATACGTCCACCGCTGACGCCGCCGCGGTCGCAGCTAGCCGAGCTGTGGCTTACCACCGCAAGTCGCGCCGCCCGCCGCGCCGCCCGCCGCACCGCGCACCGCGCCGCCAGTAGCTGTGGCCAGGACGTAAGAAGTAAGCCACAGCTACCGGCGGCGCGAATTGCGGCGCGACTTGCGGCGCGGTGAGCGCCGCGCGGCACGCGGCGGCGACGGGCTGCGCGGTGTGCGATTGAAACAAATGTACTAGCGAGTATCGAGGAGGCCACAGCTCAGAGCGGCGCGCGCGGCGGCAGCGGTGGACGTATTCAACATCGCACGATCGAAACAAATAATTTAGTTTTTATCGGGCGTTGAGCTTATATAAATAATGAATACTGAACAATTTATTAGTGACATACTGAGTAGATCAGGGGGCCTAAAATGGAAGCTTTATCAGAATCATAATATGAATCACGTTAAAAATTTGAAATTCTTAAAATGGTCTTTATGGTTATGACCACAAAGTCCATTTTAAGAGTTTTAAATCTTTACCGTGATTCGTATTATGATTCTGATAAAGTGGTCATTTTAGACCCCCAGTAATATGGATATCAAAACATGTTATAAAAATTGTGGGACGACAACAATTTAAATACCGTGCCACTTTTGATAGGGCCATTTTATAGTTAGCCGTTCTCTAAATACGTCCACCGCTGACGCCGCCGCGGTCGCAGCTAGTCGAGCTGTGGCTTACCTCCGCAAGCCGCGCCGCCCGTCGCGCCGCCCGCCGCACCGCGCACCGCGCCGCCAGTAGCTGTGGCCAGGACGTAAGGCGTACAAATTAATAAAGTTTACAAATTAAAAAATAATAATTACAAAATAAAATCCTAATTACTACAGGCACAGTCAATCCAAGTACAACATAATAGTCAGCAATAAACATTGTTATTTCAGTAAATTAAATTATTCATAAAATGTCACAAAAATTAAGGATCAATTCGGTAAGATGTCAAATAGTGTCATTCAAAAAGTCATTTATATTATAATAACACTTGTCTGTTATCAAATCTCGAATCTTTTTTTTTTTTAACAAATTTACCGGCAATGCTTTATATGACTTTGGTATTTTATTATAAATTTTAGGAGCCATACAGAAAACGCTTTTCCCATTAATGCAGTTTTTGACGCATGCGAACACAGTTGATTATTGTCACGTCTGTTACGGGGGAAGGTGTCAGGTAGTCGTGGAAATAGAAATGGATTTACCCAGGGGCGTGCCGTCCATAGAGGCAATTAGGCCTAGCCTACCCTACCATTCCTACCAACAACGCAACAAATGCATTTATTATAACTATATTAATCAAAAATAAAAAAATAAAACGCCTGTTATAATACTTAAAGCAACTTGTCGCGGCCGTGTGACGTAACTGGTAATAATATTACGACGCTCGCTCCCGGCCGTCTAGGCAAGGCCCCAGCCGGCCTAATTTCCATTGATAAATTTAAGCACACTGATAAGTATTTTCGTGTATATACACGGAAATACGAACGGCACACATAGTAAATAGGGGCGTAAACTCCTGCGAGTGTAGCTGGCTAGCTGGCCACTGATTGGCTGCCCCACAAAGTATTATCCGGCTAAAACGGTATGCGGTGATGCAATTATATTTGGTAGTGTTTTTTTCATTGACAAAATAACAATTGTATTTTTCTTAGAAGCCATATTTGTTTCATGTGACAAGCAAAATTTATTTCGTGATCTTGAATGTTTTGATTATTATAATATCTGACGGTTGTAATTCGTTTTGAAACGTACAGTAGTGTAAATATTATTTGTTGTATTTGTTTATTTACTTAAAAATGGTGTTCTGTTGTGAAGTTTGCGCTGATAATGTGTTTGTCAGAAGTTAAAAACAATAAGTATTCACGATTGTTTAATGTTAAGATTCAAGTTGTGTCTAAAGGAAAATGTGTAGATACCCGAATTACGAGAATTAACCCAAAATTCATCTCGTACTCGGTATTTCAAATGAATCTTTCTTCTGTTTGCATTGTCAGAAAATCGTGATTTGAACCTTGATTAATGTGGTGAGTTCTTGTATTTATAACTTTGGTTTTTACAGGCTTATTTTCAATGTTTGTTTTTCAAATATTCCGGTCAGACGCTCAAAATTGGGTACGGAACGAAAACTAAACTATTATTTTTTTGTTTACAGCGCCCTCTGTTTTATTTTTTAGGTTTTTTTGTAACGAAGCGACATCCTTCGTTCTTGTATTGACAGAATACCATTGAAATTCCTTATATTTAAGCTAGATGGCGTTGTTTTCTCATACGCTTACTAAAAAGACGATGAAGAAGACTAGAAGACAGATGCGGGGGCCTGGGAGGGTTAGTGAATATATCAATAGATGTGACTACTTTGAGGGTCATCCTAAGTAGAGCGACGCTGTGATGTTGCGAGTTTTTTTTTTTTTGCTTGGCCTGCCCGCCTTCGGGAAGCACTGCACGCCACTGGATTTACCTTAACAAATACCGCAATTTCGAAAATATACAGAGATGGTAGAGTTAATAATTTGTGTTTTTTAAATAATGGCATACAGCTATCGGTCGACTTCAAATTGAACATAGCACGAATGCATCTCTTTTGGGTCTTGAACGCTATTTCTTTATCTGTGGAATTCCCCCAAAATAGAATACCATAGCGCAATAACGATGCTACTTGACCATGGTAAGCTACTACTAAGGCATCAGTGTTTATTTCTGGGGCCAGTTTATATAAGGCATACGCAGAGGAGCTCAGCCGTTTACTTAGGTATTCGATGTGTGCCTTCCAGTTCAATTTAGCGTCAATAATAATTACTAAAAATTTTGTAGACTTTATTTAGTACGGTGTCCTTGTAAATTGCGTTAAGGTCAAATACAGCCTGGGTACGTTGCCTAAAATGCATAATAGTTGTCTTATCTCGATTAATTTTTAGGTTGTTCCTGTCTATCCATGATATTATTGATGTCAAAGATTCGTTTGTGTCACTTTCATGTATATTTTTATTTTTACATGTTATAGTCATAGTGCTGTCGTCGGCAAAGAGTGTCATGGGGTGGTCAATCGCGCTAGGCAAGTCATTAATGTATATTATGAATAATAAAGATCCAAGTACGCTGCCTTGAGGGACACCGTATGTAGGTGTGCGTTCGCTTGATACAAAAAATTCCTCTTTCTTTGTCTTAATATTATTAATTCTCTCAATTTCTGTGTATTGTTTTCTATTGGTAAGGTATGACTGGATAAGATTTAGTATGTTTCCCCTTATGCCGTAAGCTTCTTATTTCTGTAGCAGGAAGCTATAGTCAACATAGTCAAAAGCTTGCGTCATGTCGCAGTATATAGCACACACGGGGATTCTCCTATCCATATTCGTCATAACTGTATATAAAAAGTCATAAATGGTCATACTGGTTGACATGTTTTTTCTAAACCTCTTTTGCTCTTTCCTTAAGATATTTTTGTTTTCGAGGTACGTGTACAATTCTTTATAAATGTATTTTTCAAAAATTTTGGACATTATAGGAATTAAGGCAATTGGTCTATAGTTAGCCATGTGCTCCTTATTGTTTTTTTTAAATAGTGGTTTCACACAAGAAAAAAAAGTAATAACTACAGATTGATTTTTATTCTGTAGTTTAGTAATATTTCAACTTAGTTACACAATAGAATATAAGCTACTTATAGAATAACTAAAACTACATATTTACAAAAAACCGGACTAATTTATATAAAATAAACTAACTAACCAAATAAACAACAGGGCGCTTAGGAGTTGTTTAGTAATTGCTTTTAAGTTAGAACTGTTAAAAGTTAGAATTCTCAGGATTACTTTCTTTGGCGGTTCGTACTTCGATCAAATTCTTGCCTATTGCATAAAAATGTTTGCATAAGTAATTACTTAAACTCAAGTATGTAATTACTTTGACTTGACTATACAGGGTGGTTGGGTTTTTTTTAATAACCGATGAAATATTTGTATGTAGGGACGGCAGTGGTGGCGGACCCGACTTACGAACAATAAGTCGTGAGTTCGAACCCAGTCAGGCGTATTACTTTGTGTAATTTATTTCATCACCACTGCTCTCAAAACGGTGAAGGAAAACACCGTGAGGAAACCGGCATGTCTTAGAACCAAAAATTCGAAGACATGTGACATCTACAACCCGCATTGGGCCCGGGTGGTGGATTATAGCCCATTCCCTCTCAAAGAGAGGAGGCCGAGTGTCCCAGCAGTGGGAACATTAAAGGCTGATTATGCAGGGGGGCTCAGAATGATGTACTGAATACGTGGTAACCGTTTTCACGTCGGTGTCCCTTCCTTCCTGTAGATACTGTGGTGAAATACGAAATAAGCGATTTTGACACTTCGTTTATTGTAAGTCCAGTTCATTTTGTTCTTCTTTTAGTTAACAACGCGGGTGCATGTTGCAAATCTCTTGTTCAGTCCCAGTAATTACATTGTCTTCAATAACAATGACATTTACATTGGAAACATAAATAAACTTTGGGGATTCTGCTCATTCGTTGTGATGTTAAATCGCTGTAATTTTGCTCCAAAGAACCTGACCTGAAGGCTTAGTGGCAGTTAACAACTTAACACGCGCTACTTAACTTGCGCTGCTTTGTGACAAAGATGGGAAAGACATCATGTAAATTCGAGAGTGTAAATTATCGGGTACTCAAATGTACGGAACCGCAATTTTTTTGGCGATTGTTCCCATAGTATAAGTTGTTCATAATTATGGATGCAATGCATCAAAAAAATTCAAGATAACCTTCCCTTTTTTCTTTGCCTTAGTCAGGTAAAATACCAAGCTTGTCTAAAGTATGCAAACAAAATACAATTCCAATCAAAATCTAAGAAAATAGTACTGTAACGGAACAAACACCAGTAAAAACATCACAAGAACAACGGTAAAAAAAATATATAAAATGGATTTTCAATTTATTCCAATGGAAACAACCAATAATGAAATGTTTATTGTAAAAATGTAATTAAAACATTCCACTCAATGGAGCGAATAATTTGCCTCCATTTTCGACCTGCGCGTTTCCCAATAATTTCGAGTAATATTCAGAACAATGAAGTGCAAGCTAATTGACCACTACAGCTGCGCAAATTTCGTTCTCCGCAAAAATTTTTAATATTGCTTTGCGCTGATTATTTGCCGGCTACAGTCGGTCCGCAATTCGCATATTATGTTGTTTTCGATTTTGCATACTTATTAACTTGTGGTTTTTAATTTACAAAATAGTTCTTTTGTCTGTCTTGTAAGTTCACGCAGTGTTCGGTTCTAATATCAAAATAATCATGTAGTTTATATACAATACTCGTATGTCTTATACCTATTCTTGGAAGAAAATCAAAGCTCCCAACTTAGGACCCATTAATGATAATATGTATCCGCGGTGCTAGGCAACTAGGCTTATCCCAGAAGTAAACGTCCTTTGTGCCAACGGCCTTGTTTCGTTCTGTCTCCTGCTGATATGGAGGGAAGTGGAAATTATGGTTTTCCTATTCCTACGCTATACTTTTCTTAATAATTTCGTTGCGGGATCCAAGACTGTTAAATTGTTTCTCTAGGACTTCGTTGAGCTTCACTGTCTCGGCGCTGGTCTGGTGGTCGCCCGGTGGATGTTTGGGAAAATAAAAATACAACAAAAAAAAAATTGCGACCAAGGATAACTGATAAATTAGCATTAGAGAATGCTGAATTGTATCTATTTATACTGGGAAAACATCACCTGCCTAGCCTTTTCGGGGTTGGCTGCCAGTCTTACCGGATGTTGCTATATTTTACATGGAGCGACTGTTAATCTGACCACCAAAATCCAGTCAGTACTGGGTACTGCCTGGTGCCTGGTAAATGTCCTCTTGGTAAGACTGGTTGTCAGACTTTCGGGCCACTGACAACCTGTAACGACTGTGAAAGATCTAGAAATGACAGCCGGGACACAACGGTAAAGTGTCCCCCCCCCACCGGGACATTGACAGACACATATGCACTAGTGCACCTTCTGAGAAATTACAATAGTGTCTGATGCCAATTTACGTTGCATACACGGGACAAGTGTGCACACCAAGTCTCCCACATTGCATCGCATAAGTTGCGTAAATGGACCCAGTTTGTCTCTACCTTTAACGTGCCTTTCGAGACACGGAGGAAATTCGGTATTATGCAATGGATGGACAGCCATCCACGGACCGACCTTGTCAAGCGCTGCTGTAATTATTTAGCCACGATATCCTCTACCTATGCTGGTAACTGTGGTTGGGAATTATGGTCCATAATGACATTTAATATAATTACATCACTCAAAGATATGAGTAGAGCGTATCTACTCATATCTTTATAAGTATAATTATGTGGAGGAAACCGCGACCTGCGCGTAAATGCCAGTTGCCATGACAATGTAATTAATATACTGTGCAATGACTTGTAATGTATGCTTCAGTAAGTTCTAACCCATGATTAGATTAAGCTCAAAGCCCAAATATATGTAAAAGCTTTCCCGCTCTGCCGTCTTAACCAAAAAGGGCACAACTATGGGAAAATTGTTTATGAAAAACACTAAATAGTGGAAAAAAACTGCGGCGAAGTCACTTTTTCCCGCCGAATTCCGAAACTTATTTTATTTTCCACTTTTTATTTTATTTTTAGAAATGTTTTTTTCACTTCCACATTTTATTTTATCCTTTTCAGTTGTGATATCGCACACAAATTCTTTTAAAGTGTTCATTTTACATTGTATCTAGAAGTTACGAGGAAATCTTCAACATAGACGTGGAAAAAAATACGCTTTTATAAAAGCTTACTCATAAAAGTCATAAACTACCAAAGCAAAAATAATAAACTGTTAATGGCCACAGCGTAGCGCGGGCTTCTTGTACTAGATGAAAAAGAATTTAAAAAATATATTATAGGTACTCAAGTTTAAAAAAAATCAAAACATGAACATTACGGCGAATAATTAAAAAAAAAAAATTCGAAGGATTCATTCGAACATGAGCTATCAGAAAACAATCAGTTTTATATCCTGAACGGCGTAGATTTTTTAAGAGGTGGGAAATTTCGAAAAAACTTTATAAATACACGTTAATGGAAAGCACCCAATTGCCAATCAGTCTGTATTGTTTCTGGTGTTTTTTGATTGAGATAACTCAATCAACAGCCATTGCATCCCTTAATTGAGTCGTCGGCGAACGGCATGATTGAGTGTAGGCTGGAGTATTCTGTTACGAGCCAGCTATTGAAATTATCTCGTGTACTGCTTTGTCGGACTAGGTGTAAGCCCTACTGCTAAGCTAATTGGAGTAGCTGTAGCATGTGGTCTTAGTTTCGATTCTCAGGTCGGAAAAGTTTTATTAGGATTTTCCATCAGGAATTTCCCAGTAGCAGCCACGGAGTCCGGATTTGTGCCCGGTTGATGGCAATAGGCTCGCCCCTATTACATAAAGGGTGTAACAAGACTCTTAATGAAGCTGAAAGGCATTTGAACTTTTGTTGTAGACCTTACCTGGCCAGTTAGGGAGATATTGGGGGTTAAAGTTCCAACTTTTTCACAACTGTTTTGTAAATACATGTTTTTAATGTTTTTAAGTTTTTTTCTTTAAATACCTCCACGACCCCTGTACTATTCAATCCACCCATCAGCACACTGTTTTGAGTGCGGAACATTGAATCCTACCGTTAAAAGAGATAACCCGTCCCAAAAAAAAAAAAAAGTCCTTTTCGTGCAATCATTTTTGGTTAAAGTTATTTAGTTTGATGTACGTATACTGCTTGTTTGACGACTTCGTTAAAGGTCTTGTTACACCCTGTATAACATGAAACTCACTCGATCATTTTCCTATGATTCGTTGTCGGTAAAGTTTGGAAGTTCGCTACCGGTAACCGCAGAATAGTTAGGAAAGCAGAGTATTGTGTCCGTTCGCTGCAAGGTGTATTGTTGAGCTTAGACCAATTATGTAGCGCAGCTGGTTAGATGGCTAGGTGGTTATTTCGACTAACAACCCGAAATCTGATAGTTTGTATTGAGTGGCCAGTAACATGTTTATACTGTAGCTGCTGGTGTTTGCAACTGTTTTTTTTTAAATTGCCCGAAACTTTTTGGTTTGTTAAAGACTGTCAGAGTAGTAACGTACATTAATTTTTTGCTTTAAATGAATATGCCGTAATTGAAAAACGAGGAGCTCTTCTCTATATGGAAGATCGTGCGAGACGATCTTCAGTTCAAGCCGCGCTTGCCTTGGTTAGTCCGTGGATGGGTGACCACCCATTAAATACCGTGTTTCCTCCGTGCCCCGACCAACCCCGAACGCCTCCTGATCAGAAGGTCTAAGTAGCAAAATGTCCAATTGTGCGAAACGTCTAATGAGCAGTAAGTCTAATTAGCAAAATGTCCAAGTAGCAAAACGTCCATCAGGTGGTCTGTATAGCAGAACGTCTATTTAGAAAATCGTCATTTTTAAAATGTGTGCACTCATGATAGAAAGTAAAAGTCATTTGTAAAATACTTTAAATTTTTTGATTAAAAAAATGTCATTCTTATAAAGTAATTTAAAAAATCCCTTCGGCAAGCCGCAGGAGGAGGTAAATTTCGAAGAAGGTTCCACCGTTATTTTTTTCAAAAACGCCCTCATTTTTCAAATAAAAATTTTTTGTTTCGAAAACTAACTTTTATCGCTAAACTTACTTGTTTACCGTTTCGGAGATACATATAATTATTTTTCCAAACATTTTGAAAATTTTACCCCTTTCCCAAATTAGGGGTTATATGGGCAAAAACTGATTTTCGGAAAACATACCCCCGCTGCCTCCCATGGACGAATTCCGCTCATTCACGAACTTAACCTAAGTTTTGACCCTTTCGATTTTTTGGCCAAGTTTGAAAGCAATCGGTGCATAATGGCGACCTGTATAGTTTGGCTAAATTTTTCTTGTCACCCCATATTATATACATACGTATACATATATATATACACTAGCTGACCCGCGCAACTTCGTCTGCGTGCGTGTGCGCATAAAAGGAAGAGAGGTTAGAGACATTGTGCGTCATCCTTAAAAGTTAGACATATGGCCATTGCGGATATTTTTTTAGAGCTTTTTAAGAGGGACAATTCCGACATACATGATAATTGCGTAACTTTAACCGTTCACGCACAACGGAAGCTCTCAAAAGGAGTAAATCCCTATTATATACTATTACCGATGGATAATCATCAAATGGCCCGCCCACTCTGGACGGATCGGAAGGGAGTGTCAGACTTGTACTGACTAAAATCCATCCACGTTTCTTCTATTTCGCTTTGCGTTCCAGGGCCGCGGTATCTCTTTCGAACAGTCCCGTAACCCTGGCAGGCCTCGCTCCTCTCGGATCCCTTCCCGTTTGCTGACATCTCTTTGAGATGCGTGTGGAACACGAACACGCCGTCACCAGGGCCTGTCGTCATAAGACGGACAGATGGCGAGCTAGCCCATTACTCACCGTCCACAGGCCCG
The DNA here is from genome assembly GCA_947578425.1 of Eugnorisma glareosa. Classification (NCBI taxonomy): domain Eukaryota; kingdom Metazoa; phylum Arthropoda; class Insecta; order Lepidoptera; family Noctuidae; genus Eugnorisma; species Eugnorisma glareosa. The sequence goes on from OX387957.1 coordinate 44,442,337, forward strand.
CGACCCTCGACAGCCTTACGTCTTCATCTTTAGACACTCGATGACAATCATACACCAGCTAGAACGAAAGTTCTCATCAAAGTTCTTGAAATGAGCCGAGACACAATAAAACTGCTGTAAACTGTTGCGGACTTGTTTCAACTGCCTTCCGTCTCCATCGTCAGACCTTTGATGATAGACATACTCCAGGCAGGTCTAAAGTTCTCATCAAGGTGCATGAAATGAGCCCAGACACGATACAGATGCTGTAAACTCTTGAGGACCTCTTGCAACTGTTTTCCTTCTCCACCGTCAGACATTCGATGAAAGTCATACTGAGTTAGGTTTAAAGTTTTCATCAAAGCGAATGCAATGAGCCCAATAACATTATACCTGCTGCAAACTGTTTAGGACCGCTTGCAACTGCCATTTGTCTCTATCGTTTGATCGTCGATGACAGTCATACTTCAGCAAGGCCTAAAGTTCTCATCAAGGTGCATGAAATGAACCCAAACACGTTATTGTTGCTGCAAACTCTTGAGGACCTCTTGCAAGTGCCTTCCGTCTCCATAGTCAGACCTGCGATGACGTCATACTCCAGCTAGATCTAAAGTTCTCATCAAGAAAAATAAGGAAATGAGCCCGAACACGATTTTTCAATTTAAAAAACAAAAGATCATGCATATCGGACTTCTCTGTAAAAAGTTATGCGTGGTCAGGTCATACATAAAATAAAAAAATATAGACGCGTCGAATTGAGAACCTCCTCTTTTTGTTTCGTTGGTTAATAAACCAAGCTTCAGACATTTGACACGGGCGAGGGTCATTCTTTCACGGAAAACTTAACACCGCGACTCAGAAAATGGAGTGAAATTAATAGCGCCATCTATCAAGCACGAAATTAAACCGTTAAAATATAATGCATGTAAAGCGATCGAACACACACTCTACAGGGTTATAGCGTCATGTAGACTAATCTAGAGTACTTTTTGCTACCAGAACTTTTTTGTAAAGCTGGTCAGCCGATTTAAAAGTTATCTTGTGAGCACATTTTTATTAATTAGTACCATTTTGGTGCAATAGATGTCGTTGCATGTACGAGTATCTTACACAATGATGGTAAGTTCTTGTTGAACATTTTAAATTCATAAATCTTTTGATAGATAGCACTGATTACAATGAAACAAAAACTAAAACCTTCTCTAAGTTCTCCACAATATTTGTCCATTGAATCTAATCACATTGGTTTTCCCAACAACATGAAGCCCGCCTCGCAGCGCGCGCAGGTTATTATTTTGATGCGGAGTTATTTTAAAACTGTGATATCTCCTAAGATATTCATCTCAATTGAATGGTGTAAAGGGCAATTTTGGTCACAATTGAATGCTAAAGATGACTAACATATTTATTTTGATAAGTATTAATCTATCGGTAAAAATACCTATGCACATAAAACACTATTTTTCACCAAATTTTAAAATCATAAAAATGGTTATCGAGAGCACATGCCTATCTTTTAAGGTTGACTAACAAACCTTAAAAGATAGGCATGTGCTCTCGCGGACTTTTTTTTAGACATTTTTAAGAGGAATAATTCCCTCATACATTATTTTTGTGCAACTTTAACCGGTTAACCAGCGCACGCAACGAAAGCACTCAAAGATAATACATTTTCCCCGTTTTTGCAACATTTTTCGTTGATGCTCAGCTCCTATTGTTTGTAGCGTGATGATATATAGCCTATAGCCTTCCTCGATATATAAGCTATCTAACACTAAAAGATTTTTTAAATTCCAACTAGTAGTTCCTCAGATTAGCGCGTTCAAACAAACAAACAAACAAACAAACTCTTCAGCTTTATAATGTTAGTATAGATAAACTTTTTTACCGGCGGTTGATTTGGACTATGGTGAAATTTTCGGAAAACTTGACTTGAGGTGCAAGACCTTTTTTCTGACGAAATCTATCTAAAAGCAACCATTTCTTCGCTTTTCGTTGCCTTTTCAAGAATGCTAGACTGACAAAGAGTCTGTATGTACATATTGTAATGCCGTGTCCGTTTCCCTCACGATGCAATAATTGTGTTGAATTGTGTGCCTGAGTATCCAGACATTTTGAGAATCTGACGATTTGCTAAATAGACATTCTGCTATACAGACCATCTGATAGTTGGACGTTTTGCTACATGGACATTTTGCTAATTAGACTTACTGCTCATTAGATGTTTCGCGCAATTGGACATTTTGCTACTTAGATCTTCTGATCAGGAGGGCCCCGAACAACGAGTTAATGCGAACATATTGTAGGGAAGAGCAGATTTTTTTTTCCCGATTTCGGGGTTGTTCCCATAGTAAATTGTTCATAATGATGAGTACAATGACCCCTTAAGAGCTTTCATGTATGAATAGATAGACCTTATATAAGGCTAGGCACCTGATGATGACTACTGAGTTAGCGAATTATGGAGAAATATGAAAGAAGAAGGCATACCCTAAATAAATTGAGATATGGGCTTGGAATTTAAAATATTTGTTAAACGCACGTAGTTGTCACATTGCTGTTTTTGTTAGTGTTGGGGTAACTATTCTCATAGCTTTGAGACAAAGTCAAATGAAATTATGCAATACGTTTAAGTTTCATCTCAATATATCCACTAAATTACTGAGGTACTATATTTATACAGGGGGGAATTTAATGAAAAGATAGTATTTTACCATTTCTGAGTTTTGTAATACGCAATCCTCATTTGACCCCAAAATTTTTAGACAAAACGCGATAAAGTTTTTGTGAAAATGGCCCATTTTCTTGCTGACTTGTACACTCTCAAGTCCGTGAATGCCTGTTTGAAAATACTTAAAATATAAAAACAATGTCTACTAAGACATTTTTTCTGAAGCATGTCTTCCTCTTTCTTACTCATCATCTCAGCACTTCAAATAATTGAGGGCAGAGAAAAGATTAGTAAGTTTTCACAGAATGCTTCATAAGAAAACTGAAAGCCATCCAAATAGCAATAGAAACAGTTAAGCTTGGACTTTCCTTGAGCAATCTAATCAGAAATGAAGAGATCAGCAGAAGAACTAAGGTAACCGCCATAGCCCGAAAACGCTCTAATAAAGCGTGTTTTTTTTCTAAAACTTTTCTTTTCTTTCTGTAGATGCAACGGTTAAGGTACCTTAACCGTTTACGGGTGGTAAACGGTTAAGGTACCTTAACCTTATGCTCTAAGTAATAGGGTTTAAAAGTATTCGACCGTCAGTGAACTCGGTAGTACCTGCCCTTAACTACTGACTGTTCCTTCTCAAACATCGCCCTTGGCTAAACTTTCTGCTCTCTGTCCACTAATAGCCTTGTAAGCAATAATTACCTCAGCTCTGTAACATCGACGTAATCATTCATGAACTTGTTTGCACTGGGACTCTATTGGCTGACGTTGAATTTATTTGTGCACCTGTGGTCTACTCTGATTGCAATTTGAGGCTGACGGTAGGTAAACAATTGACGATCAAAGCGATTTTCACAAGTCATTTCCCCTCACAAGCCCTTGTATTGGTATTTAACTTCCGATTTTGCAGATCTGTGACCTTAATGCTCATTGTAATAAGGGTAAATTAACTGAAAATATTACCTTTGATCAGTCCGACATCAGTGTAAATAAATGCAACAGTTTTTAATTAAGGTTTGCTGAAGCCAAACTAGGTAACAGAAATCATTTAACTGACGCGAGCATACATTTACATACATTTCGCTGACAGCACTTTATTGCGTTTGCGTTTGTGTCCTTTGTTTGGATGTGAATTTTCACGTGGCACGTAGCTTTTAAGAGCGTTCATCCAAAAAGTTGGCAACGTCGCAAATAGCTGTCAAATATTTACCTGTTTTAATTAATTTGGCAATATTACTGAATAGAAATAAGAAATATAGCTAACTAGTGAACTAGAATATTAATAATGAATTGCAATTAACACACAAAATTTGATGTTGTAACCGTTTTAGTTGAAAAAAGGCATCTGGAAAGAAATACTTTTTTACATCTAAAACTAAACATTCTGTTTTACGATATTAATTATTTCAATTCATAATCAATATTTTAGTTCACTTGTTAGCCATATTTCATATTTCCATACAGTAATATTGCCAAATTAATCAAAACAGCGAAATATTTGACAGCTATTTTCGACGTTGCCCACTTTCTGTAAAAACGCCGACAAACGCTCTTAATTTATGCAAGTTTTTCAAAATCAGAATAGAACTGAATAGGAAAATATTATTTACGTTTTCTAGAGCTATGTTCTAGTTTAAAAAGTGGGTTATAAAGTTTGAACGTTAAAAAGTTGGTCGTGATTTTTATTACTTTTAAAGTTGAGGGAAAATAAATATGTACGTTCCTTTCCACGATTCTACTAACTTAAAGTAGAAAAGATGTAAATACACTTTAATGAAGACGAATGACTTGTTGTCCCCGTCATTTTTTTTCCGGGCCTTACCTAGGAACTTTCTAGTTACGGAGATAATGGAGGGTACCTCCACAAACCCTGTACTGTACTATTCAATGCACCCATCAGCACAATCGTTAAGTGCGTTACATTGACTCCTACCGTGAACTGTGATTTTTCACCCCAATAAAAAGACGTTTCTCAGCAATAATTTTCGCGTGGAATTACTTAGTGAATGAATTACTTACTTACTTACAGAATGCTTACACCCTCTATGTAAAAGTGACTATGGAATATTGAGGTATGGAATATGTGGTAAAATATTTCTTCGTATGTGGCAATTAATTTTCCAATTGCAATATCTTGTAATATTTTAATGTTTTTATGTAAATTTTTATGTGTGTGTATATGTATGTCTGCGTGAAATAAATGATCTATTCTAGTGAAAAAGTTGCCAACACAAAGGCTTCAAACCCAGTGTGTTTCTACTAAATGCTACTTTATAATGCATAAAGCTTGTGTGCAACTGTTGACTGACACAAATTACCTGTAAATGGTACAGTTTATATATAATATTATCTTCTGTTTGAGGCTCGGTGTCATTATGCCAATTTAGCGTTGAATTTCAAATTTTCTTCAATATAATATACCTCAGTTTAGGGGTGACGTTTAACCCTTTCCCCAAAGACCCACATAGGCTGACAAAGAATCAATATGACACATTTTCCATACCGTAATTTTTATTCGTCAAATTAAAATTATATGACTCTTGAAAAACCTTGTTAAACCTGAGGCTTTTGGCGTTAGATAAAGGTCTTCATTCAGAAAGCGAAACTTCAAGTCATGGAGCGTATTTATATGTAATTCATCTTTCTGGAGCCCTGACTGGTAACTTGGACCCTGTTCTCGATGCCTGCGGGATACTATAACATGTCGTAGCGTCGTATAGAACATTATCCTTCTTTGTTTAAATCTCATTATTTATCTTCGCGTTATTAATTTGTAAATTCACCATCCACCGGATACGAAATGCTTCGCTACAATAATTAAAAAAAATGTAATTAAAATTAAAATTTAATATTCGGAATTGCATTGGAGTTGTGTCGTAAGAAAGGTACTATGATTTTCTTTGAATAGATCTCTTGCTTAAATTAACATTGTGATTTTAATACCTTTACTATTCCACGAAGAAGCTAAAATGTTGATTTCTCAGCTAATGCCGTAACTCATAATTTAAAAAAAAAAGTATTTTTCTTTAATTGTTTGTGTAAGTGCCGAATTGTACCTACCATGTTGGATATTATGTTTTATTACGATAAAATGTATGGTGTCCTTTTCCTCACTTGATGTACACGTACATATTTTTATTTTAAGAAAGTGCATAGCTCATAAATTATGTATATGTTACGGCTAAAGATCGGTGTGAAAATAAGCTTACGATTAGCCGGCTAAACTTAAGCGAGGCCTAAAAATTTAGAATTCACGGTGACTTAATGATACTTTGACGCTTCAGGTGACTTAATATTATCACTGGCGTTATAAAATGAAGAGTTCTCTGAAATAAATCGCGGTCAGACGGATCGATGGACAGACTGACTTGGCGTAACTGGAAGGATTTCTAGTTTTACTATTATATTTTGTACCACATTTGTATGTGTATCATTTTATTTACATTAGAAGGTGAACACTTCAATGTAATAAATAAAATAATTATTGTGTTTATTAGTAGGTAGGTACTTGTCATTGTTCCATCAATAGTCTACCTATTTCACTCTACGATAATCTTTATGATTCTTGCGAGTGGGATAGAATAATTTTGGCTGAGGAAGCGCGGGATAAATTTGAATTTTAACTGTCATCCATTGCGATGTAGGTGTACGTGAACAGTATTTTTAATTCTTGAACGACGTAAATCTACAGGGTTTAAATGGTCCCTTCACGAAGACGTCAACAAAGCATTATGTACATCATACTAAGTAACACATTATTGCTGGGAACCAACTATTTTTTTTGGGGCGATAATGATAAATCACGTTTTACGGTAAAACTTAATATAGCACACTCAAAACATTGTGCTGATGGGAGCTTTGAATAGTAAACAGGTCATTTAGGGAATTAAAATAAAGATAGTACCTTAAAAAATATTAAAAAAAAAACTGCGGAAATATTTTGGAACTTCAACCTCCAATATCTCCGTAACTAGAAGGTTCCCAGTTCAACTGTGAACCTTCAAAACCTAAACCAAACCAAAGCTTTGTGTGGTGGAACTACAAAAAAAATATAGCAATGACTGGTAGAACAACTGCCTTTCGGCTTCGTTAAGGTTATTTTTACACCCTATTAACTATAAACTAATATTATAAACGCGAAAGTTTGGATAGATGGATGTTTGTAACTCAATCACCAGAACGGCTGGACGAATCTGGATAAAATTGGGCACAGAGATAGATCATAAAATCAAAATCAAAGCATTTATTTCAAGTAGGCCAGTTACAGGCATTTATGAATTGTCGAAACAAAGATAACAATTAAATGTAGCTACAGTCCCAGTCACAAGGCATAAAAACTGTGAAAGTACTGTAGTTGCCCATTCCCTATCGTAGATCTCTATGGAGAAGAACGGGCAAGAAACTCCATTGACACTCTTTTAAATCAGCATAATATTGTTACAAAACCTTGGTTACATCATTCATGTTGAGATGGTACACTATGTGAGAACGATGTGCACTTTCAAAGTGTCCACAGTAAAAATAACATATACCTAACAAAATAACATATAACATAGTCTAGAATAGCACATTTGTTTTCCACGCATACATCAAATTTTTCACGCGTACGAAGTCGCGGACAACAGTTGGTATGAAAACATAGCGAACGCTTTTAGATAAAAAAGAGGTGCTTCAGATAATGTTAAAAAGTTAACCACACATTATTGCTATTCGCTTAAAATTCTATTTATAAAATTATTCCATATTCTCGACCTGCATGTAACTTTTAATAAGAAACGCGCTACAGGGACATGCTACATCAATTTTTAATTCCATGTTGTGAAGAATATGATCGCGGGCAGACTAAGTTGATGTTAATACACTACTAAAGTTATAACAATCAATATCCGTAATAAATGTTTACGTTTTTACGATATTTTTTTGATGTTTGTTCAAAATAGTTGCATGCATTTATGCAATGGAGATGAAACCTGAACATTCTCGATTTCGTAGAGGTTTGGACTCTTACAAGTAAGGTATAAACCTCTGTAAACTTCCTCCATTTAAAAAGTAGTTCACGATAGCTCTGTGATAATTCCTCTTTTGTTAGACTGGATTATGCTTAATTTAGTTTAGACCTGTTTGCGGCACGTCCAGGCAACAAACTCACGCTGTTTTCTTATGGGAGTCAGCAGTAACAAGAGAACACACACCTACGATCCGTACCTCATATCGATTCTTATCCTTGCGCCTCCTCAGTGGCGTGCAATGGTTATCCACGGAGGGTAGGCCACGCAAACTGATACCGAAAAAAGAAAATCGCTTAATATCACAGTGTCGCTCTACATATGATCACCCTCAAAGTAGTCACATTTATTGATTCATCCAATAACCCGTCCGGGTTTTTTCGGATTTTTAGTAAGCGTATAAGAAACAACGCCATCTAGCTTAAATATTAAGAATTTCAATGTTTTTATGTCAGTACAAGAACGAAGGATGTCGCTTCGTTAGAAAAAATCTAAAAAATAAAATAGAGAGCGGTGTTAACAAAAAAAATAAATTGGCTATGTAGGTACAGTTTAGTTTGCGTTCCGGGCTCAGTTTTGGTCACATAAAAAAAAAAAACATTGAAATTAAGCCTTTACAAACAAACGTTATAAATACAAGAACTCACCACATTATTCAAGGTTCAAATCACGATTTTCTGACGACAGAAGAAAAAATTGTTTAAAATGATGAGTACGACATGTTTTTTTTTGGCTAATTCTCGTAATTCGGGTACCTACAACTTACACAACTTGAATCTTATCATTAAACGATTGTGAATACACATCTTATATCAAACACACATTATCAGCGCAAACTTCACAACAGAACACCATTTTTAAGTAAATAAACAAATACAACAAATAAAATTTACACTACTGTACGTTTCATTCGTTACAACGAATTACAACTGCCAGATATTTTAAAAAGCAAAACATTCAAGATCGTGAATTAAATTTTGCTTGTCACATGAAACAAATATGGCTTCTAAGAAAAATACAATTGCTAATTTGTCGATAAAAAAACACTACCAAATATAATTGCATCACTGCATACCGTTTTAGCCGGATAATACTTTGTGGGTCAGCCAATCAGTGGCCAGCTACACTCGCAGGAGTTTACGCCCCTAATCTATCATGTGTGCCGTTCATATACACGAAAATATGCATCAGTGTGCGTAAATTTATCGAAGGAAACTAGGCTCGTCGTTATCCTGCCTAATAGTAAGTACGGAGCGCCGCGCCGCCCGGCGCCGTCGAACTGTGAGTTACGTCACACGGACGCGACAAGTTGCTATAAGTATTATAACAGGAGTTTCAACTTTTTTAAATATTTTGTATTATTTTATTACATAGTTATAATAAATGCATTTGTTGCGTTGTTGGTAGAAATGGTAGGCTAGGCTAGGCCTAATTGCCTCTATGGACGGCACGCCCCTGCGCCTCCTCCACATAACCACTATCATACAATCGTCTAGTTGTACACGCAAGACGGTTGCGAGTTCTACGGCACCTGACCTTTTCCGAAGTAATACAGGGTGTAACAGGACCCTTCACGAAGCCGTCAACCATGCATTATGTACATCAAACTAAGTAACTTTACACAAACATTATTGCTGGTAAACGATTTTTTTTGGGGTGAGAAATCACGTTTTACGGTACGGGACGGTTTATTAGTACGAGGTCGTGGAGGTATTTAAAGTAACAATCTTACATTAAAAATATGTAGAAAAAAATTACTTGGCTGAAACATCAGTTTTACGGTAGGACTCAATGTAACACACAAACAGTGTGCTGATGGATGCTATGAATCGGGAGGTATTTAAAGTCCAGTAACAACATTAAAAACTTGCATTTAAAAAAAAAAAACTTTGTGGAAAAGTTGGAACTTTGACCCCTATTATCTCCGTAACTAGACGGTTCCTAGGTATGGTCTAGAACAACAAAATGATTGCAATGACTGGGAAAATAATTGCGTTTCGGCCAATAATTTGATTAAAGGTTAGCCCAATTAAGCTAAAAAAACCATTTGTATCATGTACTAAACACCATTGAAGTTTTACAAGCATTATATAAAATACTTAGTTTTGAACAAACAACAAAACTAAAAGAAACTAGGCCACGTGTAAGTCTAAAGAAATCTTAATCTTTGAACTATTCACTTTCTTAGCTCTTTTTAGTATACGCGAGCTTTTAGCGGTATTAACTCGCAACTGTTCTGCGAGTTAAATCAACCAGTCGAGTCAACTGCGAAAGCAAGGGCTACCGTCATGAAAGTTAGACTTAGATATTGCAGAACGATCCACAAAGTTCAGTTTAAACTTCAATCAGTCGATCACAGGTTAACTCAATTCGAGCCACATGCAGAATCTGGTTTCGTTCTGATCTACACAGGACGTGAGAAATATTCAAATCAAAATCAAAGCATTTATTTCAAGTAGGCCAGTTACAGGCACTTTTGAACATTCGAAACAAAGATAACAATGAAATGTAGCTACAGTCCCAGTCACAAGGCATAAAAACTGTGAAAGTACCGTAGTTGCCCATTCCCTAGCGTAGATCTCTATGGAGAAGAACGGGCAAGAAACTCCATTGACACTCTTTTAAATATATTGTTACAAAACCTTGGTTACATCATTCATATTGAGATGGTACATTATGTGAGAACGATGTAGCAAGATGTGCACGTTAAAAGTGTCCATAGTAAAAAAAAAAAAGAAAATAAAAAAAATAAAAAAATATTCAAATAAGCCGTGGCAACTAAGAGATGACCAGTCACAACTGACAGCGCCCGTTCACGAACATGACGCATGGATCAGCACCATTCAACGCAACCATTTTGAAGGTAACTAAATGATCCGACACACGCGCCACCATCAGCGAGACATTGAGTGAGCATGACATACTCTCAACCGCCAGGGCACATTCAAGTCGAGAAAGGACGCAGGTTTCCAGTGAACGATAGCTCTTTAGTACCTACATAGTACTCACACAATATGGGCTTTATATAATACTAAAGAGATTGAATCTATACAATGCAAAGAGAGTTGTACAATCTTCAGCAGCTCCAACAATACTATTTAATGTTATCAATTTAGGCATCCCTGTCCTTGTGGAGCAGGACCGGCATTGAGCCAAGCATTTTTGTCAGCGATATAATCGTCCAACTTGTAATATTGTATACATATTACATATTACATTACATATTGCTTACATAGTGTGCGTTTAATGCATGTTTTAAATTTCGTCTCATTGAGTTCAAGAATACTTTTTGGAATTTTATTATAGCATCTCAAACAGTACCCCATGAAAGATGAATCTACTTTAGCGAGTCTGAAGCCTGGCTGAACTAATTGGTCCCTATTTCTAGTACTGTAACTGTGTCTATCACCTCTTTTACTAAAAAGATGCAGATTTTTTCTTACGTACATTATGTTTTCGTAGATGTATTGACAATGTACCGTCATGATGTTAATGTCCTTAAACAGTTCCCTTAGAGAATTGCACCTACGAAGATTATATATAGCTCTGATGGCTCTTTTTTGCAGAATAAATATTGACTGAATGTCTGCAGCTCGTCCCCATAACAAAATGCCATAAGACATTATACTATGAAAGTAACTAAAATAGACCAGTCTAGCGGTATCAACATCTGTAAATTGACGGATTTTTCTAATAGCATATGCTGCTGAACTTAGCCGCCCCGCAAGAGATGTTAAATGAGAACTCCATTGTAGCCTTGAATCAACCGTAATCCCCAGGAAAACCGTTTTAACTACGAATTCAAGTTTCTCTTTATTCAATATTATATCACAATCACTACTTTTAACATTCGGTAAAGTAAATCTAATGCATTTAGTCTTTTTTCGTTTAATACTAAATTGTTTGCTGTGAACCAATTTTGAACCTGAAGTAGGGCATTATTCACGTCATCTAGAATTCGGGCCCGTCTATCTTAAAAATTAGAGAAGTGTCATCAGCAAATAACACCATATTTTGAGGTTGGTTTTTCAGTAAATAAGGTAGATCATTTATGTATACTAGAAAGAGGAAAGGACCCAATATTGAGCCTTGCGGAACCCCCATTTTTACTTTTAAACCCTGTGAATTGATACCATTTATTTGAACATGTTGAGGTCTATCACTCAAATAAGATTTTACCAAACTAAGTGCAAGTTTACCTAGTCCGTAATGCTCAAGTTTCAAAAGTAATGTGTCGTGATTTACGCAATCAAACGCTTTGGAGAGATCACAAAAAAATCCTATGGCGTCTTGGGACTCTTCCCATGCAGTAAATATGTGCTTTAATAAGGTTACACCGGCGTCAGTCGTACAACGTCCCTTGGTGAAACCATACTGTTGATCGTGTAGGATTTTGTTGGTGTTAAAATGATTAAGCATTAGATTCAGCATTACCTTTTCAAAAACCTTGCTAAAAAGTGGCAACACGGATACAGGTCTATAATTATTAGTATCTTTACTATCCCCGGATTTGAAAAGTGGTATGACTTTACTGTATTTCATTAAATCAGGGAAAACTCCTTGGTCTTCACACAAATTAAAAATTAAAGCTAAGTATGGTGCTATAGTCTCAACTATGGATGTACAAACTTTGATAGACATTCCCCATAGATCTTCGGTCACTTTGATTTTTATTTGCCGGAAAGCTTTGATAACTATCACAGAGTTTATGTGTTTAAATTTAAATTCAGCCGGGCATCCAGACACGTTGGCCCTTAATAAACCAATTGAGACTTCAGGTGAGGAATTTAGAGCTTCCGTAGTTTTTAACGGGATATCGGTAAAGAAGTTTACAAATTCTTCAGCTACTTCCAAATTAGAGCTTTTAGGACCACATGCTGTATCTAATATGTAGCTAGTGTTACGTATTTTCTTCCTGTTTGTCTCGTTATTTATGACTTTCCAAACTGTCTTTATTTTATTTTCTGCTGTTTTGATCTTGTTGCTAATGTTGCTGATCTTGTTGTTAATGCAGGGCTTTAGCAACCTTGCATGTATTTCTAAAAATGTTTGAATAATTAGCACCATACTTGTTGAAAGTTTCAGTGTTTATGAAAGGCTTAAGGCCATAAAGCTCAAATAGTTTTTCCCTACTTTTCCTGATACCTTTAGTAGCCCAATCACTAAATATAAATTTAGGGCAAATACTTTTTGTCTTCTTTTCAAATGTTTTGTTGAATTCAGTTCGAACTATTGAAAAGAAATTATCATACAATTGATTTATATTAATATCGTCCATATGATGGCTCATAACATTTAACTTGTTCTGTAGGGAAATATTATACCTATTTAATTTGCTAGTAGTTATAGGTCTAAATTTAATCAGAACTTTTTGCAATGGTGTGTTACACCTAAAAGTCACAGTTTGTCCGCTGTGGTCAGACGGGAGACAATTTAATATGGCTTTAAGTAATCACAATCGCAGAAAAAATTATCTATACAAGTAGCAGTAGATGGAGTGACTCTAGTAGGTTCTATAAAAATATTGGTCAGGTCAAATGATTTAAAAAGATTTAATAACCGACTGCTATTGGAATTTTCTTCTAAAATATTGATATTGAAATCACCACAAAAAAAATTATTACTGGCTGAAAGTTTTGCAAGGACATCATCCATTATTGATTCAAATAAGGAAAAGTTTTGATAATTTGGGGGTCTGTACACACACATAATTACATGCTTATCCAGCTCAACACAGCACAGTTCGACGCAATGTTCAACCCAGAGACCTACTATGTCATTACGTTGCTTATATTTAACACATTTTTTATTAATATTAGGGAACCTCCACGCAGCATAGATTTACGGTTAAAGCAGCTACCCACCGTATAGTTATCATAATTAATAAGCATTTGGTAATCTTTTAGCCAATGTTCAGTAAAACAAATAATATCAAATAATAAAAAACAATATCATACTTTTTTCTAAAAACAATTCAATTTATAATAATTTCGAAGAAATGCCTTGGATATTTTGGTGGAATAATTTTAAGGTGTTCTGCTGAGGCCCTTTTTTACTAACTAATTGAGTGCAAGAAGGTACCTTGCTGTTGGTAGGATTAACAATATTGTTAATGGTACCATCTGTTGTCTCACTTCCTAGTTTAAATTACTACTAATATCTGGAGTGAGGCCGGAGACTCTGGTGCCATCCCCAGACAACAAGACTCTATCACTACTACACCCTAATTGAGAATTTTCCACGGTGACACATGGATCCTCCTCAGTACAATGTTTGTAAACATTTATAGCACTAATGCTATACTCATTTAAGGTCACCTGTACATTAGTATTATCACTAATAGTCGCAGTATTAATAATATAACCAAACTTCGACATACTACATATGTCTGAGTGAATATTAAAAGCTAATAGCCTAGCTATTTTGTATCTACATCTAACAGGTAGATACACCCTACCCCGTGTCGACTTAAGTTTACCAACAATAGTGTTGATATCCAGATATATAAGTCTGTCACTATAGTGACCTACTAAAAAATGTATATGATTATTTAGCGTATGTATAAAATTGTTTTTTCTACTACTTAAATCTTCAAAATATGGAAAAGCACACAATATGATTTTACTACAGTTTAACTTCAACAACTCTGATACACAGTCAGTGATGTCTTCCTTTTTAATCTTAGAACTATTACCAACACATATACACACATCAAAAGTGTCTAGGGATCAAGCATTTTTATGTGGATTTCTTGAGATTGAGATGTGGCTTTGTAATAAATTTATGATTTTATAAATTTATATGGATCCTTTTTGGTGCATTTCATAATTTGAATCAGGAACTGTGAATCAAATTCGAGTAAAAGATGAAAATCAGCTGTCAATATTTTCCCTATAAAAACATACAACGCATTGAAGACATTATTAGTGCTACTGTTTCCCTACTACTGATTAAAACCAACGTTATTATGGAGCGGCGACGTCATTTAAGCAGGGAAGAAATGCTCAGAGCCGTGGGAATGATAGAAGCTGGTTCCCGGCAACGTACTGTGGCTTTAGCTCTGAATACAAGTCAGAGTGTTATCAGTCGACTTTGGACACGTTACCGAAGCACTGGTACCGTGGCTGAGCGCCATGGAGGACGGTATCGCTGCACCACACGGAGACAAGACCGATACATTCAAATCTTAACTCGAAGAGCTCCAACAATAACCGCCATGATGTTAGCCGTGAGGCTTCATCACTCTTCAGGGAACTTAATTAGCGACCAAACAGTCAGAAACCGCTTGCATGAAGTGAACCTTCATTCCCGAAGACCGCTACGGGTACCACCTATAGCAATGCTCAATCGTAGGATACGATATCAATGGGCTCTTGAACACAGAAATTGGGCAGAAGAACAATGGCGTTTCGTGTGCTTTTCTGATGAGTCTCGTTTTGGTATGAGACCGGATACAAGACGTATACGACACTGGAGAACCCCTGGACGCCAACAGCGATTAAAATCCTGCCAGGAAGTCCATCCTTATAGTGGTGGAACCATCATGGTATGGGCGGGTATTTGGATCGGCGGAAGAACTGAGTTGATTTGGATCAGAGGCAACCTCAACGCTCAAATTTATGCTGAGACGATTGTATCAGACGTCATCGTTCCTCTACAAGTGCAAATCGGTCCCTTATTTCAGTTAATGCATGATAATGCACGACCGCACACCGCAAGAGTTGTAAGACAGACTCTCGCCGCAGCTAACATCAATGTCCTGCCCTGGCCTGCTCAGTCGCCAGACTTGAATCCGATTGAGTATGCATGGGATATGCTACAGAGAAGAGCTCTGCCGAATATGGAGGGTATCCAGTCGCAAGAAGACCTTTTTTTGTTGTTGCAACGAACATGGGCGGCCATTCCACAGCGTGATTTGGATGAACTCATTTTGAGTATGCCAAACCGATGTTCTTGTGTTGTTAGTGTTCGCGGTAGAAACACGGATTATTAATTGTTTAACTTACCCAATAAAATTTTAAAGAAAACTGTTATTTCAGTCTTTTTTTCGAACTTTTGTGTTAGTGGTTCAAATGTCAAAAATCCCTTTATTAGGAAAATGGCAAATTTCTTTATTAATGCAAAGGTGACTTGGTTTATCGTTACTGTGACAAACGAAAACACTTTATTTGATGAATCCTTAAAGAAAATTTTAATTAATATCAATCAGGAGAAAAGTTATTGCAAAAATATATGTTGATCCCTAGACACTTTTGATGTGTGTAGTAATGGTAGTATTAGGATTATAAACATTTTTTGTTACCGATGCTGTATCCTGTTTGTAGGTCGACCCTGGCATACAGTAATTTTGGGTACAATAGCTCAGGTTATTACTGATCAATTTCCCTAGCCCTCTACCTATACTATCAGAGAACATAACTGAATGATTACAATCACGACTACTAGGTGAGACAAAAAGCCCAACCTCAGGCTGTAAATTATGATGAATAATGTCAGGTACAGAATCTTGGCTGATAATACATTCCTGAGCACTCACAGCTCGGGACGGGTCCTCCGTTACCTCAGGCTGGAGGGCATCAAGACTGGATTCCCTCTGACAGGTACACCGAGTGCTGCTGAGAGTCAGCAAGTCCACTTGGTCTACCAGTTCGTTTGTAGCAAGAATATGCTCTTTAATTTGATTTTCAGAGCTTTCATATTTATTATATAATGACTTTAGTGACTTATTCAGAGCCTGTATTTCTGATTGTAAGCGCTGAGTGTCAATTTCATAAATATTTATACTATCTTCCAATTTAATTTGATAGTTATTTAATTTATTAACAAGAGAAACACGTTCTTTCCTTAAGAGTCCGTGCACAAAGTTCACTCGCTAGAGTTTAGGCAAATTCGTTGCGATCCTATGTTAGTGTGCGTTGTTCATGCAGATACACGCACACACGAGTGAAGATCGAGCGTAGTGATCGCTTAAACCATTTTGATCCTGTAGACGATATTATTTTATGATACATAATTATAAAGTCAGTACGGTTTAGAAATAAAAGTCTGGAATGTGTGTGTACAGTATATTTATCACAATCAAAACAAAAATGGTTTAATTTTGTATCAAAATAATTTAGATACATACAAACATTTTGCGAAACGATAAATAAAGAAGTGCGAGTTGGACTCGCGCACTGGAGGGTTCCGTACAAACTTTTTAAAGCACAAACATAATATTGCTTTTGGATCCCCAGAAACGGCTATTGCACCAACCGCAAATAATAAGTTTGTATCAGTAAAATTGCTTTTTTTGTTATTAAACTACATATTTACGGTTTTCGGGTTTTTCCCTTTACATGTACTGTAAGACATTGCTTCTCGCCAAATTTCGTGATTCTAGGTCAACGGGAACTACCATATAGGTTTGCGACCCAAAACCTATGGGGTACTTGTTGACCTAGAATAGGCTTGTATCCTGAAAAATCTAATTAGTCCGTCAGTTAGATTAACAAAAAATATTTGATACGTATTTTTTTATTTTGTTACGTAAACCAAAATTGACGAAGATACGACGCTTTTAAAATTCTCAATACGTCACGCCGTGCTATAATTTTTAGTGCGTTGTGAGTTTGTGACGTCACGAGCACAAAGATAAAATGTATCAAAACTCGACAGTGGGGCACTGTCGAGTTTTGATACATTTTATCTTTGTCAATATTCATTGATTTACAAAAACAAAAAATACGTGTCCATTATTTTCCAATACTCTAACTGACGGACTAAATAGATTTGCAATTTATTGATGGTGGAAACTAAATCAAATAAAACGAAATTTTGATAGGTACTTACAAGTTTTCGCGAAAATCTAAATTTGCCCATATCTCCGCTGCACTTAACACGTCAAAAATAAGTTAATAAACTCAGAACTGAAGACAATCAGTGAATTGACGGACATTTAGGTAGTCATCATAAAGTACTCTAACGTTTAGACCATCGTGAAAAAGAAAAGAAAAAGACCATACATTCACAGCACATGCAATAAGAAAACAATTCTTCAAAAACTAAATATGCATGTCCTATGTTAGGATTGATTAGATGGTGTCCAGTGATAGTCCTCACCACAGTCGCAGGTTATTTCTGTCCAAGCGCAAAACATTCTCTTTTATGCGTGTATGTTGATTCTGAAATCCTTACTTAGGGTGCCGGATACTTCGAGCCTGAAAGTCGCTAGGGTCGCCTCTTCTCTTACGATAAGGTGTATAGGTCGGAACATACCAGCATCACATGTAGAGCAACAGTGGGTGATGTTCTCATGCTACCCGTGATTGCTACGCAGGCAAATCTC
This sequence comes from Eugnorisma glareosa, assembly GCA_947578425.1. NCBI lineage: Eukaryota > Metazoa > Arthropoda > Insecta > Lepidoptera > Noctuidae > Eugnorisma > Eugnorisma glareosa. The sequence continues at coordinate 44,460,314 of OX387957.1, forward strand.
GATCGCCCTGGGCTGTGCTCAGGTTGGGCCTGGGACACTGGGAACTAAAAATGCATGTCATTGCGTAAGACATATATTCATCAATGTCAAGTTTATTGTCAACTGTAAGCAAACATATCAGAATAGTTACTAAAAAAAGGAAATAAACAAAATGAATTGGAGCAATTCCATCCCAAGCAGCCGTTTTGGCTACACTAATATTATAAAATTTGTATGTTTGTAACGAATAAACACAAAAACTATTGGACCGATTTCAAAAATTCTTTCACCATTATAAAGCTAAATTATCAGGAAGTAAAATGGGCCGTACATTATATTATATCATGCGAATTAGCCGAGCCATAACAATTTTTGCGGACGAAAACGAGGGCGAAGTGCTAGTTCTCAATTTGTAACAGTAGGTATAAGTAAAAAGTTCTTGGCACAGTCAAGTTTTATAAACGATTTGAATTTATTAGGGCTGACATTTTGAATACGGGTTGTAGTTTATTAGAAAAGCATAATACATTGACATCTAAACGAGACACTAATTTTTTTGAGCAGTGTTCTAGGTACAACAAATTTGTGCTTCCTTCTAGTATTATGTAGCCCGTATTTTAAACGAATTGTTGGCTTCCGTATATTTACCAAAAATTAAACAAAACATTTACACTAAAAGTCACGGCGATATAGCAAAATAGTGGAAATAAACCGCTGAATACAGTATGCAAAACGATATTAGAAAACAGTATCCCCATCCACACTGTCATAACTGGCTGCTGTTGGTTGATCGAAAAGACCGTACAAAACTAACTCTTTTTCATTGTCGGGCGTGGTAACGGTATTGGATGCAAAAGTTAAGAACTTTTGACTTTGACTTTAGTTATTAGAAGGTAGTCACAAAACAAATCCATGCAGGTTCTGTCTTACGAACAAAGAAAAAGAAATTTGTATAGGTATGTGCTAATGTTCTCAATTCTCTTATCTTCTTCTCTTATTTTGTACTCAATCACAATGCTGTCCTATTTGACCCAAAGTTTGACGAGAATGCCTTGTGGCAGTAAGTCCGCCTATGTACCACTCTTGTACCTGAAGTTTAAATAAATAAAAAAATGGTTCAAACTGCAAAGCTCGGTATTCAATCTTTAGTAACAAAAGATCTGAGCAATTTAATCAATTGTGGCAAAATAAGTTGGTGGATGGATAATGCATTGTAAAAAACTCGTATCCAGCACGCTGTTATAGTATATAGTTGTTTCTTTTAATTCCACACAACCTCAGTAAGCCATTTAAAAAACAAAATTGAACAAGAGTCCAAGTATCCAGATCCGACTATTATTATAAATCGACGAAACTGGCAAATTATGGAAACTGTCGAATTGACGCAACCGCCGAATTCACACAACTGTCCAATCAGCGATAGTGACGAAACAACAGAACAACGAAACAGAAATCAACGAAACTGTCGAATTAAATAAACTGACGAGTGAGGGAAACTGACCAGTGTTACGCGGACTCGACTGTGCAAAAGAAGACAAAATATAAGTTCAACAGATCAAAAAGGCAGGGCAAAAGTAATTTATAGTTAGATCAAATGTCATTTAATCAAAATAGGCTGATAATCAGCAGTTTATTAAAACGTCCGCCCTTCGCCATTTCCTAGTGTTTTAACTGGGAAGAAGAATTTGCGGATCAAACTCCTCAGGAACATTGTTATTAACTTCATAATATTACAAGACGTATAAAGCTCAGAAAAGCCAATGAAGCAATTACATTCCGGGGCAACTTGGAAAACAAGAAAATATAAGAATACTCAAACGTTTTCCTTGGCGCCATCTTGGATTTTCATTTTGACCTCATTTTCGTAACCAGCAACCCCAAAAACCATGAAAACGACACCCATGAGGATAAAACCGAAAGTTTTCGTTGTCGCCATCTTGGATTTTCATTTTGACCTCATTTTCGTTATCACCAACCCCAAACCCCACGAAAACGACACCTATGAAGAAAAATATCGCTCGCTCACTCGACCCCGCCATACCCTTCTTGTATCACACACACACACAACATACGGCATTTTCTTACGTGACGATTTCTACCAAATAGCACTTCCAAAATAGAAAATTATCTTTATTTCAAAATCAAATTGTAGGTACCATAGGTTACCATGAAAACTAATAATAATATGAAGTAGTGAAATCCCTATGAAAGAATTTTCGGAATCGGATTAGTAGTTCCGCAGATTATTACCCTTACATACAACATATTAAGTACAAACAAAGAAACTTAACTTTAAATAATAAGAAGACGAAATAAATCTTAATAAACAACCAACGTCAAAAAATACTCTCATCTAAATACTTACTGGATTAAAATGTGGTAGCCTGCGTATATCTCGGAAATATATTTACGTAATAACTCGCGAGCGCTTGCGAAGCAAAGTGATACGTGCTCACGCTGGGAGAGCCCGGTTGTTACTGACGGACGGGAGCGGTTTATTTTTTTAAGGGACCACTCGCAGCGCAACAACTCTCGGAGGTTGATGCTGCTTAACCGGACTATCCTGACGGGAGCGGGTTTGCGCGGTCGATTATATAGTTCACTTTGCATTTAATTTACGAAATGAAGTTATTGTTTATTTATAAATTAAAATTCAGATTCTATTAAAAAGCTACCTTGAGATTAAGATTTTTTTTTTTTTTAATTTTCTTTAAAGTGTTTCTAAGGTATAGAAAAAAATACTTATTTGTCCCGAAGTTTTCCACAAATTACGTTTTTTCAACAATTTTTTTATGCTATATTTCGTATTGAAATCAATAATATTTTCCCGTATGTTACGAGTAGACCATATAATGATGTTATTCATATTTTTTAATGTTCAGAATATTTTGTAGTTCTTTGTTCAGCGAACCACAAACATCACTCGCTCGTTACTTTTGCGGAAAAGGGGTTTTGAATATGGGAGATTGCCATTAATATATACATTATTTTAAAAAATTGTTCAAGCAGTCGACAAGATGAAGAACCTGTCTCTTATAATAAAAATAAATAAGGTTCAAATTCTTCTTGCCTTTCCCACAAGTAGTGATCAAAAATGTTCAAAATGTCTTCATTTTGTGCACGGGCCCTTAATTGAATATTTTTGGAATAGTGCTTTTGTTGTTTCTTGTATATATTGCATTTTTTAATGATTTTATTTAACCGTGCATATTTCTTAATTTTATTTCGACTAATTTTACTGTTGGTATGTTTTATTAAGGAGTCCTCTGTAAGGTCTATTGTTATAATAGTATGAGGGTTACAATTTGTATCTATTAGCTCATTATACAAATGGTCAGTTTCTATAGCCTGAGTATGATCCTTTTCCTTTTTCAAATTTAAAAGTTTAACATTAGCCTGGATTAATTCATCCTCTAGGTGCTTAATTTTACATAAAGCCTCCTCATACAAGTTGCTACAGTTATTGAACCCATCCGTGACCACCCTTAGCTGATCCCGTTCATTGACAACATTCAAGAATTCCTGATGAAGGTCTACTAGCTCCCGTTTTAAGCTTGAGTTTTTGCTGTTTATGTTAATGACCTCCTCCTCACTGTCTTCTCTCTCCTGTAACAGTTGTTGGCATTGGAGTTTAGAGTCCTTAAGTTCTTGGAGAGCCATTCTCAATTTTAGCTTCATATCCTGAGCAGTAGCCTTACGGGTCATCACAGGCATGGTTTCTGGACTGGTTACTGAAAATATTGGAAATAAGGAAACGGTGAGAACTACTAGGATAGATCAAAGAAGAAAAATTTTGGTATGATATATAGGGGAAAAACAGGGTTTTTTTTTAGCAATAATCAAAGAAATGAGGTAGGCTGCAATAGTAGCTTGCAAATATTGATGTTATTTAGTTAAATATTTGATTTCATTGCTTTCATAAGATTTTTATTATCTCAGGATTTCACTTTTTCATAAGTGGGTAGGCCTATTATAAAAATTTAGATTATTTCAAGACATTAATAAAATAACGATAGGGAACGTTTTATTTAATTAATATTAAAAAGAATGATTTAAACAACGTTTAAATAGAACAACTAATGAAACAATTAAAAGAAAAATTACTTTTTACGAAGTTACATTGGTCTACAAAGCGATTTCGAACCAATACAGGGTACACACGGCTACACATCAAGCTACACATTTCCAGTGTAAGCTGACCTCGCATTGTACGGAAATCCTATACAATGCGAGATCAGCATAAACTGGAAACGTATAGCTTGATGTGTAGCCGTGTGTACTAAATCAGCATAAAATAAAATAAAAATAACTAAAGTAGAATTGGCGTGGACGTGTTATAGAGTTGAAGGGACGATTGTGTGCTATTATAAAATAAAAGATAACAAATACTCCCCGTATATATCCTTCTATTTCCGTAGTTAGACCGTCAGCTGTAGTTCTTAGGTTAACGGTAACGTCGTTACGTCGTATAACCGAATCCTTTATTAATTCATCAGGAAAACAATTTTCCTGAGTATTTACACATTAAAAATACGATATCACATAAAATTACACCATATTACAACTTAATTACTAATAAAATTTAATTTTAAAATACGGAACTAAAATTTGACATATCACTCGGGCAGTGTTGCCACTCTTCCCTAAAATACCACACCCCAAATATACCACAATATCCCAATTATTTAGGAAATTGCGTTATTATTTAACTGATAGTGCAATCTCACATTATTGAAGTAAGGTGTCGTAATTTGGTAGGGGAAACTGTCTGACACCGCCCACAGACAATACAGAACGCCTTATGCTACGGTCCTTACATCCTCAACAAGTCGTAAATATCTGTGATGAATGCAGAAGATCAACCTTCTATTCGGCTTACTACCATAAAAAATTATACATATATTTGGAGATGCTTCCAAATAATTATATGAATCTTTATGGTAGAGTAACGGTTCAAATCCACAATGTAAAAAAATAAAATAATAACGCAGACTTCAAACAGCAACAAGAACAGCAATTGACAGCAAAGTCTATGCTCAAGCGCGATTATTCACGTAACCAATCACTGCTTGGGTTCGATTCACGAATTGAGTGACAATCTAGAATCAAACTAAACTCAACTGAACTATGATCAATGAATCTAGGCTTAAAATTTAAGACTTACGGACGCTACGCCACAACAAGTGCAGAACATAATAAAAACGAACAAGAAATGTTTTGAAAGATAAATTAAGTTAAACATCGTGAGGAAACCAGCATGCCAGTAAAGCCAAGTCAGAGGCCCATGGGTGGCACAAAAACTCTGACACTAACGTCACGATAAAAAAAAAGGAAAACGAATTCTAAAGCTTTCCAACAATAAAGAAATCACGTGGACGTTGACCTTTTAACAGGTGTTTCATCTCTTGAATTAAGAACGAACTTTGGGCGGAAGCCGTAGAAAATCGTAAAACATTGCACAACCAGAAAAAAATCCTTTTTCAAATGTTGCTGTTGCCGACTGAAACTTTCCGCTGAACAACTTTCCTGTTACCCTGTGGTATTGACAGTGAAGTGTCAAGCTTAACTGGTGACCTTTGTTCTTCAGGTCTGTTTGTAATAGAATGAAGCTCTTGCAATGATGCAAAATAACAGCAGGACGTGGGTTTCCGCTGAAATTCAGCGCTATAGCTGTGTTCACCGCTGCAGTAGTATTTGTAAAAAAAATATTCGTTTGTCCTCAGATGGAGCGTGCCAACCGTCGCTACATTCTAACTCAAGGTCCTTTGGCATTCACCGTAGGGCATTTTTGGTTGATGATCTGGGAACAAAATACAAAAGCAATACTAATGCTAAACAAAGTGATAGAGAAAAACGAGATAAAATGCCACTGGTATTGGCCACAAGGCGTTGGCGAAACACACAGGATGACCTTCAATGATGTCAAACTGGCGGTCGTCTTGGAGGAGGAAGAAGATTGCGTCTACTACTCTACTAGGTTATTCAAGTAAGTGATTTTGTTTACTATATTTAGCTATGAATCTAAAACCTGACTCACTACCAATTACCAAATCAATACACAGCGTAAACAGCTAGGCAAAACAATTTTATAAACTGGTGATACCATTTAAATTATATCGCCGGCATCAAGCTAGTTTGAGAATTTTCTTAGTGAATGAAAGCCGAAAATTTATACGAGGTGTAAGTAAACGGTACATCTACTTAAGTAACTCCACGCAAAATAGATTGCTGAGTTTTTTTTTTTTTTTGTGAAAAATCACGTTTTACGGTAGGACTCAATGTAACGCACTCAAAACATTGTGCTGACGAATGCATTGAATAGTACAGGAGTATGGAGGCATTTAAAGTACAGATATAACATTAAAATCTTGTATTTAAAGAAAAAATTGTTAAAAAGTTGGAACTTTGACCAATATCTCCGTAACTAGAAGGTTCCCAGGTATGGTCCAGAACAAAAAAAAATATCGCAATGACGGGGAGAACAAGTGCCTTTCGGCTTCGTTAAGGGTACTTTTAAACCCATACATACCATTACGAAACTCCACCATTATAGAAACAACTATAATACTGACAAAACACGAATAATGACACATTTCTATCATTAACGAATCATGCATTCAAACTCACAAAATTGTCTTCGCACGAAATTCCAGTGAATATAGACCGAAGCCACCAGTCAAAACCAAAGTATGCTAATGAAGAACGGTTCCCGAAAGTCTCTTCCACGGACCATACGAGTATATCTGGTTGCAAACAATACAATTGTACGGTGCCGTTTTCACCCTCTCGTTCTCAGACTCTCCTGTACCTAGTATAAGAGGCAACATTGTCAGTAAGAGCTAAATTGCTTAAAGACTAACAACTAAAAACGCTGAGTCAGGAATGAAAATAGACCAATTGAAGACTAGTCTAAACAGTCCTAAAAAGTTCCTTTAAAATTCCTAAAGTTATCATCTCTATAAAACACTTTAACACGAAGAGACAAAAATAAATTATACTACAAAAAAATATACTATAGTTTATGTAAAACTATTGACAGTTGTGTCATAACTGAAATGAAACACGGATTTACTTTTAAAAACATTTTTGCACTCACCTTCCATCATTCGTTCTGATCAACACCTGGTGAGCGAATAAAATTAAAATAACTTTAACTCGACGGATAATGAATGATTGAAAAACCACTTAACAGATTGTACTGTTACTGATCCAAATGGATGTGAAAGTAAGTAAAATCTATTCATGAAATATGTGTTATAATAGGGCAAGCCTATTACCATTAACTGTGGAAAAATTCGGACACCTATTACAATTCTGCTAAGAATGTTACAGAAAATCCTAATAGTGCTTCCGACTCAAGAACCCGTAGTTCCACAAACCTTGCAACGTATAAATCATGCATATAAATCCTGTACTCCTCACTACACGGTATTATGACGTGTCGGTCAACAAATTGACACGCACCCTACGGGAGCACCGCGCCAACCGCCACGAGTTTCATTACTTAATTGACTACTGATTCAATCAATTGCCAAGATATAATATTAAAGGGAGGATCTGTCTTGGTTACCTAATATAAGCATTCTTACCAATTTAGGTTAAGATAATCCTCATAAATGTCTTGAAGATTATGTGCTAGGCTTTAAAAGATGAAAGAGACTTAAGTTTCTGTCAGCTGTTCTTAGTTAGATTGGAAATACCGACCTCAAAAAATAGCTTTCAAAATATTTTCATTAATGTCGTGTCAAAGAGACTGAATAACTTTTTATATAATTCACATTTTCACTGTTTTATTGTTTAGGTACTAACATAAATATGTTGGTACAACGTGTAAAAAACATGGACGCGCAAACTGTAACCAAGAAAATTCAGTTCATGTTTTAACTTACAAGCCCTAATAAGCTTCCGGATCCAGTCATCAAAGGACGAGGTTGTTCCTTATAGGAAGCGCATTTAATACGGTTAGTGTATAATTTAAGAGCGAAGTGGGGATCGGCAGCATTTTAGTTGTAACGGTAAACATGTGTTGATATCAAGGAATTTTATAATTTTAAAAGATTAATAAGTTGTAAACCCTGCATCTAAATCTTTCTTGTCACAAACTATTTTGAGGAAAATGTGAAACAAAAAAAATGGTGTTCCTTTAATTGCACAACATTCAAATATGTATAAGCAGTAACCAGAAACAATTTCAGCTTCTCGGTAGGTCTCAGATAAACTAATAACTGGAGAAAAATCCGTATGATCTTACTTCATTAGCTCTTGACTTCATTTGACCAGCTCAATACAAACTTCCCAAAATCCCAATATAAACTACAAATTATATTGAACATTGGTACCACAAAAAAATCACTGCCCTTTTCATATCAAATATTTTTCAAAGCTCATTTTCCTATTTCTTTTATAAGTTTATATTTACTAAAACAAAGCATTAAATGTCAGATAGTCAGTTAGCCACGGAACTGTTATATAATAAATGAGTCTAGTCCCACTGGGTGTATACTTTTAACACGAATCCAATTTAAACGAATTCAAACGTTAGTTTAAATCCAACAATTCTACACGAAACGAAATGCAGGTTTGTTCAAGTAACAGAATGAGTCTTGCCTCGCGCTCTTTACAAAGTACCCCTGTCGATCCAGTGGTGCCTATGAATTATATATATGATTAAACGGTTTCGTTTTAAAATTGCGTGTTAGAGCGATCGAAGTCACGATGCAGGTTCTAAAGTACACATAACTATAACGTTTGAAAGAGTTCATCAATTAAATATGTGTCACTGTTAGCCTATAGAACTAATATCATATTATAATAATCTCACGCTTCTTTTGTAAAACAAACACTCAAAGTAATCCAAATCACTTAATTCAATCAATCAATCAACAGTCTGAAAGATGTTCTTCTCGATTATACTCTTTATTCGGCTCATAACACCAATTGCATCTTAACAGACTCCACGATCTTGTAAGCGGTGAGTGCCGCGATGTCATGCAGTTCCACTACACCACCTGGCCCGATTTCGGGGTCCCCAGTTCACCCACGGCGTTCCTTCAGTTCCTGAAAAGAGTTCGCGAGTCAGGGGTCTTGGATCCCAATGACGGCCCACCAGTGATCCACTGCAGCGCAGGCATCGGAAGATCTGGCACTTTCTGCCTCGTCGATTGCTGCCTTGTCATCGTAAGTAATTATTCTTAAGTAACTACATAATACTACCGTGTTTCTGATTCTAAAGATGATTTTGGTGGGGTTTGTCTCTTAGCATGTGTTTATTTTATTTGTTCAAGCTGTTTTTATTTTAAATAATTTCCATGATTCAATTTCCAGACGATCAGAAAAAATATGATGAAAAAAAAAGTTCTCTAATACCTACTCGTAAATTAACTGACAATGTCATATCCTAGCTTAGCATATTTTTCTATAGCTCTATAAAGTTACCTTTAATCAGTTATTCCTATCTGCGCCAAAACATATTTTTAAACTTTATTTATAATTTCTTAGATTTGCTAATACTCGTATCGTATAAAAACGAAATATCGTATGTTGTCGTACGTTATTATTTTATTTTGCATGTCTTTATAGGTCCCTCTATAAGTAAATAATAAGTAGACAATTTCAGAAATCATAGAAAGTTAAAATTACTGTGTGCTAATATTTTATTTAAACGGCAATTTGCTGTTCCACATTTGCTTTACCTATTGTTAAATTTCTGTCTGCAAACATTACCACATACCTTAAGGTCCATATTTTTGAACGCAGAAAATGGCCACTTCGATTTTCTGCGTTCAAAGACTAATTAGTTTATTGCTAAAATTGGCGACTTCCTTCGGCAGGTAGTATATTGTCGTTCGACGAACTCCACGTACGATAGAAGAGTTATAAATATATAATGGCTGGTGGACTGACGTATAGGTACATAGTTCGAGTAGTGGCTTTCGCCATTGCATTTCCACGTAGACAGCCGTCGAGCGCGGACGTGCTCTATCGGGAGAGTTGCCTTTGAAATATTTTTAATTTTCAATAAACCCGGAAAATGTCTGACAGAACGCCGTCTCCGTCTACTTCGACTCCTGAAGCGGTTAGTGCATCGCAATTTTTTATAATTTCGAATTTCGCGAGTCATTTTAAAGTTATATTATTTATTATTAGTGATTTTTGAAAGAAATAACATCTAGTTTAAAAGAAAAATAGTAATGCGGAATTACTTGCGGTTGCAGTTCTGAAGTCTATCAGATCATAAGTTATTTTTTTTTTAACTTTTATGGTATTAACATTTTCTTTCATTGTGAAGTGTTATCGTAACCAAATATAATTATTTCGTGGGTAGGTTTCAAATTCTCGTACAACACGGATAAGATCAGCTGGATGTGGGCCGAAATTATTGTGCTGGCTGTGATTTTCATACGATGTACGAGTGTGTTTTTGTGGATTTGTATTATTTTCTTTATTTTCATTTCTTTCGGTAATTTGTCATAACATTTTGGTTTGTTCACTTCTCAATTTCCTTTCTTTTTTTTTTTCTTAAAGGTAATGTTTGTTTGTTTATTTTTATTTAGTCCTAGCTTCTACCCGCATATTTTTTCTGCAATCGTATGAACGGTACGGCAGCGCAGAAAATACGAACAAACTAACAAAATTTTTTTTTGTAAGATTTTTCTTAACCGTAGGCATGTATATTCATAAGGGATCGGATATTCCCATGCATATTTACCTAAACTCTGAGTGTTGACTAGTATTCGCGCCAGTACGGAAAAGTCCCGGTTTATTGAAATAAATAGGTTTGCTTTTTAATTTTATTGTTTATTTCAAATGAATAGTCATATTTACCATTTTGTCCTATTCGAATATTCAGCTGAAAAAATTTAAATCAATTAGTTTTAATATTATTACGAGCTATTTTTCAACAATTTTCTTGTCTGGTTTTAAATAGATTTTAAATATTGCCTACACAGTTCTTATGAGTACTACATTTTATACACACTGTATAAATGATCGGTACCGCGATCACGGGAAAAAATTAAAGCAGCCGCTTCCATACTTTTATACGGGAAAAAATGTAATTGAGTTAAATATGCATCCGATTATCGGGTAAGGTTTAGTATCGAGTCGCCGTAATAGGGGGGAGGAGTTGTAGATTAGCACCCCACTTAATCCCCCCTGCCGGAGGTGCGTAGTTTAATTTACGGCGGTTTCTTGACGGGGTGTATTCCTCAATGTATCCCCTTCTAACCTAACCTGTCCGAGTTGCGGTGCCCCAAGTTCCGAGCTCGCTCTTGCACTCAATAGAACACCAAAATATTAGCTTTAAAAAACGTTAACTTGATAAAATCGTTAGGGAGCACATTCACGTAAACTCGAAAGCAACGGAATGACGTGAATGATATCTTTCAATGTCAAAAAAATGGCCGGCCTAGTGATTCATTTTACGCATTTTGAGATGATTTTGTCAGATGGAACGTCAAAAGCGTTAGAATTTAGTTAAATTTACGTCCTATTTCAAGCTTAGTTAGTGATATACCAATATTTTTAAAAGATAATTATAAATACTTCGACGCTGCTCCGGCAGCTAAAATCACCTTGACTCCACAGTGACAGAATCCTCAAATTCAGGCGACTCGAACCCAAGCCGTGTTTAACTGTCGCGTGTTTTTTTTTTTGGTTTATTTTCTTTTTACAATAACGAGACGGTTTAAATAAAACAATCCTTCAAAAACAAAAAATAAAATAATACCGGCGCTTATTTTTCTCAAAAGCTTATTTGGATGTGACTAATTAAAAAGAGTATAGGAAATTGTAACTTTGTAAGAGACCTTCGCATTTACTTCTTTAAATTGGTCTTCAACTGATTAAGATTGCATTCAGTTGTAAGACTCAGATTATCCGAGCTTTAAAATAAATTAAATAAACAGTGCCGAGATTAAACTCGTAGAAGGTTCTCTTTAATCCAGTCTTCAAATCAAGTCACAACAACATTTCTAAGGGTTTGCTGGTCTATTCTAACCGAACTTTTTCCCAGCCAACTCCAGAAAGAGGGAATTGAAAAGAACTTTGATATCCAGGAGACTCAGACTATCCGAGCTTTTAAATAAACCGTGATTAAACTTTGAAGAAGCTTTTCTATTATCCAGTCTACTAATCGAGTCACAACATTTCCTGGGATTTGATGGTTGATTCGAACCTTTTTCCCAACCAGGGTGAGAAGGAGGGGATGGAGAACTTGGATATCCAGGAGACGCTGCTAGAGATGCGGCGCCACCGCATGGGGCTGATCCAGACACCGGATCAACTGCGCTTCTCCTATCAAGCCGTCATCGAGGGAGCCAATCGATTGGACCCTGAACACGTAAGTGTTCAATTGCTGCCCATTTATTTTTTCTTGAACGGAGCCTGAGGGCTCTGTGGAACGAGGTGATATTTTTTTTAAGTTATCTTTTTTTTGCAACAACGCAGGCACCTTGGCCAAAGAAACCATTTAGCTTTTGAAAAGCTGGGCGCTACGGCGCGGCGCGCACCGTTCATGAGATATGGGACTACGAATTGTTTTTTTTTAATGATATGCTCGTGTGATAATATGATTAATGATTTATTCTATTTTTTTAATGTGATATTTATATAATAAGTAAATAATTTTATTCTTGTAAATAATTAACTGACTGTCTCGTTGGTCTTGTGGTCGCAAGCGCTGCTGAGCATGAGGTCCTGGGTTCGATTCTCGGGTCGCAAATTGTTATTGGGTTTTTAATTTGTCAGTAGCAGGCACGGAGTCTAGATTTGTGCCCGGTTGATGGCATTAGGCTCGCCCCCTATTACATTTTACTTAAATATATATCTAGTGCAATGAAGGGATAGGCAGAGGTGTACCTAATAGTATGGGTGTACCCATACTATTAGGTACACCTCTGCCTACCCGCTCGCGATTACAGCCATGATGTTATGTATGTATGATGTTACGTTAATTACTCGGTGAATCGGATGAAAAACTTTTTTTGGAAGGAATTGGCTGCTCTAATTGAAAACCATGAGATGTTAAAATAACGATCGTCAGCTTGCGTTTCCTAAGGAACTTAGTCTTTTTTTTTGAGATTAAAATAAAATTACCAATTTTATTGCAGTATCGGGTTAACCTTGCCCATAGAAATCGATTAAATTATGATTTATGTAAATGAATCTCCGAAAAATTTGCTTTGTTCTATATCTCCAACAAGCTACCCCTAAGGCGTCCTGACCGACGACTCCGACCGCCAAACCCTTGTCAAGGCAAAGAGTAGTAATTGTTAAAGCCTTGTGCAGGTATTTGTTGAATGCAAGCAGCGCTAGGCTATTGCTATAGCGACGTTTGCGGGCTATCGCCAGCAGTGGACGGCTTTATGATGACTGCGATAATTAAGAACGCGCAAGTCCCTTAGACTCGCCCAAAAATGATTGCTATTTTACCAAGCGCCGTGTAAGAAATGAGATGAAAACTTAACAAACACCGATTTTGAAATTAAACTTTGAGAATAAGGCTATTACAAATAAACCATGCCTATTGGTAAATATTTTTTTTAGTTTTGATAATCCTAATGCTATTTATTTACGCCTGAAATTAGTTTTAACTAGCTGTTGCCCGCGGCTTTGCTCGCGTTTTGGTCTTAAATTATCCCACGGGCACGTTGTAAATATAACCTATGGCACTCGGGGTTAATGTAGCTTTCTACTAGTGAAAGAGTTATCAAAATCGGTTCAGTAGATCCAGAGATTACCCCCTACAACCTCATAAACTTTACCTCTTTATAATATTAGTATAGATTTATGGAAGTTTCGATGTTTATAAGTTCAATATTTTATTTACTATTCTGATTAGCAATAATACTTAATATTGTCGAAATAAATTGATTTAATGATTCGTTTTTGGTGTTAAAGTAATCAGCTTTCTGCATTTTTATGGGAGAATGGTAGACTTGAATGTTGTTTATTCTTGAAGGAATTATAGCGTAATCACTTTTTGAGAGAGCACGATCGAGAGAAGTGGTCTGCAATACCCATTTTACAATTGAGCTCTTGTTGATAATATCGCAGCGACAATGTTCCACTCTTAGTATATTAAAACCTTCAGATTTCGCGGAAAAGGGGAATCAGACCGTGCCTTGGATTCTTAGAAAACAATATCGGTGCTACGAGTCAAAATCAAAATCAAAATCAAAGCATTTATTTCAAGTAGGCCAGTTACAGGCACTTTTGAACTGTCGAAACAAAGATAACAATGAAATGTAGCTACAGTCCCAGTCACAAGGCATAAAAACTGTGAAAGTACTGTAGTTGCCCATTCCCTAGCGTAGATCTCTATGGAGAAGAACGGGCAAGAAACTCCATGGACACTCTTTTAAATCAGCATATTGTTACAAAACCTTGGTTACATCATTCATATTGAGATGGTACATTATGTGAGAACGATGTAGCAAGATGTGCACGTTAAAAGTGTCCATAGTAAACACAAAAAAGACAATTAAAAAAAAATTAAAATAATTAATTCAAATAAGCCGTGGCAACTAAGAGATGACCAGTCACAACTGACAGCGCCCGTTCACGAACATGACGCATGGATCAGCACCATTCAACTCAACCATTTTGAAGGGAACTAAATGATCCGACACACGCGCCACCATCAGCGAGACATTGAGTGAGCATGACATACTCTCAACCGCCAGGGCACATTCAAGTCGGGAAAGGACGTAGGTTTCCAGTGAACGATAGCTCTTTAGTACATAGCACTCACACAATATGGGCTTTATATAATACTAAAGATATTGAATCTATACAATGCAAAGATAGTTGTACAATCTTCAGCAGCTCCAACAATACTATTTAATGTTATCAATTTATGCGTCCCTGTCCTTGTGGAGCAGGACCGGCATTGAGCCAAGCATTTTTGTCAGCGATATAATCGTCCAACTTGTAATATGCTTGCTTACATAGTGTGCGTTTAATGCATGTTTTAAATTTCGTCTCATTCAGTTCAAGAATACTTTGTGGAATTTTATTATAGCATCTCAAACAGTACCCCATGAAAGATGAATCTACTTTAGCGAGTCTGAAGCCCGGCTGAACTAATTGGTCTCTATTTCTAGTACTGTAACTGTGTCTGTCACCTCTTTTACTAAAAAGATGCAGATTTTTTCTTACGTACATTATGTTTTCGTAGATGTATTGACAATGTACCGTCATGATGTTAATGTCCTTAAACAGTTCCCTTAGAGAATCGCACCTACGAAGATTATATATAGCTCTGATGGCTCTTTTTTGCAGAATAAATATTGAGTGAATGTCTGCAGCTCGTCCCCATAACAAAATGCCATAAGACATTATACTATGAAAGTAACTAAAATAGACCAGTCTAGCGGTATCAACATCTGTAAATTGACGGATTTTTCTAATAGCATATGCTGCTGAACTTAGCCGCCCGGCAAGAGACGTTAAATGAGAACTCCATTGTAGCCTTGAATCAAGCGTAATCCCCAGGAAAACCGTTTTATCTACGAATTCAAGTTTCTCTTTATTCAATATTATATCACAATTACTACTTTTAACATTCGGTAAAGCAAATCTAATGCATTTAGTCTTTTTTTCGTTTAATACTAAATTGTTTGCTGTGAACCAATTTTGAACCTGAAGTAGGGCATTATTCACGTCATCTAGAATTTGGGCCCGTCTATTTATCTTAAAAATTAGAGAAGTGTCATCAGCAAATAACACCATATTTTGAGGTTGGTTTTTCAGTAAATAAGGTAGATCATTTATGTATACTAGAAAGAGGAAAGGACCCAATATTGAGCCTTGCGGAACCCCCATTTTTACTTTTAAACCCTGTGAATTGATACCATTTATTTGAACATGTTGAGGTCTATCACTCAAATAAGATTTTACCAAACTAAGTGCAAGTTTTCCTAGTCCGTAATGCTCAAGTTTCAAAAGTAATGTGTCGTGATTTACGCAATCAAACGCTTTGGAGAGATCACAAAAAATTCCTATGGCGTCTTGGGACTCTTCCCATGCAGTAAATATGTGCTTTAATAAGGTTACACCGGCGTCAGTCGTACAACGTCCCTTGGTGAAACCATACTGTTGATCGTGTAGGATTTTGTTGGTGTTAAAATGATTAAGCATTTGATTCAGCATTACCTTTTCAAAAACCTTGCTAAAAACTGGCAACACGGATACAGGTCTATAATTATTAGTATCTTTACTATCCCCGGATTTGAAAAGTGGTATGACTTTACTGTATTTCATTAAATCAGGGAAAGCTCCTTGGTCTACACACAAATTAAAAATTAAAGCTAAGTAAGGCGCTATAGTCTCAACTATGGATGTACAAACTTTGATAGACATTCCCCATAGATCTTCGGTCACTTTGGTTTTGATTTGCCGGAAAGCTTTGATAACTATCACAGGGCTTATGTGTTTAAATTTAAATTCAGCCGGGCATCCAGACACGTTGGCCCTTAATAAACCAATTGAGACTTCAGGTGAGGAATTTAGAGCTTCCGTAGTTTTTAACGGGATATCGGTAAAGAAGTTTACAAATTCTTGAGCTACTTCCAAATTAGAGCTTTTAGGACCACATGCTGTATCTATATATAGTATGTTTCAATACTTCGGTATTCTATACTTTGCCATGGAAATGGACGATTAGGGTGATTACTTATAAATATACGGGGTGGAAGGGACACCGATGTGAAAATGGTTACCAGATATTCAATAGGTCAAAAAAAAAAAACAAAATCAAAAACAAAAAAACAAACAAAACATTTTTTTAAATCAGCTTCTCCTTATATTTTGACCGTGTAGGTATTGCACTTTTGAAGAAAAAAACAGCTTTTTTTAAAAATAACTGATGGAAAATTTCTACGTGGCTCCGAATGCTGTACTGAATACGTGGTTACCGTTTTCGCGTCGGTGTCCCTTCAACCCCGTATAGCTACAGTGCGCTGTGCTTTGCTTTGCCAAGCAAATTTTCTCCTTTATATGTCTATTTTTCTCAGGGTTTGAAATTATCAAGATTATTATTTTCGTTGATTATAATCGGATTTATCAATGCTGATTCATAATTTGACCTCGTGAACTTTTGGCTTACTAATTACTTACTTTTTTTGCGATTATTTTGCTTTTATCGCATTTATCAATCCTGATTCATAATTTGATCTCTCAAATTTTTGACTTACTAATTACTTAAATTTTTTTTGCGATTATTTATTCTGTTCAAACTTTTTTAAGTTGATGCTTTACATGTTTGGATGAATACGCACAGAAGCGGCAAATCGCGTTTGGACACACGTGAAGTGCATTGTTTGTTTTTTTGTTATAATAAAGATAATATCAAGAGATAATTATTATGATCACAATTAAATTAAAGCTACATAGAGTTAAACTTAATATTTACAAAAAAAGGGACTAGTTTATATAAAATATATTATGATATATCATTTCGAACTCTGTTTTTTTACAATCAACTGAGAACTGCGCGCGATATACAGGGTGGAGTTTTTCATAGCCTCCTAGAGGGAAAGTACTCTAAATACCTTCAATATTCTGAACAAACCCACCCTCCAGGTAGAGTTCTATCTTAACGAGTGAGTTTTATCTCTTGTTTCTCTGCGGAGTGAACTTTATCATGTTTGTTAGAGAGATTTGATCCTTATGATTGACCCTATCTATTGATGCCATAAAAGAACAAGGTGTTAGTTTTTTGGAATTTAGCTGGTCGTAGTTCCGAGTGTGGCAAGCAAATTTTCGAAAATTTTTGAATAAAGATTTATTTATTTAAAAAAAATAAAGGAATGTTTCCTTTGAGTAAAATTTTCTATCTCCAGTATTTAGAGTACTTCCCTTCAGGTGGCGTTGACAAAATCCACCCTATATAGGGTGACTGGTAATTATTTACCGATACATAAGCACGTGATTGTACTCATGATAATAAACAACCTTCCCAAAGATTTTTTTTTATCCTTGTTCACGTTTGATTTGTCCAGCAAACCAACGACCAGTGGCCCACATTAGGCCTGGATCGAAACAACTGGAAGTAATGTGGAGAGGCCATTACCCAGCAGTGGCATGGAGCAAGCTCAGTATCAGTACTCGTTCACTTTTATCCCATTAACACTACAGCCGTATGAAATTCGCGTACACGCGCCTGTTACCCATCAGCTGTTAGCAAAAAAAAATGTTGACTTGGGAAAGTTGTTTGTTATCATGAGTTTAATCACATGTTCAGGTATCGGTCACTAATTACCAGTCACCCTATATACAATGTGTAACAGAATAAACGCACAACCTCTTAAGGGGTCTTTGTACTCATCATTATGAACAACTTTCACTATGGGACTAACCCCGAAATGCGAAAAAAGAAAACAGCTGTTCAGTACATTTTGTCGAATTATGCGCACACAAATGTATGGGGCAGTCGATTTTTTTTCGCGTTGTCAGTTTTGGTCCCATAGTGAAAGTTGTTCATAATGATGAGTACAATGACCCCTTAAGAGGTTGTGCGTTAATTCTGTTACACATTGTATATCCTGCGAGTCAGCACAATATTGCCTGAATATGACATGATGCTAAGTGCGAGCGATACACAAGGCAAAGCGAATCGACTAAAATGCTAGTTACCCCAAGTTTTGGCTAAGTACCACATTTGAATATAACTAACATCACGCCTGTAATGCCCAAAGGGGTGGGTAGAGGGTTTATAGAGACATTTTTTATTGAGTTTCTAATCGAACTAGGTTTACTAAAATTTCTGCCACTCTCGAGTTTTAGGTATTGTATTTTTTTTCGTTTCTCAGCAACTATTAATTTTGCGAATTTATATTGTGCTGTAATAGTATAGATAGAATAGAATAGAAATAATTTATTTGCATTGAATGTAGGTACCTACATTCAATGCAAATAAATTATTTCTAGTAATAGTGTACTGTAACAACTCATGAACATACATGAGTTGTTACAGTACACTATTACGCTACAATATAAATTCGTCAATTTCAAGTTTAACAGAAACGAAACAAAAAGGTGGAATATAAAATAAAAAGTCATGAACGTCGATTTTATTTTAACTTTCTTCCTCCACCTCTAGGAACTCAACCACAAAAGACCCATGAAATCCGACCACTACAGACTGCGTACCACCTTTTTGTCTTATTATACTCGGCTGTTCTAGTCATAAATCATTGCCTATGCCAGTATACCTAATCATTCGTCGTATGTAACTGCTGGGTAAAGGTTCACCTCATTATTTTGCGAAAGAATCTTACGAATATTCAATTTTTAATTGCAGAAAGACGAAGAAGTGCGAGAGGAGAGCATCTACGTGATGGTTGGAGAAGACGAGGCGCCGCCGCCGCCGCCTCCTCGCGCGGAGAGCCTGACTCGGGCCCCGGCCCGCCCGCTGCCCGCCATCCCCACCAGCGAATCTCTTGGTAAGTCCTGGAAGAGTCGCCAATCGCGCTACCGCACCCTCAAGTGAACGAAACACCGAGTTCTTTGGTTTCCAACGTTCGTTTGCTTTATGAGCCCGTTGAGTTGCATACTATGTCTTCCTCCTTCGACGGTCCCAAAGGCAGACCGAAGATATCCTTCCCGTAAGGGAGTTCGTTTATCTTTCTTGTTAGTAGTAGTAGCTCAAGTCTGCCAGTTTCTGTGCTCTTATACCAGTGTCTAAGAAATATGTAAAAATATCCCAGGTGACCAACATAATTAAGGAAATAAATATTACATTTTTATATTTATACTATTTATAGTTTACAACCTAGAACATTTTAGAATCGTATTTACTAATCGTCGTCGAGTCGTTTCGTTTGATTAAAGCCATCAGAATAGAGAAAGAAAACAACGGTGGGAGCCAAGACAGTGTACCGATACGAACTAATGTTATGTTGACAGCGGAGACCATCGCGACACCGGGCAGGCTAACACAGATAGCACATTGATTGCATGCCATTCATTCAGTTACTATCTATTCCTAGGTCACATTTGCGTCTAGAGTGAGACTGAACTCTTTTTAGAAAAGGAATGCGAGCTTTATAAAGTATTTTTGTATTTATTGGAATGAACTTAGCTTTACAGCTTCGCGGTTCTTTACTTATACACTACGTGTTAGTGCGACCGCGAGGTAAACTAGTTTCATTTCAATGTTCGTTATTAGTGTTTTTAATATATTGATGTTTTACGAGTTTATCTATCACAAGATTCTCAGGTCAACGAAAAATTTATTGGAAATGTTTTAAGCTGGTGTTGCGTAAGAAATCCTATACCCAGATGTTACTGAAACTATTTTTGACCTCCGATAACCGTGATTTTTAGATATGTTTCTTTATATGACTCATTATAACTAGGAAAAATGATGAAAAAAATTCAACTTCTCTAGAAAAGCCGGAAAAAGGTGGCCTTTTAAAAGGCCCGTCGTAATATGGGGGTCGTATCATGTATGGCGGTGATCATATTCTCCGCCGTCAAAACCTCTTGCCTTTATGCAAAGGCTTCACAATCTCAGTACTTGAGCCAACAGTAATGACATTGTTGTCATTCCATTTGCAAACTAGAACGTGCTCAGGTAAACTAGATTTGTACTCTAATAAACCTCTATGAGTCTTTTTGAATTATTTGTTGGTTGTAAGAGGACACAAATAGACCGTATACGGTCTTTTTTCCCGAATCGTGCCTGTCGCTCTCAGGACCCTGTTACCGAGCTCATGAAACAAGGGAATAGTTGTCAAAGAACAAATGATATGGCAGTGTTGTATACCGAACTTATAGAACATCTGCAAATTGCAAAAGCTTCCCCTAGACCCAGCTTTTTGCAAGCTTCAGCAATAGTGAATAATTTTTCCTGGTATGGATCAAACCATAACACGTAGCCTAATCTTGTTGTACCAACCCATAGTTTATACCCCCACTCAACGAATTGTTTTATCACATGTTTACGACAAATAAACTGCTTGCAACTTTGACCACCGTAATAGCATCATAGCATGATAGCATCGTCTATCTTCGTCTCCAGTCTTCATCAGTAACATCCGCGTTGGCATTTTCAGATGGGAATATGCTTATTTGGTTCGGCAACAAATTGTCTTCGCCAGCTCGCTCCAACTCATCAATAATTTCGACCAGATTGAGCGCTTTTACTAATCGCGTGCTAAAATAGAAGTAACCATATAATAAACCCCTATAATACGACGGGACTTTTAAAAGGCCATCGATTTGAAATGTTAAAAAAGAACATTTATTTTGCGTTTCGAACCAAACCAAAGATATTATATTTTGATGAAATAACCAACATATAAATATCAAAGCGAATTTCTATCCGATTCCGCATATAAATAACATAAAAGCTTACCTTTGTGCAACCATTGAAAGAAAGAAAGAAAGAAAAAGAAAGAAAGAAAAATGTTTATTCGACGTCAGTACATCAGGCACACACACACAATAATACACACACACACACACACACACACACACACATTACACATTGCAAAAGAAATCTCCAAGATCTTCAAAAACACTCCATATAAAAGAAAATGTGTGTCCAATTGTAAACGTAACTGCATCAAATAAAATGTTTATAGGTACTAAGTAAGTTGCCAATATGAATATGTATGTTAATTGATAGAAAAATTGTGAAAAATACGGGTGGATTTAGTTATTTTTTTGGGCCTTTTAAAAGTCCTGTCGCAGTATCTGGGTTAACATATTTTATGATATGACTCTTCCTCTGCTTGAAGATTTATTTCTATTGCTAATATAACAAGTGGTTTTCTACCGTTTCACTAGCAATCATTAATTTTATGATGGTAAAAAACGCAAAATATAACAAAACAAAAATGTAAAAACGAAATAAAAATGTGGAAAAAAAAATGAATCACATCCAACTGGGATGTGATTCTGTACAGTCAACGTCACTTAACATGAAGTTTGACTTTTGAATACGTTCCAGCATATTGACCTTGGCGATGGCCTGAAAAATGTCTCTAATTTGCAGGCCATATATTGTTACAAGGCTTTTTAAATCCTGCCATTGATCCCAACATAACCATTTTCTACGGCCTTAAGACTAATGTATCCAACATATGTTTTCACAGGCAATTTGAACTTGTCAGCACCGCAAGACTCTAGCTCGGACGAGAGTCCGCCGACTCCGGTGTCTCGAGACAATTCGCTTTCGGCATCATCGGCCGATGACGAAGACGACGAGCCGACATCCAACATCGCCGAAAGGTTTGTTACTGACATGTTTCGTTGGGCCATGCGGTGCGCATGCGTACAGAATATGAGGAACCGCGGACTTGATTGCGAGCCACTGATTCTAACATTAATAATGATAGTTCTGAATTTTCAACAGTTTCGTATTTTAGAAGGAAGCTTATAGTGTTTTACGCTTTTTAGATTTAGGATTTAGGTACTTTGCGGTTGTTTATTTTGGTGTAGGATTCGGGCTTATTAAATTTAAAGTATGGGGCTTTTACATGTGAAGTTTAGTACATTTTTTAAACAATAATACAGTAATGTTTTGGGGTTTCTAAATGTTTTTAGGTACTAGTATAGTTGATGAATAGGTTTAGGTTCGATAATATCTAAACGACTTAGTAGATAGGCAAGCGTTCTCCCCCCTAGGTCGCATCATCACTTCACATCAGGCGAGTAACTGCCAAACGCGAGTCTACTCGGTACTAAACAAAAATAGGACTATAGAGGCAGTAGATTAGACGTAGCCCTAAAATAATAGAATTTCTTTAAGAAGTTGCGGATTTAATGTTTCTCTTAGTTACTAAGTTGCACCATATAAATAGGTATATTTATTTAGTTGTGGGGAGTCGACAAAAAGGTAGCCGCTCGATGTGTACTTAAATCTAGTCAATTTAGGGGTACAGGCTGTAAATAGTAGATGCGTAGAAAAAAGTAACACAGATCTGAAGTTTATCTCTAGATACAGTTGCACTCTACAAAATACTATAGCCGTTTGCAATAATCTAGTCTTGGAAATAGTTAAGTTTGTACTTGTATTTACCTATTATGGACGGGGAAACAAAACTCAATGAAATACATACCTAATAGTATAGTCTATTAGAATCATAAGATATTTAATTACGTTATAATAAATACTTATAAACTAATACATAGCCGTAGATGCTTTCATAGTCTTGTACGCTCACAGTAAGAAAACCATTCGTCAAGAAAACTGCTGTTAATTGCTTTGCCGACCCCGTATTGTCATGAAGTCAATGTCGTGGAATTAAACTCAGTGATGAAATATATAAATATATATAGTGTCCAATCAAAAGCTGTCTAAATAACATATACTGCCTCTTATCCCCGAAAGTTTGGCAAAGGTGTACCTAATAGTCACTGCTGGGGTGATGGAGAATGCAATGAAGGTTATCGTTTTTGAGCTCACCAGATGGCGCCACTGCAACACTGGCCAGTAAGGACCTGTCATGAATTCTTTCTTGTATTTTAAAGTACCTCATAAAAAGTTTATTTTATTACGAATAACAACATAGTGTAAACTTCAGACACATATTTATAATATTGTCCCGAAAATAAGTAAGCATAAAACATTTAAAAATCATTCTTCAAATTAGATACTACATAAAAAATCTTCAATGGTTGAGTAATTTCCTGACCACAATCGCCAATATTAGTAAAAATAAATGATAAAAAAGCAAACTCTCTATGACATCTGACATTTTTGGAGACCTTTCTTTACACGAACGCCTCCAGCGGTGAATTCATGCGCGATGGGGGCTCATTGTGTACCCGCACCCCAGGCAGAAGTGACGAGGAGGAACACGGTGTAGTTCTAGTCAGTAGGAGTCGGACCGACCCCTCTGGCGTCCCCACGGCGGATGACATCCATTGAGGACTTACACATGTAAAAAAATAAAAATTCTACGTAATAATAATAAATAAATATCGCTGGACATTACACACAGCGCCATCTAGGTGCCACTCTAAGCTACGAGGCTTGTGTCGTGGACACCAGATAGTTGATAATACTACATAGATACTTTTTTGTTTGTAAAAACATACTTAGTATACATATATACATTCTTGACCCGGAAACAAATGTCCATGCTCATCACACAAACATTTGCTCCTACCGGGACTCGAACCCGGGACCCTAAGAACGTAAGGCAGCCTCACTACCGCTGCGCCATTCGGGTCGTCAAAATAATACACCCATATTTCGCCAGTTATGTTTTTAAGTCGCATGTAATTGGGGGCAAGCCTAATGCCATCAACCGGCCACAAATCCAAAGTTCGTGGCTGCAACTGAGAAGTTCCTGATGGAATAACCCAGTAACACTTTGCCCTACCTGGAAATCGATCCGGGGACGTCGTGCTCAGCATTCGCGCTGACGACTATTAGACCAAAGAGGCATTATATTTTTTTAACGTGTCCTGAATCGACACAGAATATAGACAAAGGGTTAACTAACTCGACTACTCGACTGTACTTAACGTTGCTATAATACGGATAAGTAAAACAATTCTAATAAAAATTAATGTCATTTGTATATTTAAGAAAAAAAACAATCTGTATTTGCAGTCGTTTAACTGTGTTGTAAGTATATTTTCATGAAATAATGTTGAAATCACCGATATCGTTTAAAATTAACTTGTTCAATTCATAAAAAAAACTGCAACGAAAGCCGGTTTATATTTTTTTATGTGGCATAGCACTATAACATTCAATACATTCGTTCACAAGATTAAAATTGACTATTAATTCGAAGTTCTTGTGCGTGTCCGAATATGATATACAGGATGTATCAGGACCCTTCACGATGCCGTCAACGAAGCATTATTTACATCAAACTAAGTAACTTTTTTTTCGGAGTAGCAAAACACGTTATACGGTAGGACTCAATGTAACGCACTCAAAACATTGTGCTGATGGATGGATTGAATAGTACGGGGGCCGTGGAGGTGTTTAAAAATATTACATTAAAAACATGTATTTAAAAGAAACTTCTGAAAAACTTGGAACTTTGACTCCCTATATCACCGTAACTAGAAGGTTCCCAGGTTTGGTCTAGAAAAAATTATCGCAATGACGGGGAGAACTAGTGCCTTTCGGCTTCGTTTTAGGGTCTTGTTACACCCTTTAGGTATAACCGGTTAACCTTTCAACTCGTTTAATCGGTCCCTGTTACACAATCATTGTCACTATCACCGCTGACTCGTGTACTCAGTTCACTTCATTATTATGCAATTTGGAACCCAACCCAAGATACTACACTAAACTCAAACTCAAAGCATTTATTTCAATTAGACCATTACAGGCACTTTTGAAAGTCAAACAAAAAAAAAAGCTAAGCTACAGCACAGTCACAAGGCATAATAACTTGAGAAAGTACTGCAGTTACACATTCTACATTCTAAATAAAAATACTGGTCCAATAGACGTATTTTGAAACTACCAAATAAATCTTGTCGTCGAAATAGACAAAAAGAACGAACGGCTTCGTGAAGGTCCGTTTACACCCTGTATACTTATAATATTATAAAGCTGAAGATTTTGTTTGTTTGCTTGATAGCACTAATCTCAGGAACTTCTGGTTCGTATTTATAAAATAATTTAGTGTTGGATAGCCCATTTATCGAGGAAGGCTATAGGCCGTATATTATAACATCACACTACGACCAATAGGAGCAGAGCATCAATGAAAAATGTCTCTCTTATGTGACAGACGAAAGTTGCGCTAGTCAGGTAGTCATCAATAAAGCGTGTTCTATTGCATTCCTACCCTACGTTTCAAAACACATCTGCCCGTTTAGTCGTAAGAATTATCAAATATGTCGATCCTTTAAAATGTTAAATTTTCTATTTTCGTTTCGTTTCGGTCAACCTGTAAGCTATTGTGGCAATTTGATATTATTTCATTGTTTTATTTTTATGCAGACTGAAGATAGCATTAGATGTAATAACACAAAGGTTTCTTCAATAATTAAATGCTGAATTTCTTAAATATGAATGCCTGTGATTTCATCCGTATATATAGGGTGACTGGTAATTAGTGACCGATACTTATACACACATTAAGATATTGTAGTAACGTAGTAACGGAACGTGACTAATCTGTCATGAGTGACAGCCAGCTGTCACTATCATCTAGACAGAACCAGCTTCACTACTTTTCTATCTGTATTAGAGCTAGAGAGAAATATTAAAATAAAACAGTTTAAATATAAAATACATCTTTTTAATACTAAACCAATAATGATACATGTATTTTATATTTAAACTGTTTTATTTTAATATTTCTCTCTAGCTCTAATACAGATAGAAAAGTAGTGAAGCTGGTTCTGTCTAGATGATAGTGACAGCTGGCTGTCACTCATGACAGATTAGTCACGTTCCGTTACTACGTTACTACAGATATATATCAATGTATACACATGACTGTACTCATGAGAACAAACAACCCACAGCTTTTTGGATTTTACCATGATTTAAGCAAAAAAAGAAAAACTATTCTATTGTTTATGCAAAGAAAATCAAAAGAACATTAACTTGCAAAGCCTCAAAATGTCCTGACAAACTAACTAGTAACCGATATGTCCGTTCTTACCAACACAGGCAATAGCCTTGTCAGCCATGTAATGCGTAAACTTAGCAGTTCCCTACCAAAAAAATGATTAAAGACATACCGCAATGCTTTGGCAGTTCTTCCGAGCTTGCCCCATGAACTACAAACATGTATTGTGTCAAATAATTAAGAAGATTTCGAAGCTTACGAGCTGCCTACCGGGAACAGATGGTGAAAGGGAGACTGTTAGAGATCTTTACTTGTTAGTGACGAGGGCATTCAATTATTATGGACACGATCGGGCTAGAAACTGTTTACAAAGGTTGTTTTTTTCAACAAATTGTGTATAAAACTATAAAGACATCTTGTTGTGACTGGCCATTTTGAAATAATGAATAAATAATACGGATAGCTGTCCTGCAGCCGTGCAAAAAAGGTCTCATCTCCTACTATAAGCACTTTTTACTACATGCTGTGGTTTCATCATATTTCTGTTGCTTTTTATGTTATATCAATGTTCCTTTTATTAATGGTTTTACTATTTTTCTGTTCAGCTCTGGCGGCGATGGCACGGAGTTGCGTCGGCGTAGGACGCGGGATCTTGCTGACCGCGTGTCCAAAATGAAGAGGAAAGCCCGCGAGGCGGAGCGGTGGCACCAGCTCAAGAGGTCGCTGTACAAACCATTAACTATCACCTTCGGATTCATTCTAGCCGGCATCATTATATACTCATACGTCAAACATTAAAACCTATCCGAGGCGCAACACTTTCATGTTTTCAAAAAACTGGATCCTTGTTCTAATGCCTAATGATTATTATGTCTTTTGATATGACAATGTCGAGCTGAGTTTGTGTCAAGTTTTCGACTCATTTCAAAGCAATTTTTATTGCTTTTTTTCCATTTGAGGGAAGCGTTCCTCTTCAAGAATACGAACAATATCAATTGCCAATTAAATGGTAAATCCCAGTGTTTAAATTTTCTGTCGATGCCTTTCCGCACACTCGATCAAAATTGTAATATATTAAATTATGAAACTGAGGCAAATGCGAGGATCCAGTATTAAGAACGGTGTAACAACCAGAAATGAGACATTTATGAAAGTCGGGCATTCGGATCTTGAGTAAGGCTGCTTTTGTACCTCGTAACATGTAATCGTTAGGCGATTCGACGTAACTAACAAGTAAAAGGAGTTCTTGACTAAATAATTCATTACATAAACATGACACTAAGTTATTTCACCCGTTATTTTAAACACGTTATACTGACTAACTGTGACCGAAACGATATTTTGACACTGACTACACTTGCCAATGGCCCAATCATCTCAAATCGGTTTGAATTCTTGTTTCGGATACAAAGAACTGATTGAAACGATACTAAAAACTTCTGAATTTGTCATTCCAACCTGAACAAGAACTCCTTAATGATAATAATCGGTAGTTTCGACGAATGTCTTCGTCATATCGACTAATGTCGGATTACCTTTAGTACCAAAAGCAGTTCATTATTTCATAATAAGTATTGTACAGCCAACTTCTAGCAACAGCCCGGAGCTGTAATGCTGTCAATTAGTTTGCAATATCCTCTTGAATAAATCGCGAGGTTGACTGTACCGATCCTAATTCAATGTTTAGGCGTAATGATAGCTTCCACCTTACCGGTTATCTGTGGTGTATTGCGAGGGCTGCGGTCACTAATCAACTTTTTGGGAATAATAGAAATATATATCACAATATGGTAATCGGAATCGACCAGAAAAATATTGAAAATCATCACGGCAGCTGCAAAAACACCCCAAATAACGGATTTTGTTAGAAAAGTAGCGTTAGAGCGCTGCCATTTGGGTGTGCATGACTCTGTCTGACTACGTATTAACCATACGGTCAGTGAGCTGCACACGCGATCATAGTTAAGTGTTAAAAAATAAGAAAAAAAATCGTAAAAAAATAACTTAAATCCTAAGTAATTTTATTTGAAATCAAAGTCAATTTTTTAATATCACGTGTTAGAAATTACGCACTTTTTGTTATAATATTTTCCCCTTTTTATTGAAAGATTACGATCAGTTTTTTTTTATCTTTACAAAGAAATGAATGAGCTTATTCTCAATTTAGAGATTTCCTAGGGATTATGGAGTAGAGGATAATGTATTTTGTAAACTGTCGGTCGGTTGTGCGAGCATACGGGAGAACGGCGCAGACGAGCCTCACATGACATGCTCAGCTATACTTTCATATATTTTTAATCATTTTATTTTTCAATGCATTTCTATTATTTAATCGTTTTCTATTAAATTGCCATGCAGTTCTCAATGGTTTACCTGGCGTAAATTATTTTGTCTCCATCGAATGCCGCAATCTTTTGATACAAGAACGAGAAGCCATTTTACAAGTATCAACAAAGTGGCAACGATTCCACACTATATTGACAGTTTGCGAATTTATTAATTTATTTATTAAACGAGTGATGGGTGCACGTTGGGCTTCGCAAGGAAACACCTAGTGCAAGACTACGTTGTGCCTCAAAACCACGATTTTAGGGACTTCAGTCGTATAACGTCACCTGAAGTGATTATATCTTCTGTTAGTTGAAACTTTCGGCACGATTGCCTAGGACTGACCGCACTAGTCGCGGACTTGGACGAGAATAAGAAAAGGTGCTAAAATATTAAAATTAAAATACACATTTGGACAAACAAAAGCAAACGCGTATGCGCAATGCAATGCACTTCAATCATAATTAGTTTAAGATCGGGGTACCGAACGAAATGAACAGTTTCAATTTATATTATTGCAGGGCGAAAAAGGCGCACAAAACGAATGAGCATTCTGAGGAGACGGAGGAGAGTGGGTAAAAAATGAAAACAAATATTTTTAACCTGTTCTTAGACATAAGAACTCCGCTTGTGCGTCGCGGTAGTAGTAGCAGTATGAGGACGGTGCACTGCTCTTGAAGATGTTCGGTTTCGTTTCTAAACTTTACGCTCGGTTTTAAGTCCGTTAATAGCCGTCCGGATAAATGACTCATTCAATTTTTTCTCACTTGAGTCTTGATTTGGATGTAACACAAAAAGGAAATATTTTTTATAGTTTTATTTATTTTTTTTGACATTAAAAAGACTTTGTTTGGAAACTTGCATTTGTACAAAACTATCGTACACCGCTTGAGTATTTTTTTTTGCATTTCTCAGCAGTTTTCTTTATATAGTGTTTTTTTTTTTCACACTAAACCGATCCCTGTGTTCTTAGTGCTCGTTTAGGCAGCTCACAATAGAACAAATGTTATTTTAAAATGTTAGGGTCGGTTTTATTTTATTAGGTACAACTGGACTGGTAACTATTTGGTTTTGAAGTAACCTGCGCGGGCGAGGCCTGTGGTGACGATCAGCGCATACTCGCAAGATCAAATAATGCACTAAAGTGCCAAACTCGTCTCACCAATCATCATGTAGCGCCCGCGCAAGTTTAACAGTTCTTCTATATTACTAGTTATTATTTCGAATATTCAAACTGTAAATACATCTACACACTAGATAATAAGTTTACGAATATTTAAAATTAGTGAAATAAAAAGTACCTTTAGTAAAAATAATTGTACCTCTATTGGGGAAAGGATTATTAGGTTATTTCGTAAAGATTTATTGAGCAAATTATTTTTATAGTTTTTTTAGTTAAGTTTTATCGGGAGGCGTGTCCTGTACGTATCTCAGATATACAGTATTCTCCGTTATACTATAGCCCTCGAGACATCGACTTGCCACTATGTACCTACATCATGTCTCATTCTTTGACATGAACTCTCTGTCTTGCTTCCCCAATGGAGGTAGCAACCATGAGGATTGGTTGACTATATCTGTTACTGTTAGCCACATTCATAAGCAACACTTTAGACGTACAGATTTTAGGGAATATCATTATAATAACCATCATAACCGTCTTTGGGGTTTGGCGTAGTCTGGTATAAACGATTGCGCGCACGTACGTAAACACGGCGACACATCAAGGTTTACATTTCGAGTCACATCAAATCAAATCAAAATATTTATTTGTTAGATTATGGTACAGAAGGTGTTACAGTAAATTTGTTTCTGCATATCCGGCCCTAACATGGCGTTCAAATGTAATCACAATAAGCGATGTCAGACAGTCTAACTAACAAATTACAGATTCTATTGACTTGTCTTATAAATAGTCCGTAACGGTTTAATATCTGTTAATTAATAAGAACTTGAAAAGTATTTTTTTAATATTGTAAGCGAAGTCTTGAAAACTATTTGGTAAATGATTTAAAATAATAATTAATCGACATGCAGTACACATTTTTCTTAAATAATTTTACATTTCTAGTATAACATGGTCTCGCTTTGTATAGATTTCCCGTACCTTGAGAGATCCGCATTAACTGGTTTTGTATAGCTTGATTGGTCGTCCTGCGTACCCGGCTTAAGGAACATGTTGTGTTGCAAATAATTGTACCCGGTTTTATGAATGTGTCTCCCCCCCCTCTCCTCCAAACAGTTACGGACTTATTTAATTTTTGCAAGACAGTATTATGGTTTGTAAACAACTAGAAGTTGTTCCTTTATACATTATAGAAAATTATTTGCAAAATTATATTTGTAACTATCACGCATTTAAATGTAATATCTAGGGAATACATTTAAATTTTACTTTGTTAAGGATTCTTACGTTATACATACTTATATATTTTCCGTATGATGTCCC
Organism: Eugnorisma glareosa; assembly: GCA_947578425.1. Classification (NCBI taxonomy): domain Eukaryota; kingdom Metazoa; phylum Arthropoda; class Insecta; order Lepidoptera; family Noctuidae; genus Eugnorisma; species Eugnorisma glareosa. The sequence goes on from OX387957.1 coordinate 44,491,574, forward strand.
CGCGAATTAAATGTCGTATGAAGTAAAACTAAATGTTATGTGTACTTAGTTTTACTGCGTTTTACCGTTCATTTGTAATTGAGAACAACATTGATGCTACGATATTTAAAAAGACAAGTCGTTTAGGATATCGGAATTGTTTTTAAGTCCCGAAATTTCAAAGATTTTGTAATAGAGGAAGGTTACTTCCTGCTTTGAACTTTAGGTATATACACTCTAGCTATCCCGATCTCTGCATACATCTCTAGTTCCTAGGACCTGCGTAATCCTATTACATACCGTCTCAGCCGTACTTCCGACGGATTTGTTGCGGAAAATTGATGTTTCAAAACCACTTAATATTATGACGTTTAAAACGGAGGTAAACGTATAATATCGAATGGATATTGATAGTGTATCAAAGTCCGGTCGTTCGTTTCGGGGTGTCTGGTTTGTGGACGGTTCGATTCTCTGTCGTTGTGTTGGTCTCTGTAACAATATGACGCCATATTGGTCGTTCGTTTGGTCTCTGAGGTTTCATTTTGTCGTTTAGTGTTACATTTCCAACCTATGACTACACGTATATTGGTATTTCAACAAGGTTGCGTCTCATTGAATCTTTTCAATCGTTCGGATCGACAGTGGTTTATATTATTTGGTTTGATAGGTTTTTTTCACAAATCTATGGATTAAGATGAGTGACGGGAGCAGGGTAAATTACCATAACGGACGTATAAGATGAATGCATTCATAGGGGTAATTGAAACGACAACTTCATATAATTATACCAACAATTTACTCCTGAAAACTATTGTATAGAAATTAAACTTCGTAAGCATCACTTTATTAATTATAAATCCGTAATACATGTTTAATCTGACTTCTGCTCTGTACACCATCTTCTATATTCTCCGGAGATTTTGAAATTAAAATATCATATACTTAATATGTTAAATAGCTATGTATATGTAATATTTAACCTAAATAAAATATGTAAATTATAGAGTAGTTTTATTTATTTCCTATGCATCTTCCATCATCAAACACAACTAAATTCGACTTACTTCGTGTTTAGAAAACAACGAACTGGTATCTATTAAACAATTTTTTTATGGCAACCCTGCTCGTAATGATCCTAGCCACAAAGCGCCTAACACAAATAAGTAAGAATTGTTAGGTATCTAAAGTAGGCAACACCGAATTTTGTTATGGTCTACTGGCAGCATTTCAATGTTTTTTTTTTTGGGTCGCCCGGGTCAGCACTTCGACTAACTGCAAGAAATGGGAATACAGCCCTTGTCCCAAGTAAGTTGGGGTTTGTGCAAGACGTTATGTTCTCCCATTCTCCCCTATCAATCCTCACGCTATCATTGACTGCTTTTATTTCATACTAGCGACCCGCCCCGGCTTCGCACGGGTGTAATGTTATACATATAAACCTTCCTCTTGAATCACTCTATCTATTAAAACGCATCAAAATCCGTTGCGTAGTTTTAAAGATCTATGCATATACAACGTGTAACAGAATAAACGCAAAACCTCTTAAGGGGTCATTACTATTCATCATTAAGAAAAACTTTCACTATGGGACCAACGCCGAAATCGCAAAAAAAAATCAGCTGTTCAGTACATTTGGTTGAGTTATGCGGACAAGAATGTATGGGGCAGTCCATTTTTTTTCGCAATTTCAATTTTGGTCCCATAGTGAAAGTTGTTCATGATGATGAGTACAATGACCCCTTAAGAGATTTTGCGTTTACTCTGTTACACGTTGTATAGGGACAGACAGCGGGAAGCGACTTTGTTTTATACTTTTAGTGATCATTCCTCACACCCTCACAATCCATCAACATAATCATCGCTCTTTATGTCACATGTGTTTCATCTCTTATCACTAGGGTTCCTTAATTCTTGGTTCTTAGATACCCGGGTATATCTAGTTCTTTCAAGGTTTGTGTAGAACCGGATCCGAAATCCAGTACTTTCAAAATCAACGAAAATTTGTTTCAATTCTAATTATTTCTTGAAGTTTCTCATTACTTACAGCGATATTTCCAAGAGCAAAAAGGCTCTTATTAATTGATCACTAGCTAAATGTTCATTATGGACCTAAGTCCGGTCTACCGCGGGCAATACCGCAAGGGTACCTAGGCTCTAAGGCCTTACCTCTTCCTGGTGATAATGAACGCACAAACGTCGGAAATCCAGAAAGAGGCTCCCTGACTTACCCTACGCTACTTCCTATACCTACGCTGTTTGCCGATGACATTGCGTTACTTGGCGAGAGTGGCCTCGATGTCCAGAGCAGATTAGACGTGTGGCCTGAAATTAAGTATAGGACTAAAACAGAATACCTATTCTGTGATTTCGGCAGTCTCTCTAGACCAGTGCCCATAACTCTTGCCGGAACGCCCATACCGATCTGTTTCGATTTTCGGTAGCTCGGGTCGCTTGTCCTAGGGGATGGCGAAGTAGACCGAGACGTAACGCACCGGGTCAACTCAGGATGGATGAAATGGCGACAGGTCACTGGAACAACTTACGATCCATCATGGATGCCCCTCAAGTTCAAGGAGAAAATATACAAGTCCTTGATTAGACCTGCCGTACCTACTGTATGGATCGGAATGCTTGGCTGTGAAGAAGATGGATGTAAAAAGAGTGCATGTAGCGCAGATGAGAATGTTGAGGTGGATGTCTGGTATGACAAGAATGGATAACGTAAGATAAAAGTATATTAGAGCCAGTAAGTTTAAAAGTTGCGCCAGTTATAAAAATGTTTAAAGAGAATAGTGTCTTGGTATGGACATGTTATGAGGGGCGAATCGCATGTGACAACAGTGATGAATTTAAATGTTGTTGGATGGAGAGGGAGAGGTAGACCAAGGAAATGACGGATGGATTGTGTGAGGAATGATTTTAAAGAAAAAAGTGTAAATGATAGCGTGACGGTTGACAGGATGGAAGAAAAAAACGTATTGCGCAGACCCCAAGTAACATGGGACTAGGGGGGAGGAAGATGACCCACATTATATTTTTTACCATTGCCACTCGAAAAGGGGCATTTTATTCATCGATACATAGGCATTTTATTTATACCGTATTACCCAATACGGTACCCCTTGGTAAGACTGGTTGTCAGACTTTCAGGCCACTGATTACCTGTAACGACAGTCAAAGAAATACAAATGACAGCCGGCTCAACGGCTTTACGTACTTTCCGAGGCACGGAGGAAAGTCGGTATGTAATGAATTAGTGGTCACCCATCCACAGACCGACCTTGGTAAGCCCGGCTTAACCTTTAAGATCGACCCGAGTGGTTGTTATTATTAACCCACGAGAAATATAAATAATATACTTGTTTATTTTCTCGCAGTCAATGGTAAAAAGTAGAGTACCTACACAACTCGTGAAAAAAATAATTTATCTCGGTTCTTGTATCCCTCGCTCCGCTCAGGATTCTACTCTAGAATCCCTTGCTACGCTCGGGATTCTACTCTAGAATCCTTCGCTGCTCTCGGGATCCAACTTTGTCCCTCGAATTAAATTCCCTTTTTTTCACTTGTTGTACAATCTACTAGACCACATTTGATTAGGCCGTCAGCTCTCAAACACACATCACGCCTGTACACCCCGAAAACCCTTCGGCGAAAACAGAGGTGTACCTAATCGTACACCCACCTTTCCCCAGTTATGTTGAAGTCCATGCCGGACACAAATCCAGAGTCCGTGGCTGCTATTGAGAAATTCTTGATGGCATAACTATTAGCACTTTGCCCGACCCGGGAATCGAACCCAGGACCTCATGCTCAGTCTCACATATACACATCAAAATCCCCACGCGAACGAAGTCAAGGGCAACAGCAAGTTCAACAATAAAACAAGGTATGTGCTACGGAAAATCAGTTTATTTTGAACAGTAATAGTCCAGAATACATCAATACAGTTGAAAAGGGAATTCAAAAACATCGACTAGGTACTGTTAACCGAGCGCGATAATTTGAGACCAGAATTTGAAATAGTAAAAAATATAATTTAAACTATCCTTGTTTTCATCTGTTTTCTTATATAACTTGAAAATTACAAAAAAAAACTGTATATTGTTGTGTGGGGCACACAACAATCCCTCTCACTTGATACATCACACGGAACATTTGCAAAACTTTTGTTTTTTGATTTCATAACTTTCTCCGTAAAATTGTAATATACATATAATTTTATTAAACTTTCGAGTATTCGACGAGAGTCTCAACTTATCGCGCAAGAATTGTACATGCATAATATTATATTTAAATGTGTAATATTAAGTTCCAATATAGTGCTGTAGTGCTATTCTGTAGCATAGGTTCTTCGATAACTATTCATTAATAAAAAAAGTCACCAGCCAGTAATGACGTGGACACCAAATAAAAAAAAAAACAAAAGAAAACAATCTTGTTTCAAACTAAAAGGAAGAAAATTAGGTTTGAATATCAACATTGAACGCGTATGCAAAGCGCGGTTGGATGCGGGTATATTCTATTAACCGTTGAGGGGGCCTAAAATGGAAGCTTGATCAGAATCATAATATGAATCACGTTAAAAATATAAAATTCTTAAAATGGTCTTTATGATTATGGCCACAAAGTCCATTTTAAGAGTTTTCAATTTTTAACGTGATTCGTATTATGATTCTGATAAAGCACCCATTTTAGGCGAGGAGACGATCCTGGATCAAGTCATGTCTGTCATAAAAATGCATTGTCACCAGAACCAAAGGTTTTTACAAAATTTCAGTTCAGTCGGTTGGGGGGAACTGGTTTGAAATTTAGTTGCAAGATTTGACCAATTCATACCTACTAACAAGTGAAATAAAAGCTTATAATCAAAATACTAATGTCAACCAAAAGCTTCGACCGAAACGGGAGAGAACACCGGACTATGACAGATATTTCAGTGGCATCATGCCTGGTTGATCGCTGATCATTATTATGATTACGGAAAGGTGAATTTACTAGTGAAAATACTAGTCAATCATCTCGGTAGCTGTACACACTCGCTCCAGGCAGAGCGAGTGTTCTTCGTCCCGTGTGGTGATAAACATAGGAGAGCTCTTGATCGAGATTTTACAACCACCACCAGACTAACTGTGTTGGTACGGTTTAGATTTGTTTGTTGTCATTCAAAAATGTTCTACTTTACAGAATAGCATTACCGTTAATCGTTTAACCACAAGACAATCAGATTGACATCAATATATATTTGAATATTTATACGGTAAAGTACTTGTGCCACAATGCCGTAGTAACATATTAAACATAATGTTATATTTACAAATGTGAATATACTCGCATACACACTACACGTACAATAAACAAACAACTAGGTCATTTTTCAAAAATGGACTTCTTACTACAGTAAACATTAATAGTCTCATTTACTTAGTAATTTCAATACGTCTATAAAAGAACATGGTTTTTTTTCGAGAACAAGTATTTTGTTCCTCCAATATATAAATGTGTACTTACATACATGCAGTCAAAGAAATTTTAAAATATAGAAAATTGCATCAATTTGCATACAGTCAATCGCAATTCAATATGACATGATAATGTGCCAATAAAAGGTTATATGATATAATACTAAGCGATAGACATTTTAACCACATTGTATACAATTTAAATGTTGAATATTATATATTTTATCATTCAATTATATATAAATATAGTATATATTCTACACACATATTATTTCATATTAACATTTGTCGATTATTTAATAGGTACTTTCTTGGGCGATACTACAAGACATTAGGTACATAAAATAGCAGAATATATCGGGTGTGATATAAAGCTGAGCTACAATTCATATATGGTTGAATTTTCTACTTTCAATTGCGTTTTAAACCAATTTTACCATGTGAATGGCAACTGAGAAACTAATGGCACTGTTATAGCTCGTAACATTGGTTGAAAATCTTTCAATGTCATTTAATATTTCAAAATAGTTTGACCTCTTCGTTTAGATTGGGACTAAGCTATGGACGCGCCATTAATATGTAATGTATGAATAATGTGTAATATTTTACCGTTTAAATGTATACATAAGAAGGGAGGTACATTATTACCCGAACTTTTTTTCAGAAACTTATCTATTATACATGTTCTATTATCACACTTACGTAATTACTATCTGAGTTTAGAGAGAATAGAGAATTATTAGACTAATCATGTACCCAATTAGGTACATAGTTAAGATATATAATTATAATAACGTCGTGGTAGGTAAACCAATGCTTGTAATAATTGACTATACCTAGAAAGATGATTATTTAGAAAAAATATTTATTGTAAATATGCACGTATTTGCTTTAGAGAGGTTCTAAGAGACTGACGTATGATATAATATTCATTTTTTATTTTTTTTAGTATTGTTACGTGTTAAGTTGAGATGTATAGTAGACGGTTCAAGTCTTTTTTTTTTGTGAAATATAATATGGAAATGTACACAGAGCAACTATCTAACAAGTGCATGGACACATCATGTATATAAATCTAGTCGAAAATTGATCAAGTATGCTATCTGTTAGTAAAAAGTATTCCCAAAAAGATATTCTAAATAGAAACTTTGATATTATGGTTACAGTATATTTGTAAAAGTACCTATATACTACAACACTCTCAAATATTCTCAGCACATCGTAAGAAACACATATATCAATAAAGGACATTTTGCCCATTCCCAAAGATCAATTTGGTTAACAATCTAATTCGTTCTTATCAAAATCGATAACATTTAATACTTCCCAAAACTTCTAAACCTAAGCCATTTTATCAAATTCCCTTAACGTTCGAAATGTCCAACAGTTCAAAATTGTGAAAATAGTATTCCTCTTTTCTACGAATATTTACAGTACATCAAAAGGCAAGTGCTGCCACTTAATACCCACATTCTAAAATATCCAACAATTTCGATCCAAAAATATTGTATTTAGGTACTGAAAGCTTCCCTCTCATACATCAATACTTGAAACTAAAGAGCAGGAAACGCCTCGTCGGCCGCTGCTAAAGACACTACTGTACATGGTATTTACTTTTTATACAAACCGTTTACTGATAGAAACTAAATGTCGTCTTGAAAAGATTACTTTTATATATGCGATTGTATTAAAGAATATTCTATTTAACTGACTTACCGTGAACATTCTAAGACTGGCCTGTGTCAGCTAGTTATTGATAGCAAATTCGAACACGCATATTGTTCGCGAAGGCGTCTCTAGAGGGAGCTGGCGCGGCGGTGGCTCGATGATTACGTGTTCTGTGTTTGAAACATAACAGCCGTCTATTTATAAGTGCATACATAAAATATATCATGTCATTTTCATTGAAGACCAAAGTCTCCTCTCTATTTAAATATCGATACAATTACCACATTAATGTTTATTCATACACGGTACACAGAATAAGAACATCGATACCTATATACGTAGAAATTGCTCGCAGCAAACTTACAAATAGTTGATTTACGATACCATTAAAATGGACCTATATGTCACATAATATGTTCATATAACTAACATCACTGTATGACACGCACATACTTATAGCTAACATCGATGTACACTTACACTAGTTTATTCAGGTTTACCGGTAATAACAGATAAATAAAAATGCATTAGAAGTCCTTCAAATATTCACTTCGATAGTTTATCTATCGCTATCGGTAAAACAAGAAATGTCGTTAAAAATAGAAAAGTGTTCAAAACAACGTGTGGACAAAACGGCCCAACCGTTTTATTTAAAATTTAACTTAAAAAATATTATATACAATTGACAAAATTCTTAAAAATTAATACATTTGCCAAAGAAATGGTGTTTTGCTGTGTCACTGCAAAATAAACCGTAATCTGTTCGAATTCGATTAAAACTTATTCGTACGATTTTAAAAGACATCAACACTAAAATTACTGATTTGTTCGTAATGTTAATGTAAACTGAGCAAACTACATCTTTATTTCATTAATAGGTGAGTTTAATCGAAGTCGTGATACCGTTGATCACTTTCCTTAATTTCCCAAAATTTCATCTCTCTGCTGATATACAAACTCAAACACTCACCTGCATACAACGAAGGATGTAGTCAACCACACCCTGATTGAATACATCGATTACTAATCTGAGAGCTTTCTCACATAATATGTCTTTACATTTATCAATGACATGTCATCACTCCTGTTAATGTACAATTTACCTATTACATAACAAGTCCCAATTATTAGGGGCGAGCCTATCACCAAATATCGTAATAAGTATAAAGATGTTGTAGTATTTGTAACTCCTAGTAGTGATGAAATAGGTACTAACGTTAGCGTTACACATGTTTATTTAAGTACCTATATAAAATATAAATGATCCTAAATAGGTACCTACTATAAAAATGACTCGAGTAGACAGGTACGCACGACAGCCAATCAAGCTATATACAACCAGTTTATGCGGATCTCTCATTATATAGAAAATCTATACAAAGCGAGGCCAAGTTATACTGGAAATGTAACGTCTAATGTTCTAACCACGAAGATTACTACTTAATGGGCCTACGTTAGGAGTTCTATCAATTCCTTCTATTTAATCCGTGTTTGTAAAGCAGATTACAGCTGAAAAAGCAGAGCACACTTGAAACTTGAGAGTACTCTCTAATGCCACATAGGTATGGTACAAATAGGTACATCGAACGTGACGTTTCCTTACAACAACAATTTTTTTTTTTTGCCTCTAAGTTAAGTAGATGTAAATTAGTGTAAGAGATATATTATTATATAATAACATTGAATGTTAGATATGCCCTTATAATTATGGTGTAGTTACTCGTAATACCGTTATGTCTACCATGTTCGAGATCCAGGATTAATAATAAGATATATCACCAACATGCACCTACTACGAATAAATACATTCAATAAGAAATCTTATCATATTATATTACCGCTACAAGAGAATTTAGAAGTTAAATGTTACATTTTCTATATATGAAGCATTCAAAAAGATTTGAATTCCAAAGCATCGCAGTTGCATCTAAAAGAGTGTGACATGGATAAACGATCTACTTTCTACAATTGAAATTTTGAATGGTGAGGGGCCTGACTTGAATGAATGTCGCTGCGAGCAGACCAACAGTCGTAAGCACAGCAAGTGTCCCACAGTATACCCCGTATTTAGGTGTGGTTGAGGCTGAACTTCCACCATTTTTTTGACAAACGCCTCATGCTATCGTCGAGGAGTAGGCTTCACCGAGCGTTAGCGGTATTAGAGTCGCTCTCGGGCCCGTCGTGGTACTCGTGGAAGCAGGGCACGATGCACAGGTTGGTGCGGCACTCGGGGCAGTGGTACTGCGTCTTGCGGCGCAGGATCCGGCCGCACTCGTCCACCGTGTTCCAGCAGAAGTTGCAGCTGAGTGGCGGGCCAGAGCGCACGGCGGGCGTGTGACTCGCACGGGTGGCCTGCGACGCGTCCGACGCCGTCGACTCGAAGGATGCCGACGCCGACGCCGACGTCGCGGTCGCACTCGTACTTGTGCTCGTGCTCGTGCTCGTCACGGCGCGGATCAGCAGTGAGCCCACCTCTTGTTCGAGCCGAGGCTTCCGAGTTACTGCCTGGGAATTGAAATCGTAAAATAGGTTAGCACTCCCAAAACAATCTTCCGTTTTAATATATTTCATATTAAAAGATTTATTTACTTATATTGTGTATGTATCGTATTTCCTTATTTATCGATAAACATATGTTTTTTTTTATACATAGATTATTTGTTAACCTTTTGTAGTTTGTTGTTAGTCTATTTAATAGTTTTTAGTTGTATTAATGTAGTTAGTCCATAGGCGTATTTGTATTTCGGAAAGAAGGAACTACAGAGTAAAATTTAGAAATTAAGAAACAATAAAGAGGACGATTTTTAAAATTCTAGGTCAAAGTATAAGTCTAATTAAGCGACGGGGTTTGTCTAAATTCATTTTAGTTTCACTACAGTGCTGTGCTACATGACATGCTCTATATCAATTTAATGATAAGTTTCTTCTGCAGTTGCTGTCGCAACACACTTTAGCGTGTAGTGTGTAGCTCGCGACCAGGCTGCAATAGTTACCTTGGAGGCGCCGTACTGCGGGTAGGACTCATGTTTCTGTAGCGTAGGAGTGGTCTTAGGGAGGGCAGGCGGCGCGGGCAGGGGCTCCGAGGACTGCTTCCGAATGTTCTGCTCATCGGGCACTCGCGACTGCCGCTTGAAATGCTTGGTCCGCCGGTGCCAGCCGTCTGAAGAGTGCGGGTTCGCGTTAGCTGAAACTAAACAGAGTTACATATTATGTTTAATATAGTCAATAAAACCACTTACACAGTCTTACCAAGGGATACCTTATTACCCTGTCGGTACTAAATGGGTTGTGGAGGTCAGTTAAGCAGTCGCTCCGTGTAAAGCTGCATCCGGTTAGACTGGAAGCCGACCCCAGCATAGTTGCAGAAAGACTATGCAGGCGATGACGATGATAGACAGTACAACCACAATAAGGGCGCAATAAAGCGAGGCTCATCAACGTCATTTATCTTTTTTATATTACATATAATACCTATGCATAATTACCTACTTTTGTAATCAAATAGAAAGTAATCATGACTACATCAAACATGATTGTTGTGACGTCTGTTTTGGAGGTAAATAAAACTGTTTTCTGAAAAACCTGCCTCAGCCAGGAGTAATAATAAAGCAGCAACCATTGCACTATTGCACTGGCCGATAGCGTAGTCCGTATGGGTTACATGCTGCTCACAAACATGAGTTGAAAATTCAAAGAAATGGCCATTTTAGTTCATTTTTTTATAATCTTTCTCAAAAAGTATATGCATTATTTACTATACGGAACTAAACTAAAAACTGCTAAAAACTGTACATGTATCAAGAGCAGAAAAGAATTTCAAATAGTTCGTGCGCATCGCTGTCAACGGGGAAAGTGCCCAGAAGGCCGGCAGCATAACTTTTTTTGCTTTGGTTGGCAATGCTGATTATTTGGCCGAGAAATAGGCCAGCTAGGTCACGAGAAAAGTCGACCAACCGTTTGACGATATTTCCTAATTAACTCTTGAGGTGCCAATGTAAAATTACCCTGTGTAGACTCATTTAACTTAGCTTGGACTGATTTGTTTTTAATTATTTTTTCGCATTTCCTAGAATATTGTATTTGTTAGTAATATTTGTTTGGACCTTACTTTCAAAGCCACCAATAAAAAGGCACTACGATTTCATGTCCATACAATAAGATCATTAATATTGGCTCTTTCACTGGCGACTTTTTGAATTTTGATTTCGGTCCCACTTTCGTTATCAGCGACATTCATAAATCAAACATCCTTGGAGATACAATTAACTTATTCGACTATTATTTATCAATATTATTAGTCAGTTATTTTGAACGTCCTTTCGAACGTCTTACTGCCTCGTTCATGCATTCTTAGTTTTTAATATTGCATTTTTAGTGCAGAAGTTAAATTCATCTCTTTTACAGTATATGTTTTTATTCGCTTTTCCGAATATGTTATTGAATTAAGTTTAACACTGAAAACGTGTTATTTACCATGTTTAAAATTGTTTCGAGTTCCCGATATTTAGTGACTATGTGAGTTTGAAAACTTATATCATGTTATTGAATTCTTGAGAAGAAATAGTTTTGTTGAATTAGGTGTTGATCTACCCGCAGACGAAGAATACGGGTCAATACGTAAAACTAAAATTACTCTTAAAATAATAGAATTGGCGGCATGAATGAAACTGCATGTTGTGGATAATTTACTGTTTAATAAAACAACACTAAATGTTGGAAACATTATTAGTTTAATTGTCAAAATTACATTTAAAAAAATATCAATATTATTTAAGGTGTAAAAATAGTGGTTGGTACCTCACATACATCACAAAAACGAACTTTAAAACCAAATGAATACATTGTAATGCCTCCACGGGCTCTTCCTCACAGCTGCCAGGCGATTGGGCATGCTGTTCATTAAATTTTTATGCGATGTTGTAGGATATTGGTCCATTCTTCCATTAACGCATGTTTCAGGCCTCGAAGTGTAGCTGGGGCGGGGTTTCGATTTCTTATAAGCCTCCCCTCAGTCGTCCCAAGCGTGTTCAATTGGATTCAGGTCCGGGCTGCTCGCGGGCCAGTCCATGCGATTGATGCCAGCAACGTCCCGAAAACACTCATTTACAATTTGAGCTGTATGTGGCCTGGCGTTATCATGCCTGAATATTGAATTATCACCCATATTAATAAAACGTGGGCTGACATTTCACCACATACATACCTTGCACTAATTAGCGTACTATTATATATCAACACTTAACTCCGTGCGACTCTCTGAAGAGGTTCCAGCCCAAACCTTAACAGATCCACCGCCAAACCAGCGCTTTTTCCTCAAAACAAGTTGGAATAAAACGTCCCCTTAGCCGTCGGTAGACTTTTCACCGACCATCATGTGCATACAGCGTCCACTCTTCGTGTCCCCATTGTGCGTGTTCGCGGGCATAACGTAATCTTGCTACCCGATGTTTCCTTTCAAGTTTTGGACCAGTTGCGGGTCTGTACGATCAAATTAGCTTTTCAACTGCCGCACGGTGGGCTGGAAATCGGCTTTCATAGACTTAGGGATTTCAATTTGCAAGTGCTTGTTTTTATGCCGGATATCGCTTCTATTAGTCATTACTATGTACAAAAATGACACCAGAGTTAATTCTGCCCAAAAACGAAGGAAATATAATTTTTTTACGAAAAATTTGTATGAAGCTAGTATGAAAAATCGAATTATCTCCTAAACGGCATGTTTAACGGTAATATCCTTGGAGGTGGTCATAGTGCTAATTATTTATGATTTTTTGGTTGCCGATTTGACGAAAAATGAAATGCCGTTTTTTTTAAAAAAATCGTCAAAATATTTTTATTTATTTTTACATGTAAAACGATCCCTTTTAGTGTCCAAGTTAAAAAGTTCGATATGTTATTAACCCAAATATTAAGAACACACAAAACAAGAAAAATTAAATTAAAAAATTGCTGTTTTTTGACACATTTTTATTAATTTAAATAAAAAAAGATTATCAAACTCTTATTTAAGTACATACAGTAAACAAATGGATGAAGAAATTGAGGCCCTTATCCCCACAGAGTGCAATAATAATAATAGGGTGACTCATGCATGAACTAATGATGACGATGATCGACGCTGAAGTTCGCACTTACCTTTCTGAAGCTAGATGAAATGCAACGTGCTACCTGTGCTTAGCAAAGCCTACAGAAATGAACCGCTTAGATGCTGTAACATCAAAAATTATGTGTGTTCTGGCCTGTATGAATTTGGCTTGTCATCCCTACACGCCCGTATAAATTGTATGGAATGTCTGTTACACATTGCATACAGGCTCGACTTCAAACGGTGGGCAGCGAGAAGTGATGAGCACAAAGAAATGCTACAGACAAGGAAAAAAATAATTCAAAATAAATTCAAAGATGAGCTCAATCTGTTGATTGATATAGTAAAACAAGGCTCGGGAACCACCAATGACGGGAATACTGCAAGAAAATTCTTTGAGTTTCCTAATAAAACCGCAGCTATAACCGGTTTGGATGAAGGCCTCATCAAAAGATTTGCTGTAATTTTACAAGCTATTACATCTGGAGAGCAGGTCGATATAATAAAATTTAGAGATTATGCCCGCAAAACAGCAGAAAAGTACGTATATACGACTGGTACTACATGTCGTCAACCGTTCATAAATTATTAATCCATGGGGCTGACGTAATCGAGAAAAATAATATTGTGCCGATTGGGACTCTCTCGGAAGAAGCCTCAGAGTCTCGAAACAAAGATTTTAGGAGGTTTCGAGAACATCATTCGCGGAAAAGAAGTAGGCAGGATTCCAATCAAGACATTTTAAATATGCTTGTTGTTTCTTCGGATCCTTTGCTAAGTGCACAAAGGCCTAAGTTAGATGCCAAGAAGAAGCAGAGTTTTTTTTGCCGAAACTCTCGACTAAATCAATTTCGGGAAACTGAGTTCGAGTTTTTGAATATATCCAATCTGGATGCTGACTCAGAATTGGAGTCTGACAACGAGAGTGATAAGGAAAATATTTATGTACATATTTGTAAATTTGTATTTGAGTGTGTTTGTGTTTTTTTTTTGTAATATTTAATGATATTTTGTCTTTTTTTATTTATTTTACTTTATTTTACAAATGCTTAGTATTAATTCCTTAAATTAAATTATTTTGTATATAATATAACTTTATATGTTACTTAAATAAGAGTTTGATAATCTTTTTTTATTTAAATTAATAAAAATGTGTCAAAAAACAGCAATTTTTTATTTATTTTTTCTTGTTTTAAGTGTTCTTAATATTTGGGTTAGTAACATAACGAAATTTTTAACTTGGACACTAAAAGGGATCGTTTTACATGTAAAAATAAATAAAAATATTTTGACGATTTTTTTAAAAAAAACGGCATTACATTTTTCGTCAAATCGGCAACCAAAAAATCATAAATAATTAGCACTATGACCACCTCCAAGGATATTACGGTTAAACATGCCGTTTAGGAGATAATTCGATTTTTCATACTAGCTTCATACAAATTTTTCGTAAAAAAAATATATTTCCTTCGTTTTTGGGCAGAATTAACTCGGGTGTCATTTTTGTACATAGTAATGACTAATAGAAGCGATATCCGGCAAAAAATCAGGCACTTGCAAATTGAAATCCCTAAGTCTATGAAAGCCGATTTCCAGCCCACCGTGTGCCGTGAGGTTCCGATTTCGGAGTATAGTCGTATCAATAATAGGTGTAAAAAGTACCCTTAACGAAGCCAAAAGGCAATTGTTTTCACCGTCATTACATTTTTTTGTTCTAGATCATACTTGGGAACCGTCTAGTTACGGAGATAGTAGGGGTCAAACTTCCAACTTTTCCACAAAGTTTCTTTTTTTAAATGCAAGTTTTAATGTTGTTACTGGACTTTAAATACCTCCCGATTCATAGCGTCCATCAGCACACTGTTTGTGTGTTACATTGAGTCCTACCGGAAAACTGATCTTTCAGCCAAAAAAAGTAATTTCCCAGCAATAATTTTTGCGGAGAGTGGCTTAATTTGATGTACAGAATGCTTGTTTGGCTTCGTGAAGGGTCCTCTCGAGCTGTAGTACGATAGTGGAATGAGTCGTTCATACATCTTGTGATGTTAGCCTGGCCAGGTGCTAACCAGGAATGTGCTTCCGCCGCATGCTGGTGGTCAGGAATACCCATTTGAAGCTGGCTGGCTGTGTGACTCGCTGCTCGAAAGCTTGTTGAGGAAGTGATGTTAAGATAAGATAAAGATTTAGTTCTCACCACAATACATAGGTACATTATTAGGTTTCGTGAACAATGCATGTGTTTTTCATATTGTGGGAGACTGGTGCCTAAGCTAGGCGAAAGCCTGTATTTCAGGACACCAGGCCTCCACCCCTTCAGAAGCACATTTAGACCGAATTATGCACTGGTACACAAATTAATGCGGAAATTAATATTGAGGAAAAGATAAATAAACACTTTACAACAATGGTGGGTACATCAAGTTGCTCGAAAGCTGCGCTGGCGTCTATCTCGGGGCTACCAGTATATGAGTACGAAGAACAGGGTGTAAAGTTCCTTAATACTGCATGGAAATAGGAGGATCCTCCGACCAGACGGATGTTGTCGCTGGTGAGCCCGTTACTCCAGCAGAAATCGTATTGTCCGTATTTTTTTTTTTTCAAAACGACAAAGCGCATATTTCTATATATTTACAATATTCACAACTGATTACGATACGATAAGATATATTTATTTTGTAAAACATGAGTATGACGCATACAATATACAGGTCTTATAAATAAAAGAAAGTACCTACATGTTTGGCCATGAAGGAATGGCAAACAAAATTATGTTTGTCTTAACTTAGAAAATTAGGTAAACTTAATTAATGTATAATTAAAAAATAAAAATGGCTTAGATAATAAAACATTTTCAATACACTTTCTCGAAAACTGGTTCTTATCGCACTACGATTAGGTTCAACATGCAATGTATTTCACACGCGTGGATTTTTTGATAATTTTCCGCACACGTGCGGAAATAAAAATTTCCACAGATAAGTCCAAATGGGTTCAATGACTATAGCTATAGTCGGCGGAGATTGTTTTTTTTTTAATCTCCGCAAAGAGATATGCGCTTTTACGGCATACCTAAATATTTTTTGAGTATTTAAATTGTGTTTAGATAGTGTGAATAGAATATCCTAGATAAACATGATTATTCAAAACAAACATTTACATATAAGAAGAAATTAACATTTATTTGTGTTCTAAATTAAAAAATATTTGAATTTTCTTTTTTTCATATTAGGCTGAATAGCATACCTTTGCTTCTTCTACGACCTGGCGAAAGCAAAGCGCGGTAAAATAGATAAATCATAGTTTCCTAATAATTCCTGACAAAAATACTTTCCGTTCTAATATTTTATTTCTTCGAAAGTGTATTGAAAAACGTCGTTTGATATGCGTGGGGATTTGTTACTGCAGTTCTCGGCTCCATAACACCCTCGCCTACAGCTCGGGTGTTAATTCCGCGCTCGAATGCAATGACAAAGTTTCCCCACTTATATCAAAATGTACTATTTTAAAATGGCTTACGAAATAGGGTAACCTGAAGTAAAAAAATAGAAGTTTTTATCTAAAAATATTAAATTTACGAGAAATGTCGTACTTAATTTAATTGCCGATGCATTGGCTTTTTACTCGTGTTAGCTATTGTTATTATTTTTAGATATATTAATCAATTCTCTCAATACTATTCATTTTATTAGTCATGTATTTGTTTAATATTTTATTTTGTAAAGTTGCCATGTTCCCAAGTGAAATAACGCTGAATAATAGTTATTTAGTTGCTAAACTGACTTTTGTCGGTTGACAGCATTTGGCTGTCAAATCGTAGATTACTTGTGTATGTTCACTTGGAAGCATGGCAGTAGAGCTTGAGCGCTCGTTGAGTGAAGACGTGTTAATTATACTCAGAACAGTGTAATCAGTAATAATAAAGTGATTATAAAGTTATACCGACTTTGCTTTTCTCAGCAACCGTATAGTGAATTATAGTTCAGAAAGTGGGATAGCACTAAAAATACTTTAGTATCTTAGTGTTACCGAACGCCCTAGCAAAAGTGCAATAATAAGGTACAGTTACTTTTCGTTGTTTTACGAATTTAAGTATTAGTAATTTAGATGAATTTTGAGACCCTCATAATATTTTATTTTGTACCTAATGTGATGTGTTTTTAACGAATTTAATGCTTTTAAACAAGTTGTTGCTTTAATCGTAAGTGAATTTTATTCTGATGGTTGACCTTAGTAATTAATAGTGATGTGTTTTGGATAATGCTTTAAAACAAGTTGTTGCTTTAATTAAATTTAATTTGTGATAATGCTTTAAAACAAGTTGTTGCTTTAATCGTAAGCGAAATTTATTCTGATGGTTAACCTTAATAATTAATACCCTAAGATTTTGTTCTATCAAATGAAACACCGATAATTTATTATTTTATTTCACAATTAAAAATCAGTATTCTAGATAACGGTTTACTCGTTTACAAAATTATTATTCCAGCTAATCAAATGGAACATCAGGCAAGTAGCCGAACCAGGCACTTGGGTACTCCTGATCCCAAGTCGACGTTCGGTGCCGATGAATCTCGCAGCCGCAGCATCAAGCGGCGTCATGTCGGCAGTCTCCGTGGCAGCCGTTGTGGTGCCCGACGCAGCCGGAGCGTTGCAAGGCGCAGCCGGAGTGGTGCGAGGCGCAGCCGGAGCGGTGCGAGGCGCAGCCGGAGCGGTGCGAAGCGCAGCCGAAGCGGTGCGAGGCGCAGCCGGAGCGGTGCGAGGCGCAGACGGAGCGGTGCGAGGCGCAGCGGGAGCGGTGCGAGGAGCAGCCGGAGCGCTGCGAGGCGCAGCTGGAGCGGTGCGAGGTGCAGACGGAGCGGTGCGAGGCGCAGCCGGAGCGGTGTGAGGCGCAGCCGGAGCGGTGTGAGGCGCAGCCGGAGCGGTGTGAGGCGCAGCCGGAGCGGTGCGAGGCGCACCCGGAGTGGTGCCAAGCGCAGCCGCAGCGCCACGAGGCGCAGCCACGTTGACATCAGCCACCGGCATAGCGGTAGCAGAAGCGTCCGCATCAACGCGAGGCTTTCTCAGAGTAACACTAACGTTGCTGAACAGGTTAGTGATAAAATTTTACTGGCACAAATGTTAAAAGAAGTTGTTCAGACCATGAAAACTGATGGAAACAATGACCGTTTTCCTGTTTTTAATGTTATTCCCGAATTTGATCCATCGAAACGAAATCAAACTATAGAAATGTGGATAACCAAAGTAAATGAGTGTGCACAAATTTATAACTGGTCAGACAAACAAACCAGTCATTACGCACTGCCAAAGCTTGTAGGTTTTGCACAAAAATGGTACCAAGGACTTCCCAGTGTCATGTTTTCCTGGTCTGAATGGCAAGACAAACTACGTGCCTCTTTCCCAAGTGACGAGAATTACGCTCAGTTGTTGTCAGATATGCTTGCTTGTAAAGCGCGTTTTGGAGAGTCGTTAGAGGAATATTTTTATGATAAAACAGTGTTACTAAACAGATGTAATATTATCGGCAAGAATGCCATTGACTGTATACTTTTTGGTATTGAAGATCGTTCTATAAGAACAAGTGCGGAAGCAGCCCAGTATTCTGATCTTGATAAATTACTAGTATATTTGAAAGGTGTTAAAATTAACAAGAGAATCGACAAAACGGTGCAGCAGGCAAGCATAAATGACAATAAACGTCATAAAACCAATAGAACTAAAACTAACATAACAGAATTCACAGCTAAATGCTACAATTGTGGTGAAGAAGGTCACCCGTATTATAAGTGTAAACAAACAATCAAACGGTGTACTGCTTGTAATAAAGTAGGACATTTAGTTAACGACTGTTCCGATAAGAAGGATTCAACCACTAAAGCGGTTTTAGGTATTTCCGCAGAACATGAAAATGACTGCAAATATTTTAAACCAGCTCTAGTTAATGGTGCAACACTAGATTGTTTTATTGACTTTGGAAGTCAATGCTCCATGCTTAGAGAGTCTGTTGCCCGTAACTTAATAACTACATGGTCAAAGAATGACTTGCCAGTTTTGAGAGGTTTTGGCGATTCCATGGTTAATTGTTTAGGAAAATGTGACGTAAACATCGAAATAGATTCCGTGAAGGCAGTTGTACCAATACTGATAGTCTCTGATTACTTATTACAAGTCCCTTTACTGTTAGGTCAAACTTTTACTGAGCAGGATCACGTCATCGTTATTAAAACTAACGAAATGCTTCAGATACAAGATAAAAACAAGGCAAAGGCTGCGAGAATTTCGTTATATGTTTTAGGCGATAGTAATATACGTGGATATACCGGTGTCGATGTATACTCTAAAACTAAATATTGTGGTGATGTGCTAATAGAACCCAGTTTAAGTCACGGACCTAATAGGGAGTATGAAGTCATTCAGAGTTTAGTTAAATTAATGGATGGTCAAGGTCAGGTTGTGGTAAAAGGATTGCATTCATTAGTGTTTCCTCTGAAACGAGATACACTATTGGTTCGTGCAGTCCCGTTCACAGAAATGCAGTCATACCGCGTTAATAGAATTGTAGGTAATAACGAAGACTTACCAAATCCTACTATAGAGAGTTCGTTAATAAAATTTGGAGATGAATTGGGAAAAGATGACCGTGAGTCGTTGTTTAAATTACTGAACGGTTATAGAGATTGTTTTGCATTTTCAACCAAAGAGTTAGGATGTGTCAAAGGAATTGAGATGAATATCCACCTAAGTGACAATAGTCCCATTGTATATCGGCCTTATAGATTGGCTCATTCGGAGCGTCAAGTTGTTAGGGGAATGGTTAAAGAATTAGAAGATTCAGGAATAGTACGACCATCCACGTCAGATTATGCATCCCCAATTTTATTAGTAAAAAAGAAAACTGGGGATTACAGGCTCTGTGTAGATTTTAGAGCGTTAAATAAGAAAACAATTAAAGAACATTATCCGTTGCCAAGAATAGACGATCAATTAGACAATTTATCAGGTTTTAAGTTTTACACGACCTTAGATCTCGCATCTGGTTACTATCAGATATGTATGGCGGAAACATCCAAACATTTAACAGCTTTTGTCACACCTGATGGCCATTTTGAATTTAATAGGATGCCTTTTGGATTAGCTAATGCCCCATCTAATTTTCAACGAGCCATCAATAATATTCTCGGTAACGCGCGTTTTAAAGATGCATTCGCTTACATGGATGACGTTATAATCCCGTCAAAAACAATAGAGGAAGGTTTTGAGAAATTAAAGAGTACATTAGACATATTTAGAACTTCTGGTATAACCTTAAAACTTTCAAAATGTAACTTCTTTATGAGGTCCATTAATTACTTGGGGTTTGAAGTAAATGAAAGGGGAATAAGGCCTGGACAGCACAAAATAGATGCTGTAGAACATTTTCCCCGCCCAACTGATCAACATAAAGTCCGTCAATTTATTGGTTTATCAAGTTTTTTTCGGCGTTTTATAAAGGGTTTTTCCATAATCACCAAGCCGTTAACCCAACTCCTAAAAAAGGATACCGTCTGGTGTTGGGGAAGTGTCGAAGAAGAAGCTTTCCAAAAATTAAAAACTGAGCTAACAAAACGCCCCGTTCTTGCCTTTTATGATCCGACCTACGAAACTCAAGTTCATACGGACGCATCTAAGTTAGGAATCGCCGGGATATTAATGCAAAGGCCTAAAAGGGATTCCCCATTCAACGCTGTTGCTTATTATAGCAGACAGACTTCCCCCGAAGAAGCGCGCTTCACCTCTTACGATTTAGAGACTTTAGCTGTTGTAATGTCGGTACAGCAATTTAGAGTATATTTATTAGGACTCAAATTCACGATTGTTACCGACTGCAATTCGGTTCGAGCCACATTTGAAAAAAAAGATATGATACCGCGGGTGGCAAGATGGTGGAATTCTTTACAAGAATATGATTTTAATATTATTTACAAACCAGGCTCAAATATGTGTCATGTCGACGCTCTCAGTCGTAACCCTGTCCAACAAACCGAATATACAGAAGTTAGATTAATTGATACAAATTGGATAGCTACTGCACAACAAAATGACTCTGAATTACAAAGAATAATAACTATACTTAACGATAAAGAAACAGATAATATAATTGAAATTAAAAACAACTTTGTAGTTAAACGCGGAATGCTGTACAGGCAAACGCCTGAGGGTGACCGCTGGGTTGTACCTAAAGGAATAAGGTGGCATTTACTCCAAACGAATCATGATATGTTGGGTCATTTTGGTTTTGAGAAAACTTATAATAAAATTAAAAGTCAATATTGGTTTGCCAAAATGAGAAGATTTGTCCAAAAATATGTCGATTCATGTCTTGAATGTGCTCATACTAAAATCCCCGCCGGTAAAAAGTCTGGAGAATTACACCCAATACCTAAAGTAGATCGCCCGTTCCACACACTTCACATAGATCATTTAGGCCCGTTCGTGCGTAGTAAGAAAAAGAATTCTTACCTGCTATTAATAATAGATGCATTTACGAAATATATCATTCTTAACCCAGTGAAAACTACAAAGAGTATACATAGTATAAAAGCATTACAGAATTACTTTCATACTTTTGGTGTGCCTCAAAGAATAATATCGGACAGGGGAACCTCGTTTACTTCCAAGAAGTTTAAAGAGTTTCTTAATTCATTAGGTGTAAAACATGTATTAAACTCTGTAGCTACGCCGCGGGCAAACGGGCAAGTTGAGAGGTACAATAGAACCGTCCTCGCTGCACTCAGTGCTAAAAATTATAATAAAAACGAAAAATTATGGGACGAGGCGGTTTCCGAAATTCAATGGGCATTAAATAATACATTTAATAAGGGGACTGGAAAAACACCGGCTGAGGCGTTGTTTGGCTTAAAATTAATTGGAACTAATGATTCTTCTCTTTCGCTTACTACAAATAACGAGGAGTCGCATGATGAAAGCTCAATAGAAACCATTCGAAATCAAGTCTCTGAACATATAGCGAAAAATCAGGT
Organism: Eugnorisma glareosa; assembly: GCA_947578425.1. Taxonomy (NCBI): domain Eukaryota; kingdom Metazoa; phylum Arthropoda; class Insecta; order Lepidoptera; family Noctuidae; genus Eugnorisma; species Eugnorisma glareosa. The sequence goes on from OX387957.1 coordinate 44,513,782, forward strand.
TAATCAGAAAGAGTCATTTGATAAACATAGAAAGAAAGTTACTTATGCTGTAGGTGATCTAGTCAGAATAGAAAGAGAGATCCCTTCCTGTGGTCAAAGCCGAAAGCTTGTTCCAAAACTTCGTGGCCCTTATCGCATAGTTACGGTATTGGATAATGATAGATATGTTGTCGAAGATACTCCGTTATCCCGAAAGGGTAACCGCCCTTTTATTGGTACTTTCTCAGTGGATAAGATCCATCCATGGTTAGTATTTAATAGAACTAATTACGGATCTGATAATGATTCTAATAATGACCAACAGACTGATAATAATGATGATGAAGATAAGGTCGTCAGTTAATAAAGTAATATACCTGTTTGATTGTTGTAGAGATATTAATGTGTTTGCTGAACTGATCACCTTTGCTGATGATTTAAAAGCAGGTTCCACTAAATTAGTAAGTTGATTAAAATGAGTTAATGAAATTCCTAAAAATGAATTTTGTGTAGTCGTCAAACCACTGAAAATATGTAGAGGTTTCAGCGGAATGACGTAGCAGTACTGAAAACATGAAGGGGTTTCAGTATTGATTATAGAATTATATTGAAGTTACAGTCAAACCACTGGAATGTAGAGGTTTCAGTGGAATGACTTGGCAATACTGAAGACATGAAGGGGCTTCAGTATTGATTGTAGATTTAAGTTGAAGTTACAGTCAAACCACTGGAATGTAGAGGTTTCAGTGGAATGACTTAGCAATACTGAAGACATGAAGGGGCTTCAGTATTGATTGTAGATTTATATTGAAGTTAGTCAAACCACTGGAATGTAGAGGTTTCAGTGGAATGGCTTAGCAATACTGAAGACATGAAGGGGCTTCAGTATTGATTGTACATTTATGTTGAAGTTAGTCAAACCACTGGAATGTAGAGGTTTCAGTGGAATGACTTAGCAATACTGAAGACATGAAGGGACTTCGGTATTGATTGTATTGTGTCAAATATGTTATGTATATTAAGAAATTTATTGTAGAAATGTAGTAGTAACAACACATATATTATTTTGAAAGAGATTGCAATCACTTGTACGTTTTATTGTTAGAAAGTAAATGGTTTACAAGCTATAGATATTCTCGGGACGCGAATGTGTCAGGAAAGGCCGACTGTTAGCTATTGTTATTATTTTTAGATATATTAATCAATTCTCTCAATACTATTCATTTTATTAGTCATGTATTTGTTTAATATTTTATTTTGTAAAGTTGCCATGTTCCCAAGTGAAATAACGCTGAATAATAGTTATTTAGTTGCTAAACTGACTTTTGTCGGTTGACAGCATTTGGCTGTCAAATCGTAGATTACTTGTGTATGTTCACTTGGAAGCATGGCAGTAGAGCTTGAGCGCTCGTTGAGTGAAGACGTGTTAATTATACTCAGAACAGTGTAATCAGTAATAATAAAGTGATTATAAAGTTATACCGACTTTGCTTTTCTCAGCAACCGTATAGTGAATTATACTCGTTTAAAAAATCCGGTAAGCTACGTTCATACCTTCAGTAGGTATATCAGCCACTTTTCTGCTGGAGTAACGTACACATTTAATAATAGTGTATCCTTTTACTATGATAGAAACACAAAGTAGGAATTGAGAGTTAACCATAGCACGAAACGGGGCAAACATTGCCACTGCTACGCTAGAAAGGAAAGTGGAAATGTTTAGTATACTTACTGTTTTTAGCATCGTCATAATCGTTGCCATTGAATGCGGAGACTCCGGACGCGGTTCATAGAATTTCGTGACGGGTATCGTTTCTTCTTTGGAGTTGGTAGCGGATCGGGTTAACAACCAACCTTCGACCAAGAAGCAAACAAACCAGCTCAAGAAGTGCATCATTATTGAAAAGAAAAAATGTGAGATTATTTTTGTATAGTGCCCTTCTAGCGAAAGTAAAGGCCAAGCACATCCACATCCAGTTGCGAAAAGTATACGAATATAATACAAGTGTAATATAAATGCTTTAAAATGTAACCAATGTCTTCGTGTAAAACGATACTTCTTTAATATTACCTCGGACACTTTTTATATGAAAACAAAGTACCTCTTATCTTTATTGTAATCAGAACTACAACTGCGTGATTGTTATACGGCTGATTCAGTACCAATATTCGTGTTTTTTTTGCAGAATTAAGAAGATAGGGGAGGAATACTGTAGGGGAGAAGTACTGTAGAGACACATTGTTGCATTTGTGTCGACGAGCAATTTCTACGTTAGCACCGGTTAGCTCGGGACTCCGGCGGCCGGCAGTGTTCCCCGAGCTTAAGTGGCATTAGGTCGTACTTAAATTTGTAGCGGTTATAATCATCAGCATCTGCCTAGCCTTTTCCCAACTATGTTAGGGTCGGCTTCCAGTCTAACCGGATACCAGTATTTTACATGGAGCGACTGCCTATCTGACCTCCACAACTCAGTAGTGGTTTTAATCGTGTGTCGGAAATATAAACACAAGTTTTAGCTCCCCATTGACTTTTTAGTTTGTTATCCTACGGACCGACCCTTCGAGAAGACAAAGACTACGCATTTCATCATAACAAGTAACATTAAGCAAAAGTAATTGCTGCGAATATATATAGTATACATAAAAGCGCAATAATGCAAACAATTTATTTCTACTTCCGTTTTTATATTTCTTCTCTATTTCAATCGGGTTTTGATAAAAATAATTATAAACTTTTTCTAAAATAAAGTCTAAGTAGCTTAAGTTACACCTTATAACGCCAGCTATCTGCCAGTCTAAGTCGCGTCAAAATCGGTCCAGCCGTTTCGGAGATTAGCCGGAACAGACAAAATAAAATTATTTTTTTGTTATAAATACCGTTTATAAGGTGGAAGGAACACCGAAGCTAAAACGGCTACACCACGTATTCAGTACATCATTCTGAAACCCCCGCTTAAAAAAATCTTTAATCGGTAATTTAAATAAAAGAGCTGTTCCATAGATTATGACCGTGTAGGTATTGCAGTTTTGCAAACAACTGCTGTTTTTATTTTTTATTAAACGACGAATAATTTATCTGTGGGTTCAAAATTTGATACTGAATACGTGGTAACCGTTTCCGCGTCGGCGTACCTTCTACCCTTACTTTCATATGCATTCAGTAAAAAGCTATTATTTTGACATTACAAACGCACACTTAAATTTGATTTATTTATACTTAAAGCTTTAAAAAAACACCTGAATTATTGGCAGCTCAGATATGTTGGAAAAAAAAATGGCCGCGTTGGTTCTGTTTATAACAAGCGAAACTATACTTGTACAGCTATACATATGTATACGGCATGGGGTAAAGTAAGAGGGTGGGGCAGGTTGAGTAAAAGAATTGAATTACAAAATAATCAAAATTATTTATTTTCTATTTTGGTATAGAACAATTATTATTATTATTAGTGCTAAGCACAAAATTCACAAATTTTGCTTGTTTATGAACAAACTCTGTGGGACCGACAGTCGTGAGCATTGACGAGATCATTTAAAAAACTATGAAACAAATATTTATTTTGAGACATGTGTTAATGTTATTCACAAACATGTCACAAAGGATCTTGCACAAAGTTTATACATGTTTGTACCAGTTCCTCTTTATCGGAGACCTACTTAATGAGCTTAAGGCCCGTTCAATTACAGCGCCGGCGCTCCTTCGTCCTAAATACGAATTTAGGGTACGTATTGCTACAATATATTGCTTTCACACGGCAAAGATTATCAACTCTGCGTATTACATCTTTAGACTTACTTCAATTATTTCTTAATGGGCACGACTGTCGCCCCTTTGTTCCAGAACCATGCAATATCATTTCATAATTAATACTATTTCGAAAAACACTGGTACATAATTATAAATCACTTTCTCGCGTGCGAGTGATGTAGCCAATGACGTCTAGAAATGTTTATTATTTATGTTCATTTGTTTACTATTTATACCTAGAAACATAATATAGTCCAAGGCTCAGCCTCTACTACTTTCATTGACAGTATTACATTTTAAGACTCCGTTAATTTATTTTACTAATATTAATCTTCATAACATTACCCACACACGAGAAAATCATCTTTTGTTAACTGGTAACATTGATATTTCACGGCCAATTTCTTCATGACCAACATAATACTTTGAAATCTCCTTGGATGGCACTTATTTAAGAAAAGAGAGAGTGATAAAACAACATAAAAAAAAACGTGAGAACAGATCTTTCTCTATAATCCGAGCACTTCTAGTTCATAGTCATGCTCTAGTTACAATCACGCTCAGTTGACTATAAAAACACAGTACAACCTATTGGCAAGCTTAATGTTAAACAATACGCTTACTCGTTACCTCGAATATTGGTAAATTGCATAAAAAAATCTTAATATTTCAGATTATAGAGTTGAGCTGTAAAATTATCAGGAAACATCCACTTCCTCATTTCTGAGCAGTCTTTCGAGACACATAAGGTTGAATTGCAATTGGACCTATATCAGTGCCACTAAAGTAAATTATTGTACAGAGCGTATTGTGCATACAAGAACGATGTGCCCGGTTTTGTCTCCTCAATAATTGTGCACATGCCAGGATTAAATGTTACAAAAAAATACGTTTGTGTGTTGACATATAATAGTATCACACTCCTTATTCCCTTTTTTTTTTTCTTTGTTTATATCTCTTGTTAGAATATTCCTCTGTCACACAAGTTTCGTAAGTGGTGTGGTGGGTGTCTATTGTGAAATGATTATATTTATTTTGATTAACATTACAACTCATGTATTGACAATCATTGACTCAAAAAAAAAAATTGTTAAATATTCCAATTATTTTATATTTTTACTTGTCCATTTAATGAAAGAACTGATTTGTGGCACTCGGTCGTAGTTTTACTGATTAAGATCTAATCACAATTCAGGCTATGTTAATGTAATCGAATAAAAACTCTTAGTAAAATAAATCGAGGAAGAGAAGAAGCTACTCAATTACCTACCGTAGGTTGTATATACATAATTATTATATTTATTTACAATTTGAATGACCTCCATACGTAGCAGCTATGTTGCCAGCCTAAACGAGAGAAACCTTCTAAATTATTTTAAAAAATCAGTCGAAATTACAAAAAAAGTTACAGAGATCGCAAACGCCGAAACTGGTTATTATCGTTGTAAATCTAGGCGAATAGAAAAATATAATACTCCTTAGTTTATTTTAAAAATAAAAAGTAATATTTCTAAACTGACGGTAGTGACAAAATCACAAATTGTACTCGCGGGCGGTTCGACTTTCAGTATAAGAATCGTAGCAGCATAAACACGCTTAAAATGTAAAGATCGTTCACAACTGTATGAATTGGATTGAGCAAGGCGTACGAAATAATAAACTGAGTTCCATAATTATTACACTAGTTTACAAATTTCTTTTCTTTGTTCATAAGATAGGACCTGTTGGACTTGTTTTGTGACTACCTTCTAATAACTAAAATTAATGTCAAATATTTTCCACGTCAAGTTTTTTTTACAATACCTACAAGAAGTTATGTCCTAATCTGGTTACGTCAGGTTACATAATACGTACGATGTGTGATTTCGAAGGATCTGAATTGAAGGATGGCGAACGGATGCGTGTCAGCATGTCTTTAATAAATTATTTTCCACACGCACACCTGATTTTTTCCCCTGAAAACCTGGGATGGGGAATTCAAGTGTAAATATTTTGAAAACTGGATGTCCTATTTTTTTCTGAATTCAGAATCCTATCAAGCATTAAAACTTCTATGCAAACACATGGTTTTCAACTCATGAACAAAAACGCTGTAAACTAGTGTTATTATATTCCCTTGTAAAACTATAACCTTCACGAAAAAGAAATTAATTCCTTTCCTTAAGCTAACTTCGGCGCCGGCGCACATATTTGCCAACTTCTGCAAGGATTATATTAAAATGGCAGAGTTGCAAGTATTAGGTTATGAACTTATTACTAATATTAACTGCTTTAATCTAGTTCTAAAATCACAATAAACGACCAAATCCAATCGTTTATTATTACAGGCTAACATTATGTAAATAATGAGGAGGTATGTACCTATGTGGATCCTGTAACAAAGGCACCCAAGATCACTGACTAAATACCTTGCACTTAGTGAATAATTATGAATAGAAACATGATATTTCGATGTACTGCCACGCTAGTGTCGAGAGCCGCTCGCGAGACAAAGCTACGTTCTATACCAACACTGGCACCGCTTATCCTTAACTTACACTATAAATGCAGATACATAATATTACATGTTTACCTAACTACTTTACACGATAGAGATCTCTGGTAATATTGTTCCTGTTCAAGCTAATTGACGCGCTACCACGCCGCGAGCTACCAACGACGTGTGTTCACGTCCGAAAACAAAGATATGTGCGGTTTTAATCAGTCTAACGTAAATGCATAAGGACAATGAATACTTAAGTTTGTTTTATTTGTATAATTATCATTACTGGCATTACTTTATCACTGAATATCGAATTATTGGTTAATACATATAGCCAAAAATGTAAAGTCTAAACACGTTTTTTTCTTCAAACTCGTAAAATAAATGCAATTAAAGCAGTATAGTAGTGTGTTTTATAATAAATAAGATTAGAATACAGGTGAACCAGATTTAAAGACTAAGTTTAATTGTTAGTTGCAGCAGCCATTTAGAGTGGTTTGGACATGAAGTCACCCCGCTTTTTCACTGCTGGTTGGTGAGTGCAAAGTAGACCAGATATCTCAACCAGTGGGCAGGCTATTGGAGAACAGCAACACACCAAATTGGCACCTACCCGAGATGACATCATAAATAGGTAATGCCAACTTTCCCAGAGATCTTAGCAGATTGCTCCGTGAGCTCTGTGGTGGTTTATACCTTTTTGATGTTGAGTAGGCTTATTCCGACCGAATCCCCCAAAGCCGAAACGAATTGGTGAATCCGATCGGAACTAGGCGAAATGTCGCTGTGGTATAGAAACACAACAGAAAAAACTGTGAACACACAGAAAACTGTAGTATAAACATAAAACCTCTTTTCCCTCCGTCGACTCGGACAGGACGATGCGCTAACCTCTTTTATGTAATATTTCTCTTTCATAGATTAGCCTACAAGTAAGTAAGGCCATTGTACGTACGAATGGCAGACGATCGCGGGGCAACATTGACATCTGATTGGATGCCAATGAACAATACCCGAAAGCCGTGACGCGGCATGCGAGAGCACCTTTGCCCAGCAGTGATTCAGTATGGGTTGATATAAATAAATAGCAATTTAGCGGCCTGGAAGAGATAAACTAAATTATACAAATTAAAAATTTCACCTGAATTCTAATATTAAAAACTCCCGAGATAAAATACCTACACCTAGTACTCAGGCGAATGAAAATTAATATACAATGTTTTCTGTTTCAACTGCGGCAATATGTGGAATTCCAAACCCATAAGAGATATGAGGAAATTTTCTTAGGATATTCATTATTTTTGTACCACATTACAAAGTTTGGCGGGTTTATAAAATGTATGGAAGTGTTTGACCCAAAAATATATTTCAAGCTAAAATTATTTTAAATTTATATCAAATATCGGGTCCCAGGTCTCTGGAATACGAAACAACAAAGATTCCTTAATAAAAAAGTCAAGTATACAAATACTGTTAAAATAGAAGTTACAAAATTCCTAATGTAACAAAATCAGACTGCACAATATTAGTGTTTCAGTGTTCTATCTCACACACTACTACACCTTCAAATTATGTAGTATTTAAGACATACTATAGGTACTTTGATTTAGGTGACTACTAAACGTATCCGAGCGTAAAAAAACATTTGCGCGGCATTTTCCGAAAGTCTCGTTATAAACTAAAATACTTATAAATAGAGGTAGTTATTAATAAAACTGTGTGTAACTTGTCACTCAGAATTACAAGCTGAATGTTTGCACAGTTCCTTGTTTAGCCATTGGTCCGCGAACGTCCCCGAACATAGTGAGTCTATGCTCATTGACTTAACTGTTTCAATACCACATTGAGCGTAGACTCACCACAAAACAATTGTCATTTTTTTATTGTATTGTATGGCAATAGAAAAGACATTCAAATATTTACGAGCGATGCAATAGCAACCTGTGACGTTACTTTGATTTGAAAGCAAATTAAAATCTATTTTACAGTTAATTAAAAATTACTTGGGTTTTCAGGAGTAATATAAAATGTTTCTAGAGAAGCTGTATCTTGGAGTTATTGTTTAGTGTTGCAACTATCCAATCAAATAAGTCAGACTATGTGAAACCTCAGACGAGGTGGTATTCATTCTAACCATTATGAGTATTTCTCTCGCTCTTTCGCATTTATGGTGTTCCACAAAACTTTTGAAAATATAAAAAAAGCTAATGTTTTTGTTGACCTTGAATTAAGTTCAGTATCTGTACTGAATTTTAGGCAATGTTCCGAAAATAGAATAAAATGGTTACAAAAAATATTTGTCGGAAAAATTTGCATGTGATGACGAAAAAAAAAACATAATTTAATATTATTATGATTTAGTTTGCCACGTTGATACTCGTAGTATGAATGAAAGGCGATTAGCAGATCGACAAGGCATGAGTTTAAAGTGCGATATAGATAAAAATCTGTGAAATTTTGCGAACAAATTCAAAATAACGTTGCAGATAACGCGCGAAGTATGAAGACCACGACTATCAGGAACTGTGCGTCAGTGACGCCGATATAAAATGGGAGTCACAAATCGACAATTCTCTATCACAATCGAACCGACGGCCTACGGTTGTGCATTTCCCTATAATATGTAAGAAACCACCAGTTCATAACTTACGGTTCTATTGAGATCTACAAAATACGTTTGTTTTCATGGCAATACTACGGCTGCAGACGTTACCCAGTCAAGGTCGAAGAAACACCAAAGCAGCTTCATTAGAAATACATTATTTACAGATAAGTATCATTATTATACTGTTTCACGACGAATTTTGTCATGGACACTGGGCTAAAAGTTTTATATCTAAGGAAAAATGATTGACAGTCTCTTATTAAAATAATTAGTATGTCTTCACCTAAATGAGTGGTGAGCTTAATACGATTTTCAACGACCCGACAGGCTGTATTGCTGGTATGTCGTCTTAATTTGATCAAAATCATTCGCTATATAAAAATGGAAAACATTGCTTATATTTATTGCCTACGATAGTTCGACGACACGGCCCAGCCACAGCGCAATACACTTGTATAATAAGTACGTGCGGTTACGCGAGCGCGTAATATTTACAACGCCAGATGCATGTAGATATGCGGGTGCGGGGGCTCAGGCGCCACGGCGGCGCCTTGCCACTCGTGTCACAACGAGTACGACTCGTCAGGCGACACGCCGCAGGCCGCGTTCTATTGCATCGAGTTAAAGTTCACGCCGAGGAGGTTGAGGGGCGAGTTGTGCGCCACGCTCTGCAGTGGGAAGCCGTGCGGCGCGCCGGGCTCCAGGAAGCCGGGCGGCAGCTGGTGCTGCGGGCACAGCAGCGCCATCTGCTGCGGGGGCGGCGCCGGCTCGTCCTTGTGCTCAGGCGGCGGCGTCGTGTGCTCGCGCTTGATCCTACTCTTAATGCTAGGCCGATTGTTGGGGTAGCCCTTCTTCTTGTACTCGAGCCAGAGCGTGCGGTTGTTAACGCCGAACATGCGGGCTGCCTTACAGAAGCCGATGCCGCCGAAGCGCACGGCCTCGAGCGCGCGCTGGAAGTTCTCCTCGGACTGCGGGTTGGTGGTGCGGCGGCGCTTGGGGGGCGCGGGGGGCGGCGGCTCGGTGGCGGCCTGCAGGTCCTGGCACGAGGGGCCGGGCGACGGGCCGGCTACGCCTAGGCTCTGCGCGTAGTGCAGGTCGGCGTCCATGTGCGGCTCGATCACGTTGTTCATGTACATGCCGGGCTCCTGCTGCAGAGCGGCGCCGGCGCACGCATTCGTGTATCGCGGGTACGAGTGCTCCATCATTGTCCACTGTCCTCCTGGGAAGAGAGATAAATGTACGTATTTTAATAAAACTCTCTAGATACAGTATTATTTTGAGTTAAACTTTAAACAAACGGTTTCTCATTGATCTCCCTTCCCTGGAAAATAAAACGTCGTCCAAGTCGCGGTACGTTTTTGTTTACGGCGATTTAAGCTGACTTTGGTCATGTTTTGTTTTTCAAAATATAATTTATTTTTCTTTACTAATTTGTGTATTTATAATGACACCATTATTTTAACACGACTTTGTTTGAACAATTTTATTATTTTTGCTTGCGCTGGTCGTATAAAGTTCCAGCGGGTACATTGAGTACGCGATAAAACTATCTACACATAGCACGGTACATGCGTTGCGTACATACATGAAGCGAGCAAGCGGATGATGTGTTTGTAGATGATGTGTTTGTAGTAGAAGAGATGAATGAGAAACAGATGATGTTTGATACTTTGGTTTTGTGATATGAACTAAAAGTTCGATTGACAGTTTTTGAATCAGATTTGTAGCATTGATATCAGTTGAAATACACATCGCCGAACAATCAATGTATTAACTAATGAAGCACTAGATAACTCTTAGATTTCGTGTAAATGCGTGATTCGACATATTCCTAGCTGAAATACATGTAAGTGACATGATATTGATTTGTTACGCACTAAATGTCTAGTGTGACAACAGAATGGAGTTACTTCAACAACATTTAAAGCTTAAAATGACAGCAATTAACAGAAATAAATTCAAACTATGGAAATAAATAAAGAGTGCAATACAACTTAGAATTAGAAAACATTATATTTAAAGCAACAATGCGATACGAGCAGTGATGTTGCTATTTCTTATATAAAGGTATATCAAACGATGTCAAATGATTGACTGGCCTCGAATGGTCAAACGACACTTAATATTAAGCAAAAGTCTTTCTTTCGCTAACTAAAAGGTCAAAATGGTCAAACTTTACTTAAGCATAACTTGAGATATTTAATGTAGTCCGCGACTTACCTTATTGCTAATTACAGCCAAGTGGAATACGTATAATTGAATAAATCAACACAGATTTAGAAATCATGTTTGATGGAAATCGTCGTAATTTCAACAAATAAGTAAAAGACTATTTCGTGAAATATTTTCACAATATTCTTATTTACATCAGATAGCAAGTTTAAACGGCGACTCGAAATTCTATTGCGAAGATAAGAAGAGCTACATTGCACTTGGATGTTTTATCGCGTGGCCATAATCGGAACTAACGGCGCCATATTCATTTTTAAAATATAATTTCCACGGATAAGTTCATCCAAGCGCCAATAGGTCCATGCAGATAAGCCGTCGCACAGAGAACAAGTAGTTTGGTTACCTTGGTTTGCTATGGCTGCTGGGGTCGTGTTCGTATTATCTACTGCAATCGTGTCCATGTTCATGTTGTCTTGTTCGTTTGTCTGCAATTATACAAGTTTTTTTATTGATTCAGTACACTATTGTCTTCGCATTATAAATCAACAGCAAGTTCTACCTCAATATTATGACAAATAAGGAGATACATATAATAATAATTAAATATAACCACAGATATAGATCTTTAACTGTGAATATAACGGTTTTATTTCTCCACCACGTTATATGTACAATAGGTACACAGTAAAACAATAACTAGTTCTTAGAATAGGTAGGTACATTTTTTTTTTACAATACATATAATATGATATACTACAAATAATTATCTATATGTAATTAATTCGAAAAAAAAACTAAATACATTAAAAAAAAGCAAAAACAATTAAGTAAATAACTTAATCACACACATTACCTACAAAAACAAAAAATAAACACAAAAGAAAACATAACATTGCCTCATTCGCAAAATGAAAATTACGCAATGAAGCAGCTATTTTTTGCTTAATAAGAGCGCCGAGCCAACAGAACGCTTAGAAGTTGAACCTAATCGATCAGCACGGAATCGCGTTTATCCATGCTGCTATGCTTTTCTGTCGCTCTGAACGGTCATTTACTAGAGCGAGAATAAGATAGTGCTGCTGAGAGCATTGTCGATGCTGCCGCGTGTGATAGACTCACGCTGTTGGAAAAGTGATTGCGTGCTAATAGATGTGGCGCAAACCTGGTGTCCACTCACGGCATTTCAAAAGCCAATCACCAAACGTACTGAGCAATGGTGTCTTTTAATGTTTCGGCGGCCACTCACGAGAGTTTATACATGTAGGAGATAATAACATGATATTGACGATGAAGCTCAAAACTCAGTCTGAACTGAGCTATATCAGTTTATACAGGGTCCTTCTTACCTCTCAGCCTATCACAGCTAAATCCGAAACAATGTGGCCAAAGGATCTTTCATTTTGGAGTTGAATAAAGTCTCGTTAGGAGCCGCAACAAATTAAGAACAAAATGAAATAGAATGCAATATAAACAATTTCGAATTTAGCATAATTTAATAATGTATGAATGCACAATAGTTTTGCCAGCAGACGGCCTAGAAATAAAAATTTTGAAAACAGTTTCGAATTTCAGATTCCCGCGGGTACTCTGGACTCGGCCTTGGGCACAAATCCATCCGGCCTGCTACTAAAAAAATCCTGTTATAAGAACCAAATAACTCAGAGTCGTGCTTGCGTAAAATCACTACTTATTATAAAACAAAGTCGCTTCCCGCTCTCTGTACCTATGTATGGCTTAGATCTTTAAAACTACGCAACGGATTTTGATGCGGTTTTTTTAATAGATACAAGAGGCAACTTTATAATATGTATAACATTACCGAGGCCGGGACGGGTCGCTAGTGGAATATAAAAAGCATCTGGACATTTGTGGAGACATAGTGAAGGTTCGGTTAAACCGGTATAGTATGGACAAAGAACTAGAGGTGAGCCGACTAGTCGGAACAGCCACCTATCCGGCCATATTTGTAGTCGACGAATAACCGCGAAAAGTCGGCAAAAAGCGCTGACTAATCGGCTTGATTGATTAAAATAAAATTTGAATATTTATCTTCATTTATAAAAATCACTTTTTATTTGTTCGTATTTTATGCGCAGCCATAAAATTTTGTCAACTTGTTATCTTAACTTGCAATTGGGCAAAGGCAAAAAAAATACGCGGGCAAAGTAGTGGGCGGATGCTAATAGGGAATATACATAACATTTTTTCTTCACTTAAATTAATAAAATTCAGTATCACCAACCCAGGAAAATAATGAAAATTAAGTTCGTAACTGCAACTGTTTGTCACTTAAAAAACTCCTACAATTTTCTACGACAGTTCAAACGTCCATGACTATCGCGGCCATTCATGTCAGGACTTTGATGTCACTTACCTCTATCTGCCTTGTTTAAATCTAATTTTTTGCCCTTAGTAGATTAGTTTTACTAAAATGTAAGTGCTTTATTTAAGCAAAAATTGCAATAACAATATTAGAGTAAAATCTTTGTGAAACTTTAAGTACTTTTCAATTAAAAGTGTTTCTTTGACACATGGATTTTGACGTCACTACCGGAATCGATGCGTTTTGTGTTTGCGTTCCGTTTCACCAAAAACACGCTAAATAAAATATTAAATTGTAAAATAAGTGTTGTATTAGAGAATGAAACAAGTGTACCGCAATGATTTTATGGTCACAAGGCATTTTTAAGAAATAAAAAAAGTTTTGTATTTCTTGCATATACGCTATTGAAACTTGCTATGACCGTATGGCGGTTGTGTTGTGAGCGAGTGCGTTATATGGCGATCTCATTGTAAGCTCAGCATTATATGAAACGCCATGGTCATTGCCGATGCAACCCAGAACTCCACCGAAAGCAATGATCGGCTTTACAACGGTAGTCATAGTCGGCTCATGTACTAAAATATCTGTCAGTGACTGTTGTCCGCAGCCAGTTTGCAATCTGTATGTATCGGTTTAACTGAACTTTTAAAATTGCGAATATAATAAATATTTTAAAATTGAAAGCTTGTAAAAAGCACTTGTCTCGATGTGCCAGCCCCGACTTATTCACGAGTAACCTTACCTGAAGGAGAATTATCCTTCCCGTTACTGTGTTTGTATACGTTTCTGATCGGATTCCAAGCATTTGTTCCTAGTTGAAATACTGTATATTAATACTGAAATATATCATCTACTGTGACTAACCACTGCAACTGACTCAACAGCAATAGTTGTGTTAACTGTTCTACTTTTCCAATTATTGTGTAAGTGACGCAATTTGTCTGCTGAAGAAAAAAAAGTGTGTAGGTACTAGCATGGTCTATAATCCTTTCACAGATTATTTATTTCTTTGTTTATCTGTCAAAATCGCAGCATCATTTTTGTGTTGGGTTAAAATATCTTTGAAAGGACTGTATTAAAAAGGTTAAAAAAAAACAAACTAAAAATGTGTATACATATACTAACGTTGTCTATAAATCTCCAGTGAGTCCTCAATTGTATCCGTCACACAGTCAGGCTGTTTCGGGGGAAACCGAACTTAATACATACTAATATTAACATGATTTAGGAAAAACGAAAATTTTATCAGACTAGGGTAAATTAGGAACAGTCACATGCGAAACATACAATTATTTAGGTTGTAAAATTAACCAAAAAAGAAAAAGGTTTTGTAATCGCTGCGCTGCATGGTTTTTTGGTGCATAAATGACATTGACAGAAAGGCGCCATATTGTCAATAAAATTGAAAAAAAAAAACGACAGCAGCGCTATATTTCCAATGGGGGCTATCGCGTATGAATTCGCCGCTGGAGGCGCTAGTGTAGCGCGGAGGCACCTAAATGTCAGATGCCATAGAAAGTTCACGCTTTGCGTGATTTTTTAATACGTATTTTTACAAATAGTCACGATTGTGGTCTAGATTGGGCCATTCCTGATTAATTAAGACTTGAAGATTTTAAGTAGCAACTTTAGAATCTTAATTTTCAGTACTTGGAGATAAAATGATTTTTAAATGTTAGATGCTTGCTAATTTTATGAAGAATATTGTAAATATATGAACCTGAAGTTTATACTATGTTTTTATACGTAATAAAATAAACTTTTCATGAAGTTATTGGTACTTTATAGTATAAAATAGAATTTTTGACAGGACCTTAATCGACAGTGGTGCCATCTGGTGAGCTCAAAAACGATAGCCCTCATTAAGGCATGGCGACAAAAGAACCACGCAGTCCTATAGCTTTTGATAGTTATCAACTGCGTAAGTCGCGCAACTTGCCTGAGTATTAAAAAAATCTAACAACAAAAAGGCGTGGTACTAACGTCTTCGTCTACCTGCACCTGCTGTGCGTTGTCGACTGTGTGTACCACGCTATCCGACTGTTAAGTAGAAAATGATATTTTGGTTAAAAATAAAGTTTAAGAAAAGTGCACTTAATCGCTGTGCTGCATGGTTTTTTTGGCGTTCGAATGACAAAAATGGCGCTATTAGTAAACATTCGCGAATATTCATTGAAAAGAAAAACAAGACGGCGGCGCTATAGCTCCAATTATGGCATGGCGACAAAAGAACCATGCCGCACTATAGCTGTTAGTATTGAGAAGCAAACCAAAAAAGGGCGTGGTACTAACGTCTTCGTCTATCTGCTGTGCATTGTCGACTGTGTGTACCACGCCGTCAGGCTGTTGGAAATGAGAATGAGAGAGTAATAATTAAGTTATAAAGCTTAAGAAAAGAAGTGTGCTGTGCTCCATGGTTCTTTTGGCGCTTCAATGACATCGACAGAAAGGTACCATATTGTGAATAAGGACGGAAAAAATAAGAAGATGCCGTCAACATGTCTTCGCTAGTTCTGATTAAGCTATGGCGTCAAAAGAACCACCCAGCACTATAGTTGTGGTTAGTAATGCATTAGTATTAAAAGCAAACCAAAAAAAAAGGGTGTGGTACTAACGTCGTCTACCTGCTGGGAGTTGTCGATGGTCCGTATCTCGTGGTATTCGCGTACGCGCCGCTGTTGCTGCGGGACGCTGCTCAGAGTGATCGCGTCGACGGTCTGAGCGCCCACGTCCGCGCGGCCTTGCTCGTTCTCGAGCACGTTCAGTTGCGTCGAGCCCGTTGAACTTTTTCGGCGCCTAGAATTTTATTGAAATTTTGATTTGATTTGACTGGTAAAGGGAAGGCACTGATTTAAAGGAGGTGATAGATTTTTTATGAAGCGGAGTCTGCCTAACATCCGCCATTTTGATTTATTTACAAAATGCATGCACACCTTTTTGTAATGATACCAGGATATTTATAAATACAGGGTTGTATTAATCAATAGCTTGTACAAATACAAAAACAGTTTTGTATAAGACAAAATAATCTAAACCGTCACGTTTCCAAGTTGTAACCTTCTTGTTTCTTTATTATTTGCGGCTGTATCAAACATTAGTTATATAACATATAACATTAGTTATAGTTGCAGAATTATTATTAGAATCGTGAATACAAATCTTCTCAAGTAAAGTGTTCATGATTCTAATGATGATTGGCTGCAAAAGAATGAAATGAGTGGTACCTCCGGCGCTTGTTCGAAGGCGACGCGGCGGGGGAGTGCCGCGACGAGTCCATCGAGTCCGCCTGGTTCTGAAACTCCGCGGAAGTACGCTGCGAGCGCGTCAGCGACGTGGAGTCCGGCATTTCCGTCAGACCCTTGATCTTCAGGAGCTTTGCGGTATCCAGAACCTGAATACATTAGGAGAAGGGTGAGAAATGGTACGATATGGGTGATTTTTTTTTGTAGTATTCTCAATTGTCAGGACAAGTTCTGTATGAAAGAAAATTTTGTTGTGTTTTTTACTAGCCGCACTTTTTACTTCATTCGAAAAGAACGTGTATAAACCAACCGTTAGAAGTAGATCAGCTGTCTTCATAGACGTTTCGAGCTGCGAGTAGTCAGAACCCGAAAGAATGACAACCAATTTTACCAGGTTGCTGTTACCCAGTAAGTGGTTGAGGAGGGCAAATAGGCACGCGCTAAAGGATAAACTATTCAAAAGTACTTGTAACTGGTCTATGTGAAATAAATGCTTTGAGTTTACTTACCTGTGGCAACTGCTCCTCAGTCACGTTCACCTCCCCACAGTACATAAAGTCGACCATGGTGCGAAGATCGGCGTAGGTGACATCCTTCAAGATCACGATCGGATGTGCCGCCGGGTGTTCCACAAACAGAGACTGAAATATAGTAGCAGAACATTTTGGAACATGGAGAAAGTAATGTATATTATTCCTAGATGACATACCTACATAATTTACAAACTATTTAAATAATCAAATGTCTTATTTCCTACTATTATTATTATTGCAAACACAAAGAGTTACAAACATCCATATTTTTGTGACTCTTTCACGCAAAAACTACTGAACAGATTTGGACGAAATTTGGCACACGGATAGTTTATAACCTGGAGAATTACGAACACCTTGCGGGCTAAGCCGTCGCGACATAAGCTAGTTTTTTGTTCAATGTAAGTTCAAGTATGAGAAGCGAAATAGTATATTTCATTACAAGTGCGGAAAAGCTGTCATTGCAAAGAGTTCCGACAAATGTCTACCCGAGCCGAGGCGCAGCCGAAGGCGAGGGTTGACATTCGGAACAAGTTGCAATGACGGTTCCGCAGGTGTACTGAACGACTATTTTTAATACAGTTGCGAAAAAATGAAGCAATTTAATAAAATAATAAAAACACAATAAACTCAACTAACTAATCATTTATTTCTTATAAAAGTTATAGTACACTCATGTACATTGAAATTGGTACAGTTTTTGTAACGACTTTTTGACTTTTCCGAAAAATATTCTCCGAAGCATTTTGTGCAATTATACTGAGTTCCGGTGGTGTTAATTAAAAAAAAATAGGGTCGAAATTACTCATTTTGTGCAACAAACAACTAAACTCGCAAAGAAAATTTCTGGAAAATGGCGCCAACCGTAGAATATAAGCAGAGTTTTTTTTTCTTCACCCGTTTTGTTAGGCAAAGGCCAATACAGGTTAGTCTTCAGTAGATATTTTTAATTGATATGAAATGAAAATGAAATGAAATAAAACCTAACCTAACTCATTCAATTAAATCATTAAATATGATATTGAAATAAATTAGTAGCTTCTTTTTAGAAATATAAGTATTTGTATGAATCACAAAAACTCTTTAGTAAAAAAAAATCACAACATAATAAATTATAACTAAACTAACTACTACTACTAAACAAATGTATGCAATAATTAAGCATAGATTTAGTATTACTCATAAACATATCTAGTTACGGCTCCTGAGCAATCAGGGCGTTTAGCAGATTCATCGCTTGGGTTGTGGGTGCATATCGAGCAGTTTGGGTACGCACAGAGGTAAGCGTCAGAACCCCTGGACCAATAGAGATATTTGATGTTTAGAAAATACCAAAATGCACTACCTTTTTGCTACTATTTGATACTTAACTTCAAATATTTACTACCTCGATGGACAGCGAAAAAACGCGTAAAGAAAGTGGTCAGACATTCTGACGTCAGGTTGTCTGAACCACAATTTTTTTTTTCATGGTTTGCGACAGCATAACATTTTTCCTCTTTGTAAATATTTACTGCCTTCTTAGTACCTCAACATATATTTTTTTCAAATTTATTTGCCATACCAGAAAAATGTTACGCATGAATTTTTATATTTTTATATTATATTATTAGCCTATCTATATTAGTGTGTATGAGTGGTGATCCACAATGCAAATACATATCATAAAAATATTTGCTGTATGTGGCAAATTAAATATCCATTACAAAAAAAAAAAAAAAAATCATGCCTAACATTTTTCTGATATGCCAAATCAATTTGAAAAAAATATATCTTGCGAGGCACAAGCCCGTAACCCTGCAGTCGGTCCGGAACAAATATTGAACAACGAGCTTAAGTAGTCTCGTCGTCAATTTTATGACTTAGTAGTAAATAGTAGTGCATCAGCAGCGCACACTTACGACTAAGTTCTATTATGTGTGTGACTGATGTGTACGAACGTACTACTTAGTCACCATGTGCCTGCCTTTTCTCAACTACGTTCGTACGTTGGGGTTGACTTCCAGTCTAACAGGATGCAGCTGAGTACCAGTACTTTACATGGAGCACCTGCCTACCTGACCTACGCAACCCAGTTAGTACTAGGTAATTCGATAACCCTGGGTAAGACTGGTTGTCAGACTTTCGGGCCACTGACTACCTGTAAAGACAGTCAAACATCTACAACTGACAGCCGGGACTAGCCTCCTCCACACGTCTGCAGATGCGTCCGCGGTCGTCATCTGCGGATGCGTCCGCACACGTATAGAGGGGGTAATTTGTGCATCTGTTGTAGGTATTTAACGTCCGCAGACGCACGCAGACGCGTCCGTCTCGAATCCGATTGTTGTCGGTTTTTGTGGCTTAGATCAAAGGGTTTCGGCGCGGACGTCCGGCGTCTGTCCACACGTCTGGCGACGCATCAGTTTGATCCGGGATTCGTTCGTGGAATCGGAGTTGCGATTGAGAGTGCACGCGTGCTTCTTGCGGTTTAATTCTTGTTAAAATGGCTAATAATATGAGCACCGAGGAAACTTTTAGCTTTATTGAGCTACAAGCTGAAAACTGTTTGTGGAACCCCCAAAATAAATACCACAAATATAAAAATGTTGTAAGTGTACCTACTATTTTAATACTTATACCTAATTCAATTGTTTACTTATTTCAATTAATTCATTCTATTGACGGTAAAGCAGTAGCAACACCTTCTTATTTTCCATTTCTTTTTAATAACTCTACTGCGATGCACACTCACGGTTGAGAATGAACCTAGACTGATCGACCTGCAGACGTGTGGACAGCTCGTGGTGATCCATCTGCGGATGCACCTGCGGGCGTCCGCGGACGCATCTGCAGACGTGTAGAGGAGGCTTAATGGCTTACAGTACTTTCTTAGGCACGGAGGTAACTCGATATGTAATGGATGGTGACCCATCCACAGACCGACCGAGGTAAGCGCGGCTTTACTTTGAAGATCGATCCGTGCGGTTGTCATTATTTAGCCATAAACTCTTCGTAAGTAAGGCCTACTTAGTTAACTAATCAATAGAATTAGTAGACTATTACTTCTAATTATTCCTACGCTTCTTTGAATTCAATTAGAGCATTAGAATTCTATAAAAGGCGGGAAATAGAACGCCCCACGTTCTATTTGCAGACGAGAGTTTTCACCGCCGCGCCGCAATGTAAAATCCTTCACTCAATTAATTAATCCTTATTTACTAGCGAGAGATTCTCATCCGTTCAGGACTTCAATTATAATTTCTTATTAGAACTTCATACAGTAAATAACTGTAATAAGTTAATTAATTTTAAAATAGAAATACTGGAATGGTAATTATGAGGTCCGGTACATTATTTGTAGTCTTACGTTTTTCTTATGAATTTTAAATATGTTTTCGAACTGTAACTCAAAGAAATGTCGCTACCTATCAGTGATTGTATGTTGGTGTACAACGAACTTGTACATGAAAAACACAGCGAGACATGAATATATTAAGCACTTTCTAAGACTCTTTCTACAACTTCCGTAACCTCCCACACCCAAACCCACCGCTACTTGAGCAGCTGACGGTCGGTTCTGTTATTAGTTATATAAGATCAACTATCGATGTCAATTTCAGCCGGCTTACTATGACTTTTTCATTTGCAACGCTACCTCCGGGACTATAAGCGCGTGTACAGCCGCGTGCACCGCGGCGGGCGACGCGGCGGCCACCACTGCTCCTCACGCACCGCACCACGCGCCGCGTCTCCGTAAACAATATCGTACATTGCCATATGTTTGTGTTTGGGCGTGCAGTAACGCTGCACGCGCCGCCTCTCCGTAAACGGAAAAAACGCTCAAAGCGCGCGACGCGCCGCGTCTCCATAAATGAGCACTTAGCCAGCGTTTTCTTGGCTTTCCTCGTCGACGACGCCCGTCTTTTGGCACCCCTGGCGTAACGAGTCTGGCCCATCGGTCCTGATGCATTCTACAGATATGGCCCGCCCAATCCCACTTCAACCAAGCTGTCTTATTGCCCACATTAGCGGCTCCAGTTTTTGAGCGTATTGTGGTATAGCGAATTCTCAATACGTGTTTTAATACCCCATATTAGAAAACTGTTGCTTATATAACTATTGTTAGTTTGTGACTTCCTTTGTGAAAATAAAGCAATTACTCTAATACTTATACTAGAAGGTTAGAAGTATTTCTCTAGCGCCAGTGTGCCCCATGACAGTTATGCTTGAAACCTGTCATGAATATTCTGACGCGTACAGCACGCACAACAGGACAGTCGTAGCAACATTTTACTCTTTGCGTAGCAACTCGGCCTCTTTAACTTTTGAATGTCTTTGATTGCAATCATGTTGGCGCGCAACAATAAAACGTGTTGATGTTGATGACTAATGCCTAACACACGTACACTGGCCAACCGCACGGAAGAGCGGCGCTAACCAACCTATCCGGCAGTGCACCGCCAATACATTTGCTTCGCCGCCTCCGCACGGACGAGCTGGGTCGTGTGCGAATCACCTAGTACAATTCAACAACAAATAACGTACACACATAGTTACATTTACTCACATGGAAATAGGTACTGCACGCAGACAAGACCACTTTGTGCGCCAGTAGCTGCTTGCCGTCCGCAGACAACGTGACGTCCACCAGCGTCTGGGTGTTCAGCAATGTGGTGAACATCGAGATGAAGTTGGGCTGGTGGTTGTTCCACCGCAAGCTGTACTGTTGCGACATGGTGGGGGCCTGGAATACAATACAAATACTTATTATTCTCATGTAACGTAGTGTAATCAGCCTATAATGTCCAGCTGAGACAGAGGCCCACACTAGGCTTACAGCAGGCTGGGGATTGTTCATCTATAGAAAGAAAAAAGTATTTTTGGTACAGTTTAAATACACATTTGAAAAAGAAGGATGATCTGGAGACACAACAGCTATCTCAAAGTATTAAGAGTCTCTATCAATTTCGTCGCAGTACTAGATTAGGTAATTTCGGAGAAATGATTTCTTGAATTGTTCCCTTTATTAAGAAGTATAGATCAAATTGATACATATTAAGCTCCCTTTTGGCGTTAATACGAATTGCTCCGAAGGTCCATAGTGCTTTCTTGGAATCAACGATTTCGGGCAAAACATTTCATGTAAAATGTTTTCAGTTTTGGTTCCATTTTGTTTGTCAGAAGTCGTCGTCTTTTGCAATTCTTTCGAGTTTTAGAGGCTTATCCGGTCCAGTCCACACAAAAAATAATCATAGTAGAGCTTAATTTAGCGTTGTTATGTGCTAAAAGCGCATCTTATAAAACCTAGCCGCAATATCAACTTTTCCACAACAGTACCAAAATAAGAAGCTAAGACTGCCTCGTTGGTCTAGTAGTCGCAAGCGTGACTGATACGCATAAGGTCCTGGGTTCGAATCCCAGGTCGGGAAAAGTCCCGTCGGGTTCTTTCATCCGGAATATCTTAGTAGCATCCACGGAGTCTGAACTTGTGCCCGGTTAATGGCAATAAGCTAGTCTCCTATTGCATGGGACTTCAACGTAACTAGCGAAATGTGGATATGCTATTAGGTACAGCTCTGCCGAACCCCCCGGGGATTACACGGTTTATGTTATTTTTAATAAGAAAGTATTTGTTTCCAATTCATTTAGAAACTTGCTAACAAGCTACATTTACCAAACTAACACATAATGGGTGATTCATTTAGAGATACTTTTTTGTATTACTTAAATGGATTTTTTGACAGAGGAAGCGTGAATCCTGTTAACCAGTCATAGTATGATTGTGGAACTAAGTCTTTCCATCCCGGCACAGCGTCTACAAATTATTCAGATGTATTACGAAAATCAGCGCTTTACGAAGAGGGTGTTTCGTGCACCTAGAGCAACTTATGGTCAACATAATCGGCGGTTTGAAAGCCTACTTGCCACGCAACACGTGAAACCATGGCTTTATTGCGAAAATAATTTGGTGAACAGTGAAATGGTCGCTTAGATCCTGTGACATCAACACCTAGCATTTTTCCTTTGGGGCTGTGTTAAGTCCAAAGTCTATATGGATAAGCCGCGTATGATTGAGTAACTGGTACCCAACATTTCTCGCGTTATTCGCCACTACCACTCAAAATGCTGGATCTGCAGAATGAACCATGCTAACCGCAGTTACGGACAACATTTGAAAGAAATAACTTAAAAAACAATGACAAGAATGGTTGTTTTGTATGATAATAAGGACAACCCGTTTTTTTATATATTTATTTGGTTTCTGAATAACTACCCACCTCGTAATTAACCGTCTGCCCGAAGGTATCCGAACAATACCTTCGAGATGGGGTCGGGGTTTCTTATCCGATTATTTTGCGAAGAAACTTGCGAAACAAACTCAGAGGTCACAGTCTCTTCTAAAGTCTGGACATACATAATCTTAGTCAAATCAAATGAGGACAACGCAGATTAGTTTCTGGGGTGGTATCTTTAAAAGACCCAAACAGATTTGAGTGAGTCCGTCCACTCAGTGCAAGCATTTGTCAGTAAGCGAAAGTAAACAACTCAGAAATTAAGGTGCTCAATTAATTGACGAACAACATCAAAAAAGGAATGATATTTTGGCTGACTAAGGCTTTTCTGGCTGGGCTGCTAATGATTAAACTGTCAGACAATCATTAAAAACTAAGAGAAAAAAGAAAGAAAAACCGGCCAAAGACTCTAGTTCCGTACCATAATCTAAAAAAATAACGTTTGTTGTATGGGAGCCCCCTTTAATATTTATTTTATTCTGTTTTTATATTTGTTGTTATAGCGGCAACAGAAATACATCATCTGTGAAAACTTCAACTGTCTAGCTATCAAGGTTCATGAGATACAACCTGGTGACAGACAGCCAGACAAGCAGACGGATAGTGGAGTCTTAACAATAGGGTTCCGTTTTTACCCCTTGGGTACGGAACCCTAAAACAGAGTTGAAGAAACTAAAAAACCCGACTGAAAAACTGAAAAGCAGAAAAACACCTTAACTGTCGAAATATATCCAGCCGTTTGGAAGATACGAGGTAATAAAGAAATTTGCAAACAAATATACATACAAGATGCGCGCGAAAAACATAACCTTTCTTGGAAGTCGGTTAAAAAGCCACATTACCAACAATGTGGGTCTACGTCACAAGTACAGCAAATACGACAGTAATAGGTATATAATAGAATACATTAAATATTCATGTCAATTATTAAAAAATGTAAACAGACGAAAGTCGTCAGGAAAATTATCATATTTTTAGAAAACAATAACCAAAATGTATGGAGCAATGATGCCTTTATATATTTTCGCGGCCACTAATGAAACCATACGGGCATAAAGGTATATGGTTTCGTTAGCGATCCTTCCAGTCGATCTTATAGTGCAGTGACGTGCTGCAATGTACCGCGGACGCAGACTTTTTAACCCAACGTGACATTGCTAAAATTTCTAGATTATTCAAACAAGAGACTGACGTCTGGGAAGAACTTTTGTCTAAATGGCAATGTAGGTGGGACTAATCCATCAAGGGCCGACATCTCCGCCAGTTCTTTCCATCTGTTCGTGAACGGCTGGCCAGGACATGGCTGAAGGTGGATCTCTGGGTTGCCCAATTTCTCACAGGTCAAGGTAACTTTAAGTTCAAAGTTCATTTATTTGTCAGAAACATGAGTATGCATGCACAAAGCATGCAAGATGTTAAGTACATTGCAGAAGGATCACGGTCATGTTTTACCTTTACGGCGTACAAATATGTATTATAATAACATTTGATCAGTTATTTCATTAATTGTAACTATTAATTCTTACACATAAAAAATACAATTGATTGAAATTCATTTGTTAACAATTAAAATTAAATTAAATTTGCTTAAAATATAGGTACAGCAAAGCATTTCAACCATCAATTAAATTAGATAATTATAAGAACAAAATATCATCGTCAAAATTAATTGAAATGTCAAAATAAGATAAAAATACATTACTAACAGTCAACAAAACCAAACTGCGCCCCATATTAGAATTTACATTAGAATTCGTTTGTTTTCTCCATTAAAAACTCAGCAATACTGTAGAAAAATTTGGCTAATAAATACTCTAATAACGCTAATACTCTTTTAGTTTTTTTTAAAATAAGTTAGTAACAGTTATATCTCTGAGTGCCCGTGGAAAGTTGTTAAATATACGTGGTGCCATAAAGAAAACACTTTAACGCATTAGTGCTGTATTAGATGGTCTCACACACAATCTGTGCTTGTATTTATCGCGCAGGTTACGGTTATCCATATCTGATTGTTTCTTAAACAGATGCAGGCTTGACTTTACGAACATCGCAATTTCAAAGATATAGAGTGATGGGAGGGTAAAAATTTTATATTTTACAAAGAATGGCTTGCATGAGTCGGTTGTTTTTAAGCCGAACATGTTTCTAATACATCTCTTCTGCGACCTGAATATTAACTCTTTGAGGGTTGAGTTTCCCCAGAAGATAACACCAAATCGCAGAAGAGGACCAACTATGCCATGATACGCCGTGAGTTTGGCATCCACACCCAGATCCGGAGCAATTTTGCAGAGCATATAGGCTGATTTACTCAGTCGCTTGCTTAAACCCTCTAAATGTTGTTTCCAGTTTAATTTTCTATCTATTGTGAGCCCTAAGAACTTACTTACATCCACTTTACTTATCTGTTTGTTATTGCTATGTATATTCAGGTTATTATTAATGTTTAGACGCTGACTGAATAACATCAATTTTGTTTTATCAATGTTTATTTTAAGATTATTATTACTTAGCCACGTAATAATGGAATTAATTGTATTATTTATTTCATCTTCATAATTTTGATCATCTATGCATTTAATAGTTACTGTGCTATCATCGGCAAAAAGTGACATCGGGTTATTTGTTACATTTGGTAGATCGTTAATATAAATTATGAATAGTACAGGGCCCAGGACACTCCCTTGTGGAACGCCATTCACGACTGATTTGCGTTTGGATGTAAATATCTGCTCTTCTGTAGTTACATGATGGTATTGACTTATTTCAACATACTACTTTCTGTTTCTGAGGTACGATTCAATCAACTGTAGAACATTTCCCCTGATTCCGTAATCATTTAATTCATCTAGTAATATTTTATGGTCCTCGTAGTCAAATGCCTGTGTCATATCGCAGAACACTGAACATACTGGACGCCTTTTATCAACATTTTCAACTACATTGTTTAGGAATATATAATAGATTGCTATATTTATTGTCTTACTTTTTCAAAAACCTTTTTGGTCGTCTGACAGAATGTTCATTTTTTCTAAAAAAATATATATAGATATTTTTCGAATACTTTTGATAATATAGGTGCAAGCGCTATTGGTCTATATGACTCCATTGACATCTTCTCGGTTTTTTTCAAAAGTGGTTTTATAACGGCAGTTTTGAGGTGATCTGGATATACACCTTCCACCTTTCTCTTCCTTCCTTTAAGAGTAAACTATTTTCCTTCAAGCTTGTTGCCTCGCTAATGTTCAACATCTGACTGCGAATATTAAAAATCTGCTCTTCATATTTTATGGGAGTGCAGTCTTTGGCAGAATGAACGAAATATTATGTTGGACAGGTTACATCCGGAGTTATTTACTACACGGACTAAAACCAGAACAAATTTCCGTGCGATCAAGCATTTTTGCCATACGTACTCGTATATTTATAGTGCATCATTTCGCAACAAGCAAGGGTCCGAAATGATTCTTAACACTGCAGTAACAAAATATTTAAAAAGGGTGGTCCGTTCGTCTGTCTGTCTCATGATCCGTAATAGGTAGACAGTTGAAATAGTACTCCTTTTTTACATTTATATGTGTCTCTTGTGTTTTAGTAGACACCAACTCCGATAATTGTTTAAAAGGTACCATAGAATACATATTTTACATTTTATAAGTGTATAAGTGGTTCGGAGTGTATTGAAAACTATTCTAGTTCAATGACAATAGTACAAAAATTAACAATACGATTTCCTTTTTTTTTTTCGGATGGAAAATCATCGAATAACTCCTCCCGCTTGGGCTGAGCAGGAGGGAGTGTGAGACTTTTAGTGACTAAAACCCATCCATGTCCCTTCTTTTGCCCTTTGTATTACAGGGCCGCGGTATCTCTTTCGAACAGTCCCGCAACCCTGGCAGGCATCGGTCCTTTCGGACCCCTTCCTGTTTGCTGACATCTCTTTGAGGCGCGCGTGGAACACGAACGCACCGTCGACACGGCCTGTCGTCATAAGACGGACGGACGGCGAGTTAGCCCATTACTCGCCGTCCACAGGCCCGCGCCTACGGTGACCGGGAGACAGGCTCTCTCCCTCTCACGTCCCGCCACCTCCTTCGCTAACATAACTACTTCGCAGAAGGAGGTGACGGCGTCTCATTTCCTCATTTCTTGAACCATTGATTGAACCAGGGCCGGACGCGAGAGGTCGCCGCCGCCGAAACACGATTTGCTTAAATCACCAAATTATTACATTTTGATCTTCGTGGCCACTAAAACATTTTGCAATTATAGCAGCAAAATCAGCGGCCACCGTTGGACTTATAATGCGCTATATAAAAGGCAATTGTTAAGTACTTTATAGCTCTGTACTAGATCTAATCATCCGATATAGTACTTGACTATAATGGTAGTAAAAAGAGCTGATATTGTTTTAATATCACTTTGTTAGAGAACGCTTTCGTTCTATAAGTTTACAGAGCTAAAGCGTCATGTTAACGCTGCTATACTACAAGAGACCACCAATAACACTTATACATATATTATATAGATTTTTTTTGGCATATTCTTTTGTTGTAACACAATTTTTAACCGACTTCAAAAAGGAGGAGGTTCTCAATTCGATTGCATGTCTTTTTTTTGTACTCCGATTACGCTGAGATTTATGATCTGATTTACGTGATTCTTCAGTAGTTTGATGCGGAATACTCGTAGTTGCCATTTGGTTCCATTTAAATTTGCTGCAGATCTGATGCTGATCTTTGGAGATGTACAATGGAACTCTTCAAAAATAGACGGCAAATTTGCTGTGATTGCTGCAATCGCTTGGATGTTTATTGTTTATACAACATCATGACGTAACATCACGCCTGTATGCTCTGATGGGTACGCAGATTTGTACAATACCCACCCAGATTTTGTCAGTTTAGGTATGTTAAGTTCCATTTATTGGGGATAAGCCTATTACCTTGACATGTACTGTTAACAATGTAAAATAAGGCATAGCAAATATTTGTATAGGATATTACAACTAAAAATAGAAAAATAAAAAATACTTTTTTGGAATAGGTAAATAAAACCGACTTCAAAAACACAAAAAAGTAAAAAAATAACTTTAGCTTCAGAAGACGGTGACAAAAAAAAAAACAAAACCAAACTAACAAAAGTCACCAACTTCTGAAGCTAAAATTATTTTTTACTTTTTTGTGTTTTTGAAGTCGGTTTTATACTAGGTAGTATTGCTAGGTGGTTGATCCGAGTTTAGAGACTAGACAGACGGCCAAGAAGTTCTTGAAGTTTTTCTCACGGTTCAAGTGAATTCATTGTACATCTTTGGTTGAATGGTGCAGATATAAAGTTAAGGGGTTACTCAGGTTAGGTATCTCGTCAACTCGCGTTGAGTAAACACGTTACGAATAGACCTATCATCATTGCGTGTAATTGAAATCAGAATTGCCATTATGTAACAGTTGCAGCAATTTATTAGCTCTATTTATCGGTTGTGGGCCGCAGCCGCATCGATGTTTATCTAGAACTCGAGACGTAAATCAAATGCAGGCCAGTGCTGAAAGATACATGTTTATTGAATGAATGCTTGCACAACTCGCCGGGAAAGGCTTCATCTATATTAATAATATTATAAAGGACATAGCTCTGCGCCCATACATTGTTCGCCCTGGAACTAAGAGCATCGGAAAATTATGTGTTGTATTGTCGATCATTAGTAAACTCCTATATGATCTTATTTTTATAGCGGACTAGCTGCAGAATAAATATATTTTAAAACAAGTATCAGAATTTGAGGTTATAATCGAACCATAACAACGAATATTAAGTACAGTTTTCACAGCTCTGAGTGATTTTTAAGAAACTGAGTAAATTATCATAATACATTTAGCGATTTTTGGTACCTACCTAGATAATTAGGTACCTATGCAGTTTTTGTTCTAAAGCCTAAGTGTATGTAAGTGCAACGTTTAAATGCATAGAATCTTATTAACATATGTACCTGTATTCTTAGCATTGGTTTTGGAATGAAATAAAATGTCTGTATGTAACATGGAACTACCAGCAGAGCCGCAATTTACACAAAATACCAATCAAAATACACTTTCAATTGCTTATGCGTAAGTCCGTTTATGAGTGTCAGGTTAACTTTTGAACGGTACACAGCTCCGAAAATCACAGCCAAGTAAGTCGTTTTTAAAGCAATCAGAGTCTGTTAAAATAGCGAAGTCGTAATATTCAATATAGTCCCAAAAGTCATCAAACCATACCGATACAATTATACAGTGACAAATGACCATTTAGTGATGTCAAAAATAGGGTTGGCAAATACGATACCATTTATCGATATTTCGTAAGATTTACTATGGCCATACGTTACAAACTGTATTACATAAACTTTTGTCATACGACGATAATATTAATACAATTACAAGTACGACAGTGTCCTACTTTACATAGAATAACACTCTTCTATACTTGTAATAATACATAATAACATCTGTATCTAGTCTGCAATATGGTTTTTTTCAAGAAAACATTAATAATGTATTCAGTAGCGATAAGTATGTTTACCCGACTGCGGCGAAGCCCAAAATGGGGGTTATTTTTATTTAAATTGTCGTAAATAATCGTTTAGTTAGACGTAATCCACACACTTTTGTAAACGATCAATAGAAAACCCTGTATAATGATCATGATGAAATATGTAGATTTTGTTCCTTCAGCATTATTCTAAAATCGAGTATGACCTCATTCATAATTTTAAATTATACTTTTAGTGAATTAAAATACACAGAATATGGAATGGTGATTGAATGTTTTTATTGTAGCCTCTATTTGCATTTTATTCGAAATAAATTCAAAATGTGATTCGGATTAAAAATATGCAACAATTTATTAAAAATCCAATCGATCGATTAGAATCGATTGGGCATCCCTATTCTTTTTCGATACGACATGACGTTTGGCGAAGATGGCGGCGATTAATGTTATTAGTCGCGTACAATACTTTATAATGTTCATTTTGGCATGCAGCTAGTCCGTGTTACAAAAGTATTTGCAAGTAATATAATAAAATACACAATTAATTATCTTATTTGTCCGATATTTTTTTTGCACTGGGCGAATCTGGACAATCTCCTTTAAAGTTTATGTGAGGTTGTAGGAGGTAATCTCTGGATCTACTGAACCGATTTTTAAAATTCTTTCACTAATAGCAAGCTTCATTATCCCCGAGTGCCATAGGCTATATTTACAACATTCTCGTGGGATAATTTCCGACGGAAACGCGAGCGAAGCCGCGGGCAACAGCTAGTCGGTAATAAAAGCTCAGATATTTAAGTTAATAACTTAACTTTGAGCGAAACGTCGACGAACTCGTCAAGTCTTTAGTCTTCATTCCTTTTGCGTTTTAAATCTTGCCGCTAAATTCGATTTATATGTCAATACCCGGTTGCCTCGGCTTGTTCCGATCAAACCAATTGGAATATATTACTTCAGCCGCTTGCAGATGCTTGTGAATAAATGCTCTTCCGGTACTCTGTGCATGACAAGACTAATAGTATCACCGCAACTCTGAAACTGGATTTGAAAATATCCGCTATTTTCCAGAATGTCGATTTACAAAGCAACAAAAAATATTCCTGTGAAAAGGTATGTCGTAATCCGAAGTTGATTCATATTCATGATATAGGGGTTCACTAGATTATGTGAACGGAACTGCTATTAATATTTATTTGGCCCAAAAAGACAACAAAAGCCGCGACTAGACTCGCACAAATCCAAATATTTTCACGAAACTCATAAACAGATTTCGAGACACGGGTAGCATATGTACATATTGTGAATAGGGGCTCCCCAAACTTAACGGTTCGGTGGCGGAGAGCTGCCAGTGAAGTACCTGTAGATACAGAAGTCCGTGAAGATAAAAACAACATCACGGCTTTAATCCCCGATGGGTTAGGCAGGGGTGTACCTAATAGTACACACGGCTACACATCAAGCTATACAAGTCCAGTATAAGCTGACCTCGTATTGTATGGAAATCCTATACAATGCGAGATCAGCATAAACTGGAAATGTATAGCTTGATGTGTAGCCGTGTGTACAACCACATTTCGTCAGTTACGTTTTAGTCCCCTGTAATAGGGGGCGGGCCTATTGCCATCAACCGGGCACAAATTCAGACTCCGTGTCCGTAGTTAAAATATTGAAAAATATTCCGCGGTGACTGCTACATAAAGTGCA
Organism: Eugnorisma glareosa; assembly: GCA_947578425.1. NCBI lineage: Eukaryota > Metazoa > Arthropoda > Insecta > Lepidoptera > Noctuidae > Eugnorisma > Eugnorisma glareosa. The sequence continues at coordinate 44,545,373 of OX387957.1, forward strand.
TTCAAAGTTTCCGCGTTCAATCTTAGTACCTATAAAAATCTACACCTGTGTCACAGTGGTTGGCCGGCCTAGAACCCAAATTGGCCGTACTTTACGAAAACCGGTTTATATTTGTTAACTTAGTTAAGTGATTGAAGACATTTGTCTCGACAATGTATTGGGTTACGTGCATCGGTCGCAACTATCAATACGTGCCCTTAACTTGGCATTAATTGCACCGAGAATGTTCGAACGTCCTATTTAATCCAACAGGTAACTGGGAAGCTGAATCAAATAAACCAATACTCGTTATGATGACACTGTAATGTGAACACGTAATTTCGTCAGGGACGGCAAGCAATTATTTCCCTAACCCGATTATCGAATCTATCGTTAGTGAGGAATTGATGTACCCTATGATTATCAATTATTCTGAGCGCAGGATGACAGCGTCGAAATATCGGGAACTGGTACGTTACAGATCACGAAAATGTTACAAATATAAATACAATTTAAAAAAAATGTTAAAATCTCCACCTGGTAACACTAAACGTCATTGTCACTATATAATGAACCTAACCAAGTGTCATTTGCTAGAGCGGTACTCAATCATTCAAACTTATTTTAGTTATATTTATAAGTTAAAGTGTGTAATTTTAAGGCAGAAGTTGCCCTTTTTTAAGTTGTTTTATTTGAGAAAAATAAATGTTTTGTAATTTTAAGTGTTATGTTCTTCTCTGAACATCTACATCAGTTATCTCGGACATATAATGATAGGATTAAATGAACTTACCTGAATTGAATCATTATTTTTTTTTTTTTTGTTCAATCCTAATTATATGAAGTACTTAGACCGAGATAGAACATCCCGCCCAGGGAGGGCGGGATGTTCGGGCGGCAATTAATTTAATATTCCGTAATCAAATTAATTTTCCCTCTGGGGACTAAAATATTGACAATGACGTTTAGTGTTACCAGGTGGAGATTTTTGTGTTTTTTTTTGTGTTTCTTGCTTTTGCTTTTAAATTCGCGTGTAAAGAATGTGGAAAGGCAAGTACCACTACTTTAGGGCTTGCCGTAGTCGAGTAAAAAAGGAAACGCTGCGATCACGACGTCGGCTTATTTTTTTTTACTTTTGAATACTGGACTAACGCATCAAGGGCATAATAAATTATGAACGTAGAAAATCGTAGGACGGTATCAAGAGCCCCTGTGTCGCTGTTTAAACCAGACTGCAAGAAACGTAATTTTTCTACAGGATTTCCAAGAGAAGTTTAGTCATTATTAAATACGCGAGTATTTCTACTTTTTACTGCAGGTTTTTGTGTCCCCTGGTAAAGAAAATCTGAAACTGCTATTTTCTTAGTAAAATAAAATCGTACGCATTAAGTGAATTGTGAAACTGCCGCATTATTTCTTCAACTTCTATTAACATTGAAATAATCTTTAGTATTATATTAAGATCTTTAGTATTATATTAAGATATAAGTAGGGTCACAAAGTGGAACTTCATCGTGAATCGAGTCGCGTGTCTTTATTTGGTGTGCACTTTGTTACTCTAATACTCTGCAATAAGGTAAGTTTTTGAACTAGCCTTGTTGCTGTTTTTTTTTTGTTCGTATCGGCCTATGTTTTTTATAGTTTATCAACATCATATTTCTTTACTGGCTTACTCTAATTACCGAAGGTAAAATTAGTATTATAATGCGATGTTTTTATGTTTTACAGAACATTATGATAACATTGTTGAAATAGTTCCTGCACCAAAAAAGATTTTTAGAGGAAAACGCGAATACTACGAATTTCCTAATCCTCTGGAAGTGTTCGAACAATAATTGGAATTATTTTTAAGTAACCTAACCTGTGTTAGGGCTGTGATTTAGCAAATATATTATAGTATGTAATCATAAATTAAATTATACGTAGAGGTTTTTCGATTTCAGTTGTACAATTGGTTTCTAAATTACATTACAGGTAGGTATATCAGATGCAAGCTAATATATATTTTATCAATGTTAAATACTTTGATAAGATATTTTTAAACTTATACATGTTATGTCAATTTTTTTTAAACAAAAGTGCACAACAGTAACACAGTTGTCTTTAAAATTTAATTAAATAATCAAAATTACAAGGAAGAACGCAGACATATTTGCCCAACTCGTTTATCGAAAAAGAAGACACTTCCTGTTCCCAAAGTCGCAAACTACTTTGGTAAGCGCACTAGAAAATATGTAGTACCGACGTTAGTGAATGAGCTACCCCCACAGTTAATATCGCATGCCAAATCACCCTACCAGCTTAAAAATATACTTAAAAAACATTACCTCTCATTGTGTCCATAGCTTGTTTTGCATCCATGGACAATAGTAATAATTTTCCATGGATGTATGTGTATGAATCTGTAAGTTCACTTTCTTTTTTATTTTAGTTATTTTATAAAAAAAAAATCGAAATTTGTTTTAATGTTAATGTGAAACGAGAACAACTGCCGACAAACTGTTTTGCAGTTTGACAGATTTTTTATATGTTATACAGCGTGTAACAGAAAGGGTATAATCATATGGATTACTGTGGTACGGACCATCAAACTGAACAACTTTCTCTATGGGACCACCATCGTAATCACAAAAAAATAATCAACTGTCCCATACAAAATTTCAATACCTACTCGACCCAAACGTATGGGACAGCTGATTATTTTTTTGATGGTCCGTACCACTGTATTCCATATGATTATACCCTTTCTGTTACATGCTGTATAATTACAGATTTTGAAATACAAATAAAAAAAAAAAGAAAATGTTATCTAATTATATGATAATTTCTAATTAAAGTTACGAGAAAGAAAGATTTCCGTTCTTTCGTTAAGTTTTTTGTTGTTGTAATTAATATTTGGATTGGTAACAAAGTGGCAAGTATGTTTTTTCTACCTTGGTCGACAAAACCTTTATTTTCAGAAAAATATATGTACATAGTTCGCTGCTGGCAGTGTATTGCAATTGTTTAGGTATAATTACGAATACATGCAATGAAATAACTTCATTAGCTTTGACCAATATTTTTTTGTAACCTGTTACTACTAGTGCCAAAAACCTGCAGTAAAAAGTAGAGTGACCCACGTATCAATTGCTACGTAGTCGATATTTAAAGTTAGCAAAAAAAAAAAAACAATGTGCCATAGTGGACATTTCAATTAAAAGTTGTCGCAGGAAGTTACACGGAACAAATAATGGAATCAGTTTCAATACGAATAACTCTGAATGTTACGTTCAGTTAAGAGGAAAGGCTAGCGGCGTTAAAACTTCCGGAACTAAAACTAAAACAAATATTTGTTTACTATATCAGGGTGGAAGGGACACCTATGCACAAACCACTAACGCTTACCTCGTGTTACATCATACTGAACCCCCTAGCTTGCATTCACATAAGCGGCATTCTTGTAAACAGGGTAGTGTAAAGTGAGACGTCGTAAAAAAATAGATTTCTCATGTACCTACACATGAGAAATCTTTTTTTTTTATGAAGATGATTTTTTTATATTAAAAAATACGCCATGTATGATGTATGTTCCGCGATTCTTGATGGTTTTCTTTTTTTATCTGTACAGCCTATACATATATGCGGCAAATAGAAGGCCTTTTTATGTTTTTTCCTATTTTAAATTAATGTCCTTGATTGATGGCACCCGCATCGTAGTCATCTTCAAAACATTAGTTCTAATTTCATTTTGTTTTTTATATCTTCGTGGTAGAAGGCCTCAATAAAAAAAAAATGTAAACAATTGAAATTAGAACTTACAAGTGAGTTGGCGCCAATAGTGATTTTGTTCGAGGTTTCGTTGTATACTACTAACTGTTTGCAGACTGTTTGGTATTATATAAAAAAATAACTCCTTTCTTTGGATTGTCGAAGAATCAAATTCTGGGAAGTAATGATAATGGCGACGACAGCGTCCCCATTAAATGGTGCGAATGGTGTAACAATAAAGTGCGTTTTGTTTGTATCAAAACCAACTGGATCAATTCAGTAACATAAAAATCGAGTAAAAAATCGGCTGTTCCCACTATTCGGCAGTCCCATAATTTTCAGTGCAATGAATTTTTTTGCCTGACCTGTTCCTAGCACGGTCATGGCATGATACGGTGTAGTGTGCAGACTTCTTTAATCGTGTTAATGCAATTGATTGTTTGTCACGATTTCATGACTTGTTTCATAGTAAAGTAGTAGTAGTTCATAATGCTGAAAAAAAGGATACCTGGGGGGTTACTATGACGTCTTAAAGCAAGAGTAATTCCAGTGTGTGAAAGAGACAGCTATACAGGTCGTCTAGCGCCATCTCTTTCTCACACTGGAATTACTCCTGCTATAAGACGTCATGGTAGGCCACCTGAAGAAGTTTAGGGTAAACAAAAAGTTCGGTGGTATGAACTCCGTAAAAGAAAGGTTACGATACAAAACCGTCTGTATGTTTGCGTAATACTTAGTAGGTGGTGGTTCAGACCATCAAACTGGACAACTTTCCCTCAAGAAAAAAAGTCGGAAGAAAATTGGACTACCCATACAAAATATCACATCGGCTTACGAAATTAGTATCATCATCATCATTTCAGCCGAAAGACGTTCACTGCTGGAAATAGACCTCCCCCAAGTGACGCCACATTCACCGGTTCCGTGCGACTCGCATCCAGCGGATCCCCGCAACATTCACCAGGTCATCAGTATACGGTCGGACGGTTCAAGTCGCCACCCCAGAACTTTTCGTCCCCATCGGCCATCCGTTTTCCGAGCAATGTGCCCTGCCCACTGCCACTTAATTTTGGCATTTTTTTGGGCTCCGTAAGTAACCTTGGTTCTCTTGCAGATATCTTCATTTCTGATTCGATCACAGAAGGAAACTCCGACCATAACCCTCTCCATTGCCTTTTGGGTGACTTCAAGCCTTCTGATGAGGCCCATAGTTAGCGACCACGTTTCAGTCCCGTATGTAATTAATAGCAACTCACACTGGGCATAGAGACGTCGACGATACTCATAAGATACGCATGCAATTAGTATGAAAATTCCTTTCTTTTTTCTAATCTAATTCCTTAGGGAAAGTTGACTAGTTTGGTGATCCGAATTACCACCTAAGAGATATTGTGATAATCTATTACATACTGTATTGTCTGTTATCAATAGGTCTTAAAGGCTGGCTAGCCATACTAAAGGGCCAGCCGGATTAGCACATCGGACCAATTTACAGCATTGGTAATTAACGACCAATGTCATTGATACTCTGCCTGATCATTGTGATTGTGCAACTACATGCTATGGCGAATTGGTGCGAGATTAGTTAGAGCTAAAAGCAATGGATTTCCGTCTTAATGCCAGGATTTGAAGTGATAATTATACCTTGATAATTATTTTGATAATAAGAAATACCATAAAACAATAATTTATAAACTTTACGTGTATCCGAAAGCAATTTGCCGCTTCTGCGCGTAATTACTAAAAGATAATTTCTTTACTAAAATATTATGTAAATAAAAAATAAGAGATCAAGTTATGAATCAGTTGACAATTATTCGGTAACCACTTGTCTAAAGCTGGGAATCGAACTGGCACTAATGCAAAAGAACATCCTGTATCTTATGGCATCATTCGAAAGGAACATGACACCACACGTACACACCAATAATATCAAAAATTGCTGCTAAAAAGCTAAAAATTCTTTAAATTTTACTTTTGTTATGATTTTAATCAAATATTTTGCAGAACAATTAATATTTAAATCGACTTTTGTTGTTGACCGTACCTACACTAACAACGAATAAAGCAGGAAATAAAAGAGAAAAAGGAAGAAATAAGATAAAATAAAAGATTGGTTGATTAATTGTTCGGCACAACAAGATCAGTTTAAACAAGTTAAAACAATAAATTATTATATAATTCAAATTAACATACCTCTGTCACGTTCGGTTTCAGTTTCCTATAACTCCCGGCAGGAGGCCGATTACTGAAAAACACAAATGTATAATGTTAGAATTTATTACACAAACTTCTACGCTCTATCATACCAGTAACAAACGTAAAAGAAACAAACAAGAATAACTAAAAAAAAATGCAAAAAAAAAAGCGAAATAACAAAATTAAAATAAAGCAATAATCTCCAGTGCATACACTAAATTTATTAACATACCTATGTTGGTAGTACATGGGCATGTTGTAAGAAACGATTGATCAAAAAAGTTGACAAAATAGTCAAATTAAGCAGTAGGCCAACAAAAAAAAGACAAGTAAATATAGGAAAAAAAAAAAACACAGAAACAACGAAGGTATTTAATATAAAGGTACTATATTTTATATGGAGCAAGTTTGGGTATCTTGAATTCGCCTTGCGTTTCACTCATTTTGAATCGTGAACAGAGTCACATTTAAACTTTTGGAGGAAAAAATATTTTAAAGTAGCGCGCCGCGCGATAGCTCGTGGCCGGCCTAGTGCAGCGGTGCAGTTGGCGCACAGCCACCCTAGCCGGAGTCCCCTGCGTCACTGGAGCCTGCCTCGCTCCTCGCTCGCTACCCACCAACTACGTACAACCAAGCATACCTGTATAAGTATGCTTGGTTATACGTAGTGCACCTTGCGTGGGACAACTTTTTAATAAGGCTTTCCGATTGGCGGTGCTTTGATTGCTAGAATTCAGATTAATAAAGCTTTGATCCGGAAATTGATAGGAATTTTTCTGTGTTCTTGTGAGTAAGAATTACTGAAGTGTGGGTGGGTAGTTACATTATTTTATCCGTTTTGTGGGCATCAGTAGTACACATTTATTTTAATTACCGCGTATAAATTTAGCTTAGGGCTTTGCCCTGGGTCCAAAATAAGTCGAAAATACAAAAGTCTGCTACTAGCTCATGTTTACAGCTGGGCAAAAGCCTCCCATTTCTCTTTCCTTACCTCTCTAACCTGTGCGATATCTGGTCATATTAGCCCCGCATACATGATCAGATCGTCACGCTACCTTTGCCGCGGTGGACCTCGACTCAATAAATAATTAGCATCGAGAAATAAATAACACCTAATCAACTCTTAATCGATAGCTATAATAGCTTGAATCTTTGCCCATCCTACAAATCTTCAGAAAATAAAATTATGTGATCGCTTTGCATAATAATTCGCCAATATTTGTTACGCTAGCACGCTTATTGTAGGTGCCCCGTTGTTGGTCTCATGGTCACAAGTGCGACTGCTCAGCGTAGGGTCGTGGGTTCCATTCCCAGGTTTTTCCATTACTTTCTCAGTAATAGCCCGGAATTTGTAAGTTACTCCTGTGCCTCGGAAATCACGTTAAGTTGTTGGTCTTGCGCCTGATCTCTCTCCGGTCGTGTCGGATAGCTGTCCCATCGGACTATGAGAGTAAATGAACAGAGAGTTCATCTGCGGATGGCTGATCTCCGGATGTATGGAAATAAATTGTTAGGTGCAGACAAATCTGTCTACCCTCATTCAATCTATTTAAAAAAAATACAATTAACTTCTCTTTCAATTTATTTTCCATTCACCCATATTCTCCAGTCATCATGACGACAACGGTGAAATATCGGGGGCACAAAATAATTAATTTGTTAAAACGCACTCGAATTCAAACTGGGTTTCAATTCATTCCAAACTGGGTTTTTAGTTTTAAACTCACTCACTCAGGGCCGGGCATATTAATTAAATAGCAACAAACATAACTACGAGTAAAAACAAATGTACAGAAACTATTTGTTGATTTAAACACAATGCTTGTGACAGTTTCTTTTTAAATTGACATCTAACGTGTTTGGATACGTAAAGCGACAGATAAAGTTGGCGATTGTTTTATTTAATAATGTTTTATGATTTGTGTTATTATCAAGATAATTATCATGGTGTTCATTATTAATTACTTCCAACCCTATTTTTTTATGTTAGGCTGTTTTGTGCCTTCATTCCTTTGCTTCTCCTTCAATCTGCGAAGGCAAACCGCAGGAAATTGAACCAATTTCACAGAAATAAAGACAAAAATACTTTTTGTTCCACTGTAAAAACATCGTTTGATACACGTATGCATTTGTCACTTGCAGTTCTCGGCTCTTTATCATTTCCATTTCATAGTTAATTCCCGCCTCAGCTGTAATGAAAAGGTTTTGCCCCTTGTTTCAAAATCTACTCTAAATGTGTCTAAATGGATGCAAAACCATGATCACGAAGTGGCTCTTGACATTGAGATACAAAAAAACTGAAGATTTACTACAGATATCGATCGCTTATCCTAATGTAGTTAATAAAATAATATGTTTATAATTATATGTATACACTTATAAACACAAGTATTCACCATTTTTATCTCTGCCTCTCACACATAATATACACACCCATACACAGGTACATAAATAGGCTACATCTTAGTGGCATCAGCTAGTAAATATAATGTAATTTAATGATGATTTACTGTGCTCCTCTTACAACTAGTGCTATATGTTCAAACCATAGGCGAGGACGCTGGCACCCTAAACACAAGTTAAATCTTACATTGGGTGCTAGAGCTCAACACTCTTCTCCGTAGTTGTAACGCTGCATAGTGCTTAAGATAAGTGTTTCTTGTACACACGGCTACACATCAAGCTATACATTCCATTATAAGCTGACCTCGCATTGTACAGAAATCCTATACAATGCGAGATCAGCATAAAGTGGAAATGTATAGCTTGATGTGTGGCCGTGTGTACAATTATTGAAGGTAATATTTTTTACTATATCATTTATTCAATAAATAAACAATTTTACATTGTGTCTGAATGTGTTACATAACAAAAAAAATAAATCCAAAATAAAAACCATTAATAAAACATGTCATATAAAATAATAAATAACCAACAATGTTCAATAATTATTCATTAAAAAAGAAAATCATAACTACAATTTAAATTCAATTTCATTGTAGTTCCTACCGATTTTATGTAGCATATTGCGCACATTTTAAGTTTCATAAAATCCAATCTCAAGTCAACGCTAATTATAATGATAATTCTCAAAGTATCGATTCTAATAATTATAATATACAGGATGGAAACTTGTTTAAATTTGAAAATGGTTTAAGAGATTGTCTATAATTTTTTCGTAAAATTTTGATCCCCATTCATAGATTTTCAAATATAAAGTTAGACTAACTTTAGGACCTGTTGGTCCTTAATTTATTGATCTGAATTTAAAACATTATCATAAAATGTCATATCTCTCAGAATATACATCCAAAATGAAAAAATATTGACGACTACTAAAATCGTAAAAAGGTACCTATTTCAATACTAAACATTAAAAAAAACAACAGTGTTAAAAAGAACCCGCAAATAAAAGCACATGACACAAGTAGCGACAGGCCGCTCCTTGGCCCCTAATAATGGCATCGCTTCAGTCATTGACCTGCAACATGATAGAACTTTCATTGTTTCACTTTAACATTTATTGATTGTTAATCTGCTAAATTACATGCACTGTCCTTTGCATGACAAATAACAAAGTTGTTACGGGTACAATGGTTGTTTAAGAACCATTTATCTATTAATAAAACCATTTTTCAATTATGTACTGTCTTTATACTATGATTTGATTTACAAACATGTAAAAAAATGTATTTTCGAAAAGAAAAACACTTCAATTAGTTCAGTTCTGAATTATCTTCAAACAATTATAGTGTGATTTCTTATTTTGTACTCTTTCTTTTCTTAGTATTTTGATATCATCTTAACTTGCACTGAACTGTACTATTATGAAGTATTATGTATTCTGTGACTGAACTAAAGTTGATATTCGTTTATATGGAAACAAATGGCAATTGGAAAGAAAGTATTTAATAGACTTCAGATATATAAAGCTCTGGAAACATTCATTGGTAACAAAATAAAAGTTATGACTCCATATTCATATGTACTTAATATAACCTTGTAAAGACTTCACTACTCAGTACACTTGTTATGTTAGTCAGGCTTCACAGGTTTGTACATTGAAAAAACAAAAATATTTTCAATTCCATTTAAAGATCACTCAATGCAGTCTATCGCAGGCCACTGCTATACGTAGGCAACAGATTTTTTTTACAGATTTTGTGGGATGTTGTTATGATAGATACCAAAAGTTTAAGAACAAGTTTGGATCTACGAATGACATGTGAGATCTGCTTGCTGCCCCAAGAACCTCGACTATTTAAAATTGTTGGCTCTTTTAAAAGGTGCAGCCTATGAAAAAAGTCCATCTGTACACTTTTATGAGACACAATGTGTTACAATCAGGTTCAATTCAAAATGTGTTACAATAAAAAAATCAAGGTACAGCATTACACACATTAGCCATTTCAATTATTCTCTTAGCCATGGCTGAGTGGGAGGAGTTCAAGTCCATGCAAACGCAAACAATTACTGGCTATTTATTTTTGGGATTCATTTGCATATTTTAGCCAAAATCGGCTGATTGTGCATTATTTTGGTATGTTACCTACCTTTAATTTTCACTGTCATAAGTAGGTATAACCCAGTGAATGTCGATACTTTCCAAATTCTAAAATCAGCTTCATTATTTCAGCCGAAATACTTCCACTGCTGGAAATTTAATTAAAAGAAGGCAAAGCCCTGTGACTTTCAGTTCTTTTGACCCAGGGCTTGATTTTCAAAGTTTTCGAGCCAAATAGATATTATGTCATTGAAAATGCAGTAAATTGAAGGGAAACCATCTTCTTTCCTCACAATGTTTTCCTTCGCTGAAGCTAATGATAATATTATACAATACGCACATGAATCCTAATATTTTATAATTTTAAATTGGGTTCGAACTCGAGACGAGGACGAGACGACTTGGCAGTCCGATGGTCACACCTCTAGACTATCCACTGCTTAGGGTAACCATTATTTTGTAGTACTTATTTAAAAGGGCATTTTTCTATGAATCTGGGAGTAAAGTGGGAGGCCACTACACTTTTTAAAAGTGACTGTTAGGGTTGCAATGACGGCGCGCCAAGAATTTCTCAGAAAGGATCATGGGCATTTTTCTATGAATGGTGAGCGTAAAACGAACAGAATTGAAATATATCTCAAATAATAGCTTACAATTAGGACTTCACTTCATTCCAAAACTAGTACCTAAATAAAGCCACTTGAAATATCATAGCTATCGTAGCTTTCTGTATTTTTCAAATATTTGACTTATTCATACTAATAATAACCTAGTTTAACAACGGTGTTCTGTAACACAGCCTCTACATTCCTCAGTCGATTCTGGGACGTGTCGATCCTAGCTTGGAGTAATTAGAGTAGCAGCTTTAGTGCACACTTACTTTAAAAACAAACAGCTGTATTATTCATATCTTCGATGTAACTGAACATTTTCATTTGGCAACTGGTGTGGCACCTTGGTTCCTACTTGTCACAATAGTATGAATTGGAGAACTTATTGTCCGCTATGATTTGAGATATATTTAAATTCTGTTGGCCTACACCCATTTTACCCTTTCCAGTTGCATATTATTACAGAATTTTGTATATTTTTACTTATATGATACATAGTTCAACCATTTCAAGTTTCATTAATTCTCTCTTTAAGTATATTACATTTACTAAGTTTTCTAAAACATTAGAATCTGATTTTTTTATTCTTTTAAAATAACTTGGATAAAAAAGGTTGGTCAATGGTTAAACTTTATTTTGGTTATCTGGGTACTTCACTTACTCTCTTAGAAAGTTTTAATTACACTCAGTAACAAAGCTCAACTTTTGAGTTGATCTTTGTTTTGGTGTAATAATCATGAAATTCCTTGGTCCAACACTTGTGACTAATTAAATGATGCTTGCCTGGTTGATACAACAAGAGCTTTTCTTCCAAAAAAATCTGAGTTTAATTAACTTAGAACAGTATTTTTTCCATCAAGATGACACTACAATTTGTGAACATTACCAAGACAGATAAATCCTACTAAACTAGCAGTCTCCTGCTTGATACTCATTCACTTGGTATTTTATCTTTCAATTAATTAAGTCCCAAATACCTGTCCTATTGTGAGAAAAATAAGAAATATAACAACATGCCTGTAGTCCCTGAAGGGTTGAGAGAGGTGGTCTGTGTGAAATGTGGGTGTACACACGACTACACATCAAGCTATACATTTCCAGTATAAGCTGACCTCGCATTGTACGGAAATCCTATACAACACAAGATCAGTATAAAATGGAAATGTATAGCTTGATGTGTAGCCGTGTGTACCTAATAGTACACCCACATTTCCTGTTCTCTCTCTTCCACGTTTCTGTTTGAAGTTTATGTAATAGGAAGCAGCATATGCTTGCCGTCTGTTAGGACGGATTTCTATATTGTACTGATCATAGAATGAACAAATCTCAATAGCACCTTTTCGCAAAATTACAGATTACCTAAATGTCTTTTTTTTTTATGTCTGAAATAAAACTGTCATATTGGTGTACAGTCAGTAACAATTTAGCTTGTTGCCTTAAACCGGATATAAATCTAGATTTAATGGCTGCTTTTGAGGTATTCCTGATGTAAAAACCCAAAAACACTTTGCCTGACCTGGGAATCAAACCCAGGAGCTCATGCTCAGCAGTCAGTCACTTAGTAGACCAACGAGGAAATCACATAGATAATAACCACAAAATTAAACATGAGATAATATTAAAAGATTTAAATGTGTTGTCGGTATAATATTTGGGAAATGACTAATATGCTGCAGACTGTGTTACCATTGTAACAGTCTGTGGGCAAAGACAAGTGGCAATTGTTTACAAAGCTTTTGTTATTTCTACAATAACTTTCAACAGAATTGATGGTTGCAGCTTTTATGTAGCTTAAGTCAGTTCAGTACTTTTTACATTTCTATAAACATTATTTCTAATAGAATATCAGTTTGTCTAGACCCGCAGGTCAGCTGCACGATCCACACACATGTAGGTATATCAGTTTAAACATACTATTACATCTCACTCACTCATCATCTGATCACACAGTATCTACCATGTTTATGTATACCCGACAAATTGAATAATTATGTATATAGTTCAAAGTAACTGATCAACGCTGGCATTTGTGATACAGTTTACACTAGTATGGTTTTTACCATTTATGTTATTGTCTGCCATATCATCATGTGTAAATGATTGTTAGACTATACGCTATATGTTACTTTTCTTTTGGCCAAACAATCCTATTACTATTACATCTTATTATTTCTGATTGACATCATGCAGCATTCATATTGTACATAATTTAATAATTATATTGAAAAGCTTTACTTTTTAGTTTTCAAAATCAAATTAAGATGTGCATCTGTTTCATATAAAAGCGATTTGATTTTGTTTTGATTAAAATCGAATTTCAGTTTCTTTTTGGTCAAGTCAATGTTGATTCACTGACAGCTATTTGAACAATGAAATAAGCGCACTTGTTTTCCTTTCAGTTTATGCTGAGCGGGTTAGTGAGGCTACAAGGGAGTCGGTAACTATTATTTCATGGTCCATAGCCCTAAAAAATGCAATTCGAAATACATTGCTTCCATACAATAACAATCACTATAGAAACTACGCTAAACGTCAATTAGGATATTCTAAACGTTAAACTTTTGATAGTTATCGTATTTACTAACCATCGCTTCGCTTGTAAGCACTTTATTTCTCACTCTTTGGTCCAAACACGTTTGCGCCCGCACAAATAGTCAAAGGCGTAAAAAATCAAGCTTCGCACCGACAGACCACCCCGAAGATGACATCAATCAATAACAAAAGAAATATCGCTAGCTGAAATTTAACATTAACAAATTGTCAACTTACCCATAATGTGGTTTATATGTTTGTTGGGTCAATAATAGTGCACTTTTTGATATAATTCCGTGTAAATAATTAAAACAATCTACCCACGCTAACAAATATTCATCCAAACCCACGCCGATCTGAGTTGCCTGTGTGAAAAAAGCAACGAGATTTTTTATACTTTTGAGCATGAACTATTCTACGAATGGATCGCTTTCGAGTTTCTAGTGACTTTAGTTTTTTTTTTAATGATGGGACATCATATTGTATGTTTTTATTATTTTGTGGCGTTTTAGATTGTAATTACCTACTATTACTGCTGTTTTCAATCCTGTATTTAATTTAGACCATGTTGAATTAAACAAGAGGAACCAATAGCCATTTAGATGGGTTTTTCCACGAATATTTACTGACAGCGAATTCAATGAGTCTACATTAAAATTTATCGAAACTCATATGTCTCATGAGAACCTTTTAATAGTACCTCTGCCAGGTGTTGCAAACGTTAAATTATTTTAAAACGCTTCAAGTTACGCAATATCACATTCTTAAATTTCACATTGATATCACGCAAAGTAATCACAACAAAGCATTGGCACGAGTGAGGTTCAAGATCGCAATTTTGTTAAGAAACGGAACGTAATATAAAAACGTCAGTGACGTCATTCCTCTGTCTTTTTGTCCTTGTAAATAAAAACGTGAATTTTAAAATCTAAGCACAGAAAGCGACCGCTGAAACATTATAAAGTGTTCATTGATCTACAAAACAGGTAAGCATTGTGCTATCATGAATTTTAATGCTTAGTTTCATTGTTATTAGATGAGTCTAAGATTTGACGTAAATTATATTAAAACGCCTTATTTATGTAATTGCTCGCGCGGATTCGCAGCGATGCTCTAAAAACATGTCTGCAATGTATTTTTAGTGTGTTAGCTTGTCCTCATTGGGATTTTTATTTTTTCTTTGTGACCTTCAGTCTAAGGGAAGGTCATAGTGATGTTTATATAATTTCGCGATGTTTAGTGCGGTCACTTGGCTGCGGGGTGATCGCGTTCATTGTCCTGCCCTTGTTTACTATTATATTCAAAACACCCGGTTGTCGTTATCAGGCCCCCCTCTCGCTCTCTCACTATTTTTAGAGCCATAGAATTTCGAAGTGGACTTTAGTATTGATGTGGGCGCTTGTTGCTTTACTAATGTAATATTTAAAACAGCACATCGAGTGCGAAATATCACATGAATAAACAGTTAAATAGGCTAAGCTTTGTGTCTTGTGTGTTAGTAAAGGTGAGTCCTACTCTTTGCTTTGTTGCTATGTCTTGACAATCACCTACAGGAAAAACGCATAATTTTCTTTTGTTGAGGAAACAAAGGAATCTGATTCTTCAAAACAAACAAAAGACCTTCAAGTCGAATATTTTTGTCGCGCGTATTTTTTGCCACTATTTGTTACACTAATGCACTTAGCTTATTGATAAATTCATTAAATTAAAAAATGTTTTCAAAACATATAAATAAAATTACAACAAAATACCTATTTAGAAACTTAGCTAACCTTCCCCTACAAAATACTCATCAATCAATCATCAGCTTCCAAGAAAAAAAATGTAAAATACTTGCCTGCCTATTTTGGCGGGCTTACCTATATCATAACCCCCCCCCCCCCGACACCTCCCTTCGTGGGATGATTGTACTCGCTATGAAGATCGGGTACTGCTGTAGGTATTAATTACCTATTTGTTTAATCGTAACTTGCTATCACTGGATAGGTGAACTACAAAATCATTGACTGGTCAGAGGTTTTGGCTCAGATACTGCAAGCTGCAGTGAGAAGTAGTAGGCTACACAAGTAGGATACCTACCAATTCTTCTGCCTCTCCAATCACTGAAGGTTGGCCATCAACTCCGAATATTTCTCTTTGTCTTTTGCGGGGTCGAACAGCTCAGCAGCACTTGTGAAGTCGTGATCCATTCGCAAATGTTTCTCAACCAAATTTTTTTCTACGGCAAACGCCTCGAAATAGGTACCTACCGAACTACCTATAACCCGCTGTCGCACACACCACCCCGTACCTACTGGAAACGTTTGCGATCAAAAAGTTAACGAATATACTTTCGTCCATTCAAAGGCGACGACGGACAAAATAAACATTTAAGAGTAGCGACCCCACAACCTACAGCCAGGCTACAGAGCGCACACGAAACTATTCGAAATTTCGAATATTTCAAATGGGTGCCGTACGGGCGTACGCAAAACGACTTGAATAGATGGCGCCATTACCACAAGTTTAAGTAGAACACCGGAAATAAATGAAAAAACAAAAATCATTTTGAAAATGTTTACTATTTTGAATCTCGAGGAAATAATGCAACTCTGCCATTTACATTAATGTTTACTATTTTGAATCTCGAGGAAATAATGCAACTCTGCCATTTACATTGCATTTTACTCAAATCACAGACAAGTTGACATGTCATGAGAAAACCATTTTTATCTTAGTGCTACTAGCGCCAGTACTAAAATTTGACAGCTTTTCTCCTCAAAACTTTCTCTCTCTTTCCCAATTTTTCGTGAAATTCTAATTTCCTTACGTTTTTTGCAATTTGTCAGTATAAGGTTGTTGTACGGGGGTTACCATGAAAAAAGCAAGCAGGTGTTGGGGGGTTAACCAATGCGTATTTTAACACTAATAAAAAAAATAAAGGGAATTAAGATTTATTTAAAGGAAACTGTCTTTCTACCATTTATTTATGCAAGGACTGACTTTGACGTCATAAAATACAGAAAAGCTTTAGGATTGAAGAGCGAGCGTAACGAGTTCGAAAATCTTAGCTTTCTCCTCGAATTTGATGAGTTTTCTTTTCTTAATTCTGCTAATTTATATAATAAATCTCGTGAATGCAAAGAAATTACGAACATTTTTTGCACTTCACCTGGGTTAGGTTATACTTTCATCCGATCATTCATACTGAAATAGGAGTTATGCAGATACTTGTCGACAAAGGCAGAGAAGTCTCCAGTAACAAGAGAATGCAAGAGCGAGCGAAGCGAGCTCATAAATTTTGAGACTTCACGAGTAAATTAAGTTATTTTTGCATCATTTATTCAGAAATGAGTATTGGAGCAAATCTGTTACCTTATATTGAATTGAGTACCAAAGTATTGGAAAATTGCAGTATTTCGCTTGGGATTGGTTTCTCTATATTTAGTCCGAAATTTCGGGGGTCACATTTTTGTGACATCAAGTTAATTTAATATACCACGTCAGCAGTTTCACTCAAAAAATTACGCTCAGGCGCTGGTTTTGGATTCGCGGGGCCCGTAGCAATTGCTACTCTTGCTACTGGGCTGAATCGAAACCGATCCTCGACACGTGTTTCGCACTTTCGCCCCTCCACGGGTCATAATCAGACGTGGACTAAAAAAAAAAATTTTAAATGAGCTTAGAGGGTTGTATTGATGATTTTAATTATTGTAATTCTGTAACTATAAACTTGCGTGTTACGGACGCGAATCATATTTTCATCAATATACAACCTGACACTGACCTGCAAATTGCAAAAATCGTAAGAAAATTTGAATTTAGTATGTTTTATGGCGCCGTAACGACGATAATGACCTCTCAGCACATGCTTTTGTCACTGGAAGTGGAATCCTTGCAAGATTAGCAGAAAATCATGTATGATAGGAATTGTATTCTTACGTAGCCAATATACCCAGAGCAGTCGTGGGAAGTTCCTATTGCAGTTTTTTTTTCTTGAATCCATTTCTCTCGCCACAGCAACAATTTGTCTTTTAGCAGCAGAGATGTAGCTGGCACAGATTAAATGCATACATTCGTTTTTTGGCGCAGCCTGGAGCTCAATTTTTAAATCGTCGCGATGTCTGTTTTATCAGTACAAGTAGTAATAAGTTAATAACGATTTTTGTAAACAAGTCATTAAGAGGATTTAAATTTTTGATGATGGTCATAATGACAATATTTGGTCGGTATCAGGGGGGGGGGGGGGCAATTGCTCGTAATAACAAGTAGATGAGAGACTAAATGTGTTATGTATTAGTAACAACTAATTATCAATATTTGAGTGTCAGGATCGTTACTTGTTACTTACTGTGTAAAGTATGTACCTCTAAATAAACAGGTGTGTAGGGAAAAGGGTTCTCGTGAAGAAAAGCACAGAAAGACAAGACTATTCATTTATTTCAATAAGGCTTGTCAATTATTATTAGGACACGTTAATTATCTATCAAGCTACGTCCATTCGCAAACCTAGGTCTTCGTGGAGAAGCATGGACAAGAAACTCCACGGTAACATCTTTTTAAAGTATTAAGCCAGGACAATCTGTTGTCCTGGACTATTCTCAACTAATAGCATTTTATCAGTGTAGATAAACACTAAGCATTATAAAACTTATTAAAACACACATTTCTAGCATATAGTTATCAGTAATAATTCACAGTATAATATCAATTTGAATTTGTACTGAATATTACCAACTATTTACGTAAATAATGGTCCATGATCATTATTATATCCAACACAATAGCAATCCAACATATTAACAATAGTAAAGCAACAAACATTTTAAAATAGTATCATATAATTATCATAACACAATAATAACAGCAATAGGATAACTTAACTTTTACCTGTAGGCCAGAGCTCCGTTCTAGTAGATGTCTCCAACAAGAATAGCCTCTGCAATTTTTTTTTTCATGTTGGCATCTCGCAGTTCAGCCTATGAGGCTGGCTACTGCTTAACCGGTCTAATCCTGTGGATGCCTTGAATTTAAGGCCTCCAGCCAGGGGCAAAATGAGCTTACAAACTAAGCGACCACTCGCTCCCTGCGGGGTACGAGCCTCGGCTTAGGGCGTCGCTGGGGAGGGCAGCAAGGGGACAGGCTGGATCTGGTTTTGGGGCTGGTTTAATGCTATTGGCTCAAGCATCGCGGGCTGGCTCTTGTAACGGTCGGGGGGGGGGGGGTTGAAGGGACGTCGCGACGCGTCGGACCACGGCGGCAAGGTTGGAATGACGGCGGTCTGTTTTTGATAGCCTCTGCTATTCGGAGCTCCCGCTTTTATGGTCGTGAACAAACAACTTTGACGTTTCTATCTACCGCCATCCAAAATATCAACGACATACAAGGTGGATAAATCCGTCTATGTTTTGCTACATTATTCCTTAATATTTTAACTAGTCTATTTTTACAGACATACTGAAAGAATAGAGATATAAGAATAGAAATAATGAAAGAATTATTGAATAATGTAAATTAGGTATTACATAGTTTTTATAAGTTTTTGGTTATGCAAAACTTTACTATTTTATCAGCTTTTGAAAGTTAAAGGAATACTTATGATAACCATAACAATACCTATCATTAGGATAATCTATTACACGCATTATCCCCCTCTGTACCCGCCCCTGACCACACGGCATATTGACGAACTCTAAAGTTAACTACTAATGTGTAAGTACCTATGTGTGGATGGGGTATAAACCGGAAGATGGGCTAGATTCAAGCTCACTCCTCTCTTTGGCTTTGCCTTAGGCGCAGTAGGATTGTCAACCACATTACCACACCACCGACGATGACACGATGACGATTGTTCTCCGTTATAATAAAGGGTGTAACAAGACCCTTACGGCCCTTACCGAAGCCAAAAGGTACTTCTTCTCCCCGTCATTGCGATATTCTTTTTGTTCTAGACTACTCGTATGCCTTGGAACCTTCTAGTTGAACCTAACGCTTTAGCGATAAAGTTGAAAATCTTTTAAAGAAAGTTGACAGATTGTAGTTGCTTGATGTGCTGGCGTCTGTACCTTACCTACTGCGCACGTTATAATAGGGACATCATTTCCATGTCCTTATCCCAATATAATTTGGGGTCGGCGCAGCATGTCTCCATCTTCCGTACCTACTTCTCTTTTACTCATCATCTCAGCAGTCACCTCCTTCCTCTCTAGCAATTTATCATCCTTCACACAGTCGATCTATGGTTTTTTACTCTTCCCCTTCTCTTTTATCCATCCATTCGTACTCGAACCTTACGGAATGCCTCGCTGAGTTTTAGAAAAACCCGGTTGTTATAGCAGATACGTAGGTATACAGGGTGTCGCTTTGCATCCTGGTCAAATCGGTTGGGAAATCGGTAAGTGTAAACCACCCGTTTTAAGGTGGATGCGCAAGGGTAGCCCGCGAAATTTAAATTTTCTTACGTTTATTGCAATTTGCAGGTCAGTGTCAGGTTGTATGTTGATGAAAATATGAATCGCGCCAGTAACACGTATGGAGTTACAGAATTATAATCATTCAAATCATCAATACAGATCTCCAAGTTCATATAATCACATTCAATAGCTATTTCATGAAAAAGTCACTCTTTGAGATTATATGAACTTGGAGGGTTGTATTGATGATTTTAATGATTATAATTCTGTAACTCCATACGTGTTACTGGCGCGATTCATATTTTCATCAACATACAACCTGACACTGACCTGCAAATTGCAATAAACGTAAGAAAATTTAAATTTCGCGGGCTACCCTTGCGCATCCACCTTAAAACGCAGACCGTCTGTTCTTAGCCCTATAAACGCGCCGTCACACACACAAACTCAAACGTTTATTGCACAGTATAATTATGGACAGTATGGAAACTAGGGGGTGGTTTACGCTTTCCGATTTCCGTAAAAAAAAATAAAAAAAACCTACCATTTTAATATCGATTCTGGTCGAAAATCATTAGTATAGATACCTACCTTCTTGAATTTGACCAGGGTGCAAAGCGACTGCCTGTATAATATACTTTTATACTTCTAAGATGGCGCCCGTATAGGGCCTGCGCAGACGAGGGATTTTTGTCTGCCGGATAGAAATGACCGTTCCTCATCATTGGTTGTTGTGTTGTTTTTCTTCTATTGGTTGTGCGTACTTAGTCCCAACGCTTATTTTATATGACATTTTGGCATAACGCGAAATTGGCAGCCTGCGTTTTCGATACTCAGCGACTAATCCAATGTCCCTCGTTTGTGTAGGCCTCTTTATGGTTATGATTGCGGAATTTGAAAAGTCCTGACAAAAAGCCGGAGCAAATATTCAGGACATTTTACTTTATACTTAATCATTATTTTTCAGTAAGTAGTCATTTACCTGGTTCCACTTTCTAAAAATCGTCTTTAGTCGAAAAGTCCTGAGGGCCAAAACGCCGGACGTTTCTATTTCCGTAGGCCGTAGGAACTAAGATGCATCTCACACTCGTTTGCGTGTTTTGTTATTTGGTGATGCTACGAGTACCAGCCTTTTTTCATTTATTTTGTCCTGATTACAGTATTTTTGTTCACAAAAGTTTGTTATTATTTCCGAACAGGTACAGTCGCCAAGAGATATATCGTAGCTGGCTGGTACTCAAATATTTCGGAGCAGCATTACTTTTCAATAACGAATTTATTAATTATTTCTTAATACACTAGATGTGGTCAACATCAGCTTTTTGATATTTTTACCTCGTTAAGAGTTCCGAATGTATTAAAAATTAGTGCTGCTCCGATATATTTATGCCGCTACGATATATCTGATGGCGACTGTACTTAAGCATATTTTGATACTGTAACTTAACAAATAACGTCTTACTAAGTAAACTGCGAAAAATGTAGCTAGGTAGGTAACCTACCTACATTTTTCGCAGTTTACTAATTATACATTATGTAAAGATATTAGTTATGTAAGCGCTACTAGCAGCTAGTTTTTGTTAAATATTGATTCTTTGACAAAATACGTAGGTACTGAGCCGATTTTCTAGAAATCATCATTTTAACAAAATTCAAAGAAAAATCAAAAAAAGAACTGGCAGAGTGGCAGCTGTCTGGTTCTTTTCCTCTTACCTAATTTTTACTGCTTTGAAACAGGTGCAGTTTCAACAGGGCAACTGTACAAATTACTGATCGATGTTATGTAATAGCTCAACTTATTCCTACAACCCGCAAAGTCGACGATTGATATGATTTGTTTACGTAATTTCTGTGTAAAAGACTTAGTGATAATACCAACCTATTACTGTCCCACTGCAGTCTCTTCTCGTCTCGTAGCGACAGACAATGCACGAACATTGATCACCTATCAGTCCAATCACCATGCTTACTCAATGCCAGTTGACGATTTACCTGTATTAATTATAAGCCCAGCTTTCCTCACGATGTTTTCCTTCTTCTATGTCAGTAGTCTAAGTCAAACAAAAGTACAATAACAATTGAATAAGTCGCATTTCTACTTGCCTGGATTTAAACCCACAGACAGCCTCGTATTATACTGGGCCATCACCGACAAAACCTATACAACCTACAGACATAATCATAATCCACCGTGTAATCCACGGAAGAAGATACTTACATACTTTAATTTATACTATACCTATATACCTACCTACCTACATAAAACGAAACTACACAATTTGATTGTAAAAAATAATTATGAAACAATTTTGTTCTTGATAGCCTTAGAACTACATTAATTGTATGAAGCCTCTCAATCTATTCCCGTCTTCATCTTAACTATTCATTAATTGATGTAAATGTTTCATTAGAACCTGTACACAACGTAAATTGACTGTATACATAACATATACCAGCCCACCCATCAACTGCGTGATTTAGTCATAATATACATTAGAACAGCAACAGAGTATTGTTAGAAAACAAGCTTGTTATTTATTTAATGTTTTCTTACTTTCAAGGGAGAAGAGAAGGGGGGATTGTTTGTATTTTCATTACACAGGTCAATCTTTTAATGAAGCTATCGATCGACTCTTCACAAGCCGACTGCATTAGATATCAGACCGACAAAAATCTATGACCGCTTAAAGCTTAATTGTAACAAAGTTTCGTAAAAAATCGTAAGAAATGATCATCATCATCACTTCATCATCATCATCATTTCATCATCACCATCATCTCCCTGCCCTTGCCCCACCTATGTTACTTGGGGTCGTCAGAAGAACACGTGTTTCCCTTTTTTCTCCCCCGGCCACCGTCACGCAATCATTTACCCCTTTTTCCTTTATCATTCCTCACACAATCCATATATCGTTTCCTCGCACAATCGTCAAATATACGAGTACATAAATAATACCTACCCTAAGTATTTGTTATCTAGTGACAAATTGCACAAATTACTTAAATGTCTTTAAGACATGTAAGTAATTTGTGCAATTTATATCAATACGTACAGTACACCGTCTCTTACGGCCATTTTCAATAACTTACTAACAGTTAAGGTGGATGCGCAAGGGTAGCCCGCGAAATTTAAATTTTCTTACGTTTATTGCAATTTGCAGGTCAGTGTCAGGTTGTATGTTGATGAAAATATGAATCGCGCCAGTAACACGTATGGAGTTACAGAATTATAATCATTCAAATCATCAATACAGCTCTCCAAGTTCATATAATCACATTCAATAGCTATTTCATGAAAATGTCACTTTTTGAGACTATATGAACTTGGAGGGTTATATTGATGATTTAAATGATTATAATTCTGTAACTCCATACGTGTTACTGGCGCGATTCATATTTTCATCAACATACAACTTGACACTGACCTGCAAATTGCAATAATCTTGAGAAAATTTAAAGTTCGCGGGCTACCCTTGCGCTTCCACCTTAACGGAACGTTGCTATCTCAGATTTACAGATACATAGAGAAACATCAACTGTCAACCCCCCGAGAGACAGATAAGTGACGTAGATACGATATTCCTGTAAATTCATTGCTAACTTTGTTTATAGAAACACCGATAGCTACTAGAGTAAGAAATATTAACTAACCGATAAACGTAAGTAAGTTATAGAAAACGGCCGTTAGTGTGTGCTGAAGACGCAGAGGTCACAAGAAAGATACTGCAAACATATACCTACCGACCTAGGTATGTAAAAATTACAGCAATTTTCGTAACAATTCGCGCCTTGTATTCGAAACGGAAGGTGGCTATTGACGTCAATTGTAGCATGCAATTTATCCCTATTGCATATTAAGGCTGTCTATCACAATAAATCGGTGCATCTCGTGGCAGATTAACGATGGAACATTCTCACACTTCGTTAAAAAAAATTGTCGGCCATCTTGATTATCCTTGTTTACGTTGCATACAGAAATTGTTTTTCAAAGTTATTTTAGATATTTGCCTGATTGTTGATCCAATTAATTAATACATTGTAGGTTTTGTATTTGGAAATGTTGGTAAAAGATTTATATTTCCAGTCACTGCCAAATCTGGTGCACTTAACGTCTGCTTTATCTCTTCTCCTTACCTTACTTAATAAAATTCAAAATTATCTTGTTGGTGTAAGTAAACTGTACCTGAAAGTCGCGAGACCAGAAAATGTTGCCTAAAATTTTCCACAATCTTTACCTAGTTATGTTACGAAGGTGAGAAGTTGAGCCTTACGGAAGAGTTTTAGAAAATTTACCTTTTCTTTCAACTACGTAGTAATGTTAACATATCGGTTTTGTAGTGATTAATGTTAACATTACTACGTAGTTGAAAGAAAAGGTAAATTTTCTACCTATGTCGACAACACATCACCCTAGAACCTATTGTTGGCAATGGCGGTCCTCTAAAAGCGGTTCAAGAATATATTTTTGGCCCTATACGATTTGGTAGATGTCACATATTTTGGAATTTTTTGGTCCCAAGACATGCAGCTTTTTCATCTTTTAGCCAGTGTTGATAAAATTTATTACATAAAGTAATACGCCAGTCGGAGTAAATGATTGCGTATCGTCTGACAGCACAAGTAGAATGGGACAAGGGCGGGAAGATGGTGATGAATGCGCCTGAGTGTCGAATCCAACCCACGACTACTCGTAAGTCGCGGCCGGTACCACTGGACCACCACTGCTCTACAAATTATTTATATACAAGGTTACAAGATAAAAGAACGCCTTCGGCTAACGAGTCGCTAAGAGTATTAAAGTTACCGAAATCTGCCCTAAAAACCTATCTAAACATACAGTCGGTAAACTTTTCACAACATAGCTTAGTTTCGCAGAACAAGTTAACGCCGACACTTCACCAAATGGATGTGATTGAGGAACATTCTTAATAGGCTGGGTTGATGTCCTGGCCGCGCTTTATGCAGCTAGGCACACGATTTAGGGCTGCGACATCTTTAATTGTTTTTTTGTTATTGGTCCCGTAAACCCAGGCAGGATACACATGTACCTGACTAGCACGAAAGATTTCTCGGTGAAATTCATCATGCCTTTCGTAGAAGTCCTGGCATTAATATTTGTCAACGCGACATTGAAATGTTCGCCAATAACTTGTAGTTTTGTAATGTAAGTAAATATAGGTGCTGCGTCACGTGCTATTTAATGATGTTCCTTTGTGACCGTGCAGATGGATTTGTTTGTGAGAAGTGCGTGGAGACAGAATGATCGCTTAGTCACTCATTAACTAATCACTTGTTAATGATGGAAATAAACATGTTATCGTTTTTGAGGCAAATGTGTGTAAATGCACGTATACACATTCAAGCGTTGGTTTGTAAGAATGTGAGGCTTTGAGCATCGATTTTATTTTCTAAAGGTGTATAGGTATCCAAATTTTTCTGTGTATGCGTCACAAAGCCAAATAATTGCATAACCAAACGTCTAGCGAGACATAACGAGACGACGATCGATGTACGTTAAAAAAATTACAAAATACATGAAAGATCCCCATGACCTGCAGTGAACTACTCGCGAGATCAGTGGCTGATCATCAGATAGGCAGAACGTGTACGCAGATAGCAATGCTCTAATATTTCTTCACGACACCAAACAACCTGGAAAACATTCCTACCAAAAAGTGCAATTTAAATCTTTTTTATACGACGAAAGCTGTAGTCGCTACTGTTGCATAGTCCACTATCTGTTCAATGATCCTTTTGTTAATGTTTTTGTTATCTTCTTTATCAATATGTGTACTAAAAGATAGTGAGTTTTCCTCACTTCATAATTGTGTGCGGTCTCGGGACGGACGGACGCTGCCTTTATGTAGTGGAAATAATTTACTGACATAGACATTGTTACGATCTATCATTATCATTCATTTGCAGTGAGAACTAAGGTAGGCACAGTGATTGAAGCTTGTAATCAGAGCGTTGAGAGAGAAGTCTCAACATTTGTGATTTATTAGTTGAAAGAATTTCTTTATAATTATCTTGTCTTATATATTTGTCATATGGCTTTAAAACTCGTCGACACAATATTTCCCTAACCAAAACTCAGCATGTTCAAAGAATTTTATACTTACATGTTTTTTTTTTGTCCACAGGTTTCAAAATGAGTAAGCTGTGCAGACAAGTTTCTATCGAGTCCCCCGGACCTACTATGAGGGAATGCGTGTTCAGTTTCGACGTACCCGTCCCTGATGTGCCCATGTACGGCGCCAGGATACGAGTAGTGTATGCTGGAGCTTGCTACAGAGCCAACAAGACTCGCTCAGCCTCCGTCTGCAGCACATCTTCCATATCCTCCATCGGCAGCCTCTCAGGAGAAATGGAGAACTTCGGCATCCACACCCACGCTACACCTTCGCACATAGGTATCAGAGACGGTGCCTTGTTCCCAGGCTATGAAGTTGCTGGCGTGGTAGAAGCCATCGGCAAAGCTGCGGAACGACTAGACGGAATCAAAGAAGGTTCCAGGATTGTTTTGTTCCCCTACGATGGTGTGCCCAATGGGTATGCGGAGTACATTGTCGTGCCAGATTTTAAGTGCTTGGTGCCTGTACCTGAGCAGCTGCCCCTGAGCGTGGCGGCGATGCTGCCAACTGGTGCTTTACTGGCTATGAATACGGTGGCCACGGCTGGAGAATGTCTGAAGAGGGTGTTGGAGGGGCCGTCGAAAAAGGACAACACGACGGTGCTGATCGTGGGCACCGGCGGGCTGGCGCTGTGGGCGCTGCGCATCGCCACTCACTACTTCAAGCACGCATCCTACAACAATCGCATCAGGATCTGTGTGGCGACCCTCAGGGACGAAGGATTCATTCTGGCGAAAGAATGTGAAGAGTAAGTTGTGCTTCTTGTTTATTCTTGTGTCATAAGGTTTTAACCTCAACTGGCGACCTCATGTCGTAACTTTTCTCCTTACATCTTTGATCTTACATTTTCTGTTTAGCTTATCAATTAATGCACTCTTATTTCTAACACATGTAGGTTTAATATCATCTGCACACAAATATTATCTGGATTTGCCCAAGGTTGTTGAGGTCAACCTATTGTTTGATTTAATTTGTTTGGATGTCACTGATAAATAGGCTAAGCGACTGAATTGCTAAATCTTTGAGCATTAACACTCCTGACGTCTCCGACTATCGCGAAAAATATTCGCACGGTGACAATAAGAACATAAATAACGTCTCGGAGATATTTGAATAGAATTGAAAGATGTCTCAATTGAAATTGCATTATCAGTGCACAATAGGCGGACCAGTTCAGTCAGATCAGTTAAATAGTAATTAGTTTCTGAGTCGACCGGGTCGTAGTTGCGGATTCTAACTTTGAACACAGTCAGTGACATTGTGTATCGAGTATACTCGAAACGATACACTATGTCACTGATTGTGTTCAAAGTTGTGTTCTGAAGTAACTGTCTAAAGAACTGACGTTCATGTTTGCACGACAGAGCACCTAGATCAAGTTTCTCAAGGTCTTGTGTTAGATGATTTACAAAATTGGAATAAGATCATACAGCACGAAGTCACACATGTTTTTTTTGCTGTTGTGTGGAATTATGGCTCAGCCGACAGCTACAATGAGGAGAATTGGGCAGCTAGCGATATTCATCATCACTCATATTTCGAGGTCGGTTTGATTCGGTAAAGGGTGGCAAAATCAAATTTACTTTGTGCTGTCCGGCTGGCTGAACTGCCGATTCACGCGGATAGAGACCAAGCTTACTTCATCTCAGTGAAATCTGAACCCTTTACAAGCCTAGTGCTAATTAAAAGTGGAAATTATGTTTTTCCTACTCCCCCGCTATTCTTTTCCGATTAATTTCGTTGCAGGATCCAAGACAGTTAGATTGTTTTTCAGGGACTTCGTTGCTCGTTCGCTTCGTTGTCTCGGCGCTTTTCTGGTCGCTACTGTTGATTCTGTCTTTCAGGAGTTACAGTGGTTTGGGAATAGTGTGGTAGGCTTGTCTCAGTTAAAGATAAGCCCAGTGCTACGCTTTTACGCTCTCTTAACTCTCGATACTTAAAATTATCCCAAGCTTTCGCTTTTGTTACCCCTTATTTGCAAAATGCGGTTCAGGAATTTACCCGAATGTACCCGATCATAACGTAAAAATCCGTAGCTTGTTCATCTAAATTTTTAAAACAGTTGTGACAAGTGCGTAAGCGTAAGCCTTAACAGTCGAAAATGGCATAATTGAGTTTATTTTTCTAGATCTTTACGATCTTCCCCCCGGAAACCCCTGCATTGGTCATCTTCACCCATTTACCAATGTATCCTATTGTAATTCTTTTAACCATCTACTTGTTATTCACTTCCTTCATCTACCCTTAATTGTGTTTCTTTAACTCCATCAATCTCGTCTTCGGTTGCTCACGGTTTAGGATATGCCTATAGACCACAGGGCACGGAGAGGACTTAGGCTGCAACTCTGTCAACATTTGTATACAAACCAAGCGTGTCACTGTTGAGTCGCACGAAAGATCTATAGAAACTGACGGCTCTGAAGGCGGTCCGTGACAGGACTTGTGCGCTGAACACACTTGATTACCTTTATGCCACGAATATTTTAGTATTGCAGCATCTACACCGTTTCCGAGATTCCGAGTTATGTGCTTTAGACTGACTGAACTGTCGATTGTCTTTTCTTTGAAACAGAGTGAACGTAGTCCAGTGGAACGAGGATCTCTATGAGAAGCAGCTCATCGAGAGGACGACAGACGCGTGTGGTGGCCCTGTTAATGTGGTCCTGAACTTTGGCACCACCTCCCGATCGCTGCATCGCTCTTTACAATGCCTTGCCCCTGTAAGTAGAAATATTTTTTACACCTTAATATTTTTTACGTTGTCTGAAATGCTATTGGTTCGGCAACCAGTTTTTTAAAGAAACTGTTGAAATTGTGAGTCTTTATCATGATCACTGTTCTTGTTGAACATTCTGGTGATGACAATATTGTTGTTAGCAAAATAATTTTTAGTAATGTTTCATTCATTGCTAAAAATTCTCTATGAAATTGACACTATAGATATGTAATGCATTGTAGCATCATAAAAAAATCAGCAGAAATACTGCTGGGAAAGGTATCCCACAAGCATTGCCAAAACTACCGGCCCTGTGTTTCCCAAATCTAGCGAAATCCCGTTACTTTCACCAAGGGACCCATTTAATAAAACCGACAAGCGACGTTTCGAGTATTTTCATAGTGAGTTGTAAAAATGAGATAATTTCATATTTTTTCGACAAATAAGTTTCGCAGGTCGTAGGTCCATCTTAAGCCCATCAGAGCATTTCTATCCGTCAAAATACTAAAGATCTGTTCTCTGTCAGGGTGGAGTGGTACTAGTTACCGAAGATGTCGGGGAGCACCTTCTGCCTAAATTCACCAAGAAAGCTGAGGGCATGAATGTTAATATGGAGATCGTTCCCAACGGTTCCATAGAGCAGCTCAAGGAACTGGTGGGACTGGTGGCTAGGGGTGAAGTAAGTACCTATAAGCATGATTAAAATTAAAAAAAATATATATATATACATTTATAAATTAAAATTAAAATAAATATTATATACATTTATAAATTAAAATTAAAATAAATATTATATACATTTATAAATTAAAATAACCTAAGTAAATAACTAACTTAACAACAAACTTAAAAAATGGCGTCAAAAAACTCCTCAATTCTGTCAACTGGTAATGTACCCAAGAGACTAGCGGCGTTGCCACGTTGTATGGCAACGCTAAGCTTTTGGCCAAGGTAAAAGCCAGGAAGGAAGGGTGAATACGGGGTTTATTCCACTTTGTTCACCTGGGAGATGTCACCCGGGTGAACGTGAACAAAGTAGATTTGTTGGTGTCCTCATTTCACCTTGGAAGAATTTCACCTAGGTGATATCACCCAGTAAGCGGAGGCCTTTTTTCACCTTGGAATAGATTCACCCAGGTAAACAAAGGCGAGTCTTTTATTCATCTTGTGGACTTTTATCACCCACATAAAGCATGCTAGGAGTAATAAAACCTTTCAAATTAACAAAAAACTTATTTTTTAATCAGTTTAATAATTTGCGCACTTAGATGAAAATAAGAAAGAAAGAAAAAATATTTATTTGTTGCAAGGACTTGATCACATGACGTACATACAAATTCAGACAAAAAAAAAATTGGAATAAACCGAATAATGGTACATCTAATTTAGGCAAGTTGTTCGGCTGTGGTCAGTGTCCTCTCTGTCACCGTGTGCATCTAAAGCTCGATCCATGGATGACCATTGCCGAGAGGGCTTGGAAAAAGTGATGTTCTACTCGTATCCGAGATAAAAATGATGGACAAAAAGTAAAAAAAACTTGGTGATTTATTGACAAAAATGTATCGATTGCTACTGTAAATTTTACAACATTGTCAAAAGTTGTTAAAGAAAGCGATTGCCAGTTGTCTGTCTCTACCCTCAGGTGTAAGTGTTGACACTTGAATTTAACACCTAAATGTGTTGGAAAGGCCGGATTTCTGAATGAGCTCAGCTTCCCGCTATTTGTTTGCTCAAGTCCACGTGTAACGTGGACTTGAGCTTACTTCTGAGAATTTCATTTCTGAATAAACTATTGAAGTCCAGTTTAGGAATTGCTCCTCCAAACCTTAAGCTGTAGCAGTAATCTTATTGAAAAAAGGTGTACGTATGTGCGATCTGCCTGTAATCAGAAACTGCTCTAAAGATTTTCATCGTGGGCTTTCAAGAATGATTTCCTACAATACGTCGGGCCGAGATATGATAACACGTTTCATGTCCTAAGAAACGCGTTGTCATTTCTCGTCAAAATGAGCAAAATACGAGTAGATTTTCTTGGAATCTAATCCGTCTTTTAAACAAGAAGCAGAAATCGAGGTAAACTTTCTACGAACTAAAGACTACCGTGCAAAAGACGGATATATTGTATGTTAAGATTACACCATTTATCGAATGTAGTGGTCCGTCAGAACCTACATCCAATACATTGGTAGTTAGGTCATTACGACCTCTATGTGTAAGATAATGTTTTTTTTTGGTAGTCCATCGCCTTCAAACCCGCATCTACCTGTTAACATCAGTGTAATCATACAACTTGCGGAGAATTAGGGGCAACTGATAAGCTCTGCGTCCCTCTTTAATTCCACCATAAGCATAGGAAACTAGCAGTATGTAAACCAGGGGATTAGGGGTACCAATATGTTCATGAAGCTATTAAAGAAGTACAAAGAGTGTATTGGTTACCCATAACCCCGCAGTTTGTGCGAACACACTGACGGTAACATGTAGATGGCGGGATCGGAGGCCATGGACTATACACCTACCACTATTGCATCCGTTTATATACCAGCTTATACACTGCACTGATTGATTCACAAGGGGGCAATTCGCTCCCTCAATGCAAGGCCAATTTAGACCAATTTATCCAATTGCAGTGTTAGCTTCCAATCGCTGTACATATTTCATTCCCGACGGTGCATGATACCAGTGCAATCGCTCCTGTGTTTCCATGCAGATCACTCTCCCCCAGCAGGCCAGTGAAATCTTTGGCGTAAGTCAATTTATTTTATTTTTGGCAATAATTCTGCTGAGATTTTGCGCTATATGGATTATCTCGGTTTTTCCTGGAATTGTTTAGTGATTTCAGCTTTATTTTTCTTCGTTTTTTTGCTGAATTGTGGGCTAATCGTCAGATTTATTAAAGGAATCTCGTTTTTCTTTACGGACTTTTGTCAACAGATGGGTAATTAGTCTGGCTTCTCTAGGAGGATCTCATGCCGGAAGCTGCATTTCCTAACTGGTCTTACAGGTCTTTGATTTTTTTTTACTGTGTTGCTGTCTATATAATTAAATCGCGTTTTGTTATCTGCCATAGTTGAATTATTGTCAGATTGTTTTCATTAAGGCGGTATTTTCTTCCGTTTCAACCTCCAACCATACCATTAGCTAAGTTTTTTAATCATTTAAAATCATACCTGGTATGTTTGTTTTTTTCCTTAGCCTGTGTTGTCCCACTGAAAGGCAAAGGCCTTAGCCTTCCATATCCTTTCTCTCCGTGCGGTTTTCTCCGGCCAATATCTTACAAGCGCCTCTAAGTCGTCACGCCAGTGGTTTCCATGCCTCCGGTCGGTGACGACGACGACGCCCGTCTTTAATGATAGATTTATAAAATCATTTGATATGATTATCTGATTTTATCCATCTCTTGGTTGATCTGTCTATTTATGATACCCAATTTCCTTTATGTAACGGCTACCATAATACGGTTCAACGAAATCGATTCGCTTTGATTGAAGAGCGAGCCACTGAAGGTTCGTTCCCACTAGTTCTTAAGGCATCATTGATTGATTCCCCTTTTTGTTTACACTTAGAGAAAACAACACTTTCGGAGTGTTTACTCGATACATTTAGCTGTTTTATCCAAATTGAGGGATAACCGTAAAAGTGAATGAAAACCTTATGACCAGAGGGGTGAATGTGGAAGAGGCAAAAGGAGCATGAAAGGATCGTAGCAAGACCCGTTCTGTAGTTTCTGCCTAGCCCTATGGGAAATAGGGGTGAACTTATATATTTTAAGCATTATTAAAACATAAAAAAAAAACGTTTTTATCATATATGCAGAATATTAACGAAGGCACAGATTTCATTGACTTATCACGTGCAATTATTTCGAGTAGACGGTAGGCCACGCGAGCTCTCGTTATCCGCACAAGGTCGGCGATGCTCGCGCAGTTTACCGGTATATTATGTAACACACACCTGTTTATCAGCCTCTTGAAACTAATGAAATACTCAAGTGTAATGGCATTGAGATAAAATGAAATCATTTCGGGATGATAGAGGACCTTTTATGAATTATTGATAATATTAAATCGGTGTCGCGTGTCCGATGAAATTTATATACTACTCGTACTACTTAACATTCTTCTTTAGAACAGCACATGTCTGTGCTGCAGCCGCCTCTGCAAGCTGTAATGTTATAAATAATACACATCTCGCGCTGCCGACAAAGATTTCCGACTTGCAATGATTTGAAGCCGCCAACTAGTCCGCTGAAAACAAAGTCGCCGACACATGGCGGCGAGTCGGCTTTGGTGTGTAGACTAAGAACTGAAGGAGGTTATTACTCTGATCTCGTAGTAAGAACATATAAAAAAAAGCAACCGTCCGTCATCAACGTCGCTATATTTTGTTCGCGTCGCGTAGAGTGCGTGTTAGTCTTCCAAATAAATATTCGGTGACAAATTGACAATGATCGCGTATGCGTACGACGAGCGCCTATATAGCTAAAGGTCTAATCTCTCTTTTCGATCTTATATTCAGCGTTCATCTGGAAGGAGTGACTACTCTACGACCTCTTCACATTTACAAGGAAAACAGAATCTTGCGGTATCCTGCTATCAGCCGTTGGATGTTGTTAGATAACCATCTGGTGTAATCTGTCAGTCGTTTATGCGCCCTGTTAGCCCGTAGCCGGGACTCTTAGCTCAATTGAAAAAATTACAACCGCCATTGCGTTGAGGTGAGCAGGGGGATTACTATAACGTCTTAAAGCAGTAGTAATTAGTAATTCCAGTGTGGGAAAGATACAGATCTATGCAGGTCGTCTAGCGCCATCTCTTTCCCACACTGGAATTACTCCTGCTTTAAGACATCATCGTAGGCCATCTGGGCCAAGTTCAAATTCAGGGTAATTTGTGAGCCAACAAAAGGGCCCATATGTCAAAGACTGCATAATGTTGGTCAGATTTTTCGCCCGTGGATTTTAAACTGTTCCTGGAGTCGCGGTAGACCTCGTAGAAGGTAGCGGAACCAACTAGACAAAGCCAACTATCAGTGAAAGGCCTCTTCCCATGAGTTCCAGTTTTTTTCGGTTCTTATAAGGTTATAAGTACATGACCCAGACAAAGTGTCACTTTATCCGTGTAACATTGTTACACTCCTTGCACGTATAATATACAGAGTGGTGCAAATAGTGACATCAAAAAAATATTAGATTCCTCACACTCAGAGGTATCCGAAAATACCCCATGTATGTTGCGCGTTTACTGATTGATGCCTTATCTGCTCCTTCGCAACAAAACCTTTGTGTTCGGGGTGTTAGTTAGGTTTTACAAGGGACATTCTTTTCGGTTTCGTAGTGTGTCCCTTAGTAACAGTTGTTAAAGCGGAGGCCACACCGCCAGCTGGCGGACGGGCGAGCGGGCGAACGACGCATCGTTTCACCTCTTTTCAAACTTTGGTTCACACCGCGAACTACCGAGCTAAGCTACGTCTGCGATACAAAAGTATGAAAAGGGCGTCGTTCGCGTCGCTTGCCCGCCCCCCAACTGGCGGTGTAGCCTGCGCTCTTTTTACCCGACTGCGCCAGAAGGAGGGTTATGTTTTTCGAGAGTATGTATGTATGTATAATTGTTTGGCACGCTCTGTGGCCTGAACGGCTCGATGGATTTTAGCTTGAGAGGCGTCGTTAGATTCGTATTTACTGTGAGAGTGACACTGGGTATATCAAAATAAAAATTATTCAATAATAAAACAAAAAAAACGGTAATTTAAAAAAATAAAAAAACCGACTGCGTTAAAAAGTAAATAAAATAAAAAGCATAGAACATAGCGACTTAACAGTCGGGACCCATTATCATATATAGGCCGGCTTAAATCGTCCCAATAATGCATGGGTACCGACTGTTTAAGTCGCTATGTTCTAAGCTTTTTCTTTTTTTTTTTACGCGGTCGTGTTTTTTTTCATGTAAAGGTATCTGTTACACTTCCTTAGCTCACCCTGCATATGTTTTTCCTGTGACCGTAATGTGTAAGTAAAATGTTTGTTTGTGAACAGATTGAACCTCCGCCACACTCCGTGTTCCCGGCGGAGGAAGCTCAAGAAGTCGTGAGGAAGCTCTGCAACTCCGAGATCAGAGGGCGGGCGATCCTCAAATTCCACAACATCGACTAATCGACAACAGCATACCGACACACTGTGACTAAACATTATATATATGCTTAGATTAGACGGTACGTAGCACGTATAGTTTAGATCTGTGAACGTTTGGAGATTGTACCTTTAACTGAAGGTCAAGCTTTTAGAGGGTCCCTAGGGGCCACGGAAATATCTAACAGAACAGCTGTCGTAAGGAATCGACTGGAACTGGGACTGTCAGACTTCTTCATCCGTCGGTCGGTGTGTGGCCAGCCGAACTAAGAAGAAGGGCAACAGTGGGACATTATAGACGCTGATTACGGAAATTATATTCTTCACTAGATTATAAGATGATGTTTAATTGATTACTATCATATGTTTCATCTATAGCAATTAACCAAAGTAAAATCAAAAACATATTATATCGAGCTCTTTTTCGGCAAAATCACATTAAACGCGAATTTTTTTAAACTTGTGTAGTGTTACTTCTGGATTTCTTCATGGGTATCGGTGCCGAATTAACTCAAACCTACGAGGAATGCAAGCTTACAAAAAGATTCGTTCTTAGCTTGCTGCGAATTCTTTTTTTTCTTATAATTGTATATGCAAAGCGAACAGTTTCCAAGCCTCTAGTATTTACTGCTGGCGTTTACATCGGTGTTCTGATGATTGTGCTCCACTGCTGAGCGGGTCACTCTTTACATGACTTTAGATACTTGCAGATCTAGAGTGTCGGTACTGTGAACCTTTCATTTCGCTAAACATCTCTTTACACTAAAAAAAAAAACTACTTTCTAAAAATGTCTATCAAAACCGTTTTGTCTAAAATTTGGAAAAGAATCCTTAAGCGTATCAATAAACTGTATTAATTTCATAACAAACTTGGTGTGAACGCTACCTGATGGCTGTCACTTGTAGATTTTGTTCGGCGATGAGATCGAGCATCAGTTGGTGGGTATCGGTTAGAGTTACTCAACGCCCGGTGCCCGGTACTGCCGAAGTAATCTCTTTCTTGGAAATTGTTATTATAATACCGAATGAGATTGAACCGATGGTCCTAAATTAAAGCTAAAGTAAATGCCTCTTTTAGGTGATATGCTTAAATTAGTAAATCTTGCGGCGCTAGGAAACCGGCACTAACTACTAAGTTAAATTTGCTCAATAGTCTATCAGCTGTAGTATGACTTATAAGATCGAAAGATCCAAGCTCAATCCTCCCGCTTCTTATTTATCGTGTGGTCAGTGCCTAAAATCTCCCGCTGCATTGCTACTCCTACAGGGGTTGAAAGATAAAAAGAATATTAGTAACATCACGTGCCCGAAGAAACAACAGCTGCTAGTGGATACAGCCATGTCCATCTGCGTTGGTATTTCTATGCAGATATGAAACTGGTGGCTTGCCAACTTTATGTAGTGAGGTATGATCACCATAATTTTCTTTACGGGAACATCTGCACGAAGCTAAACCCAAAATTGTCTAAGAAAACCAACGATGACAGAAACGGCCACAATGCGCTGCTTGACCGTCAAAAAACCGTTTGTCGATGTCAACTTTGACAAAGACTGAATCGTGCACTGCGCCCGAGGGGAAAAGAAAAAAAAAATTTAGTTGACATTGGCATCATAAATAAAACAAAAATAGATACTTAATCTATTTTTGCTTAAATATCTTTGATACATAAATTGGTGATGAAGACTCGTATTTGGATAAGGCGCAGTGCATCAAGTTACATACTAATAACGATACAGATACCACGATCCCTATTCTCCCGAATTCGAGTCGACCGCAGGGCTCACGCGTCTTTACTTGTCATATTACGGATACTTCGGGTGATATTTTCTCGGGCTCAGATAAGAGGGAGGGTACTTGCGTCGGTAGTAACTGTACTACAGCTTTTACGATCCGTTTTGTCGGAAGGTGTCGAGGGCTGGTCTGGAACGCTATGCTAGCGCGATAACTAAGCACGCAACATGAGAATGAGGCTGGCTGTACCACCTTCGCCTAGATGAGTATGCGTGTACCTATATAACTGTGGCTAATGTAGATACTAAAACGCCGCAATTTTACGCCCCCCCTTTTAACCTCCCCCTAGGCTTCAGCCTAGGTTCTGTAGCCCTGAATTGTGATTCTTCCTAGTCTAATTAGTATCGCAAACATTAACAATGAGTCTGAGTGTTAGATCTCAAATCGGCTTTCAATATCTCCATACCTCCCGACTTTTGTGGTGATTATCGCTGTTCAGGGTATCCAAATAATAATAATCTTTAATAATAGTTTAATAAAACTTTCTTTGCTTTTCCTTCTCTTATTCAATAGATTAATTTTGTATTAGCACAACTTCTAGCACGCTTTCTTTGTGTACAAATAAAATACTGACGTTTTGCACCTCATTTGCTCATTGACTTACCTGTATAATATATTATTATTACATCTACATTTTAACTAGTGCAATTTTTTCTAACTCTTGTTATATGATAATACTGTAGCACATTAACATACTAGAAGTATGTTATTTAATTGGCATTCGTTTTTAGAGTAGGTGTCTATGTTCTAGTCGCAGCTTTCCAATAAGTACGTACATGATGTATAAACGACTCAAGATACTAGTCTTTTTGTCGTTTCATTTATGCCTAAATCATCACTCAACATCAATTTAAAAATAACAAAGTAGGTGATTATTTTCAATTGAACTGTTTTGAATATACGTTGAACATAGTAGGTATTTTAAATGATATAATAATAATACCAGCCTTTTACTGTCCCACTGATGGGCAAAGGTCTCTTCTCAAACTGAGAATTAATTATAATTAATAAAAATAAAAAAACTAAAAAAAAAATAGGTTAGTTTAGTATAATTTTATTTTTTAATCTTGTTATTTTATAATTTGAGGTTAATACATGGATTTAATTTTATTGTCAGAAGATTATATATTAATAAGTGCGATTTATATTCCTCACTCATAACTGTACCGTGTACTGTCTGTACGTGTACAGTAATAATATATGTTTCTTTAAAAAAATACATAAACTTAAATCTAGTTATAAAATCATGTCATAAATGTTAGCATCAATTGCTATCAAATATTTCCGAATGACGCGAATAAAATCTACTCACTCAAGTCGGTTAGCAATTGATAGACAAGATCAAAAGATCAATTTTTAAATAAGATACAATGATCGACTGTTTTAGTAAGTAGGTGGTTAGTTCCAAAACATGTATCCAGAATAAGTAGGTACCCAGTAATCAAGAACTATCAGCGTCTTTCAAACCTCTGCAAAATTTTTTCAAAATATATCTGCTTGTTTGTTGTAATATCACGGCTAAAACTGCTGAACCGATTATGATACAGAGATAGTTAGAAGGAAGAAAAAGGCAAGAGCCAAAAGAAAAAGGAAAAAAGAGGAGGAGGGAAATGGAGTATTACCTAAAGGTTGTATGTGAAAGTAAGAAAACCAAGCAGACCGACAGTGTCACTAACAGGTTTATATGCTACCAAATGACTCGTCTCCGCATGTTTGTAGATCGAATCTATGAATGCTAATTGATTAGAAATTCAGCCAGTAACGTACAAAAAAACGTTTTTACGGATATTCGGTTAAAACGATTTTTTATTCCGGGATGTGGTCAATCTTTGCGCCAAATTCTACCTAATCCGTTCAGCCGTTTATGCGCAAATGAGAAGGTTTGTATGTTTGAGTCACGAACATACTAACCTACACATTTGAGATCCTCTAATATATTATATACATTTTTGTTAGCCTGTTGTGTATATTAGTTTGATAAATGATTTTAAACGCCGCGTAATCCCAGACAATTAGAATAACCCATGACCACATGACCCTTCTGTAGTCTATAGCATGCCCATGGTCTGCGGTGGATGCTAGCAGTAAACCCTGTAACGCGAGATTCCCTCTAGTTGAGCCCGGAGTTCGGATTTATGCCCAGTTGATGGCATTAGGCTCACCTCCAATTACATGGGACTTGAACATAAAATACATATTTTACTGAAAGGCATCCATCGCCTGAAAATTGTTTAGTTTGGTCACAAAGTAGTATTTAGGTTAGAAATAGCCACGATTCACACAAAGTTAAAACTATTTTCGATCCAATCTTTGTCATGTATTTGCAGTAGACCTTTCAATTAACATAGGTATTCTAGTTTAGGTTAATTCATTCACTAAGCCACAGCTTTAAACTTTTAAATTATGTTTTATTAATCTTTGATAGGTACTGTTTATATTTAGAGCCTGCATAGTAGCAGACGCACGTAGTAAAATCTAAAAGTATGTCCATAATACCTTCAATTGATCAGTTTTCGCCGACACAAATGATCTCCAATTAGTCATTTTTCATTCGAAACAAGAGCGTCATTTAGTTACTTCCTAACAAAAAAATAACAACCGTCACCTAATATAGGCACTATGTTAGGTGACACAACCTTCCGGTTCGCTACATGTTTGCGATGGGGCGCTCCTTGCGGGGCTCCACATCGCTGTCAATGTGGTCAAGCAGTCGACTGCCTCGGACACCATGAAGTTTCCTGCAGAAAGAGTGCAGGTCGGCTTGTGCGGGCACGCTAGCATTAATGATCTCATACGTCGTGCTCTTGCCACCGCCGGGGTGCCAGCTATCTTAGAACCTAATGGCTTGGCACGCGTCGATGGGAAGAGACCAGACGGTATGACCATAAAGCCATGGAAATTGGGTAGGCCTTTGGTGTGGGATGCAACTTGCGTCGACACCCTTGCGCCATCCCATCTTCCTAGCACAGTGGGGCTGCGGTGGGGCGGCTGCTGCAATTGCTGAAAACCTTAAACGGCGCAAATACAATAACTTAATTGGTAGTTATGTGTTTGAGCCGTTTGGGGTTAAAACACTAGGGCCATGGGGTCCTACTGCCCACCCAGTATTTTGGGGAATCGCCAAGCGAATAGTCGATTCTTTACGTGACCAGAGCTAATGCTACCAGCCTTCTGGGCACTTTTCCTATTGACAGCGTTGTGGACGAATTTTTTGACGCCCTGTAACCCTTTTGATACTTGTAAATATTTTTATTATTATTATAGACCTATATGTAGTTTGTAAATAATGTATATACTTGATACAACTAAACACCAATAATTCTTACAAAACACATATAATTAGTTAGCAATATAATCCATTTCATTAATCATACTCCTAAGCATGTAGCGTTATTCACGTAAGACAATCGATATCAGAACTCAGCATCACCGGGTCTGCAATGCGTTGGTTTGATACGTGATAACAAGACGTTAAACAAAGTCGGTAATGATAACGTTTGCGGACGCACGCTAATTTTAGCGCCCTATCATATTATGTGAGATGTGCTTTTGTCGTTTAAAAAGCTACGCTATGTGTCGCGATATAGAAGCTACGTTGAAAGAAAATTAGAAAGGAAAACTATTGGGAGGCTAAGAGGACGTAACAAAGTAAGGTAGACTTGTTTTAATTTGTTAGTCGATTTTGATGATGTTCCCACGGAATTAATTTAAAGAGGTTTAGAAGAAGGCTCTTTGACCGGGTAGGGATGGAATGATGTAAAGTGGAAAATACCTTAGCTTGTAGTCTATTTTGTTTTCATTGCTAACGTAACTAAACATTTGACTTTAAACAGTGATAGTCACCCGATACGCTTTCTTCTCATAAGCCACATGGTTGTTGGCAAAGAAGAAACTAAAGAATCATAATGATGAGCATCAATTACCTTCTGTGCTCCAATATCAAAACACTGCCATCGCCATCCAAATCGCATAGTCCATGATTGGTATTTTTGTGATTCATATTCAGAACACCACACGCAATCTATTAATCTATTTACTCAGTAGGATAAAAAACGTAAACAGGTAAACAAAATTGGATTTCAAACAAGACCAATATAATTACATACGTATACGCAGTGCCCATCACGAAAAAAAAACATAATCTCTAATTGCTAAGAGACTGAGAGCTAGAACTCTGACTAAACATCGGAGACGAGCCATAAAATACTACAATTTTTTTTTTTTCAATGACCGATTAAAAAATACTGCTTACAAAATAGTACAGCGTAGCTTCAGATAAGAGAATGCCTGTTATACAGTAGCATAGGTTAGGTTACGTCTGTTTTGCTTGAGTTATTCACGTCCCAGCATGATAACGCTTGCGATGCAAACAAAGATTCAATGTCACAACATTATATTATTGTAAATAGTATTATATAATAACTAAACGCATATATACGTATCGTAGAATCGTTACATACTGAAACAGTGTTAGCTGGAATGTTGAATGGTTTACAATACGGTTTAGGTATATAGGGTCTATCTATTCATACACAAATCTGCTGTTCCCTACAATATGATTACTGAACAGCAGATTTTTTTTTCGCGATTTCGATTTTGGTCCCATAGTGAAAGTTGTTGATAATGATGAGTACAATAGTTAAAAGATTTCGTGTATGAATATATAAATTAATATAATATTGATCCAATTATATCAAGAACTGATATTCTGGTATTCTCGTCAGATTTCGATGTGCAAACACTATTTATAATTAAACAAAATAAATATAATTTACCTATAATGCCTAGTTGGAATGTACACAGTTGCCTAAACAATACCAGTTGATCGATTCTTCTTGAATGTTAGTATAATGATAATATTATTTATTCTTAAGGCTATGTATTAGGAGTCATCTCAGCCTACCGTTTTTGTTCTTTTCTAATAACTAATAGGAAATCCAGTGCCTACTTCAGCCCTTCTGGTTAGGTAGGTAGATCCTAAGACTCCACCCTCCCAGGTCTAAGTCCAGGCCTTTTTGAGGGTTTCGCCCCGAAAACAAATAAAGGTAGGGTGTCTAGGGACTTGTTCTTCTTCTTGTGTCACTGGCACGACAGTAGCTATATTATATTTTGTTAGCCCTTAACTTCGCCACTTCCACGGCGCCGCCGCCGCGGGCGGGCGTCTCCGGGTCTTGTAACTTCTATCTGATAACTTGTAAGTAAATGATATTGAAAAGGGACGATAACCACGCAAGGCTCCTGTGGACAAGTTTTAGTAGCCCACAAAAACACAAGAGCTTTATATGTAGGTATAGCTGCTATATTTTCCGTATTCTTAAAAAAATAATTTTGTTTATTTTTAGTAATAATATTTGTAGATATCCTTGTCTGATGATGAGCACTGCGGCAGCATTTTTAACTAAAACACAATCGTAGAGTAGAATGTTCTTCTTCGTAGCGATTTCTTGGCGAATTGCCATCGTCATCTTTCAAGACTTTTCTGCTTGGCTCGTCTTGAGTTTTCTCAGCAATTTCTTGGCTCTCGCGTCGTGGATAGGTATTGCAACAGCGGCTGAAGCAAATAGCTATTTAACAAGAACGCAATAGTTCCCTAATTACTTATCTATCTAGAAGAGCTAGAATGGTATTAGGTATCGCTCTCGTTGAGAATGTAGAACCAAAAAATGTCTAAGACCCATTACATGTTTTAGCGTCAGTGCGAGTATCGAAAGTCGGTGAAGAGTGTCCTAGCTCCCTGCTAAAATAAAAATAATTCAACATAACGTTATATATATATATAAAATAAATACTATCATTATTATATGAAAACGTCAGCAGTAGGTATTATATTTAAAAAAAAAACGTAATATTAAGGTGTATCTATCCTTTCAAATATTAAAGGGATGGGTTGAGGCCTAGGTCACGGTGATATAGTTACCATCTACCCAGAACTTCGTGCTCTGAATCAGGCATCGAAGAACGAAATAGTCCTGGGAATAGCACTCTTGTTAGTATGAGCAAAGCCAGGGTTTATCTGAAGTATCGAACGGATTGTGGAGTTAAATAATAATACTTTGTCAAATGAAATTCCGTAGACATGACAGATGATACAAACATCTAATCTAAATCATCGCGCCTGCTTAGATTCGCAAGGTAATTTTTATTTGATCCTGTTTAATATGCCTACTTTGTCTTAGAAGGAATAAATACCAAAGACTACAAAAGCTGAAAGAGTTCAAAAGTGATTATACCAAAGAAATGTTTAAGGAAACGTTTGAATGCTATAAATGTATGACTATAAAGTAAAATAGCTACTGTCAAAGTTGGTTAGTGAGGAAATACAACTTCTAGAAGAAAACGGCCTGTTTACACCCTGGTAGCTCACACTAGCAAGCACAGTCTAACCATACCATGACCCCGCCTCCTAACCAAAGCCTCCGTTCAAATGTCTGAAAATCCCACGCGGCACCCTCTGCCGGCGCTATCACGCGTTAGTGTTCAAATCATAATACACGACGGTCGAGTGTAAGCGCGACGATCGCCTTGATTAGGACACGGCTTGATTGGTAAAAAATAACAAGTTTATAGCAGTTGCATCCAGAAGCGCTACATTATTTTGATTTGGGAAGCTTAGAATGTGGCCCACTCCCTACCTGAGCGTGGGGTGCCTGAGGAGCCGAGGGATCGTTGTAGGCAGATTATGACAATTTTTCAACTACTTGGCCGAATTATCCCTAGTCCTTCTTGACCCTCGCTTAGCCTAATGTCACCTGTTCAGTTTTTGTTAAAGGACGGACGCAAAGATGGTTCCAGGGGTATTTCTGTCAAGTCAAAGGTTTTTTTGTGTATTACCTTAATTTAAATAGTCATTTTCTTCTACTTCTTTGACGTAGTACGACGACGAATAACGAACAAAAAAATAAAAGAAATTTAGTAACACTAGTCGGAGTTATGAAGGAGGGTTAGGGCATGAACAGATCTTGTGAAATCTTACGATACTGCTCGCGAAAAGGCTAATGTACCTACCTAACCTGTATACTGAAACATACAGCATAGTCTAGCCCTAATCAGGAATAAGTAAACTCTGGAA
Source organism: Eugnorisma glareosa (assembly GCA_947578425.1). Classification (NCBI taxonomy): domain Eukaryota; kingdom Metazoa; phylum Arthropoda; class Insecta; order Lepidoptera; family Noctuidae; genus Eugnorisma; species Eugnorisma glareosa. The sequence goes on from OX387957.1 coordinate 44,589,178, forward strand.
TAAAGATTCATTCAGGAAATTATTAAGCCCGCCAAATTTTTATACAACTCCAGTCCATCATATTGCCAATACAAAAAATCAAATATAATGTATTTTTCTGTCCACGATTTAGAGACCTCCCTCAATGTTGTAACCATTTATTTAGAAAATGTCTGTATCTCATCTTGTCGTATTGATAAACTAGAATAAATCGTAATATAATGCCAATATACCTAATATATAGAAATATTATCATTATAATTAAATACTTGTACCCTTTTTCAATATACACATATTATACGAGAATGCAATTAATCGTAGTTTTTAAATATACTATACATGTCAATATACAAGAAGACTTTTGTCTCCGCGAAGTATATTTGTATCTAACATGTAGCTTTATTTAGATGGTAAGATGTAACTGAGTTGGTTATTATATTAGTATCGCGTAACACATGTTATTTGTAATTCATATATTAAACATATTAATATAGAGCATCGAACGTCACAAATAGTTGACACAAAATGTCATATTATATTATTATTAATAATGTTATACACTGCATAATATGTAATTAAGATAAACAACATATTAATTATAAATGTCATAAACATCATATTATCATAATCTATTATTATTGTAATCGCTGAATTAATTGGCACAAAGTATAATAAAAATATAATAAGTAGTAAATATATTATCACATTTGTAATAACAGTTTTATAGACATTTTTATTTTTTGATTATTATATGAAACTCTTAAAAAAAATTGCCACCTCTAGTCAAAAATGAATTGAAATCCAAATTGGTTAGTAGATATATACAAAGTATATATTATATACATGGTATATTATAGTCTGTTATTCTAACTCTGATATAAGTTAATCGTAAGTTGACAAAAATGTATGTCTGTATTGTACACGTATCTTTATTAATTAAAGTAATTTAACGTTTGTTATATTTGTGTTTAATTTAAAACTCGGTACATTCACCTCTAAGTTATTTTGATGAAATTACTGCTCAGTATTATGACAAAGCAAGAGAAAAACAAGAAACCAATAAACTGCTTATCATTGCTGTTGTTTTCTCAACAACCGCTGATGTTAACTATAAAGTAAAAGAAAGAAAAAAGAAAAATATTTATTTGTCGCAGAGACATGACGTGCATACAAAACGTTATTTTTTTTACAATATAAATCAACGTATAACAAAATATATTAATAAGGATATGTTTGTTTAGGTAGTACTGACAGACTGGAGACGGAGGCAACACTAGGCCAGCATGGTACCCCGGGTAGATATAGATGTTACCGTCTTAAACAAAAATTAAGTACATGGTTTCAGAAGACCCTTTAACTAGTTGTCCCCAGTCCCATACTGATCAAGTTGTTTGTTTAGAAAAATTCTTTATTTAACATAAAAATAAACATAGCTGTAGAACTTAATAATAAAGTAACAGTTACACTAATATTAATAACAAACACTTTAAAGGCTAGGAGCACCTTTATAAGTATAAAATAGTAATGTTTATTAACTTATCACAACATGAGGCATTTATTAATTAAATCTATAACATTATCATATGAAATTATTGTAATAACTTCATTTATGAAATTGAGGGGGTAGCAGCAAAAACTTTACTACGCGCTTAGCGTAAGTGCGACCGGTGTAAACGGCCGCTCAGGTGGTCGCGCGTGGCCACCAGAGGCGCACGAGCTACCGCGCCTCCGGCGCGCTCACCTATATACGGTAAGAGCGGGGAAGCGCTGGCGCATCGTACGGGCCCAGCTACGACGCGTTATCAGTATTGTGCGCGAACAATACGTAGTGATGGGGAAGCTTGTATGTACCGTATCCATCGATATGTCGCAAGTCTTTCAATTTAATTTGACCTATGTTAGCAATTAAAGTATTTTGATGAAGTTTATTTTTGTTGTAGAATTTACGAGTTAATTTTAAAATGAATTTTGTAATGCTATATATACTGATCAAGTGACCACAGTGTTAGCCGCCTTTGACCGAAACAGGTCTTCACAAAAGATCCTTACCTACTTCTGGTAATGTTGCTCTCGTAGCGCTTTTCTGGAAGAACATTTCGGCACCCCAAATATCCAGAAAATTTCACACTTCAATGAAATGAAATATTCTCTAAAAGTATTTAATAGAAACAGTACATTCATATAAAAATATTCTATAAAAGTATTTAATACAACCACAACATTCATATAAAACAGATTTTATAAATAGTTATGTTTTGGTTTATTGTGACTCACGGCTCGTAGGTCTTTGAATAAATAATGTGATTCAATGTTCTTCGCCTCACCAGGGTTCTGATGACGTGTCCTGTCCGTCGTGTTGTTGGCAGTATTCTTTTCGCCCCAGATGTCGACCACAGACCTGATCTCTTGGTTGATGCGCGCTTTCAGGACTATCAGCACGGACGAGGAGCCGATGCCGCCGCGTTTGATCGACGCAGCCGCTCCGCACGTCTTCACTGCCAAGTTGTCCACGTAAATATATTTAATCGTGTAATTAGCAAAGTTATTCTCATACACATACACGAGCCCCTCATTTATAGATGTGGGCGGGTTCTCTACCACGGCAGAGTCCAAATGTATAAGGACGTGTTTCCATTCACCCATTTCCAGGGGCGCTTTCGTTTTCTCACAGAACATTCTCGCATCAGCGGCGATGGCAAGGAGTATTATTACCAACCGGTCCATTGTATAGCGTTACATTCGCAAGATTGATCCGAAATCGCTGATGTTTTGTCATCAGCCACCTGCAGATGATTAGTTAGAACAATGGGCCGATAAGCGAGTTGCGAACAGTGGCCGACCGCGGCACGTTGGGCGATACTTTTATTTGTCTGATACACTTGTGCGATGAGAGTGCAGCCTGTGTCTCAAAAGGAAATAAATTTGGTACCCGACCGAAGTTTCGGTTTCGGCCTAAAAAATACATGTGAAAAAAAAATATAATACATGTGTAAAATACATGTAACATTTAAAATGTTTTATAGTACAAAAAGATTCCTACAGTAATAAGTAAATTTGAATTAGCCTTTCGTGGCTGGCTGATTGTGATTAATTGATTATACAAAAAAACCAGCCAAGAATATGTCGGGCCCCGCACAATGTTCCGTAGGTTCCCATCCAAATATGCGGACACTTCCTATGGTCCGATTTGCCTCCGAAAGATGATTATTATGGTAATATTAAAAAAGCGGTCAAGTGCGAGTCGTACTCACAAGCACACAGGGCTCCGTAGCACCAAACAACATAATACAAATATTTTGAAGGCTCATTCATATGTTGTATTGTTTTACATTCAACAGCAAAACTAAGTTTGTTTTCATAGTATTGTAATGAAAAACAAAGTTACTGCTGCAGTTTGATGAAAAAGTCCCATATGTCAAAAACTAAACATCAAATCTTAGTCTAACCAATATTGGTTTAAAGTTTTATTTACATCTACATTTTTTCAGAATGTTCCTCCTCTCACTTTAGAAATTAGAAGTGTTTATCTTTCAAACGATCGAATTTGAGAAAAAATAGTTTTAGAAACCTCAATGTAATTTTTAAAGACCTATCTATAGACACCCCGCACGTATAGGTTTGATGAAAAAAATATTTTTAGTTTCATGTATGGCGAGCTACCCCTTAAACTGTTTTTTTTTTGTATATAAATCGTAAAGCGGTTCACAGAATACATCTACCTACTAAGTTTCAAATGTGAAGTCCTAATAGTTTCGGAATAAAGTGGCTGTGACATACACGGACGGACAGACAGATTTGGCGAATCTATAAGGGTTCCGTTTTTTGCCACGGAACCCTAAAAACGAACGAAAAAAACGTTCGAACGAACGAAGAACGAAACGAACGTTACATTTGTAGTTGAAAAGCCTGTGCTCCGATATATTATGTTTAAAAAATATGTTAAGTCAGTACTCAAGTACATTATAAGTTGGTCGACTATTACTCGTAAACTTGTAAAGCCTACTTGGCTGTGATAGGTTTCCTTTTAACTTCGTTATAAAACGGGTGGAAGGGACACCGACGGCAACGGTTACCACGTATTCAGTACGGCATTCTGAGCCATAGACATTTTTCATCGGTTCAAAAAAAACAGCAGACAACATAGATCTTTTTACTTTTTACTGGAGTTCACAAACACCACGAGTCCACAATGTACAGAATATGTTATGGTAAATAATAAAACTGTTGAATTAGGAAATTCCTGTAATGGTAGTGATGATCATGTTTTAAATTTTTTCAATGTATTCAATTTTTTCTTTTAATTTTATTCTCTTATCAATTTATGGTCAAGATCTTTATTCGTAATTCAATTAATAATTAATCATAATGTAATCAATTTAATCAATTATAATTTAATCAGTAATCACAAGCCAATGATTTTTTTAATTTAAAATTTAATTTTTATATTTTGTTTAAAGCATTAAATGTTATGATAATTTTTCTTTATTGTTGTTTTTAATTACTTATTCATTGTATGTAAAATTTCTAATTTCAATAATTTATAAATATATTATGTAAAGCCGTTTTCTGAGCATGTGGTATTAACCTGTAATTAATTGTTTACTTGCAAATGTTACTCTAGTCATTAAATCAGAAATGAAAATACTGTAAACACTTGTTGGTTAACCTAAATAAATAAATGTAACGTAGAAAGAAACCTTATAAGGCCAGAGAGATGTTTCATTATTCATATAATCTGGAAAGAACGGCCTACTGACACTTTAATCAACGTTGTAATCACGTTTTTAAAAGGTTCGGTTTCGGTTTTGGCCGAAACTGAAACAAAACTGTACCTTCGGTTTCGGCAAAAAAACATGTTTCGGTCGGACACTTGAAATAATACAATCATACCTAAGTACAAACTATAGGACCCAGTGTCCTAGATTAGGTATATAGCTTGCTCCATGCAAAAATAAAGTGTACGTCTCAGATATTATAAATATTTTCGTAAGGAGGATAAAATGGTGCTAAGTCGTGTTCCATTCGTTTCAGAGTAAAATCTTAAGAGCGGCCAACCCGTCATAGTTTTCATACAAACGCTCGTACGTGATTATGCCGTTGTTACACATCTATCTTTGATTTTTTTTGAACTAATTGGTATTTTGTGCACTATATCTAGGTTTCTATGGTAACAAAAAATAAAAAATTGTAGAAACAAATTCAGTTTATGCCTCTAAAAATCGCTGTTTTGCACAAATTTTAACTGAACTTTGGCCGTTCATAATGTACTCTTAAAATGTAAAAGTAAAGAAAACATCTCGATAGAAACCTTGCACATGTAATGGAGATTTTTAATGACAAATATTTATTTCACACACTTGTAAGACTTATTCAAAAACACGTATTTCCTGGAACAAGTTTGAGAAATTTTCGAACACTATTTTCGTTCAATGTCATCGCGTTAGGCGGTATGAAGTGCGCGGGAGACGAAATGTGCGGGGTCGGGGCGGGGTAAGACGGGGGAATTGAAAGAAAATCGCCGCTGTGGCTCTGGATGAAACAACAAGCTTTTCGACCATGCTCGTGTTGACGATAGACGGACCGGGCAGGGCCCACTTAATGAGTGAAGAAACGATCCAGCTCGAGAATCATGCTTGAATTTATCAGATTCAGCACCATTTTAATAATGCCTCGTTGTTTTGGTATAGTTGTCGCAAATACGAATGCTGAGCATGAGGTCCTGGGTTCGATTACCGGGTCGGGCAAAGCGTCATTGAATTTTTCCATCAAGAATTTCTCAGAAGAAGTCACGGAGTCTGGATTTGCGCCCGGTTGATGGCAATAAGCTCGCCCCCTATTACATGGGACCTAGACATAAGCGGCGAAATGTGGGTGTACTATTAGGTACAGGTCTGCCTAACCCTGCGGGGACTACAGGCGTGGTGTTATGTTATTACAATTGGTTAGAGGAGCCCAGGGGGTTTGTGAAGTGGTGTAGCATACGAGGCTGAGTATAGATGGGATGAGAGAACACTAAAAGTATATTTGAAAGTTTCAGATAGAAGCCGTTACGGCAGGCGTCCATTTTTACTTTTCAAAAAGGCGTAACTACTAACAACGGGCTATGGTGGACAATCAACGATGATGGATATCACGTGGAATAAGAAAATGTAGTGAGAACAAAAGGAAATTATTGTGGCAGTTCCGATTAAAACCTACCCAACAAAATAGAACGCGATTTAAAAATTACGCAAAATTATTTAAAAGAATCATTAATCTAACTCAACGAGCACAAAATATATATAAAATCCAGACGTCAAAAAATAAATCCAAGACAACTTGGCAAATAATAAATGAAGCAAAATTAAATTTACCAAAGAATAACATTAATAAACTTAGAATTAATAACGAACTTATCTCGGATGCTAAACTAATTTCAAACTCATTTAACAATTATTTTATCGATAAAATTCAACCAATCCTTAATTCGGAAGACAGTGTCACGAAATATATTGTAAATAGAAAGGATTCCATGTTCATGGCTCCAAGCCTGCCTCTTAATATTTTCAAGATCACGTTAGCGCTTAAAAATACAAATAGTGTGGGCTACGACAATATCAGCACAAAAATTCTCAAAACTGTAGCTGGTGAAGTATGCGAACCTTTAAGTCATATTATAAATTTGTGTATAAGCGAAGGCATTTTTCCAGACGCTCTAAAAAAGTCAGTGATACAGCCATTATTTAAAAAACAGGATAGAGAGTTAATGGAATACTACAGGCCGATTGCACTAATACCAATTGTTTCTAAAATCATTGAAAAATATATATATAAAGAACTGAGTGCTTACTTAGAAGCGAATAAAATTCTCTGTAAAGAACAAAAGGGTTTCAGGAAACAAAAGACCATTAACATGGCTATTTATGACTTTTTACAGAATGTGATAATAAATATGGATAACAATAAACCAGTCTGTGCTATTTTCTGTGACATGACCCAGGCTTTTGATTATGTTCAACACAGTACTTTAATTAAAAAACTAGATGCTTATGGAGTTAGAGGTAATGTACTTGATCTTTTAAAATCCTACTTACGTGACAGAATACAAGTAACAGAAATAAGAAGATTAAATGTCAATACCAAAAAAGAAGAGAAAATCCTATCTGAAGAACGTAAAGTTAGGTATGGCGTTCCACAAGGAAGTGTACTAGGACCACCACTTTTTACACTTTATATTAATGACCTTCCAATGGCGATAGAGCATCCTATGATACTTTTTGCAGATGACAGTACTATATCTATACCTTGTAACCAAAGAGATCTGTATAAAGATGAAATAACGAATACTTTAATAAAAATAATAAAATGGTTGGAAAATAATAATTTAAACATTAATTTGAATAAAACTGTTATAATTCATTTTAGCAAGCGTACAATGACATTTCCGAATTTTGACATTACATATAAGAATAATATTATTGACACAGTAAATACTACAACATTTTTGGGGCTAACTATAGATTGCAATTTAAACTGGAAGGCGCACATAGAGATTCTAAGTAAAAAAATTAGTAGTAATGCGTATGCTTTGAATATTTTGGCGCGAACTGTTAATACTGAGGCGTTATTAACGTCCTACTACGGTCTGACAGAATCTATACTCCGATACGGCGTTATATTTTGGGGTAATTCAACAAACAAGGAGATAGCGTTTAAAGCTCAAAAGAGATGCATCAGAGCCATGTTTAGTTTAAAAACCACGGACAGTTGTAAACCCTATTTCAAACAACATAAAATATTGACATTGCCATCTCTTTACATCTTAGAGACTGTTGTATTTATTAGAAACAATCCAGAGTTATTTCCCCGCATGTCAGATCAATTTCCAAGAAATCGCCGTGATCAAAGTCAGATCTGCCTTCATGCAAGTCGGACAGCATTTATGCGCAAGAGTGTTCTTTGCATGGCTCCAACTATTTATAATAAATTACCAAAAAGTTGGAGGGAGCTTACTAACATAGACTTGAAGACGAAATTAAAACTATTTTTGACGACCAAAGCTTATTATAGCATTAATGAATTTATGGCCGACTCATTTGCAACAAGTTAAAATGTATTTGATATCTTATTTTATTGACATAATGTATTGTAATTTTGACATTTTACTGTAAAGTTTGACATTGTTATAGTTTTCTTATTTTATTTTATTGACATTTTTTACTGTTAATTTGACATTTTCTTTATTTTATTATTATCCAATTTATATTAATTATATAATATCAATTTATATATTATCCAATGAGTGATATTTGATGTAACCTTCTGAATTATTTTATTTACTGAAAATGGATATATTAGCGTAATAAAGAAAAGAAAACAACATAATATATTTGCACGTCGCGTATGTGGCAAACATGTTGCACATAAATTTATAATAATATCCTGCATGCATAATATCATCGTTCTTGTTATATACCTATGTGAAAGTAGGTTAAGTCTGTGTAGGTTGCATCCTCACACACATGTCACTTCTTCATAATAAACTGTCAGTGCTAAGCAACTTGCTGTTTCATTCGCACGTACATAACAGTGGCGACGAGGGAACAAAAATTATAACGCGTGCAAAATGGCGGCCAATTATTTCGGTATTTTAAATACTTTTGATCATCTTTCTCAAGATTGGGAGTCATTTAAACACCGTCTTCAGCAGTGGTACATCGCCAACGACCTTGTGACGTCTGACAAAACGGGTCTGAAACGCAAAGCGATATTGCTTACGACACTCAGCGAGTCCACCTACAAACTCACAAGCGACCTCGTGCTGCCAAAGAAATTGGAGGAAGAAGAGTTCCAGAACATTTTGGACGTCTTAGATAAACATTTTACACCTAAGCGTCATGGTTTCGCCGAGCGTTCAAAATTTTACGCGGCGTCTCAGAGGGCAGATGAAGGTCACGCGCAATGGGCAGCCCGATTAAGAGGGTTAGCGGCACACTGCGGCTTCGGGAACTTGGAGGAGTCGTTGCTAGACCGGTTCGTCATGGGTATGATGAGCGGACCCGAGCGCGACAAGCTGTTTTCAAAGGATGTCAAGGAGCTGACGTTGGCGAAGGCGGTGGAGATGGCGGAAAGCGTGCGTTGTGCGCGCGCAGCCGCCGCTACCGCGGTTCCAGCGGCAGCGTCGGCGTCTAGTGCGGTGTTCAAAATTACTGATAGGAAAGTGAGGGAGGTGGAAAAATGTGCAGTGTATGGTTTTAAAAATCACAAACCGACCGAATGTCGTTTTAAAAATTTTACATGTCGGAAGTGTAATCAAAAGGGTCATTTACGGCGTATGTGTTCCGATAAGGCGTCTAGTTCAGTGAAATACGTTGAGGAGAATTCCGGAGGGGAAGGCAAAACAGGTAAAGTCAAATGCATAAGTAATATTCGGTGTGAGTCGGAGTCGAAGCCAATGTCTGAGCGCATTCAAATTAACGGATTGTATTTAGAATTTGAAATCGATAGTGGAGCGGCCGTTTCAGCTATTTCTAATAAAACTTATCATAAATATTTTTCTAACATTCCGTTATCACCGTCAGCTAAAATTTTAAAAAGTTATGGTGGAGGTAGGATTGTTACCTTAGGTGTTATGCCAGTGCCGGTGACGTACCAAGGTTACACTCACACGCTTAATGTTTACGTGGTGCGCGATGGTGGACCCCCGTTGTTGGGGAGAGATTTTATAAGGCTTTTTAGATTAGAAATATCCCCTATAAAATATTGTGTCATGGAAAATGACAATATTCCATTAGACAAACTGATTAATGACTTCCCATCGGTGTTTTCAGAAAAAATAGGTTGTTTCACTAAATACAAAATAAGATTATCGTTAACACCTGACGCCAAACCGGTTTTTCGCAAGGCACGGCCGGTAGCTTACGCACTCCGTAATAAAATAGATAACGAGTTAGATCGCTTATTGTCTTTAGGCATAATAACACAGGTGCAGTATTCCGATCACGCATCGCCGATAGTTCCAGTCCTTAAAAAGAACGGGGAAATCAGGATCTGCGCAGATTACTCGGCAACTATAAATAAACAACTTATAATTGAAAAATATCCGTTGCCTACGGTCGATGACCTCTTTGCAAAGTTACACGGGGGTGAGCAGTTCTCCAAGTTAGACTTGTCGAGCGCTTACAATCAATTATTACTGGCGGAAGATGATGATACACAATTAATAACATGTATTAACACGCATAGAGGGCTTTTTAAGTATACGCGACTAGTATTTGGGTTATCTAGTGCTCCCGCCATTTTCCAAAAGGCAATGCAAGGTATTGTTTCGGGTTTAGATGGAGTTCTCTGTCTGATGGATGACATTTTAGTGACAGGTAGAAACAAATCGGAGCACCTGGACAGGCTGAAAACAGTGTTAGCAAGGCTAGCAGAAGCAGGGTTAACTTTAAGGAAGGATAAGTGCGTTTTCTTCCAAAACAAAGTTAATTATTTAGGACACATAATTGACAAGAATGGTGTACGTAAATCACCAGAGAAAATAAAAGCAATCCGTGACGCCCCGATACCAACAAATGTAACTGAGTTGCAATCTTTCTTAGGATTAATTAATTATTATAGGAATTTTGTACCTAGGGCCTCGACAATACTTAGTCCATTGTACCAATTATTAAATAAAAATAGTAAATGGTCATGGACAGACATACACCAACAAGCGTTTAGCGAAATTAAGCGACATTTAATCTCAGATAATGTATTAGCACATTTCAATCAGAACGCAACTATTATTTTGACAGTCGATGCGTCACCGTATGGTCTCGGGGCGGTGTTATCGCAGATTGACAGGGACGGACTAGAAAGACCAGTGTCGTTCGCGTCTCGCTCATTGATTCCAGCTGAGAAGAGATATTCTCAAATTCAAAAAGAAGCGACCGCGATTATATTCGGCGTTAAACGGTTTCACCAATATCTATATGGTAGGGAGGATCCGTTTATATTACGCACAGATCATAAACCCCTACTGTCGATTTTCGGGTCACACAAAGGGATTCCAGAAGTGACAGCAAACAGATTACAGCGTTACGCAATATTTTTAGCGGCTTATAATTACAAAATAACTTACGTTCGCAGCGTCGATAATATAGCAGATTTCCTGTCACGTTCAATTGCAAGCACAGGTGAACTGAGTACGGGCCTGGGCTTACATGAAGAGGTGAACGAATGTGAGGATCGGTCGGCCTACGTCTATTTTATTGTTGAGGGAGATTTACCGGTCACTCTGGATAAACTTCGTGTGTCTACCGACCGTGATTTAGTATTGCAAAAGGTAGTGGGGTACACACAGCGCGGCTGGCCGCGAAAGGTTACGGACTCTGATTTAAAACCTTACTATCTTTGCAAGACGCAACTATCTGTAGAGAATGGGTGTCTCATGAAAGGGCATAAAATTGTAATTCCAGCAGAATTACACGGCAAGGTGATTAAGGAGTTACATAGTTCGCACCTAGGTGTTGTTAAAATGAAGTCCGAAGCGCGCGCGCGGCTGTGGTTTCCGGGAATTGACGCTGCGATCGAGAGCGTGGCGCGCGCCTGCGCAGTGTGCGCTCAGTTGCGTCCGGCTCCGCCGCGCGCCCCGCTCGCGCCATGGCCGTTCCCACCACATGCTTTTTATAGGATACACATCGACTTCTTAGGTCCGTTAAATGATCGCATGTATCTCATAGTTGTCGATGCTTATTCAAAATGGGTTGAATGCTTTTCGATGAGGTCCACCATCACGTCAGACGCGGTAATTGAGCGTTTATATGAGTTGATGTCTAGGAGTGCCGGCTATAATAGTAAGTGATAACGGTACATCCTTCACGTCACAAAGATTCAGTGAGTTTTGTAGATTGAATGGTATACGACAACTTTTTTCGGCCGTATACCATCCTAGCAGTAACGGCCAAGTTGAAAGTTCCGTCAAAATAGTAAAAAAAGGAATCAAAAGTATATTATTGACATACAATGATAGGAAAAACTTAGACAATAGAATAAATAAGTTTTTATTTGATTATCGTAACTCAACACATAGCTCGACAAATAAATCACCGCACAGTTGTTATATGGCCGCCCACTCAGGTGTAGATTAGACTTATTAAAACCGACTCCTATGCCTTCCTCGCCAGAGCTCGCCGCAGCAGTAAAATGTAAACAATCATTACAGAGTAAATACTACGGTGGTAAAAAGAGTAAAGACTTTAACTTAGGAGAAGAAGTGTTGATAAAAAAATATTTAAATAAGAAAAAACATTTTTGGATACGAGCAACAATAGTAGAACAAATAGGCAGGGTGGTATATAAAGTTTTTGTTCCTGAATTGAACTCCCATGTAACAAGACACAAGAATCAGATAAGAAAATATCATAGTGACCAATGTGAGCACACGACTTCAACATGGGATACCGATACCGACAGTGTTTCCGACGCATCCGAAATTGAAATTGTTCCGGAAATCACATCACAGTCAGAACCAGACTGTCCAACTACCACCGCTCATCTTACTAGCGCTGTGGAGGAGGAGACGGAGACTCACAGCGAAGAATCGTCAGCAGTGGTTTCTGAGGGCGGAGCTACGACTGCCACAGACGAGGGGATTGTGTCAACGGAATCAAGAGTACTGGGACTTGATATACCACCTACTGTCCCACAAGACAGGGCAAAACGTAATCGTCCTCATGTAGATTATAAACAGTTTTTTTAGAATTAAGTCATTACTTGTAAGGGAGGGGTGTTATATACCTATGTGAAAGTAGGTTAAGTCTGTGTAGGTTGCATCCTCACACACATGTCACTTCTTCATAATAAACTGTCAGTGCTAAGCAACTTGCTGTTTCATTCGCACGTACATAACAGTTCTGTATGTATACACATGTTTGAGCAAATAAATATACTTACTTACTTACTACTTGACATCTCATCGTCCGGGCCCTGGACCAAAATGACTTACACGTAAGCAGGCAAAACGTATCGGAAGATTTTTTGGCCTTACCTACACTAAATCTGAAGAATCGACTAAGCTAAAAAAAAATATTTTTTAAGGATGTTTCCATGTTCTATCATGTTCATGTTCACCTGCTTGTCGTCACGACGTGCAAGCTGTTAATTTTTTAATTACTTTTCTTTGTTTCTGTCCTGTGTATTTATATTATTTGTAATGTATTGTATGATTATTATTACGAGTATTCTCTTTGTTCATCTATATACATAACATTTTTAAATATTCCTATAGAAATTAATAAAAAAATATAAAAAATTATATTCCGCCGGTGTCGGGCGCAGGGTCCAAGCTACCGGTGGTTAGGGCTCCAGAGACAGGAACCTCCTCGCAATGCGAGCCGTATCGAGGACTACTGCCTTCTGAATCAGGCCCTTGATCCCACCGCCTAAGGAGAGCCGCGGAAGATGGTCGTCGAGGCTCTTGTCCATAAAGCCATTGGCCGTCACGATAATCGGCACAATGATAGCCGAGTTCACATTCCACATGTCAACAACCTCGTGTGCTAAGTCGAGATATTTTATTTGTTTCTCCTTCTCAGCTTTCACGAGGTTCTCGTCCTGCGGGATGGTAACATCGATTATCATTACGCGGTGCGCTGATCGGTCTATCACCACTATGTCAGGCTTATTGGCGACATGCGCAACGCGACGACTCACGGCGCCAATGAGCAAATGTTCTCATCGGAAAGCTCTTTCATATGGTATATATCTCATTGCTATTGGTTACCCACAATTATTATTATAGCCTCTTTATTTCCATAATATATGACGTAGAAAACAAATATATCATAAGATTACTATTAATTGAAAATGTGCATGCATAAAATAACAAAATTATTACAATTCATAGAACATAATTATAAAATTACAATCAATTAAGATTACTATAGGTATTGTATGATTATTGTTAATTTATTTGTTGTATGCAAGTCATGTCCCTGCGACAAACAAAAATATTTTCTTTCTTTCTTTTCTTTCATGTAGGAAATGTTGCCACCATGCACAAGGAACTCTTTCAGAGAGAAAGTTTGAAACATATTTACATTCACATTAAGGGTCAATTCACACCGAAGTGGCAGCGGCCAGCAGTTCTAACACTTTGGGAGTGTGCTTCCTTATTTTTATTATACTCTTTGGCTGTAGTGTGCCGGTTTGAAGGGCCGCGCGACGCGACGACTCGCGGCGCCAATGAGCAAATGTTCTCATCGGAAAGCTCTTTCGTATGGTATATATCTCATTGCTATTGGTACACCCACAAAATCTTAACTTGAGTGCCCAATTAGATACTGCTCGCGCAGTTGCAAGAGGTCGTCAAGAGTTTGCAGCAACAATAACGTCTTTGGGCTCATTTCATGCACCTTGATGAGAACTTTCGGCCTTGCTGAAGTATGACTGCCATCGAAGGTCTGACGATGGCGACGGAAGGCAGTTGCAAGAGGTCCGCAACAGTTTACAGCAGTTTTATCGTGTCTCGGCTCATTTCAAGAACTTTGATGAGAACTTTCGTCCTAGCTGGTGTATGACTGTCATCGAGTGTCTAAAGATGAAGACGTAAGGCTGTCGAGGGTCGCGGGCCTGTGGACGGTGAGTAATGGGCTAGCTCGCCATCCGTCCGTCTTATGACGACAGGCCGTATCGACGGCGCCTTCGTATTCCACTAGCTCCAAAGAGACGTCTGCAAACGGGAAGGGGTCCGAAAGGACCGAGGACTGCCAGGGTTGCGGGACTGTTCGAAAGAGATACCGCGGCCCTGGAACGCAAAGGGCAAAAGAAGAAACGTGGATGGGTTTTAGTCAGTACTTGTCTGACACTCCCTTCCGCTCCGCCCATAATGGGAGGGGTTATTTGATGATTTCCCATCGGTAAAAAAAGGCTGTCGAGGGAATCCCTTATTTGGAAAAACATAAGTAAAATATTTATGCGATTAATACAAATACACACATCAAAAGTGTCTAGGGATCAAGCATTTTTATGTGGATTTCTTGAGATTGAGATGTGGCTTTGTAATAAATTTATGATTTTATAAATTTATATGGATCCTTTTTGGTGCATTTCATAATTTGAATCAGGAACTGTGAATCAAATTCGAGTAAAAGATGAAAATCAGCTGTCAATATTTTCCCTATAAAAACATACAACGCATTGAAGACATTATTAGTGCTACTGTTTCCCTACTACTGATTAAAACCAACGTTATTATGGAGCGGCGACGTCATTTAAGCAGGGAAGAAATGCTCAGAGCCGTGGGAATGATAGAAGCTGGTTCCCGGCAACGTACTGTGGCTTTAGCTCTGAATACAAGTCAGAGTGTTATCAGTCGACTTTGGACACGTTACCGAAGCACTGGTACCGTGGCTGAGCGCCATGGAGGACGGTATCGCTGCACCACACGGAGACAAGACCGATACATTCAAATCTTAACTCGAAGAGCTCCAACAATAACCGCCATGATGTTAGCCGTGAGGCTTCATCACTCTTCAGGGAACTTAATTAGCGACCAAACAGTCAGAAACCGCTTGCATGAAGTGAACCTTCATTCCCGAAGACCGCTACGGGTACCACCTATAGCAATGCACAATCGTAGGATACGATATCAATGGGCTCTTGAACACAGAAATTGGGCAGAAGAACAATGGCGTTTCGTGTGCTTTTCTGATGAGTCTCGTTTTGGTATGAGACCGGATACAAGACGTATACGACACTGGAGAACCCCTGGACGCCAACAGCGATTAAAATCCTGCCAGGAAGTCCATCCTTATAGTGGTGGAACCATCATGGTATGGGCGGGTATTTGGATCGGCGGAAGAACTGAGTTGATTTGGATCAGAGGCAACCTCAACGCTCAAATTTATGCTGAGACGATTGTATCAGACGTCATCGTTCCTCTACAAGTGCAAATCGGTCCCTTATTTCAGTTAATGCATGATAATGCACGACCGCACACCGCAAGAGTTGTAAGACAGACTCTCGCCGCAGCTAACATCAATGTCCTGCCCTGGCCTGCTCAGTCGCCAGACTTGAATCCGATTGAGCATGCATGGGATATGCTACAGAGAAGAGCTCTGCCGAATATGGAGGGTATCCAGTCGCAAGAAGACCTTTTTTTGTTGTTGCAACGAACATGGGCGGCCATTCCACAGCGTGATTTGGATGAATTCATTTTGAGTATGCCAAACCGATGTTCTTGTGTTGTTAGTGTTCGCGGTAGAAACACGGATTATTAATTGTTTAAGTTACCCAATAAAATTGTAAAGAAAACTGTTATTTCAGTCTTTTTTTCGAACTTTTGTGTTAGTGGTTCAAATGTCAAAAATCCCTTTATTAGGAAAATGGCAAATTTCTTTATTAATGCAAAGGTGACTTGGTTTATCGTTACTGTGACAAACGAAAACACTTTATTTGATGAATCCTTAAAGAAAATTTTAATTAATATCAATCAGGAGAAAAGTTATTGCAAAAATATATGTTGATCCCTAGACACTTTTGATGTGTGTATTTCCGAGAAATTAAATTCTTAACTACTTGAATCTATACTAATAATAGAAAGCTGAAGAGTTTGTTTGTTTGGTTGATTGAACGCGCTAATTTCAGGAACTACTGGTTCGAAATGAAAAATTAGTTTAGTGTTGGATAGCCCATTTATCGAGGAGCGGAGCATCACTGAAAAATGTTTCAAAAACAGGGATTTATTCCTTTTCTCAAAAGGAATAAATCCCTGTTTTTGAAAGTTTTTTGCTTCCGTTGTGCGTGAACGGTTAAAGTTACGCAATTATCATGTATGTCGGAATTGTCCCTCTTAAAAAGCTCTAAAAAAATGTCCGCAATGGCATATGTCTAACTTTTAAGGTTGACGCAAACTCTCTCTAACCCTCTCTTTCTTTTATGTACACACGCACGCAGACGAAGTTGCGCGGGTCAGCTAGTCTCATATCTTATAGAGATTGTATGGGGACCAGTAGTGCCGCTACAGCAGTGCTGCGTGCAGCGTGGTTCGGAATCATACCTTAACACTCCTTGCGTCGTCAGCGAAGCGAAGATTGGTTAATCTTTTTTCTCCGACCACAATACCCTGCTCACACCAGCTAGCCGCAAGCGTCTTGAAGATGTAAAGAATTTAGGCGAAAACGGATCTCTTTGTTTGAAAAAATCATCATCGACATACCTCGAATTCACAATACTCTCATAAACCTACAAATCATAACATTACGCCTGCAATACTCGAAGGGCTAGGTAGAGGTGTATCTAATAGTACACCCACATTTCGCCAGTTCTGTTTTAGTCCCACGTAATAGGGGGCAATGCTATTGCCATCAAACGGGCGCAAATCCCGACTCCGTGGCTGCTACTGAGAAATTCCTGCCCAATAACACTTTGCCCGACCTGGGAATCGAACGCAGCTAGGACCGCATGCTCAGCAGTCGCGCTTGCAACCACTAGACCAACGAGGCATGAACCTTTCGAAATATATTTACGCAACAGTACAGCCGCCGTAAAACTAAAAATGCTGAAGATGCTTGCTGATAAAACACACCGCGCTCCCCGGCTTGGGACTTATTGAAGGTAACTGAAACTATCGTGGTGGAATGTGGTGCGGAGAAATGTGCGGTCATGCACGTGAAGTGAGGAGAGATTGTGGAGTGTGTACTTCGGATTCCACCGCAACCGTTGAAGGAGCTCTTTTTTGGCTGCCTGTATTTAATAGTAATGCATCTGCGGCCAACCGTTATTACAAATGTATAAGTCTGTTGGGTCTCACCGCAAGGCAAAAGACTCCCCTCTTTCCATTTTTAGGGTACCGTACCCGAAGGGTAACCAGCGGGACACTATTACCAAGGTTCCGCTGCATGAGACACAGCCCGCTGACAGCTCTCATGACATGAATACTTTTAGTATTTTATTATTATTTTTTATTATTTTGTTTTATATTTTTCTTATTGTTATATTTAATGATTTGACATGAATACTTACTTTGTTAAGTATATTACTTTTATTTTTTATTGTTAATGTTCACTTTTAATGACATTTATTTTGTAGAGTATTGTGTATTAATTTTATTTGATTATTGTGAATGTGGGGACCATGTGGGTATTTTTTTTTTGTTGTTTGTTCGTTTTTTATTTTTTCCACGATTGTCTGGCAGTTTGAGTACTATAAGCGACCTACCCAAATGTCGTTTCTTAGGAACTGTTCATCGTGTCGTTGAGCTCCTTGAGTTATAAGTCGAGCTACACGATAACTGACAAATGCTTGCACTGACTGGACAGGTCCACTCAAATCTGTGTGGTTCTTTCTTCAAGAGACCATCTCAGACACTAATCTGCGTCCTCATGTGAGTTAACCAAGATTATGTCTGGACTTTAAAAGAGACTATGACCTCTGAGTTTGTTTCGGCTATTTCTTCTCAGATTAATCAGGTACGAAACACCGGCCCCATCTAGTTTAAAAAAAAAAAGACGTGTAAAAGTGTTTTTAAAAACCTATTTGCAAAATAAACATCATTTATAATTTAATCCGTAATAGGTTGACAATTGAATTTCATAGTATGTAGTAATTAGTAGTAATTTCTTTTTCCGCTATAACAACAAAATGAAAGGGGCCTACCTATTACGATGGTACCGGAACCCTTCATGCTTGAGCCCGAGTCGCACTTGGCCGGCTCTTTATATTTTTCAGCTATTTCGCCCAAATCCTTTTTCTAGGAGTCTATAGAATATAATCATTAAATCCATGGAGCCCTTACGAGGCGAGGGCGGATAGTAGGCAAGCTGTGGACAGTATAATGCCCGGTTCACATTATTCCAGTACCATTCTAGTAATGATCTGATCCAGCGCTGGATTGAAACTGGAATTATATAAGCCGTCACCAGAGTGCACTGGATCCAGTGACAGATCCAGTCCAGTAACTGGATCGGCGGTCTACTTTTCAATCCAGCGCGCACAGTCCAGGTCAACTGGAATTGTGTAGATGGCCAATCCAGTGTTGGATTAAACGTTTAAGTGACCACGCATTGTTGGTAATTCTTAAATTCCGAAAAATTGCTTAAATGACTGGAATAATGTGGATGGAGTATGAATAGTCAAATAAAAGTCAATGGTGTGTAGTACAAGATTGAAATGTTCTCTGTAATCTAGTTTGGCAGTAAGGTAAGTAGTGTGTAGAAATAAATGACACCAAATTCTTCCAACGGCAGGATTTATTGTAGACTTTCATGATGGTCCCATAATACACAAGGAAACGCCGGAATGGTACCTTAAAATTATAATTTACAATAATTCCATATGAACATTACACATCTAATCGATTGATGATCGAGCGACACTTTACAGACTCTTATCGAACGCGATTCAAGTTCTTTGGTGTACAGATTTTACGAAATAAATATTGTTATGAGTAAAAAAAATAAGTAATAA